>OY986043.1:40824142-42024142 GCA_963920215.1 Nineta flava | reverse complement strand
GCTTTCGGTCACTATAAATGTGCCCATTTTAAAACAGAATTTATAATCTGTGTATAAAGATTTAATTATATCCAGCATGTTAATCGAGATACCCAATTTTTCCAGTATTCTCCAAAGTAAATCTCTATCGATCGAATTAAAAGCTTTTTCTAAATCTACAAAGAATGTGTACAGCTTTCTTCTTTTCTTAGCCAATGTAATGTTAATTAACTCTTTGAGTACCATTATATTATCTAAGGTTCCGTAACCTAACCTAAAACCCGCTTGACATTTATTAATAATGTTATTATTTTCTGCCCACACTTACAACCTATCACCTAGTATTTTCAGAAATATTTTACTAAACACAGGAAGCAAAGTGATTCCTCGATAGTTTGTAGGATCTGATGTTTGTCCTTTGTTCTTATATTAAATTTTCTATTATTGTCGGATGAAAAATAATTTTTTTCAATATTATGACTTTTTGAATGACAATCTCGGGTATTATTTGATTTTGATTTACAGTTTTTACAATATTTTAAATCTGAATTATTGTACAAGTTTTTATACATTTGAAGAGCCTTCTCTTCTGATATTGCAATACTGTAAGCTTCATTTCGATTGTTCAAATTATGAATTCTTAAAACACGAGAAATATCAGGATGTGAATGAAAAATAAACCGTCTAAGAGCTGCGTCTTTTATGAAAGCTAATTTTCCGTTTAGCAGATTTGGGTAATCATTATTGTTTGTTTTAAGAGCTGATAAACATCTACAAGTTAATTTATCGAGACGCGTATAGTATTCTGTGATGGATTCATTAGATTTTTGTTTTATTGTATCTAAATCTTCCATCAATTGAGTGTAATGAGTATCATTCAATAATAATCTCCTCAATGAGATTTTTAACGTTTCGAAATCCGTGATTTCTGAAAGATTTATTTTGTTTTTACCGAACTCGAAATTTGAGATAATGTGAAAGCAAACAATGAAACGATTTGATTTGGATGTGCAAATTCGTGAGCATGTTTTGCATTTAAAAGGAAGTTTTCAACTTTATCGCGATCACCATTAAATGGGGTGATGAATCTAAACAAAAAGGAAAGAGACATTTTTAAATTCTCGTTGCTATAATTTGATGCATCGTCTGAAATATTATGTCCGTCAGGTGTAGCTGGTCGAGACATTTTATTTTATTTAAAGGAATGAAGGATGAACACAAATATGATATAATAAAATCTAAATAAAAAACGACTTACAGTTGAGAGTTTCGGCTACTTTTGTAGGCTCGCAATTTACTTGTCATCGAAAGGGTTTGTTTCTTTGAATACAACCAAAACACTGAATTGAACCACTGGATTAATTTTCTTCTTCCAAGAGGTTGTATCCCACTCGCTGTCACCAAATTTTGTTCGATTCCTGTTGTTTTGTGGTTTCCAAATGGGGCTGTGGAGCAGTGCTGTTACCAAGGCAGTTGATTAAGTCCGACTTCGTAAATTTTAGATACCAATTACCAATTTAGATTATTAATCTTAAATGATTAAATGGACCGGAACAGCTTCTGAAGATTAACTAGACTACTAGTACGTATATTACTGACTGATACTGAGACTAGTATAATAACCAGGCAAATGATTGTTATTGACTCTAACAATTTACCATAATTCCTATTATTTTAAATATAATTTAATTGACTTTATTTTTATTACAACAATGAAATTAAAATATTTAATTGACTATATTTATTGCAACAATGAAAATACAATTTGATTATAAATAACAACAATTTCAGCGTTAAAGTATTTCAACAAAAATTCAAAAAGACAATTCGATTTATATTGATTGAATTTGAGTATTTATAGGACGATACAGAATATTCGTCACCGATATTGGTATAGCGCGAGTACGTCAAGTGGAGAGGTAAAGTTTATAGTTTTGATGATTCATATGTTAATTTCCTGTGTAATTTAGTAAACCAGTCACTCCCAACAATATATATATATATATATATATATATATATAATATAAGTTACAGATCCTGGAATGTGTATTAGTTTATATAAAATAACTATCTCTCTATTTCAAGGACATTGTAAAACAAACATGTAATGACGTACTTTGTATACATTACTTAAACATAACTTTCTACAAACATGTAATGACGTACTTTGTACACATTACTTAAACATAACTTTCTAAAAACGTCCTTAACATTAAACTACATTCTAATCAGTACAACACTTTCTAAAATACCAAAAACTAGTATATAAGCCATTGTTAAATTGATAACGATTGTCTTTTTCATTACACAAGTTTGGCTTCTTGCACGCTTGATTGTAGCGAACTAGCGATAACTTATAAATTGTATAATTGTTATTGTATTTAGAATAAAATAAATTATAATATTGTATTTTTGTTAAATTAAATAAAGTATTTTTTTATACATTTCGAGATCGAAAATATAATTGGCGCAGCCGGTAGGATAGTGTCGTTATTACAGCACTATCAGCGTCCATGGTAAAGTCACATAAAAAAGTATAAAAATCGACTAAGTGAAATTTACGAATGCATTTCTATGCTTAATGGATCGAATCTACTGAACAAATAAATATTATTATATTTTTCAATCGAAAAATTGTGTCTTGGAAAGTAAGCAGCATTGTGGTTAATTGTTGAACACTTCAAGTGGATATTGAAGCAAGTGGAATTAATTCTGGTTCATCAATTAACACTAAATTGTTAAAACATAATGTGGATGTTGTTCTTAATCCAACTGTGAGTAACATTACTTTTGATTATTGCTTATAATATCCTTAATGCCCAAATTCCCCAAAACACGCAAATCCAAATTTTCCCCTGTTGAAATACAAAAATCGATTTCCTCAGACGATTCGGACTCTTCAAACACAGACTCAGACGCTGACTCTGTGGATTTAACAAATAATAATTCAAATACTTTTATACCAGTATTAAACGAAATAGCAAAGCAAGTTGAATCAATTAAGTTGAACGATATCTTCAGCCTTAATATTAGTAACGAAATTACAGCAATGGCTTCCACATTAACTGTAATGGATTTGTTGAAAAACATTTCAACTTTTGATGGTTCCTCTGGAACTTTAAACCGATTTTTGCGTAATGCAAATTGAATAGTTAACGCAGCAACCGATGTTTCAAATAAAGAAATAATCACAGACCTTGTGCGAAATAAGATAATCGGCAAAGCGAATGATGTATTAGTTTCCATAGGAGACCCAGCAGACTGGACAACTATCGAAACACACTTAAGAACTCAGTTCTCCGATAGACGCACTGTAGAAACAATACTTCATCGGCTTAATACTATTTCACAAGGTAATAAGCCCTTAGAACATTATTTCGCAGAAGTATCTGATCTACAAACGGCATTGTTAAATTCAATCGAAACCCGCCGACTATATACTAGGACAAACAGATATGAACGTAATGATTGTGCTAAAATCATTCATTGCAGGTTTAGATCCCAAACTAGGATACATAGTTAGGGCTAATAATCCATCCTCAATCAAAAACGCATTCGATATATGTTTAAACGAGTTAAGTATGCAGCAATCGAATTTAGACAGATTTAAGATTAACAATAGGCAACGTAGTTATAATTCAGATAATCACAGGAGACCTATTCATAACTCAAAACCCATAATGCAACAACAAAAAGCTAATTACACCCCGCATTACATGCAGAGACCCGTGAATAATTTCAATAACTTTAGACCACCACCAAATCCTCAAAATAACTCATATAATAGTAATTTCAAACCACCACAACAGTCAAATTCCCCAATGTACAACAATCAAAACCCTTTTTATAAATATCAAGCCTCACATCAAAGACCTCCTGTCAGAGTCGACTATTTACCAAATTTAAATAATGACAAACCCATATTCTTTGTCATATTTAAATTCCATCATTTCTTTGACGGAATTAAGATTCAAATACTATAAATCTAAATGGAATCATAAACAAATTACACTTAAAACCCCTCGATAGGCACCAAATTCACGTTATTAGCGGAAATGAACAAAAATTTATCTCCATGAAAACCAACATAAAGAATGGCGACGTGTTAATCCTCCATGTCGAAATTGACGATAAAATAAAAATCTTATCTGGCGTATACGAAGCCAATAACTTCATTGCTAAGGTACTTGTGACTAACGACTCACAAAAAGAACAAAAAATAATAATTTCTCAGCCAATCCGTGCAGAACGCGTTCATAAAATTAGACAAGTAGGACTTAACAACACTGAAAACAAGAACGCATACGATTACCAATTCGCTGTAGATAATCTACGTACATCTCACTTGAACAACGAAGAAAGAAATAATACCCTTAAGCTCTGTTCTAATTCTAGAGACATATTTCATAATCCAGACCAAGACATGACTTTCACTTCAGATGTTAAACACTCTATACATACATCAGACGACATACCAATGTATACACGGTCATACAGATTCCCTTATATACACAAAGATGAAGTGACTCGACAAATAAACGAGATGTTGGAAAAAAATATAGTAAGACCTTCTAACTCACCCTGGAGCTCACCCATCTGGATAGTTAGCAAAAAGGCCGACGCGTCAGGTAAACAAAAATGGCGTATGGTCATAGACTACAGAAAACTCAACGAAAAAACTGTCGATGATAAATATCCCCTACCAAATATAACAGACGTTTTAGACAAGCTAGGAAAAAGTCAATACTTCACCACTTTAGATCTTGCCAGTGGCTTCCACCAGATCGAAATGAATCCGAAAGATATCCCAAAAACTGCATTTGCAGTAGACAATGGTCATTATGAATTCACTCGAATGACTTTTGGTTTAAAGAACGCTCCTGCTACCTTTCAGAGAGTAATGGACAATATGTTCCGTGAGTACATAGGTAAAGGAGTATTAGTCTATATGGACGATATCATA
This sequence comes from Nineta flava, assembly GCA_963920215.1. Lineage (NCBI taxonomy): Eukaryota > Metazoa > Arthropoda > Insecta > Neuroptera > Chrysopidae > Nineta > Nineta flava. The sequence continues at coordinate 42,019,200 of OY986043.1, read as the reverse complement.
ATTTACTCATCTTCACTAACCGAACATATTGACATGTTACGCAAAGTATTTGACAAACTCAGAAAATCAAATTTTAAAGTACAGCTTGACAAATGTGAATTTCTCCATAAAGAAATCGAATTTTTAGGACATGTAGTCACTACGGAAGGTATAAAACCTAACCCTAAGAAACTAGACGCTGTAAAGAGATTCCCAATACCGAAAACAGTGACAGAAATCAAATCATTCTTAGGATTAATCGGTTACTATAGGCGCTTTATTAATAATTTTGCCAAAATAACTAAACCTATGACAGAATATCTAAAGAAAAGCACAGTCATTAATATATATGATACAAAATACAGAGAATGTTTTGAATACTGTAAAACACTTTTAAGTAATGATCCTATATTACAATACCCTGATGTTGAAAAACCATTTATCCTAACAACAGATGCTAGCAACTACGCTATTGGCGCTGTCCTATCCCAAGGAACACCTGGCTCAGATAAACCCGTTAGTTACGCTTCACGTACACTAAACAAATGTGAATGTAATTACTCCACGATAGAGAAAGAATTACTAGAAATAGTATGGGTATGTAAAACTTTCAGACCCTACTTGTACGGAAGAAAAGTTAGAATTTTAACCGATCACAAGCCTTTAAAATGGGTTCATTCCCTCAAAGAACCTAACTCAAAATTAACAAGATGGATGATCAAACTCTCCGAGTATGATTTTTCTATTGACTACAAACCTGGTAAACAAAATACCAATGCAGATGCATTATCTCGTATTCAGCTCAATAACAACGAAACTCAGTCTATTGATGTTGAAGTATCTACCCAACATTCAGCCGACGAAAACCTCTATAAAGGCATACCTATCGCAGAAAGAGCCTTAAATGAATTCAATAATCAAATAGTATTTGAAAAAACCATCGGTAACAAACACACAAATCTTTCATTTTTTAAAAATACTAGAAAACGATAAGTATTTGAAAGCCCCTATTTCAAAAATGAATTTATCACGAACATTATTAAACAATACTTTTCACCTAATAAAGTAAACGCTGTCTACACAGATAACGAGACTCTTTCTAAATTAACAAACTTTCATAAAGAATACTTCCAAAATTATAAAATAATACGTTGCACTAAAATACTTGAAGACATTGAAAACATAGACGAACAATCCCAACTCATAAAAGATTATCACGGTATATCTATACACAGAGGCATCGATGAGACTTTACAACACTTAAAGAGACGATATTATTTCGATAATATGAAACAAAAATTAACGACATACATAAATTCATGTGAAGTTTGTGCTCTAGCAAAATGTGAAAGACATCCCCTAATACTTAAACAAAATCAATTCGAACAAGCAACAAGCAACAAGACCCTTCGAAATACTACATATAGATTTATCCTTTGTTGAAAAATCAATCTACTTATCTATCATAGATAAATTTTCTAAATTTCTTGAATTCATACCCTTGCCATCTAAAAATGGTATAGAAGTATTAAAAGGTTGTAGACAATACTTAGCTAGACACGGAATACCATCTAAAATATTTCATGACCCCGGATTAGAATTCGAAAATATTAATTTTAAAGAATTCTTACACATCTACCAAATTGAAAACCATACTACTTGTGCTAGAACATCACAAGGAAACGCACCAATTGAAAGATCTCATTCTTCAATTGTAGAAACGCTAAGAATAGGAAGTATCATAAATGCAAAATTAAAACTAGAAAATCTTCTTTGCAGGTTCGCAATGGCGACCAGCCAACAAATAGAATTCCATGACTTGACGCATACACAGGGACTACTAGCACTTTACTTAGGAAAAACCCTGGTTACTACTCACCACAATAACCTTATCCATATAGTAGACCTAAATAAGAATAAGAATACTTTAACTAAATTAGAAGCCAATACTACATTTTTTTATAACCCTGATCTTCAACAGTCTCTTCAAAACCAAATTAGATAAAGTTTACTCTCTTAAAATAAATCACCGACATACCCGTGGAATAATAGACGGACTAGGTAGTGTAATTAAGAAAATTACAGGAAATATGGACAATGACGACGCTCTAGAAATAAACAAACAGATACACAATTTACAAGACAACTCCCTTTTGATCAAAGATTCAATCAACAATCAACATAAACTAAACTCTCAAATGATCCAACGTTTCTCGAACATAACTAAATTCATAAACACAGAACAAGCGCGATTACAAATTATATCAAAATCAATAAAAAAATACAGTAATATCGAGCATCAACTACTTGCCACCCAAGTCTACTTTTCTTTACAAACCCAAATCACTACACTTACCAATCATGTAGATAACATTATCCAATCAGTGCAATTGGCACAACTTGGCTTGTTATCAAAACACATTTTAAATAAAAATGAATTATCACTTGTTAAAAGCAAACTTCCACAAATCATTCAAAATTATAATGACGAACAAATTTACGAAATCCTAGAATTAAAAGCGTATTTCAACAATACTAACCTAATTTTTGTTGTACAAATCCCACAAATGACCAATGAATCATACACAACTTACAGGCTAAGACCTCTGCCCACAAATCATAATACAATAATTATCCCAAAATCCAATTACCTGCTCCTTAATCAAAAGCAGTATTCATTCGTAACTAAACCTTGCAAGCAGATAGAACAACTCTATATGTGTAAGCAATTACAATTACAAAATAATTCAATCAACACCTGCGAAGTAAAAATCCTTCAGAACGAACCAGCGCAATGCACGCTACATCACACTGTCGAAACGAGTTTTATAGAAAAAATCGAAAGTAACCACATAATAGCTTACGTTAATGAAGCTATAAATATTAATACAACCTGTGGCAAAAACATCACCAAATTAACTGGAAAACTGTATATTCATTGTAACAAATGTATGGTTATTATTAATGGTATAATCTATGGAACTATCTCATCAAGTATTTCTACTTATAAACTAGAACAAATCATCTACAACAAGATGGAAATAACGCAATTATCCAACGATTCTACACTGGATGTATTAAACTTAAAAACTCTTGAAAACACGAATGAACTAGAACTCATCAAATATCAACATTATACTCATATTCTACAAATATTATTATCTTAATTATTTTTCTTATTTTAACATTTATTTTTAGTTATTTTAAATATTAAAAAAATAGAAAGAATCGTTCTAGAATTATGGAAACGACAAAGTATACGCCTTCAGCACCCCAAGAGCCTGTGGAGCTCTCACAAAAAGCCCCAATAACCTTTCTGTTCAAAGCTCCATCTTAAGGAGGGAGGAGTTACAGATCCTGGAATTTGTATTAGTTTATATAAAATAACTACCTCTCTATTTCAAGGACATTGTAAAACAAACATGTAATGACGTACTTTGTACACATTACTTAAACATAACTTTCTACAAACATGTAATGACGTACTTTGTACACATTACTTAAACATAACTTTCTAAAAACGTCCTTAACATTAAACTACATTCTAATCAGTACGACACTTTCTAAAATACCAAAAACTAGTATATAAGCCATCGTTAAATTGATAACGATTGTCTTTTTCATTACACAAGTTTGGCTTCTTGCACACTTGATTGTAGCGAACTAGCGATAACTTATAACTTATAAATTGTATAATTGTTATTGTATTTAAAATAAAATAAACTATAATATTGTATTTTTGTTAAATTAAATAAAATATTTTTTTATACATTTCGAGATCGAAAATATAATTTATATATATATATATATATATATATTATATATATATATATATGTATATATATATATATATATATATATATATATATATATATGTATTATTTTCTATACGAAAAAATGACACGACTTTTGAGGCCCACAGTACGTGTATACATAGGACACACACAATATAATACATCTAGAGCACGGAAGTGCGCAACCCCGAGTTTAAGGGATTTTCGGCCTTCGTACTTACAGTTTTTTCAGGTGCTGTAACTTTTGAACTATAAGAGCTACAGTATTGAGATGTCGAATATAGATACTTTACGGAATTATAAGAAATTATCGTTGACGAATTAACCGTTAAAAAGTTCGCAAATCACTTTGAAAATCAAAATTACCGGGAAAGCCTCGAATTAAGTAAGTATAATCTATCTTAATTCTACGCTACTTCCAGATATCCTGTCAAGTTTATATTTGGCATACAGGTAGATCTACTACCTAAACCGGCGGGAAAATTACGAAAACTGGAAATTTTTATCGGAATAAAGAAAATTTTTGCAATTTTCGTTTTTATAAATTTAACATTATAAAGCATATATTCATCTAATTCGTTTATATTTGTCGATAGTACCTTCTGAGTACCAAATGTATATCAGTGCAGCATGTATCAGTGCAACACATTTTGATATTCATCTGCCAATTTTTCCTGTACTAAATCTATTTTTAAAAACAAATGTACTATTGGGATGAAATATATTTGGGGAATATAATAATAATATTATACATTATACAGAGCGTAACAAAAGTGAGGAGTTATATAAATTATAAGAAAATTAACAATTCAGGTTGGTTCTTTTTTTTTTGAACAGGAGTGTATATTATTCAGAGATTTTTTTATTCACAACAAAAAAACACGATCAGAATATTTCCTGAATTAATTAAATTTATGTTTTTATGTTTCAATAACTTTTAATTAAATGACTCATTATGAATGCACATAGGTCGTCAGTACAATGTTAAAACAATATCCTTCCTCTTAATAACACAGAAACACGAATATTATAAGATTTTGTTAAAAAAAGTAACTTTTTTTCCTCTTTCGTAAATTATTTATTACTGTTTGTTTTTTTCTCTCGCTAAAACAATAATACAAATTGCATTACAAAAAAAAATTCGTAACGCAGAAGCTGCGTCAACTTCCTTAGAATACATAAATCACTTTCTAGAGTCAATTTAAGTCTGATCAAAATGAAATGTCGTATCTGATATTTTAATATTTTCAAGACCAATGTTATTAATAAATGGCATACGTCAAGGGAAAAGGAGGGGGGCATAAAGATAGAAGAAAACACAAAATATAAAATATCTCTTTTAATATTGGATCAATCGAAAAATGTATAACGAGTAAAGTTGTAGAAAATCCAGTTCGCTTGAGTCAACAGATACATAAACTTATGTGTACATACATACATACATATATATATTGTTGTAATGAAAATTATTGAGAATAATTTTTTTTGATCCAACACACATTTCAATTATGAAATAGAAGAATATTAAGTAAGATGTTGCGAAAAATATTTAAGAAAACGATATTTTTCTCCTTAGAAAAAGGAGTTTTTTTTTGAAAGAAGTATAAAAAGAAAATAATATAGTTCTATTTTTTTTTTTTTTCTTAAACTAAGTTTTTTTTTTAGTCGAAAATTGAAAAAAGATTAACAGATGCTTTTGACTTAAAATTTTTCTATTTTGAAAAGAAATCAAAAATTGAAAAAAAATTATTACATATAATTTAATTTAAAAAAATCAAAAGTCATAAAAATTGAATGTTTTTGATAAATAATAGATCACAAATAAATAATTTTGTAAAAACAAGTAACCAGAATAAACAAGCTTGTTATGAATGTGTCATAAAATTTGTGTATAGATTTTGAATTCACACTGGCCGTGTTCATTAAGTCGCTGGTTAACTATCAACCAAGCGGGGTATGACTATGGGTCAAACCTAAAGAGAGGTGTTATAATTTTTAATTAATTTTATATATAATCTGAACACTCCGACTACGTCCATGGTTGTTGATATACTAAAATATTCTAGAAGCCTCCATGCGAAAATATATTGTCAAAAACAAAATATTTATTCAAAAAAACAATCATATTCTAGAACGACCCATGGCGGGTATTTAAACCGGTGACCAGTGTCGATTCAAATAATTGTTGTTCAATCCAGATCAAGTTAAAGTTGGAATTTGTACAAGTAATTTGATCAAGTAATTTAAAGTTTGACATTGTGTGAAAAAAATTAAAATAATTGTTGAAAAAGAAATTGGATAATCATTTTTTTTAAGCAATAAAATCAAGTTTTTTTTTTGTTTCGTAAAAACTTGTGTTTAATTAAAATTTTTTTTTCTTTTCTTTAAACAAAAACGTTCGTGTTATTTCAATTACAAAATATTTAGTAATATGTTTTACTAATATATTTTGTTTTGTTTTTGTCGAGTATCGGAATCATTGCAGCTTCGGACAGCGCTCCTTTGAGGATAAAGATAGCCAGGATACCGCGACTATATATATATATATATATATATATATATATATTTATATATATATATATATACATATATATATATATATATATATATATATATATATAAACATATATTAAAATTTTAACGACAGTAAACATATATTAAAATTTTAACGATACTGTCGACCTCACGAATGAACGGCGAAGAAGTGCGGTAGCCGACCCAGATGAGCCACTCGCGACAACAATGGAAAGGATGTTTGCAGCGATGATGTCAAACTCCATCAAGATGGAGGAGAGGATGGTGGAATCCGAGAGTCGAGTCACCGGCCGTTTGGATGAGAGAATGGGCGATCGACTTCAAGGATGTGAAGCGAGACTTCAAGGGTCGAATGAACGAATGGGCAACCAACTTGAAGACCGAATGGGAAATCGATTGCAGAAATCTAATGAACGATTTGGCAACCAACTGGAAGAAAGGATACAAATCGTACAATACGAGTTGGGGGAGCGAATGGTTGTTCTGAGGGACATGTGCATACAACGTATCGACAAAATCACTACCGACGTCGAGACTGTGAAAACTGACATTATCAACATTAAAGCCGACGTCGAAGAAACCCGTACACAAGTGAAAACTATGCACGAACAATACAATAAAGTCGTGGATGACATCACACGGATCGAACAGCGTCAAACACAGCAACTTCGAGACATGCGTATTGATCCGCAAGGAGTGAATACAGTCATTCGCTCCGACGCATTGGACACAACGACGCTTCTGTCCATCATGCCGGAGTTCAGTGGTAGACTGGCTGAAGATCCAGTAGTTTTCTTGAGCAGAGTGACGGCATTACTACGACAATCGCATCTGCCTGTAGATTGTTGGATTGAGATGGTCACACAAAAATTAACAGGACCAGCCAGAGATTGGGCATTGATGAATCGTGGGTTGGGCTACACCTTCGACGAATGGAAGTGGCAGTTGGAAAGCTTCTTTAACAGTGTCGGAAGAAAAGCCAAAGCCGAACTGGAACTGATGACCGTTTCCCAACCCACAGGATTGAAGACAGAAGCGTTCGTAAATATGAAGGTGTAGCTGTTCAAAAGAGTGCACGCCGACAGGAATATTGATGACGTGGTGCCCATAATATTAAATTTACTACGCGACAACGTACGACCGCTGATGAAGATTTCGAAGCCAAAATCATTAGATGAGCTACGTTTAACCGTCAGAACACTGGATGAAGAGCCAGCGAGGAATCGTCACGAACCACCAGCAAGAGCACCACCACCACCACGTCCAAGCAATCCAGGAACGTGCTTCGCATGCCACCAAGTGGGGCACATTAGGCGAAGCTGTCCCAGAAGGGGACAACAAATTAGACTTGGGCCGTCGGGAAACTAATTCCAGGATCAATGAGGGAGGAAATTGGTTCTGGGGTACACATTAACCTCCACAAAGACGCACAACATCGGCGTGAACACCAACAATTACCGGTACATTTAACAACAATGGAGACCAAGAACTCACACCAGAATGGGCCAATTGTGGAAGTTGATGTGCGTGGTAGATCAATATTGGCACTGATCGATAGTCAAGCATCACACAATTTCATCAGCGAAGAATTCGCAAGAAGTATTGGTAAATGGCACCCTGTCAGAGATAGTACAGGGAGTGGAGCCACAAGCAATAATACTTTCAGAATTCTTGGGAAAATGTGCATGGATGTGATGATATCAAGAATGAAGTTCAATATTGAAGTGATGGTTGTACCTGGCCTACGGAACCACTTAATACTTGGTCATGAATTTTTAACAAACAATGGTGTAAGCATCGATTACCGGAGTGGTATAATTTATTTGGGGTGTGATAAGAGAGTCCGCATTGCATGGAGGAAACCAGATGGAACCCATAGAGAAATGGCAGCAATTAACAATGCATTGGGCGAGTTGCAAATAAAACTCCTTGAGAGCCAAGAGCAGTTAAAAGATGTCATTCGGCGACATCCCAGCGTTTTCGGCAAAGTTGGAAGGACAAAAACAATCACACACAAGATTGAGATTATGAAGAATTCCCCCATTAAATTACGACCATACCCGGACAACAATGAGAAGCAACGGGTATTAGAAGAGATGATTGAAGAGATGGAAGGCGATGGCATTATAGAACCATCCACATCGCCTTGGGCCGCACCCGTCGTATTGCCGAAGAAGAAAGATGGTACTTTTCGATTGTGCGTCGATTATAGAAAATTGAATGACATTACAAAGAGCAATACGTTTCCGATTCCAGATCTGCAAGAGATGTTGAGAAAAGTCAATGGAGCAAAAATATTTTCTACATTGGATCTTCAGACTGGTTATTGGCAAATTGAGATGGAGCCACAATCGAAAGAGTACACAGCATTTACCACCCCAAGAGGTCTCTATCAATTTCGCGTCATGCCGTTTGGATTGAAGAATGCTCCAGCTACGTTCCAGAGCTTAATGAACGAAGTTTTATCTGGATACATCGAAGATTTCTGCCAAGTTTACCTGGATGACATACTAATCTACAGTCGATCAGTCAAGGAATATTTACACCACCTGGATCTTGTACTTGAAAGACTAGAACAACATGGATTAACTTGTAAACCTAGCAAATGTGTCATTGGCAGCAACAAAGTCAAATATCTGGGACATATATTGAGCGAAGACGGCATTGACAGAGAGGAAGAAAAGAACGAAGCTATAAGCAATCACCCTGTACCAAGAACACGACGACAATTACGACAATTTTTGGGATTATATGGTTGGTACAGGAGCTTCGTGAAGAACTACGAAGATATAGCTGCACCTCTAAGCGAAATGTTAAAGAAGAACATTAAGTGGCGCTGGCTAACATTACATCAGAAGGCGTTCGAGAATCTCAAGTCATCAATAGTAAATGCACCGAAACTAGCACATCCTCATTTTAAGAAGACGTTTTGTTTAAATACGGATGCTAGTGACGTCGGGCTGGGTGCAATATTGTTCCAAATGGAAGATGATGGCAAGACAAGACGAATAATAAACTACGCCAGCAAGAAACTTGGACCCACAGAAAGAAAGTACGCCACGACAGAGGAGGAATGTCTCTCGACAATCTGGGCATTGAGGAAGTTTCGAGGATATCTGGAAGGAAGACACTTCAAATTATATACAGATCATGCAGCGCTCCAATGGCTGAACAAAACCAAGGATAGTCGAGCCAAATTGACAAGATGGTCATTGGCATTGGGAGCCTATGATTATGAAATAATTTACGTCCCCGGAAAAGATAATCAAGCCGCCGACTCCTTGTCCAGACAACCACAGGGCAAGGCTGAAGACGAAGAAGTGGAGGACATTCCAGAGTGGGTGATTGAAAAGAGGGCAAAAACACCGATAACCTTCAACGTAATTGAACTGGAAACACCCACACTTGATAATATTCGACGATGGCAGGATGAAGATCGTGATGTGGCTGCCATCAGAAGATACATCGTGGATAACAATAGTCCACTAAGAAGCAATCTACGTCGACGAGTGGACAGAACAAGAGATAATTACACCGTAGCTCACGGGATCCTCTGGTACCATAGTCAAGAGATGGTACAAGAAGTGCCAGTGGTTCCCGAAGAACGCCGACTTGGTTTTCAAAGAAGATATCACGACAGTGATGAAGCAGCACACCCTGGATGGAGAGAAACGTATCGTCAGATTCGTAACCGCGTCTACTGGTATGGGATGCAAGATGGCATACGCAGATATGTAAAAGGGTGTGATACGTGTGCTAGAGTAAAGCCACTGAATAAGAAACCAAGTTCAGAAATGAGTCGAAGACCTACTTCACCATGGGAGGTAGTCAGCATCGACTTGATGGGTCCACTTGTCTTTCCACGCACATCACGTGGAAAGACAAATATATTGGTTGTGACTGATCTTTTCACTAGATGGATCGAAGCATTTCCATTGGGAGCCACGTCGACCTCGAAGATAGCCCAAGTACTGAAAGACGAAGTATTTAGTCGTTATGGATATCCAAGAGCAGTACTTAGTGATAATGGTCCCAGTTCAGATCTAAAGAATGGAAAGCAGTGAATAGAGATTGGCACACAGAAATATGGACAACGCCAATATACCATCCAAGAGCCAACCCCACGGAAAGACAGAATCAGGAGTTGAAGAAGTTGTTACGATTACATTTGTTGGATCAAGAACATAAAAAGTGGGATCTACAACTGCACAAATCATTATTTGCGATACGAAGTCGTGCGAACAGAACAACTGGTTTTTCACCTGCCCAATTGTTACTGGGGGCAGAGATGAAGAAGCCTGGGGATTGGCAGATACAAGTCAATGAAGAGCCTCAAGAAATTCAAGATTGGATCAATGAGAGAGGCCAAGAACGCAAGGAAAATGTTGAAAGAGCTCGGCAAACAATATTGGCCAATGCCGAAGAGAACGACCAAGTGGAAACGGGACTCGTTTACCAACCTGGAGAATCCGCCTGGATGCGTAATCAAGGGCTCAGCAGTAAGGTGGAGGGTGTCCATAGTGGATTGGCACCAAAATGGAAAGGGCCTTACAGGTTGCTGAGAAGTTTACCAGCTGTAATATATGTTTTGGATACAGTGCCTCCCACGAAGATACATGGAGGTCTCTTGAAGCCGGCCAGTGCAAGGACCGCCGCCAATGGGAATCTGGGATGATTGAGTGTGGGGAACGAGGTGTTCGGCCGACTTCTTCCAGATCGATTGGGGGGTCAAAGGCATGGAGGTGATGGAAGATGACGGGATGTACCAAGTGTGGACGAGTCAGAGGCCAGAGCATTAGAGCCAGGGTACAACTTGCGGCCCAGACGACCGGCAATCAACACCAGGCGCCATTGAAGAGCGAAGAACTTGTAATGTGTACGTACACTTTAAGTTATGCTAGTCAAATAGTTCAATTAGCTCTTAAGTCAAAAATTGGTCGACCAAATGTAATAAGCAAATTAGAAAATGTGTGTTGGAATCTAGAGGGGGAGATTTTGTTGTAATGAAAATTATTGAGAATAATTTTTTTTGATCCAACACACATTTCAATTATGAAATAGAAGAATATTAAGTAAGATGTTGCGAAAAATACTTAAGAAAACGATATTTTTCTCCTTAGAAAAAGGAGTTTTTTTTTTGAAAGAAGTACAAAAAGAAAATAATATAGTTCGATTTTTTTTTTTTTCTTAAACTAAGTTTTTTTTTTTAGTCGAAAATTGAAAAAAGATTAATAGATGCTTTTGATTTAAAATTTTTCTATTTTAAAAAAAAATCAAAAATTGAAAACAAATTATTACATATAATTTAATTTAAAAAAATCAAAAGTCATACAAATTGAATGTTTTTGATAAATTACATAAATAGATCACAAATAAATAATTTTGTAAAAACAAGTAACCAGAATAAACAAGCTTGTTATGAATGTGTCATAAAATTTGTGTATAGATTTTGAATTCACACTGGCCGTGTTCATTAAGTCGCTGGTTAAATATCAACCAAGCGCGGTATGACTATGGGTCAAACCTAAAGAGAGGTGTTATAATTTTTAAATAATTTTATATATAATCTGAACACTCCGACTACGTCGATGGTTGTTGATATACTAAAATATTCTAGAAGCCTCCATGCGAAAATATATTGTCAAAAACAAAATATTTATTCAAAAAAACAATCATATTCTAGAACGACCCATGGCGGGTATTTAAACCGGTGACCAGTGTCGATTCAAATCAGTTTTATATCGACTATTGTCTGATTCGTTCAAAGTTTAATATCGACTATTGTCTGTTTGTATCAAAGTTGAAATCAAGTATTGTCTGACTAGTTCAAAGTATATAATTGTTGTTCAATCCAGATCAAGTTAAAGTTGGAATTTGTACAAGTAATTTGATCAAGTAATTTAAAGTTTGACATTGTGTGAAAAAAATTAAAATAATTGTTGAAAAAGAAATTGGATAATCATTTTTTTTAAGCAATAAAATCAAGTTTTTTTTTTGTTTCGTAAAAACTTGTGTTTAATTAAAATTTTTTTTTCTTTTCTTTAAACAAAAACGTTCGTGTTATTTCAATTACAAAATATTTAGTAATATCTTTTACTAATATATTTTGTTTTGTTTTTGTCGAGTATCGGAATCATTGTAGGTTCGGGCATCGCTCCTTTGAGGATAAAGAGAGCCAGGATACCGCGACAATATATATATATATATATATATATATATATATATATATATATATATATATATATATATGTATATATATAAACATATATTACAATTTTAACGATAGTGATTTTTGACATCTAGTATTGATCGCTCGATATCGCTTTGTTTCGGAGGGTGGTTGGAACTGTCGTAAAATCTTTACATTTACCAAATTTTTAGTTATAAGGTCAATGATTTGTTTACAAGTTCAGATTTTTAAGTGAATGAATTAGGTTATAAGGTTATAAAATATAATATTTTGATTCTCTATAATTATATGATAATAATATAATACTCTATTCGTTCTTTCTTTGACAATGCATTATACAGACCACGTCCTAATAGTAGGATTGGATATATGAAGAAGAAATAGGGAATATAGTTATGGCTATCTTGATGATTTGGTTCGACAATATCACATAATTCTGTTATACAAATACAGCCCATTCTCAGTAACTATTTTTAGATATTCACAGAATAAACTAACTTCTAAAAGTCTTCAAAGAGAAATGTAGACCTTTAGAAGATGCCTAATTCACTTAACTATTTTGTGCTAGATAGCTAATTCAATAGCACTTAATAAGAGGTCTCTTAGCTAGCGGACTAAAAATTTAGGCTACAAATGAGACCTAGTTGGGCATTTGTAGCATATTTGTAGCCAATTTTTTACGCTATTAAAAAATTTGAAGCCTTAGCCAAAATTATAAAAATTAGGTATCCGCTAGCTTAACATGAAGCTAGCGGATATCTCAATAATCAATATTTGGAAGCTTCGAATTACAATTGTAAGTGCATAAAAATTTGTAGCCGGCCAAGATCTATGGGATAGAAGTAATTAAAATGTATTTCAAATGCAAAAATGCATTTTACAGTAAAAAGAGTGTAATTTAACATGCAGTCGCTAAGGATAAAAATTTCAAAAAAATTGTTGAAAGAATTGTTTTACAGGAAGAAAGGTTTGCTTAAACTAAAAACGGGTAGCTGCTATGGCTACAAATTTCATATTGACTAAACAAGAGTAGCTACAATGACATAAAATTTCAAAGTAATTTTTTTCAATAAAAATATTTTTTTTTAAATGGGGAAGCAACTATGGCACAAAATGTCAAAAGTATCGTTTAAAACAGATTTTCTTAACTAAAATCGGGAAGCGGTTATGGGTACAAAGTCCAGCAATATCGTTTCACAATAAAAACAGTTTTTCTTAACGGAAAACGTTAGCCGCTACGGCAACTGCTTTCAGCGGTATTGTTTTAGTTAAACAACCATTTTTGTTCCCTCAAAACGGGTAGCCACTATGGCAACAAATTTCAAACAGACTACACAACAGTAGAAACTGCGGCTACAAAATTAAGAATTTTTTTTCTAAATAAGTGTTTTTTGTTAATCACAACCGACAGCGGCTACGGCAACAAATTTCAGAAGTATGGTTTAATAATGACAATCATTTTTTTCACTGTGAATGAGTAGCCACTATGGCAACAAATCAAAATGACTTTGAACGAGAGTAGACACATGGCTACAAATTTCAAATTATTATTTTTTCTAAAAAAGTGTTTTTTTTTTCGATTAAAACCGGCAGCCGCTACGCCAACAAATCTCAGGAGAATTATTTAACAGTGACAATTATGTTTTTTTACTCTAAATGGGTAGCCGCTACGGCAACTAATTTCAAATTGACTTATAATGAGAGTGGACATATGGTTACAAATTTCAAAATATTTTTTTTCTAAAGAGGTGTTTTTTTTTATTAAATCCGGCAGACGCTACGGCAACAAATTTCAGAAGTATAATTTAACAGTGACAATTATGTTTTCTACATGGGTAGCCGCTACGGCAACAAATTTAAAATTGACTTTGAACGAGGGTAGACACATGATTATAAATTTCAACATAAATTTTTTCTAAAAATAAGTTTTTTTCTATTAAAATCGGCAGCCGCTACGGCAACAAATCTCAGGAGTGTTTTTTAACAATGACAATTATGTTTTTTCACTCTAAATGGGTAGCCGCTACGACAACAAATTTCAAATTGACTTTGAACGAGAGTAGACACATGGCTACAAATTTCAAATAATTATTTTTTTCTAAAAAGTATTTTTTTCGATTAAAACTGGCAGCCGCTACGGCAACAAATTTCAGTAGTATTATTCAACAGTGACGATTATGTTTTTTCACTCTACATGGGTAGCCGCCACGGCAACAAATTTCAAATTGACATTGAACGAGATTAGATACATGACAACAAATTTCAATATATATTTTTTTCTAAAAAAGGGATTTTTATGATTAAAACTGGCAGGCGCTACGGCAACACATTTTAGGAGTATTATTTAACAGTGAAAATTATGTTTTTTCTCTCTAAATTGGTAGCCGCTACGGCAACAAATTTCAAATTGACATTGAACGAGAGTAGACATATGACAACAAATTTCAATATATATTTTTTTCTAAAAAAGGGATTTTTATGATTAAAACCGGCAGCCGCTACGACAACAAATTGCAGGAGTATTTTTTATCAGTAACAATTATGTTTTTCCACTTTAAGTGGGTAGCCGCTACGGCAACAAATTGACTTTTAATGAGAGTAGACAGATGGTTACAAATTTCAAAATGTTTTTTTTCTAAAGAAGTATTTTTTTCGATTAAAACCGGCAGCCGCTACCAGAACAAACTTCAGGAGTATTATTTAATAATGAAAATTATTGTTTTCACTGTTAATGTTTAACCGATAGACACAGCTACAAATTTCAATATAATTGTTTATTTTCAGTATAATTTCAGTATAATCAGGGCGGTCCTTTCATGGTTTATTTTCAATCCCTGATTGATACACCACTCCTGAGCGAATCTTAGAGCGTCTTGCATAGGCTCTGAGATTGTGCCTTCACAGGTTCCCTTGATGGCAATTACAATGTCACCCGCATATCCCTGTGTGTAGTATCCTTTTTGGTTGAGGTTCGTGAGTAAGCTGTTCACTGTCAGGCTCCACAGGTGTGGTAAGAAACCAGCCTACGGACATCTCTTTGTGGCTCTCACAGTGACAGACTCTCCAAGAATGGAAGTTTGTATTCTTCTTCCTATCAGTATAGTGTATATCCATCTGCAAAAGGTGTCTTCTACTCCGTGCCGACTTGCAGAACCAACCATGGAATTGATAAGGCATTGTCAAATGCCCTCTCTTTTTCAAGAAAAACCCACAAGGTGGTTTGTTTTCTTGCGAATCCCTCCTCAATCCTGTATATTAGGTTGTGGAAGGCTGATTCATTGGATTTTCCCACAAGATACGCGTGTTGGTTGGCATGAAGCGGATTTCTCGACAATGCCCCTTGAGCCAAATGCAATCCTATTAGTCGTTCTATTGTTTTTAGTAGAAACGATGACAGACTAATTGGTTTTCAGTCCATCCCGTGGAGTGGTTAAGCCTCCCCGGTTTTGTCACACTTACTGGTTTCCATACTGTTGGGATATAACCCGTAGCCAGGCTTGCCCAGAATAAATGACCAAGCAGAGTTAAAAGATGCTCTGCTCCTTTTTGTAAAAGCACTGGGTATATCCCATCTGGTCCCGGTGCTTTGTAGAGGTCGAATGAGTTTATTGCCCATTCGATCTTTGAGTGGTTAATGGCAACCGCCGCTCTTCTCCAGGCCTTGCTTGTCGGTGGGAGACTTTAGTTAAGCTGCTCTTGAGATCTTAGTTAAGCTGATCCGGAAAATTAATCCGGATCAATGTCTCGAGTGTATCCTTGAGTGAGCTAGTATATTCACCATCGGGTTTACGAATTGACCCGATGGTGTCAGCCGGTTTCTTCGCTAGGATACGATGGAGTCTTGCTCCCTCAGATGTGTTTTCAACATCTTCACAAACTTTCCTCCATGAGTCCATTTTGGCTTTCTTCAGAGACCTTTTGTATTCGGTAAGGACTTCATGGTAGTTATCCCAGTTCCCTCTCCTCCTTGCTCTGTTAAATAGGTGGTGAACCCTTCGCCTCTGACTCCTTAGGCCCTCATTCCATCAACGAGTTGTCTTGCTGATGTCTTTTGAGACCTCCGGGCAGATTTCTTGGAAGGAGTTAATTATTGCATGCTGAAGCTCAGTTTCAGTAAGCTCAATGTCCAATACTGTTTTAACTTTTTTCGGTATTGTCGCGAGTTTGAACTTTAGTGTCGAATTATATTCGTCCCAATTTGTTCTCCTCGGATCCCGATAGTGTATATTACATTGGTCCGTTCTCACCTCCACATTGTAATAGATTTGTCTGTGATCCGATGCAGATGGTTCATCGGATACTAGCCATTTCTTGATTTTACCACTGATTTCATAAGTGCTCAGTGTTACATCAATGAGTTCTTTCCGAACTTTGTTAATAAAAGTCGGCTCGTTACCTTGATTAGCTATATCTAAGTTGTTAGCTATGATATAATCAAAGAGGTACTCACATCTCGTATTTGTGTTTGTACTTCCCCATGCAGTGTGATGAGCGTTTGCATCACATCCCATGATCAGTTGGTGGTTTTTTACCTCACAGTAGTGGATCAGGTCTTCCATCTATGTTGATGGTGGTGGAGTAGAAGCAGGGTAAAGGAGTAGAAGCGACATAGAGTAGGCAGATCGAAGCGATGATTACCACTCCAGTTTCGTTTCTCATGTTGTATTTTACTTTTACCGCTGTAAGATCTCTCTGACAAAACTCGAACAGTGGCAAGACATTGATACTCTTTCTTGCATAAATTCAAGTTCTGGGTCCAGTACCTTTATTGCACTTATTAATTACTTATATTTTAGATTTTTCAACAAAAAATTCTATGTTAAATGCAGTTGAAAAAGATATTGATGAAATCAATAAAATTCCAAGTGTGTTAGTCATTGAAAATGGAATTACAGAAAAAAATTGGGGCCGTTGGGCATTATATATATATTTAGAGAGATATATTTAGAGAGTGTAAATGACTCTACGCGACTACCCATGTAGAGAAAAAACATAATCGTCACTGTTAAATAATACTTCTGAAATTTGTTGCCGTAGCGGCTGCCGGTTTTAATCGAAAAAAACTTATTTTTAGAAAAAATTTATTTTGAAATTTGTAACCATGTGTCTATACCCTCGTTCAAAATCAATTTGAAATTTGTTGCCTTAGCGGCTACTCACGTAGAGTGAAGAAACATAATCGTCACTGTTAAATAATACTTCTGAAATTTGCTGCCGTAGCGGCTGCCGGTTTTAATCGAAAAAAACTTATTTTTAGAAAACAATTATTTTGAAATTTGTAACCACGTGTCTACCCTCGTTCAAAATCAATTTGAAATTTGTTGCCATAGCGGCTACTCATGTAGAGTGAAGAAACATAATCGTCACTGTTAAATAATACTCCTGAAATTTGTTGTCGTAGCGGCTGCCGGTTTTAATAAAAAAAAAAACACTTCTTTAGAAAAAAATATTTTGAAATTTGTAACCATTTGTCTACTCTCATTAAAAATCAATTTGAAATTTGTTGCCGTAGCGGCTACCCATTTAAAGTGAAAAAACATAATTTTCACTGTTAAATAATACTCCTCGAATTTGTTGCCATAGCAGTTGCCGGTTTTAATCGAAAAAAAAAACACTTTTTTAGAAAAAATAATAATTTGAAATTTGTAGCCATGTGACTCTCGTTCAAAGTCAATTTGAAATTTTTTGCCGTAGCGGCTACCCATTTAGAGTAAAAAACAAAATTTTTACTGTTAAATAATACTCCTGAGATTTGTTGCCATAGGAGCTGCCGATTTTACTCGAAAAAACTTTTTTTTAGAAAAAAAATTATTCTGTAATTTGTAGCCATGTGTCTACTCTCGTTCAAAGTCAATTTGAAATTTGTGACCATAGCGGCTACCCATTCACAATGAAAAAAAATTATTGTCATTATTAAATCATACTTCTGAAATTTGTTGCCGTAGCTGCTGCCGGTTGTGATTGACAAAAAACACTTATTTAGAAAAAAATTCTGAATTTTGTAGCCGTAGTTTCTATTGTTGTATAGTCTGTTTGAAATTTGTTGCCATAGGGGCTACCCGTTTTGAGGGAATAAAAATGGTTGTTTAACTAAAACAATACCTCTGCAAAAAGTTTCCGTAGCGGCTACCCGTTTTCAGTTAAGAAAAACTGTTTTTATTGTGAAACGAAACTGCTGGACTTTGTACCCATAACCGCTTCCCGGTTTTAGTTAAGAAAAACTGTTTTATTGTAAAACGATATTTTTGACATTTCGTGCCATAGCTCCCCATTAAAAAAAATGTTTATTGAAAAAAATTACTTTGAAATTTTATGTCATTGTACCTACTCTTGTTTAGTCAATATGAAATTTGTAGCCATAGCAGCTACCCGTTTTTATTTTAAGCAGACTTTTCTTCCTGTAAAACAATTCTTTCGATACTTGTAGCCATAGTGGCTATCTGTTTTTAGTCTAAGAAAACTATTCTGATAGCAAAAAAAAGTTTTGGAAATTTTTATCCTTAGCGGCTGCATGTTAAATTACACTCTTTTTACTGTAAAATGTATTTTTGCATTTGAAATACATTTTAATTGTTTCTATCCCATAGACCTTGGCCGGCTACAAATTTTTATGCACTTACAATTGTCATTCGAAACTTCCAAATATTGATTATTGTAGTATCCACTAGCTTCATGTTAAGCTAGTGGATACCTAATTTTTATAATTTTGGCTAAGGCTACAAATTTTTTAATAGCGTAACAAATTGGCTACAAATAGGCTACAAGTGTCCAACTAGGTTCCATTTGTAGCCTAAATTTTTAGCCCGCTAGCTTGAGAGACCTCTTTATAAGAGCTAATAGACCTATAACTACAAAATTTTTAAAATATTTCGAACTGTGATGAAAATTATGTATACGCGAATACCTTCTTATTATACGCGAATACGTGTTAACATATAATAAGAAATGAGTTGTGCTTTTGCTTATTTATCAGTTCCAGGTTCTTGGAGCGGTTGGTTTCTGTACATTACTAAACATGAGTTCGATATGAATCGCTTTTGTCGTGATTTATCGTGTAAAAATCTTTTTTTAAACATTTTTCTACTTACAATGTAATCACTTCATGCGTGTGTAGTAACTCACACTCATATAGCAGATACACATATCTAACCCATCGGTATCAACATTGCAATTAAAGCTTCGAACAGTACAAATTGTATTTATCACTATACAATTTTAGAAAAAACCAATCTACAAGATAGAACGATGCATTTACGTATACGCGCATATCGTTGTCTCTTTTTATATACTCACGTATAGAAACATATTAACTTTATAAGTATGTTCTGGAATGTAATGAATATTCGATGCGATTCTCTCACTTTCTTAGCGCGCATGCATCTCAGATATATAAAGCAGGGCAACAACAGCTCACCAGTTCAGTAACAATTTAACATTTGTTGAAATTAAAAAGTTAATACAATTCAAAAGAATAATCTAAAAGTTGTAATTGTTATCCAAAAGTAGTGAAATAAAGTTTACAAAAATATACATTTCAAGTATTTTCTTAATCACACGCACCCCTTCGGTTCACGTGCAAGAGTCATTCTTATAGTGCGTGGAAGTTGCAGTTATACCATTATCAGTAAATGTTATTGAATTTAAAAAATGCAATCATGTAAGTTACAAGTATAAGCTGATGTTCAGATTATACTATATTCAGTTATTGAGGTCAGAAAATATGTAACTTTGGTCCGAGCCTTTTATTATTATACAAACGTATGTTCCCTTCCAAAAATCCCAAAACTTATTTTCAAGTAGATTCAGTGTCAATACTCTCTAGTGTTATATTATTTATTGAATAATCTACAATCTATTATTTTAATAAAGCTTATGTTTGTAAATATTATCCGACCCGACCCAAACCAATTATTTAATGAAATTTGCAAAAGTCTGCCGAAGACCAGGTGAACGTTAGTCTAATTGTAATAATAATATAATAATATTTATTGACATGCCGGAGCTAATCAAATATAATGGTCATAATTTTAGTGTGATCAAAATGAAATATAATATCTGATATGACTTTAGTATTTGCAAAAATTAAATTTATTAATAGCCAAAATAGAACGATGTAAACGATTATAGTTTATAGTTACTATGGAAACGACAATCAAAATTGTTTACAATAAAATATATTTCATGTATTTGTGTCAAACAAACACAAAATATTAAATATCTCTCTTAGTATTAGAATAATCGAAAAATGTATAAGGAGTAAAGTTGTAGAAAATCAAGTTTGCTAAAATTCATTACTTAATCATTTTTCTCAAACTCTAATGTGAACAGAGATATTTAGAATTTTTACTTTCAATCTTTAATTGTAAATATTTCTGTAAATATTAGTGTAACAGAAAAATAATAAGAAACAAAACTACAGTAAAACTTAGTACCTAAAACTTAACTCCTGATAGATTTTTCGATTTTTCAAATATTATGGGAGATAGTCAAATTTTGTGTTTTACTCTCCCTCTAAACCCCCTTTTCCCTCGTCCGACTTTACCCATTAACGAACCTGACCTTTAGAATGCCAAAAGCGACTCAAGTACCAAATTTCATTCTAATCGGAATAAAACTGTGACCGCTAGAGAGTCCACAGACATTTAAAAAAAGTACATATATATATATATATATATATATATATATACAAATCTTAGCGATAGTGATTTTTAACATCTAATAGGTAGGATCGATGGGCATTTGAAGAAATTTTTACGAAATTCCAACATTGGTGCAAAAACAATAGATTTGGATGAAAGCTGGAGTGAGAAATTTTCAAGGAAGTTGGAAGAACTGGGGCTAACAAATTCGAGCAGTGAGTGCGGAAAGCTACATGTTAAAAGACAATTAGAGGAGAATTCCTTGACCAAATTAATTAATGACGTCCAATCCAAAGACAGCCTTACACTATTCAGCAGACTCAACCATTACAAATACGGGGCCAATTATCTAAATGCAACCGACAAAACCGAACAACATCTCATCGCCAGCTTTAAAATGTATGGATTCAAATGGGAGTCTATGAAAATTAACGGTGTTAGAGTGTGGACTTAATTGAGGATTAACATGGAATTGAAGGGGAAAAAGAGACAAAATATAAAATTTGTATAAAGCTAAAGATATTTTCAGTGTTTCTGACCCAACAGTAATAAAAAACGTAGTGAAATATAACTTGGGCCGCAGAAAAGCCTATTTATAAACTTTCTAAAAGAGCTATATAGAAATAAGGAATTAATTTAATTTAATTCGCTAAAAAATTAATTCGCCAGTGCTGACAACTATACATTGTTCACGAATATTTATTCTACAAAAACGAATTATTCGGCTCAAGTTTACACTGGGTATCGAGAATCATGTGGAGAACCATGTTAAACTGAATAATTTACTAACATTTTATGGTATATATAATATATTACTATGAGCTATTTACATTTATTAAAAAAATTATCAAAAATTACAATTAAGAAATGAAATTCATGATTATAACACCCGACATAATAATGATTTATTTGCATATTACAAACTATAGATTGCAAAAATTCAAAAAATCTCCGGAAATTATTGGAAGTGAATTGTACAATAATCTTCCTGGAGAGTTAAAAAACATAGAGAGCATGCCGAAATTTAAACGTGAGCTGAAAAACACATTGTAATGAATACAGCTTAACTTAATTGGTTTCATTTTTAATTTTTTTATATTGACTATACCTATGTATTTACGTGTCTTATGGTGAAATAAACAATAATAATAATACTTTTCAAAACATGAGAAATATTCGCTGACCTCCAGTATTTCATATATGAACTAACTATCCTATGTTATAAAAATGGCACGTCTATAAAGTTAGCACAGCCAAATGAGCACAATCGATTTTAATTAACACAACGATTTAGTGCTCTTTTTGTTCTAATTAATTCCGCAATTTTTAAATTTTGTGCTCTCACCATTTCGCTGAAATCGATGGCTGTGTCGCTTCAAAAAAAGCTAGCACACCAATATATGAAAATTTTTTTAATTAAATTTTCACTGGCACAGCGATTTAGTGCTAATTACGTGCTTCCACAATATATCATTGGAAAAAACTTCGGATCACTATTTGTCAAAAAAGCACCCCCACCCCGACGAGTTGCAAGAATAAAATACTCAAAATTATCAGCTCAATCGAATTTGAATAGTCGATTTCGAATGCATTAATAATGGGCTTCGAAATTACTTAAATGGCGCTTTTATTGCTCAACCCTTCATGTCAAAAAACCACCCCCAGCTTGTTGACGTGCAAAAGTAAAGTGCTCGAAATTATCAGCACAATCGAACTTGAATAGTCAATGTTTAACGCATTAATAATAAGTTTTAAAATTATTTAGGTGGCGATTTTAGTGCTCAACCCTTTATGTTAAAAAACCACCCCCAACTCGACTACGAGCAAGAGTAAAGTACTTGAAATTATCAGCACAATCAAACCTTAATAGTCGATTTCGAACGCATTAATAATGTGCTTCGAAATTATTTATGTGGCGTTTTTATTGCTCAACCCTACATGTTAAAAAACAACCCCCGGCTTGATGACGTGCAAGAGCAAAGTGCTCGAAATTATCAGCACAACCGTACTTGAACAGTCAATTTCTAATGCATTGATAATAAGCTTTAAAATTATTTAGGTGGCGTTTTTAGTGCTCAACCCTTTAGGTTAAAAAACCACCCCCGACTTGAATACGAGCAAGAGTAAAGTACTTGAAATTATCAGCATAATCAAACTTTAATAGTCGATTTCGAAGGCATTAATAATGTGCTTCAAAATTATTTATTTGGCGTTTTTATTGCTCAACCCTTCATGTTAAAAAACGACCCCTAACTTTCGAGTACTGTACTCTTGACGTGCAAGAGTCAAGTACTCGAAAAAAATTGGATTCAAAAATTAAATTTAATTGTCTTTATTTAAACCACTTCCAGACATTTTAGGAGGATGCGGTTTTTTGCATTCGACGCGGATTATCTCAAAATCTATATGTAGATCCGAAAAATTCAATTTTCTCGACGCAACATTGAAAAAATGGGAAAAAACAATAAATCAGCTGTTTATAGTGGTTTCTACAGTAGTTTGTCTCAATAAGGGGACATTTATTCAAATATTAGGTTTAAGCTTTTATTAAGTTTCACCTATCCGGTTGTCTGTAATGAAATCTTGCAAGTTAAATATATTATATATTTAACATGTTGGTTCAGTTCTGATGATAATACATTTTTATGGTAAGCATGACCGGAATCGGAAAGGGTAAAGGGGGTTAAAGGGTAGGAGAAACACAAAATTTGGTATATCTAATATTGAAAAATTCGAGAAACACATAAAAAGTAAAGTTGTAGAAAATTTGTGTTACTATAATTAAGTTTCTTATCATTTTTATTTTATTTCTCTAATATTTACAGTGATGTTGACGGTCGGCCGTCAACATATGATATGGGTATACCGTATGATATGGATAAAAAATGAAAGGGCTTGAGGAGCGAAACACAATAAGTAAGGGTATATTTATGCAAATATAGCGTTTTGAGCAAAGCCTTTGGCTTTGAATATTTAAGTTTTGCAAAAAGTAATCATATCCGATCAAAAACATAAATGTAAAAAAGGCCCGAGTTTTCGGAGAGGTACTTCATATAATGCTCTGGAGCATAACTCTGGAGCATACTTAAGGAGCATAACTTGCTCCTTAAAAAGTGATGATGTCCCATTTAAGAGCTACCCAGCAAGCATACAAGTCAGAAAGACTTCAAGAAGATGTCTTTTTGAAGACTTCATTGGGAAGTACAATTATGACGTCATAATGGCCTCTTTTTTCAGAATTCTCAATTGAGAGGTCTTTAAGACATCTTTTTTATGGTTTCGCAAGAAGTCAGAAATAGGAGCCCTTTAAGTAGACTTTTCTTCTGTCTTCGTAAAAAGTCGGAAATAGGAGCCCTTTAAGAGTCTCTTGTAGTCAGAAATAGGAGTCCTTTAAGTAGACTTTTTTTCTGTCTTCGTAAACAGTCAGAAATAGGAGCCCTTTAAGAGTCTTTTTTTTCTGATTTCACAAGACGTCAGAAATAGGTGCCCTTTAAGAGTCTATTTTTTCTGACTTCGCAAGAAGTCAGAAGTAGGTGCCCTTTAAGAGTCCATTTTTTCTGACTGCGCAAGAAGTCAGAAGTAGGTGCCCTTTAAGAGTCTATTTTTCCTGACTTCGCAAGAAGTCAGAAATAGGTGCCCTTTAAGAGTCTATTTTTTCTGACTTTGCAAGAAGTCAGAAATAGGTGACCTTTAAGAGTCTATTTATTCTGACTTCGCAAGAAGTCAGAAATAGGAGCCCTTTAAGTAGACATTTATTCTGTCTTCGATAGAAGTCAGAAATAGGAGACCTTTAAGAAGTCTTTTTCACAAGCTTTTAATACTTTTACTTAATTTAGCACACGCGCATTTTTGTTATAGTTTTTATTTCTGTATAACCTAGAATTTAACATTTTCATTCAGCTTTTATTTGGAGAACTTGTAAAGGTATGATTATAATTTAATTTATTTATTTAGTGTTATCAAGTATTTAAAACCAGTTTAAGTGTGTTATTTTTAACGTGGATTATTTTTAATTGGTTTTTATCTGTAAGTATCTTAAAGCTCAACGCATTAAAATGAATTTAAAATATGAATATCATGATTTTCTATTTTTTATTAAGATTTGAAACCAAGAGGTCTGCCAAGATGATGATCATCCCATCTTCGAACCTATTCCCAAGAATATCAAAAAATTAAGTTACACACCAGACTAAACTTGGAAAATTGCTATATGTCCTCATTGGATAATATCAATCGACTAACGGACCAGAACCATTTCTTGAGTCACTATAATTACATTTTCTTGTTTGTAAAACACAATCATCTTTTTTAGACGCTTTACATTATTGCCACTTTGCGTTCGAGCATGCGTAGTAGATCCCCACCATGTATCAGTGGTGTGTTGGGTAACTAATTTTTACCGACCTCTATTTTCACATTCTGTATTACCCACGAGAGATTCACTTCATTGTGTTTGACATCTGTTAATTTTGTTCACACAATTTTTCAAAAAATCTTTTCTTTTTTTGGGTCATTGTATTTTATTTCTTTGGTGTATACATCTCACGAGTAACATTTCTACAGTGATATTTCTATTTTTTTTTATTGTGATTTCTTGCGATTTTTGTTGTTCTGACTATTATTTATTTCTACAACTCAACTAATTTATACATAATTTTCTAGTTTAATCGATCTTTGCGTTATATTATCATATTTTAATCCAGTGCAATATATATTCAATTTATTTATTTAAAATTTAATCTATATTAATATATAAATATATAATATTAATTAATTAAATTAAATACTTATATGAAAAAATTAACTCGTCAACCAGGAATCGAACCTCGGGCCTCTGGATAACTAGTCCAGTGTGCTGCCTGTACACCAAAGACGATTGTGATGTGACAGCCAACTTTTTCATATTATTCTAATTTTTGTTTTATTTATTAGATAGTATTTACTTCTTTCTGAAGTGATTTGTTTATTAATATTTGTTTGTTTGTGTATACTTTCGTGTCCACATAACGTTGTTTGTCCAAATTCTTTTCGAATACGTATGACAAACTGTAGAAGACTATAGCGTATACTCCGACAAATTTCATTGTCATTGAATTTATTAATTAAATTAAATACTTATATGAAAAAATTAACTCGTCAACCAGGAATCGAACCTCGGGCCTCTGAATAACTAGTCCAGTGTGCTGCCTGTACACCAAAGACGATTGTGATGTGACAGCCAACTTTTTCATATTATTCTAATTTTTGTTTTATTTATTAGATAGTATTTACTTCTTTCTGAAGTGATTTGTTTATTAATATTTGTTTGTTTGTGTATACTTTCGTGTCCACATAACGTTGTTTGTCCAAATTCTTTTCGAATACGTATGACAAACTGTAGAAGACTATAGCGTATACTCCGACAAATTTCATTGTCATTGAATTTATTAATTAAATTAAATACTTATATGAAAAAATTAACTCGTCAACCAGGAATCGAACCTCGGGCCTCTGGATAACTAGTCCAGTGTGCTGCCTGTACACCAAAGACGATTGTGATGTGACAGCCAACTTTTTCACATTATTCTAATTTTTGTTTTATTTATTAGATAGTATTTACTTCTTTCTGAAGTGATTTGTTTATTAATATTTGTTTGTTTGTGTATACTTTCGTGTCCACATAACGTTGTTTGTCCAAATTCTTTTCGAATACGTATGACAAACTGTAGAAGTAGTTAGAAGTAGGCAAACTGTAGTTATCCAGAGGCCCGAGGTTCGATTCCTGGTTGACGAGTTAATTTTTTCATATAAGTATTTAATTTAATTAATAAATTCAATGACAATGAAATTTGTCGGAGTATACGCTATAGTCTTCTACAGTTTGTCATACGTATTCGAAAAGAATTTGGACAAACAACGTTATGTGGACACGAAAGTATACACAAACAAACAAATATTAATAAACAAATCACTTCAGAAAGAAGTAAATACTATCTAATAAATAAAACAAAAATTAGAATAATATGAAAAAGTTGGCTGTCACATCACAATCGTCTTTGGTGTACAGGCAGCACACTGGACTAGTTATCCAGAGGCCCGAGGTTCGATTCCTGGTTGACGAGTTAATTTTTTCATATAAGTATTTAATTTAATTAATAAATTCAATGACAATGAAATTTGTCGGAGTATACGCTATAGTCTTCTACAGTTTGTCATACGTATTCGAAAAGAATTTGGACAAACAACGTTATGTGGACACGAAAGTATACACAAACAAACAAATATTAATAAACAAATCACTTCAGAAAGAAGTAAATACTATCTAATAAATAAAACAAAAATTAGAATAATATGAAAAAGTTG
Source organism: Nineta flava (assembly GCA_963920215.1). Classification (NCBI taxonomy): domain Eukaryota; kingdom Metazoa; phylum Arthropoda; class Insecta; order Neuroptera; family Chrysopidae; genus Nineta; species Nineta flava. The sequence goes on along the minus strand of OY986043.1, from coordinate 41,991,721 downwards.
GCTGTCACATCACAATCGTCTTTGGTGTACAGGCAGCACACTGGACTAGTTATTCAGAGGCCCGAGGTTCGATTCCTGGTTGACGAGTTAATTTTTTCATATAAGTATTTAATTTAATTAATAAATTCAATGACAATGAAATTTGTCGGAGTATACGCTATAGTCTTCTACAGTTTGTCATACGTATTCGAAAAGAATTTGGACAAACAACGTTATGTGGACACGAAAGTATACACAAACAAACAAATATTAATATAATATTAAGTTCGTTCACTTATGATGTTCATTATTCTAAATGGATTTTCATTTTTTATAGTCTTTCTATTATTATTTTTCTGTATTTGGCAAATGATTTTATCATTTGATTGTATTGCTTATATTATGATCTGTTTGCCTCTCAAAAGATTTTTGTGGTTCGGTTGTTTTGGATTCATTGTGTTGTGTGCACATAAAATCCAATTTGTGATTACATGTCATGTTTCTTGACATTTTTCGCTATTTGGTTTCTATATGTTTTGTTATAAAAAAAATTTGCTCCCTGTTTTTCTCTTTTCTTTATTCCTTTTTTATCTTTATTTTCATGTCACAAATTGTGGTTTTGATCTATATACCTTTGAAAATGGAAACTTAAGGTTTCCGAAACGTTAGGTTATCTTATTTTATCTCACTAAGTTTTGTCAATTCAGGGAATTATTTTATCATTATTCTAATTAATACATTACAATTTGCCATTATTTTCTGCTAAATATATATATACAGGTTGTCCCAGAACAACCTGGAACCCTTCGGTGAAGTTGTTCCTTAGGTCAAGACGAACTCATTTTACCATATAACATAGATCCGAAAATGATTTGTTTATCCGCTAGCCGCCATTTTGTGTTTTTTGCTTTATAATTTATATCTACACAACGCGTTGTTCGATTGAATTGAAAATTGGGACGATTGTTGCTTTAGCATAGACCAATAATAGAAAAAAAATTGAATTTTCAAAAATGTATTTTTACAAAATGGCGGCTTTCAGAAAAATTCAAACTTACGTAAGTCAAAAACAAGCAGATTTATGAATTTTTTGAATTTTTCTAAAAGCAAACAGAAAAATTCAAACTTACGTAAGTCAAAAACAAGCAGATTTATGAATTTTTTGAATTTTTCTAAAAACCGCCATTTTGTGAAAATACATTGTTGAAAATTCAAATTTTTTTCTATTATTGGCCTATGCGAAAGCAACAATCGTCCCAATTTCAATTCAATCGGACAACGCGTTGTGTAGATATAAATTATAAAGCAAAAAACACAAAATGGCGGCTAGCGGATAAACAAATCATTTCCGGACCTATGTTATATGGTAAAATGAGTTCGTCTTGACCTAAGGAACAACTTCACCGAAGGGTTCCAGGTTGTTCTGGGACAACCTGTATATATAAGATTAATTCATAATTTATTACTTCAAATAATAATAATACACATTAATTTTCAGAGCCACAACGCAGTCATCCCAACTATATAACATTTTAATCAGAAGTGAAGTTAACAAAAAACTTATGCGCATCACACAATAATAGTATTAAAATTATACTACAAAACAATATTCATTCTATTTATATTAATCATTAATAATCTTAATTAATACAAAAGTGCATTAATTTTATATATTTTTTTTAACAAATTATATTTAACTTAACAGTTCGGCCAACTGAGTCTTTAGTCGACCCGACTAATCAAGCTCGTCCTCTTCGGTTCCTGATCCGGATTCCTCTGATTCATCTTCCACTTTACACCATGGCTTCATCAATTCTGCTGTGAATACAGATTGGAAAGGCCGTTGCGTCCGTTCTGCACCTGAAATATCTTTTAATAAATAACGGTCATTATTAAGTACACGATCGATTATATAAGGTCCTTTATAGTTTGGAAACAACTTTTTTGATTGTCCCATGGCTGCTTTCTCTCTTGTTATCATAACTAATTCACCCTCCCGGTAATTTTTTGGAGTTTTATGTCTCCTATCGAACCACACTTTTTGTTTTTCTTGGGTTTGTTCAATTTGTTCAATTGCTTTTTCTCGCTTTTCCTGGATATTTTCATTTGTTGTTCCATCTTCTAGCGTTAAGATAATCTGATTCTTCAGTGCATTTCTTGGATGATAACTGAAGAGTAACTCATGTAGACTCATTCCTGTATTTTTATTATTCATTGAGTTTATTGCAAATTGTATATTTTGTAGATGTTTAGCCCAGTCTTTATGGTTGTCATCCTTACACATCGTTTTAATCGCATTATTTACAGTTCGGTTGTACCGCTCCACCTGACCATTTGCTCTCGGTGTTGCAGTAGCATTCTGTATATGTTGGATCTGATTATCATCGCATAATTTCTTTACATCTGCTGCTGTGAAAGCTGTTCCTCTATCTGTGATCATTCTCACAGGGTTTCCGAAAACACCAATAATTTCATCTAATATTTTACAGACTACCTTTGATGTAATATTTTTTGTCGGCTTAAGTATAACATATTTCGTAGAATTGTCTATGTAAGACAATATGTGTGTATTTCCCGCAGAACATTTAGGATAGGGTCCTATGTGGTCTACATTTACTGTATGAAAAGGTATTGGTAACCTTGGAATGTTATACAGGGTTGCTTCCTTTTGTCCTGAAGGAATCTTGTGATAAATACATTCGACACATGAAGTAATGTAATTTGTAACTCTTTTCTTCATTTTTGGGAACCAGAAATATTTCCGCAAATGTTCTATTGTCGTTTCCGTCCCAAAACGACCCATGTCGTCATGACTCCCATGTATTATTCTCCAAATTACTCCCATCGCTACAATCCATAGAAAATTATCTTGATTTTTACACGGCCACCCATTTTTGACAACATCTTGTCTTGCAATTGTAAGGTTAATAGCCAATCTTCTTCAGATATTTCTATACGAAAAACTCCTGTATTGGCAATTTCGACCTCAGATGATTTTTAGTTGGGATGCTTAAAGCATCCACATATTTCATCCGCTCCGGATCGATCGATCGATGTTCCACTTGGAAATTATATTCTTGTAATTTCATCCACCATCTGGTTATACGGGGGTTTAACTCTCTTTTATTCATCATTGTTTTTAACGAATTACAATCCGTTACTACTTTAAATTCTCGTCCTAGAACATACATTCGGAAACGTTGTATTGATTCAACAACCGCGATGCATTCAAATTCGAAGCTATGGTATTTAGCTTCCATATCGGTTGTTTCTCTTCTGTAATAGCTAACAGGTAATAATTTTTGTTGTTCTGATTTTTGAAACATAATTCCGGAAATACCCCATTTGCTAGCGTCTGTATGTATCTCGGTTTCTATGTTTTTCTCGAATAATTTGAGAATTGGTCTGCTCATAAGTTTCTGTTTGAGTTCAATAAAACTTGGCTCATGTTCATTTTCCCATTTGAATTTTTCGGTTTTCCTTGTCAATAAATTTAACGGTCTTGCAATTAATGAATATAAAATTCCAATTATTTCATAGCCTAAAAATTCGATGTTTGTTTGCAAGAATGCACATTTCTCCAACTTTAATGAAAGCCCATTTTCTTTTATCATCGATCTCTTTACTAGGTGTAATTACATCATCCATGTAAAACTGCAATAACCCATCTTCTCCTTTTTCTGCCAGTTTTCGCATGAGTTTGTTAAATACATTTGGTGCGTTTACCAAACCAAATGGCACATGCTAAAATTCTGTGCTAACTTTATAGGCGTAAATGACCCAATTTTTGGAATACTAGAGTGATTTGTGTTCAGCAGAAATAAATGAACTATGAATATATTTAAATTATATGAGTCTAATATACTATCAAATCTGCTCTGATTTTTCGATAAGTAATAGCACTGTAAGTGAGAAGGCCAAATGCTCCTTAAACTCGACCTGTCGCACTACCGTGCTCTATATAAAGCAAAAAGTGAAGCTGACTGACTGACTGACTGACACACTGATCTATACAAAACCTAACCCACTTCTAGACATGCTAGAAAGATGTGGTTTCTTGCATACGACGCGAAATTACTTGAAACCGACGGGAAAGATCGGAAAACTTCAATTTTTTCATTGCAATCCCCGAAAAATAGGAATCTAATATAGTTTAAAGCTAAAAGTAAAGCTGACTGACTGACTGACTGACACACTGATCTATACAAAAACCTAACCCACTTCTAGACATGCAAGAAAGATGCGGTTTTTTGCATACGACGCGAAATTACTTGAAACCGACGGGAAAGATCGAAAAACTTCAATTTTTTCATTGCAACCTCCCGAAAAATAGGAAAAACATCCCCCAAAATTACGTTTTTCTTTTATATACACGCTAAAAAGATGGGATTTTCACTAATCGACCCGAAATAAAGTCAAATTAACACAATACTATGAAAAAATTCAAAACTTACATCGCAACCCTCCCGAAAATGGGGAAAACATTCCTAAAGTTGACCTTTTCACTTCTATTCATGATTGAAAGATCATTTTTTTTCATTCGACGTGGAACAGGTTTAAAATAACAGGATTATTAAAAAACATAAATTTTTTCATCGAAACTCTTCGCAAATGGGATAAACACCCCTAAAACTACCCCTTTTCTTCTATATATGCTAGAAAAATGCGGTTTTTTGCATTCGACGCTAAATAGGTACAAGTTAAGAAAGTTATTCAAACAAATTGAAAATTTTCATCGCTGCCCTCTAAAAAATGGGAAAATCTAAGTTACCTTTTTAACTTCTATTCATGCTAGAAAGATGGAATTTTTACCAATCGACCCGAAATAAAGTGATATTAACAGAAAATTTTGAAAAATTTCATTATGTACATCGCAACCACCCGAAAATGAGAAAACATCCCTAAATCTGCCTTTTTCACTTCTCTTGATGTTAAAAAGATCGGGTTTTTCCACTTGACGTGTAACAGGTTAAAAATAACAAGACTATTTTAAAAACGTAAATGTTTTCGTCGCAAATGGGTTAAACACCCCCTAAAGCCAATCCTTTTCTTCTATACATGCTAGAAAGTTGCGATTTTTTTTATTTGACGCTAAATAGCTATAAAATAAGAAGATAATTCGAAAAACTTAAAATTTTACATCGCCATAAAAAATGGGGAAAGCACCCCTTAAGCTACCCGTTTAACTTCTATTCATGCTCGAAAGACGGGATTTTCACCAATTGACCTGAAATAAAGTCAATTGAACAGAATAGGGGAATAACTCCCCTAAAACTGCCCTTTTCACTTCTATTCATGATTAGAAAGATCGGGTTTTTCTATTCGACGTGGAACAGGTTTTTAATAACTGGAATATTTGAAAAATGTAAATTTTATCATCGCAACCCTTCGCAAATGGGAAAAAATACCAAAACTACCCTTTTTCTTCTATATATGCTAGAAAAATGCGGTTCTTTGCATTCGACGCTAAATAAATATACATTATGAAGGAAATTAGAAAAACTTAGGATTTTTTTTCGCTACCCCCTTAAAAATTGGAAAAGCAATCCCCTAAGATACCCTTTTAACTTGTATCCATGGTAGAAAAATGGAATTTTTTGCATTTGGTGGAGAATTTCTTCAAACTAATGAGGTTATTCGACAAACTTTAATTTTTTCATCGCCACCCCTTTGAAAATGGAAAAACGCTCCAAAAATCATCCATTTACTACTTTATATGCTGGAAAGATGCGGTTTTTTGCATTCAATGCAGAATAACTACAAATTAATCGGGTAATTCGAAAAACCTAATGTTTTTCATCGCTAACCCTTGAAAATGGTAATGTGAGACCTATCTATGCTCAGTCCCTCCAAATCCCCCATTCTAAGCCCACCTCCTCAAAAAAAAACCCAAAAAACTCTCAAAATTCTGCCCTAAAAATCCCCCCCCCCATTAATTCTCTTATGATAAGTACTTTTTGGGAAGTATTTTTTAAACTTTTTTTGCAATTCATGTAAGGTTATTTTCTGTGACGCGGAGCCACGAGGTCAAGGGGGGAACCCCTTGCGAGCAGAGCAAGTATATATCATAAAACTGAACAACCATTTCATTCACGACATTGCTGTTACCGAAACAACATATACGAGTGAAGCTTACTCCTATTGTAAAATAGCGGGTTTTTCCAAATTATTCATATTTCACACAATATATTTATTTATTGTGTGATACTTATTTTTTTATGGGGTTTCACGTTCTGCATTGTGTTCAATAATAAAATTTTATTACTGAATACATTCAGAATACTGGATTTTCCAAAAAAGAAATAATCCCGGAAAAGAATTGTTTTGTTATTTTGCATTAGCAAAATAACAGGATAATTTTTCCTGGCACAGGCCTTATTTTATTTTTATAAAATAATAAAAATTTTTTCTTAATTCCAGATTGGAGTTAAAGTTAGATATGGGGACCACCACAGATGGTGCGGTGGCCACAAAGCCTAAGGTAATGGCGACCCCATCAATAATATTACTAACATCATAAGCTGCAGCAACATCATCAACATCAGCAGCATCTACACCACCAACAACAACAGCATCCGCACCAACAACAGCAGCAGCCCCAACAAAAACGACACCAACAGCATCAGCCCATAGACCCATAGAGCCGATGGAATTCCCCACCGCACCAACAGTTCGTAGACGCAAAGGCTGCCCCTAAAAGACAACCACCGTCCTTGGGCAGGGATTTCGCGGCCCTCCCTTATAAAAAAGAGGTCAACGCTCCATCCAGAGGCCCAACAGCGCAGAGGATGAAGACGTCAGCTCCAGCACCAACACCAGCAATCTTCATTCCAGCTCCCCTACCCAAAGTGAACGCGTGGACAAATAGAAAAACCACGAAACAGGTAATCGACGTTTTGTCCAACGGCTCCCTATCCCCTGCAAACCCATTCATTTCTGAGGCCCTCATGGCCCCACCAACACCTCCACCCTGCGTGGAGGTGTTGGTGGACCCAAGCCTGCCATTTTATTCATGGAACTTCTCCTACAGGATTGAGGTGGAAAACAAATGGAAAACTTGTTCAACAAACTCCGAAAAACTTCTCATGTTTTTCCAAATGACAGCCCATTTGTTCGAAAATGGCAATCCAACCCTCCCATAAGTCCCAAATCCGATTTTCGCAATGGAATTCTTAAAGCATCCGGCGCAAACTTTCCGAGCTTCACTCATTCCTCACAGCATCAAATCCATGTTGCAGCCATCTGCGAGACATGGTTAAAGCCAGATATAAAACCTCGAATCCCCGGATATCTCACCTACCGCCGCGACTGTGCTACCAGAAATGGTGGTGGGGTCGCCTTGCTTGTTCTTGCCTCCAGAAGACGGTAATCTTGAAGCTGTTTCCATTCTTATCTCGACCAATCGTGGTAACTATAAACTTACATCTTTATATAATCCCCCAGATAGACGCCTACAGGGAGAGGATGTCGTCGGCATTTTAAGAACTCATGATCGAGTCGTGATCATGGGCGATTTTAATGCTCGCCACACGTCCTGGAACTGTACATCTAACAATTCCAACGGGCGTGCACTCTTCGCACATTCCCTCAAACCCAACTTCATCGTTGCCTACCCGCAGGAACCCACCTTTTATCACGATACTGCCTCGATGCCCCCCTCAAATCATCGATCTAGCGCTACTCAAGAATTGTGACCTTCTGTCGGATCTAGATGTTTACTTGGATATGCACAGCGACCATTGAATCTCATTTAAATTAGATGATGCCACACTACAACTTATACGGATTCGGAACAAATTGCGCAAATATTGACAAAGGACTAGGCTACGCGAGCACTATGACGCCGTAAGGCAAATGTCAACGGAAATCCATGACAGGGTCACGCGCACGACAGATGAAATGTGGGATGAGAGGCTTTCCGCTCTGACCACTCGTGACAACATTGTCTGGAAAATTGCCAAGAGTTTGCGCAAGGGTCCCACAAGACTGCCCCCTCTTCTATCGGAAAACGGGTACTTGTACACAGATTCTGACAAATCCCAACTTCTAGCTGACACCTTCTCTAAGGCGCACAGTTTAACCGAAGGCGACGAATATCACGTTGAAGAGACGGCCCAACTGGTGTCCCTTTAGAAAATATTCGCTCTTCCGTTACTAACCCAATCGATGTCGAAAGCGTATCACCCCATGAGGTTTCAAACATTTTAAGGAAACTTAAGTGTAGGAAGGCTCCTGGTGATGATGGAATAACTAACGCTGTACTTCGCTATCTTCCTCGGAAGACGGTTGCGCAGCTCGGTTATATCTATACTGCATGCCTGAGACTTGGTTATTTTCCAAAACTTTTCGAAATCCGCTAAAGTTTTAGCACTTCCGAAGCCAGGAAAGCAACTAAAGTTGCCTTCGAGCTACCGACTCATCAGCTTGCTGCGATCTCTCAGTAAGACCTTGGAGAAAGTAGTTTTGAATAGATTTCAGTCGCATGAAAATATCCATAAACAGATAATCCCCCAACAATTTGGGTACAGATCGAACCACTCAACAGTCAGCCAACTTCACAGACTCACTGACCACATTGCTACCGGATTCAATTGGAATAAATCCACAGGTATGGTGCTCTTGGACATCGAAAAAGCTTTTTTTGGTGAAATTGTCACCAAATTAGCGATGAGTAACATATCCTGAGACAATATAAGAGTAATTTTAATAAGAGTAAAGTTAACAGGAATAAATGTGAATGAAGGAAATTTTAACAAGAGTAATTTCAATATAATTTAACTTTTTTTATATTTTAAATCTAGTATATTTTAATTTAGTTAATTTTCTATTTATTTTTATTTTTGTCTACTGATTTCGACTTTCAATCTATTTCTAATTGTCAAAGAGTAAATTACGACTAGCTAATTTATACTGATGATGACTACATTGTAATCGAAATACGTATTTATAATACAAAAAACTGATCTAGGCAAAGGGGGCGAACTTGAAATTTTATTTACATGCATTTTGTTTTTTTTTTGTAAAAATTTTTTTTTGGAGTTGGTTTTTTTTTTGGAAAAAATTTTTTTGAAGTCGGTTTTTAAAAAAAGTTATATCCTTTCAAACAAACAAAAAATTCACAGAAATGGGTGATCACATATAAAATGAGGATTTTCCTCGATTTCCAGGGGATCTCTCAGAATGCGATTTCGTGACAATGGGACCATTCGGAAATCAAACCCTTTAAAACAAAAAAAAATTCAAAATTGGTTCATAAATGACGGAGTCTGAGGTAACACAAATGAAAATAAATATAAAAAAATACAGTCGAATTGAGAACCGGCCTCCTTTTTGAAGTCGGGTTAAAAATAGGATATTACTCTGTAAACAAAACAGAAATATAAAATAAAAACAAACAGTATTTGATATGTTATATTATGTAAATATATCACCATTCGTTCTATTATTTATAGGTCCACATACTATTAACAGGTACTGGAATTTGCTATCTTATGTTTGAGCAGCGAAATTTATTGAGTTTATAAAAAAGTGATTGAAACAAAAATTTTTTGTTCTACAATTTTTCAGATGGACAAACTATTTGCTTTTAGGCATAAATTATGAGAAAACTATTGAGTTTATAAAAGAAATTTTCAAACAAAAGTTGTTTATTTTTAAAAGAAGAAGATTTTTTGTTAACAGTTTTTTTTTCTATCTCTTGCGGTTTCAAAGCTGTATATATTTTCCCCTCTAGTGGGGGGAAACATGTTCCGATTTTGCCAATTAACGAACTTGACCTCTCTTTTTTCCTATAGAACAAACATACAAAATTTTAGCTTGTTATCTCTATTTGTTTTTGAGTTATCGTGTTCACGGACAGACAGACGGACATGCGAAAATGGCCGAATTAGGCCATTTTATGAACACATATGACAAACATTCATGCCTACGATGAATATTTTCAAGCGTTACATAGTCGGGACTAAACTTAATATACCTTGTAATATACCCAGTGTTTATACAAATACTGGGAATAAAAAGCGTGGGGTGCTTTTTTCAATACAATGAACTATTTATAACATTTATCTAGTTATAATTTACTTTTAGTTATAAGATGAGAATAATATTTATGCTAAAACGGACTTTAGCGTCGGCCAATAGGGATCGAGTATCGACCAATCACAAGAGACTACATTTCTATGTGAATTTATAGTGTTCATTTTATCAAAACAATATTTGCAAAAATTTTCGATTTCATGATATAAATTTTTTATCTAAATTTTTAAGGGCTTATGGTCTAGGCTCTGGAATTAACGATCCTATTATCCAAGAATTCTAGGAGTGGCCGCTTAATTACGATTTTTGAATGAAAATAACTTTTTAACTGTTTATTCCATAACGATGATTGAAAAAAACAGTCTCAAATAATTCCATAAATAGTATGTTCGAAAAATAACCACTGTAACTCTATTCGTTCAAAAGTTATTTCGGAGTCAAATCTCGTCTAATTTAAGCATAAGTAATATCACGGTAACGTACACAGGCGACCCCTTAAACTTGGCCCGTCGCACTACCGTGCTATAGGATATACTTCTTTTCTATAAATAAAATTTATTACGGATTAATTCAGGATTACACCTTTTTTAAGACAGATTATCTTTTCCATTTATATTTTTATGACTGGATATATATATATATATATATATATATATATATATATATATATATATATATATATAGGCTCAGTTTAATAACGATTTTTGTTTAGATGCAGATGTTTATTTGAATGTTGACTAATCTCACCAGGTTTTAATAATATGGTTGAATTAAAGTGGCACTCACCCCGGCATTAGATATTTCGGAATAATGTCTATTGCCGATATCCTAAAACACCTTTTAACATCGGTGACAGTAGAGCTCAAAGATTTGGAAAATAACAAAATTTCAAAATGCCATATAGAGCATTTAAAACCATATCACCAACGTTAACAATTTTCAAATCATATTCAAGTGTTGCTGTGGTTCAGTTATGGTCGGTAAACATGATGTGATTTTTCGGCATTTTCAGGTAATCATTTATTTTTATATAAAAAAATCGCACACAATATAATATAATAAAGGTAACACTTACTTCAGGATGCCTTGTGTGATTTTCTTTATATTTATTAATTTTTTTACAATTTGTTTTTGAATTTTGTTTAATTTTTTTTGTTAAAAGCCTGAATCCAATATCCAGTCTTTTAAATTATCAAACGTCAAATTTATATACATGCGTAAAAAAAAAAAAAAAAAACAAATATATAAAGATCATCGATTTTTTTATTCATGTCAATACTTTAATTTGGTAGAACTTTTGGCTACCACAAAAAAAAATCATAACAAAATTTGTAGGTGCAAATTTTCATTTCTCTATCACTCGGTTAGATGGCAGGAAAGGTTTAATTAAATAAAACAGATATCTACCTTTTTTTAAAAAAAAACAAAAAGAAATTTTTATTTAAACGTTTTTTTTTCTCACAGTGCTGGATGATGTAACTGAATTATCACAATATTTAATATCTTACATTTTTTGATTCACGTACTTTTGATGAAGGGATGAAGGCACAGTTTAATAACGATTTTTGTTTAGATGCAGATGTTTATTTGAATGTTGACTAATCTCACCAGGTTTTAATAATATGGTTGAATTAAAGTGGCACTCACCCCGGCATTGGATATTTCGGAATAATGTCTATTGCCGATATCCTAAAACATATGGGTTCTTGCTGAGCTTTAAGCGTCAATTAGATGATATTCCTAACAACAACAAAGCTTACCATGGTTCAAATAATGATTCGATTACACTCTCTTGATAATTGCATCGCATATACGACGTGTTTAAATTAGTTGCTATTTCGAAGAATATTTAAATTCAATATTCGAAATTAGTAAAATAATTAAATTGTTATATGTATTGTTACAAATTTATGTTTAATAATCTGTGGGTAATTATACGTTTAAATGTTTATTGTTAATCTTGTTTAAATATATCATTCTTTTAAACTCTTTTTGTTAATATTTCTCTAACCGATTTGTTATATTTTGAAAGTCAGCTGTTTAATTTTGACATTAATTTGTTTTGATATAAGTTGATTTGTTGCATAACCAGTGTTACAAACTATTAAATACTTATTATTTTAAATTAGTGAAATAATAAGGCGCGATAAATTCAAAATAAGATATTACTGAAAATTAAGAAAAAAACATAACAATTCTTTATTAGAAACATTTTAATATCAAGTTTGTTTCAAAAAAGTGGTGCATCGTCCGGTTTTCGTATTCGAAATGGATAATTGATAATTAATTGCATTGTCCAAGAATTGAAAATTGCACATTAAATTAAGAAATTTTTTTAAATTATTCAGTAATTTTTGTATAAATGTACAAAGCGGATCAAATCAAATAAATGACAGTAAAAATTTTAATACGAGTGTTTAATAGCATGGTTTAATATAAAAAGAACATAACACACATTACACAATTAAAAAATTTTAAAATCACTTAAAATAACACACAAAAATTCATAATTTTAAAAAAATGCCGGGAAGTGGTAAAGAAGCACCAGCCAAACAACATGGATATCCAACACGTGGAAATACCACCAGACAAGACCTCAATATTCCACCATTTCGATCATCATCAATGGAACCAGTTGAATCACGTGAAGAAATTTTGAACACGATTTTTACCACTGAACTACAGGACGCATTGAACCCAAACGCCTCGTGTTCTCATTCACAAGCAACAACTGGTACTCAAGATGTTTTACAATCAGCAATGGCTGTGAATTTGGATGTTTCAACAGCACTTCTGAATAAGGTAAATAATTTAAGTTTGCAGCTTTCATCACTACCTGCAAAAGATGAAAAGGCATTAGAATGGAAATTTAAAATGGATGGTAATGCATTACTTACCAATATCAAAGAAGCAAATGGTGAAGATGCTGAAAAATTGGTTTCATTCATATCTAGCATACATGAAATTGCGAAATTGAATATCACCACGTGGTCCATACTTGGATCTGCATGTATCACAAAAACATCGGGATCATTACGTGATTGGTGGATAACTGCATTGCCATCGTACACAAGTTGGCGTGATTTTAAATTTAATTTATTACGAACATTTGTTCCGAGTATACTCAGAACTCGATTGCAAAATAAATTTCTTCGTCGGCTTCAGAAACCGGGTGAGTCCTTCCTCACATTTATTAATGAAATTTTTTTCATGTCGGAGGTATTCGAATCTGGTTTGGACGAGTCAAGCCTGGTAGAGCAAATTTTATCTGCATTAAATGTAGATTCATTAGAAATAATAAATTTCAATAATTTACCTACCACAAAAGCGGGTTTAATTTCAATGGCCCTAATCCAGCTCCAGAAACAAAAACTTTTGGAAGAAGCTCGACATAAAGTTCCGGAAAATGTTCCACAAAATGTTCTGCCACCATCCAAAACAGTAAAGTTTCAAAAAAACTAAATTGGTACCATTGCTTAACAGTACAACTGCCGTCATACTGCACTTATAGGCAATGGTTAGATTTGAAACCAAATCATCTTCAACAACATCATGGAATTCCACTACCATTTGTTGAGGCTGAAGTTCATGATGTACCAATTAAGGTATTGATAGATACAGGTTCCACATCTAATTTTATCAGTAGTGAGTGCTTTGATAAACTAAATCAAAAGTGTTCAAATAAAATTAATGTTTTTAAAACAAATAAAACAATTGTGATGGGCAATAATTCTTTAGAAAGGATTCGAAAAGAAATAGAACTTTGTATAAGTCTATCGAATCTCTCCTGGAGAATCAAATTTTTAGTCGTCAAAAATTTAAGTGTACCGGCTATTATTGGTTTTCATGGACTTAACCAAATTAAAGCCATGATAAATATACCTGAAAATTTAATATCTTTTCCTTACTCTCGTTTACAGGTTCCATTTATACAGAGTGATCGCTTGGAGTTTGCTCAAATAAACATGCTAGTAGAAAGATCTGTTACGTTATCTGATGATCTGCAAATGAAAATGGACCAGCTAAAAATTAAATATGCTCACGTGTTGACGGATAAAATCGGGTTCATTGATCGTTTCCCAATGAATATTTTGCTCAAGGATTCTACGCCAATTAGAAAGGCTCCATATATCATGAATCCTCCTAGGGCTAAAATATTGCAGGATATTTTGGAGGAGCTTTTGGAAAAAAATATTATTGAGAAAAGTGACACTCGATATACTTCGCCAGCTTTTGTTTTAATTAAGCCAAATAAGCGACCTCGCTTAATTATTGATTCCAGGGCAATTAACAAACAAATTTTAATGGACCATTTTCCTACCCCAAAGGCAGAAGACATGTTTATGTCTTTAAATGGGAGTAAAATCTTCTCAGTTTTAGATCTCAACCAAGCATACTATCAGCTTTCAATTGAAAAGTCGTCGCGGAAATACAGTGGCTTCGTATGTCAATATGGTACCTATCACTTTACGCGTATACTATTTGGCCTATGTACCTCACCCGCCGCTTTAAACCGAATTATGATGGAGCTGTTTGGGGACCTTCAACACAAGGGAGTTATTCCATATTTTTACTATCTTCTTATACACACTAAGGACCCGGAAAGTCACCTAGAACTTCTGGAAGAAGTATTTACCCGACTAGGGAATATCGGACTAACTATTAGCCCCGACAAACCACGGCTTATGAAATCAAAGCTAAGGTTCCTGGGTTTTGTAATATCAAGTGAGGGAATTTCCGTTGACGAAGAAAAAGTATTGGCAATTCACCAAATTCCAATACCTAAAAATCTAAAACAGGTGCGAAGTTTCATTGGTTTAATCGGTTTTTTTTTCTAGATTTATTCCAAATTTTTCTGAATTGGTAGCTCCTTTGAATAATTTAAAACGGAAGGGAGTAAAATTCCTTATCGTTGCTGAAGAAATAAAATCGTTTGAAGCATTGAAACAAGCAATTACCACGACCGTCACACTGAAATTCCCTGACTGAACAAAGCCCTTTATACTCAGAACTGATGCTAGTGACATCGCGAGCGCCGGAGTACTTCTTCAAGAAACCGAAAGTGGGTTAACGCCTGTCGCTTTCACAAGCAAAAAGTTTTCTGACACAGAAAAAAAAAACTCGATTCACGAACGCGAATTATATGCTCTTTTAATCTCGCTAGGGCGTTTCCACGATTACATCATTGGCCATCCTATCAAGGCTGAAGTGGATTCGCAGAGTGTTTCCTGGCTATCGACAACCCAAAAGAAATTTGGGAAAACAGCTAGGTGGGCACTCGAGATTTCCAAATATACTATCGAGTTGAAACATATCGACGGCAAAACCAACATAGTGTCAGATACTTTGTCACGCCTTTTCCTAGAAGACCATGAAGATGACCTTTCTAACTACCCCAATTATGACCATATAAATTTGCTACAGGAGATACCCGAAGTTTTTACCAAACTACGCGATCATCAGAAATCCGACGAATTTTCTCGTGGCATGTACCAACAAATCACTGCTGGAATACATGTGAATGGATACGAGATAAGAGATGGATATTTGATACGTGTGGTGGGTAAAAGAAAACATCGTCGTATTTACTTACCACATAATATACGTAAAATGATCATTTTTTACAATCACGATGCTGAAAATCACCCAGGATGTACTAAAACATACAATTTGGTGGCCAGAAAATGGTGGTTTCCAAATATGTATGCCGAAATCAGGGATTACGTGAAATCCTGTGACCCATGTCAGAGATGCAAACCCTACAATAAAAATATAAGACCGGGAATGATATCTGAAATTCCAGATGGAATTTTTAGCCACGTATACATTGACCATATAGGGAAATTAAAGTTGACAAACAACCGAAACCAATATGTGTTAGTATTAGTGGACGGTTTTTCTAAATGGGTAGAATTATTTGCATTGACTAGGAATACGGCCTCTTGCACTTTAAAAAAATTAGAGGAAGTGTGGAGCCGATTTGGAACTTGCAAAAGGTTGATCAGTGACAATCACAAAACATTTAAAAGTGAAGCTTTTAAAAGTCACTGCTTCAAGTTTGGAATCAAGCAAGTATTCACTTCGACTTACCGCCCAGCCTCAAATGCATCGGAAAGAGTAAACCGCAACCTAGTCAATAACTTAAAAATTCTAATTAAGACCACAGCATCATCACATAACAAGTGGGATACATTCCTAAAACAAATTTGTTTTAGTTTAAACAACTCGGTACATGAGAGCACAGGAGTAAGCCCTGTGGAAATATTTCTTGGTCGTGAACTCCGACGTCCACTTAATAACATTTGGGATGTGTCAAAGATTGTAAAGAATGATCATCGTATAACACAGGAAGATGTGATTGAGTCATTACAAAAATCAAAGGATAGGCGAAGGAAAATATATGAACGTCGTTTCACCATAGGGGAAAATTATCATATTGATGATTTGGTTCTGCAAAAATCTCATATGTTGACGGATATCGATAACAGCAAGAAACTTTATCCGAGATATACAGGGCCAAAACGAATAATACGTTTTTTAACACCGGTGACAGTAGAGCTCAAAGATTTGGAAAATAACAACATTTCAAAATGCCATATAAAGCATTTAAAACCATATCACCAACGTTAACAATTTTCAAATCATATTCAAGTGTTGCTGTGGTTCAGTTATGGTCGGTAAACATGATGTGATTTTTCGGCATTTTTCAGGTAATCATTTATTTTTATATAAAAAAATCGCACACAATGTAATATAATAAAGGTAACACTTACTTCAGGATGCCTTGTGTGATTTTCTTTATATTTATTAATTTCTTTACAATTTGTTTTTGAATTTTGTTTAATTTTTTTTGTTAAAAGCGTGAATCCAATATCCAGCCATTTAAATTATCAAACGTCAAATTTATATACATGCGTAAAAAAAAAAAAAAAAAACAAATATATATAGATCATCGATTTTTTTATTCATGTCAATACTTTAATTTGGTAGAACTTTTGGCTACCACAAAAAAAAATCATAACAAAATTTGTAGGTGCAAATTTTCATTTCTCTATCACTCGGTTAGATGGCATGAAAGGTTTAATTAAATAAAACAGATATCTACCTTTTTTTTAAAAAAAAACAAAAAGAAATTTTTATTTAAACGTTTTTTTTTCTCACAGTGCTGGATGATGTAACTGAATTATCACAATATTTAATATCTTACATTTTTTGATTCACGTACTTTTGATGAAGGGATGAAGGCACAGTTTAATAACGATTTTTGTTTAGATGCAGATGTTTATTTGAATGTTGATTAATCTCACCAGGTTTTAATAATATGGTTGAATTAAAGTGGCACTCACCCCGGCATTGGATATTTCGGAATAATGTCTATTGCCGATATCCTAAAACATATGGGTTCTTGCTGAGCTTTAAGCGTCAATTAGATGATATTCCTAACAACAACAAAGCTTACCTTGGTTCAAATAATGATTCGATTACACTCTCTTGATAATTGCATCGCATATACGACGTGTTTAAATTAGTTGCTATTTCGAAGAATATTTAAATTCAATATTCGAAATTAGTAAAATAATTAAATTGTTATATGTATTGTTACAAATTTATGTTTAATAATCTGTGGGTAATTATACGTTTAAATGTTTATTGTTAATCTTGTTTAAATATATCATTCTTTTAAACTCTTTTTGTTAATATTTCTCTAACCGATTTGTTATATTTTGAAAGTCAGCTGTTTAATTTTGACATCAATTTGTTTTGATATAAGTTGATTTGTTGCATAACCAGTGTTACAAACTATTAAATACTTATTATTTTAAATTAGTGAAATAATAAGGCGCGATAAATTCAAAATAAGGTATTACTGAAAATTAAGAAAAAAACAGAACAATTCTTTATTAGAAACATTTTAATATCAAGTTTGTTTCATATATATTCTATCTATACTTCTTTTCTATAAAAAAAATTTATTACGGATTACACCTTTTTTTATGACAGATTATCTTTTCCGTTTATATTTTTATGACTTTATTACTCTTATATAAAAAATATTAGTGGCTTCCCAATTGGAAAGCCCGTTTATATTTTTATTGGTTGCTTTTAATTAATAATATTTATATTAATATAATTTTTAACCACCAAAACCGTACAAAGTACGACTTTGTCTTTTTAATGCATATACTACATCCATAGCAGTAACTGTTTTTCGTTTGACATGCTCTGTATATGTAACTGCATCCCGAATAACATTTTCAAGAAAAACTTTTAATACACCACGTTTTTCTTCATAAATTAAGCCTGATATACGTAATGCTAGTAATAAATAATCGATCAATGCAAAATATAATAAAAGTTGAAATGAGAATATAAATTAATGTTTACAAAATAACAAAAAGGCAACTGCACACAGTGTTCCCAAGCGGTCACCCATCCAAGTATTGACTGTGTCCAATGTTGCTTAACTTCAGTGATCAGACGAGAACTAATAATAACAAAATATCTTTATTAAATAAATTAAAATATACATGAAATTTAACAATAAATAAATATGCCAATGTGAACAGTGTGTATGATTTAATTTTAAAGGTTATTAGCAAGTATTGCTTTCATCCTTAGATTTTATATTATGTTTTTGCAGATGTGCTTTAAATAATTTATGTTGCAAGAGGTACTTTATTGTGGATTTGATTTTGATTTGGGATTAGATAGTTTAGAGTTTACAGGAAAAGTGAGGAAAAAACCTGTTTTATTTTTGGGTTAATTGGTGTAGTTATATAAGGGTATGATTTTTTTGTTGTTTCAGAGTTTTATGTTCCTTGTGGTTTTCAACGATTAGTGAGAAGAATGAACATTTAATGTTTTCTGTCTCTTTACTATTTTTTATTTGTTTGTTGTAAAAATTTATGAATTAGTTTATGAATGTATTATTTCGAAGGTTTGTGGGAAGAATGAACTTTTCATCTTTTCTTCAATTTTTCTGTCAGTTTGCTTTTTTTATTTGTTTGTTATAGAAAGTGTTTATGAGTTGATTAACATATTCATAAATTGTCGGTATGGTTGCTAGTTGGTGTATTTTTTTCGTTCGGGTGTATCTGTCTTTGTTGTATGCTTGGCGTAGGCATCTATTTTCTTGCCTCTGTATTTTAAGTGTTTTTGTTACAGACGCATCAATAGCCCACACAGGAGCGGCGTATGTGATTATTGGTCTCATCATAGTGACATATAACAGTTTTTTGTTTTTAGATTCCATGGAACTATTTTTGTTAAGGAGTGGGTAAAGGGTTCTTATGGCTCTGTTTATTTTTTCTATGGCTTTGCTTATGTGCTTTTGAAAGTTAAGTCTTTTGTCCATGATTAGTCCTAGATATTTTACGTGTTCTTTGTTGAATATTTTGGTTCCGTTTATTTGTATTGGGGTGTGAACTTTTGTGTCCTTATATTTTCGTGCAAAGATGATATGTTTTGTTTTGGATTCGATGAGTTTAATTTTTCAGAGTTTAGTGAAGTTAGTGATTAGGTTGTGATGAATTTGGGTTTGGACTGTTGCTACTTGAGCGTTAAAAGAGTGTGCTATGATTGCTGTATCATCTGCGTATATTGCAAGTTTGGTTTTGGAGTATTTTGGAATGTCATTAATGAAGTAGTTGAAGAGCACTGGACCCAGGACGCTGCCCTGAGGTACTCCTACTTTCGGATGTTTGAGTTCTGGTATGGTGTTATTGATCCTGACCACAAACTTTCGATTAGTAAGGTAGTTGTGGATTAGTTTTATTAAGTAAAGTGGTATTTTATACTTTATTAATTTGTGTACAAGACCGTCACACCGTACTGTATCAAAGGCTTTGTCCATGTCGAGGAGTACCATCGATGATCTTTTGTGTTTTTTAAATTAATTTTTTATTGATTCGCACATTCGAGCTGCCTGCATTGCTGTGCTGTGGTCTGGGCCGAATCCAAATTGCTCATCTATTATTACTTCGTTAAGGCGATGATGGGAGTTTAGTCGGGTTAAGATTATTTTTTCGGTTAGTTTGGAGATAGTACTGAGTAGGTTGATTGGTCAATAATTTGTGGGGTTTGTGGGATCTTTGTTTGGTTTTTGGATAGGTATTACTGTTGCTTTTTTCCACTGGTCGGGAAAGTGCCCGGAAGTTAGTATAATGTTTATTAAGTACATTAGCTGTACGATGGTTTTGTTGGTGAAGTTTTTAATAAGGCGGTAGTCTATTTCATCGGGTCCAGGGGATTTGTTGTTGGGTAGAGTTTTGATTATTTTTTTAATCACTTTTGGGGACGCGTGAATATTTGCTTTTGTTTGAGGATCTGTTGTAATTGGATTGTGTAGAAAGTCTTGGATTGTGTTTTGGACTGTGTTCTCAATTGGGGATGTGGCGTTGTTGGATTGTATGAGCTCTAAGTTGTTGGCTATATTGCGTTGGCTTTTTCTTTATTGGTGTAGTATGTGATGTTATTTTGGGAGAGGGTAGGGATGGGGTTTATTGGCTTCTTTTGAATTTTAATCGTCTGCCATATTGAGTTGTCTTTTGGTGTGAGTTTTTTAAGTTTTTCTTGCCAGTTGCGATTTAGGAGAGTCCGTATTTCGTTCTCGATTGTCCTGTTGAGTCGGTTGATGATGTTTTTTGTTTGTGGCAGTCTTGTTTTTTGATGGTATTTTCAAAGTTCGTTTCTTTGTTTGATTAATATTTTTATTTTGTCCGTCAGTTCGTCCTTATGTATATTTATTGTGAGTTTTTTAGTGTGATTGTTCTTTGTTTTTACTATTGCTTTTATGAACTTCGTGACTTTGTTTTCTAGTTCGTTAGAGTTATTTATATTTTTATTGATTTTGATGTTTTGATCAAGGTCTTGTCTGTATTTTCCCCAATCAGTGGTTTTGAATGAAGCTATTGTATGTTTGTGTTTTTCTTTGTATATGTTATATATATGTTATATATCTCCTATAGAGGAAAGGATGTCAAGGTCTTGGTAGGTGAAGTTATTTGAGAGTCTGTTATATGCCGCTATTAGATGTGTGTTATTGTATAGTTTTAAGCAGATTGCTTCAATTGTTAGTTGAGGGTTAAGTTTTCTTATTTGGAATAGAATGTTATTTCTTATTATTACCGCTACTCCGCCCCCGTGAGCTGTTCGATCTTTACGACTTTTTATGATTTGATAGTCTTTTATTTTGATTTTGACTTTGTTGTTTTTGTTTCGTTTAGTAGTATTATGAGTTTACGAGTCCGACGAGAACTGGTGTATTCAACATGGTATGGCCGTTGCCATCGGTTAAAGAAATTTTTAGGGACCATATAGATATAAAATTAAAATTGTTTTTAATAATTTACTATGCACTATCTGAAATATAGGATGTTGGTCAAAGTATTTGCAAAGACAGACAGTTTATTCATAGCTCTTCAAAATGGGACTCCACACAGCCATATAGACAAAAAAAAATTTATTGTTTATGTCTTACCTTTCCTCCGTACAAACGGCATATTATCGGACTTCTGTCCACACTCCTCTAATTTGCAGCCACATGGCCGAAAGTTAGGCAGCAAGTAACCTGGGTCCTTTCCCTGACTCGGCACGTTTCCCAACCTACTTATAGTCGTCCCTCTTGAAGGATATTGTATTGTAACGACACTTCAATAGTACAGTACACATTTTGACTTAAGTATATAAATGTCACTAATTAATTATTGCAATATGTAAGAAAATTCTTTCTAAAAATTTTAATATAGATTTTCCAATTTATAACAAAAATATTAAAAAGGGACGTACATATAAATTTACATTAGCTACGAAAGAAATTAAATTGTTCGTAAAAAAAATTTAGAAATAATAAAAAAAATTTTGACAAAATGGAAACCCGTTTTCAAAAATCAAATATTCTAAAACCAAAAATGCACTAAAAAGTAAAATACAATAATTGTACATATATATTTAAAAATTTTTGCTTAGGTGAACTAAAATTGACACAAGAATACGCAATTATTTTTTTACTTTTTAGTGCTTTTTTGGTTTTTGAAGATTTGATTTTTGAAGTCGGGTTTCCATTTTGTCAAAATTTTTTTATTTCTCGCTTTTTAGTGAATATAGAGGTTCTATAACTGATTTTATTTGTCTGAATATGGGTAGACCTACAAAACGACCTACATGTTTTTTATAACACATTTTTTTAATCCTTTTTTTTAGTGCATTTTTTCATAACAGATTTTCAGTTTTTTTTACATACATTTTGTTTGAATTTGTAAAAATTTTCTTTTTTTGGGGTCGGTATTTTTTGTAAAAAATTTTTTTATTTGAAGTCGGTTTTTAAAAAAAGTTTCTTATTTTTCCTTTTTGAATAAGTATACCCTTTCAAACAAAACAAAAATTTTCGTAGAAATCGGTGATCACATATAAAATGAGGATTTTCCTCGATATCCAGGGGATCCCCTCATCAAAATGCGATTTGGTGACAGTGTGACCAATGGGAAACCAAACCCTTTAAAACAAAAATAAAATTAAAAATCGGTTCATAAATGACGGAGTTCTGAGGCAACACACATTAAAAAAAGCAACATACAGACGAATTGAGAACCATCCTCCTTTTTGAAGTCGGGTTAAAAAGGGCGTATAATTTATAAATAAAGGAGTACAGATAGGTGTAGACCAGTCCTACCCAGGGCCAGAAGATAACAAGTAAATTAAAATTATACCGACTATACTGACTATACCGTACGTGCTGGAAAGCATTGCTAATAGAGAATTAATATTAAATATTATTTACTATAACTCACTCTGCTCGCAGGGGGTGCCCCCCTTGGCTCCGCGTCACAGAAAATAACATTACATGAATTGTAAAAAAAGTTAAAAAAAACTACTTACCAAAAAGTGCTAACCATTAGAAAATTGAATAAAAACTTAATAAAAATACCAATTGCCCCTTCTGCCATTCGCCGAAAGTGAAAGATTGAAGCTATCCGACTTTATGGCATGCTATATCTTTCTAGCATGTACAGAACTGAAAAACGTACTTTGGGGGTGTAGAGGAGTGTTTTACCAATTTTCCGGGGGGGTTGCATTGAAAAAATTGAAGTTTTTCGAATATCCTTCTTAATTTGTAGCTATTTAGCGTCGAATGTAAAACCGTATCTTTCTAGCATGTATAGAAGAAAAGGGGTGGTTTTGCCAATTGCGAAGGGTTGTGATGGAAAAATTTACTTTCTTAAAATAATTCTGTTATTTTGAACATGTTCCACGTTGAATGGAAAAAACCCAATCGTTCTAACATGAATAGGGCATTATTAGGGGTGTTTTTCCCATTTTCGGGGGAAATGCAAAATAGGAAATGAACTTCTTCTATTATTGTGTATTAAATAACCCATTGTTGAAATAAAGTTACACCATTAAAACACACAACCACATATTTCCCATTCATTCACATACAAAATCCACTATCCACTATACTATATAGCTAGAAGTGAAGATGACTGACTGACTCATCAATATAAAACCTAACCCACTTCTAGACATGCTAGAAAGATGTGGTTTTTTGCATTCGACGCAAAATTCCTTGAAATCGACGGGAAAAATCGAAAATTTTCAATTTTTTTATTGCAACCTCCCTGAAAATTGTAAAAACACCCCCCATAATTACGTTTTTCTGTTCTATGCATACTAGAAAGATAGAATTTTTACCATTCGACCCGAAATAAAGTCAAATTAACAGAAGACTTCATTACCTCCATCGCAATCCCCCGAAAATGGGAAAAACACCCCTCAAACTGCCTTTTTCACTTCTATTCATGTTAGAAAGATCGGGTTTTTTCCATTCGACGTGGAACAGGTTCAAAATAACAGGATTATATGATAAAACGTAAATTTTTCTATCATAACCCATCACAGTTGGGAAAAACACCCCCAAAATTACGGTTTTCTGTTATATACATGCTAGAAAGATGGAATTTTCACTAATCGACCCGAAATAAAGTCAAATTAACACAATACTTTGAAAAAATTCAAAACTTACATCGGAACCCCCCCGAAAATGAGAAAAACGTCCCTAAAGCTGACCTTTTCACTTCTATTCATGATAGAATCATCGGGTTTTGTCCATTCGATGAGGAACAGGTTCAAAATAACAGAATTATTTTAAGAAAGTAAATTTTCCATCACAACTCTTCGCAATTGGCAAAACCACCCCTTTTCTTCTATACATGCTAGAAAGATGCGGTTTTGCATTCGACGCTAAATAGCTACAAATTAAGAAATTAATTAGAAAAAATTAAAAATTTTCATCGCTATCCCCTAAAAAGTTAGAAAACTACCCCCTTAGCTACCTTTTTAACTCCTATTCATCGTAGAAAGATGGGGTTTTTTGCATTTGGTGAAGAATTTCTTCAAACTAATGCAGTTATTCGATACACTTTAATTTTTTCATCGCCACCCTCTTGAAAATGGAAAAAACGCTCCAAAGATCACCCATTTACTACTTTACATGCTAGAAAGATGCGGTTTTTTGCATTCGACGCTAAATAAATATAAATTATGAAGGTAATTCAAAAAACTTTATGTCTATGTTTCAAAAACATAGACCCAGCCGCTCGACTAAAAAATAAAATTTATATAACACAATGTAAACAACATACCTGTGTTTGAAGAACACAGAGTCGACCACTCATATAAGAACGGAGAGATGTAGCTAGCCAGGTAATGAAGTTACCTAGGCCAGGAATTTACAGTAACCTCGATGTGGCTGCTCTCACGAATTTTATGCGACTACCTTTATATATTTTTACACTGACGTCGTAGCAAAGTTGTTTACCACTGTCTTACCGAATATTAGCGAGTCGATCCAGAGTATTCGCGAGTCTGTTTAAGCAAAGTAGTAAATACATTTGTAGTTAAATTTCGTGCTTTTGTTTTTTTTTTAATATGCCACTAAAAATTTTTATTTATATATATGTGTATTCTTTTTTTTTTTTTATTAAAAAAATTTACTGTGTTTAACTACATAGGTCATATACACAGTCGACATATATTATATATATAGTTTATAATAGCTTATAATTAATCATATACAGTTTATAATTGGTTGATTAGTTTTGTTTTGATGAGGTAGTCAAATAGTTTCTGGTTTTGATCAGGATCATCAGCTAAGATGTCTTGAATCGTTGGTGATATTTTTGATGATTTCCGTTCTTCATTGTATCTGGTGCAGTGTATTAGGATATGTTTTACTGTTAGGGTGGATTGACATATATTACAGGTTGGTGGCGGTGTGTGTTCAAGTAAATATGAGGCTGTTAATTTGGTGTGGCCATTTCTTAATCTAGTGAGTGCAATTTACTGTCTTCTATTAGTTTGATAAGAGGTGGTCCAATGGACTGTGGTTTTTTTTTGTTTCTCTTAATTTGTTGTTTGTCACGTTTTGCCATATTTCATTATTTCTTTGACTAATTGATGTTTTTAAAAAGGAGATGAAATCGTTTGATGGAATTTGTTCGCATTGGTCTTCATTGAGATGAGCCTCCCTTGTTGCACTATCAGCAATTTCATTGCCCAAAATGCTAGGTGCCCATAGATAGTTTATTGTGCAGTTATATTCTCTGCATATCGAGGAGAGTGGGTTTTTATTTAGATTATTACTGGTGATATGTTTTTAATATTATGGTTTTGGATGGCGTTGTTCGTTTTCATTGATATGCTTTAATGCCATTAGCATGGCAGTACCCTCAGCTGTACAATTATTGCATATTGCATTTAATTTAGTTTTATATTTATCATTTTTTTATTTTAAATGCACAAGCGGCTGAGTTTTCTATTTTAGAGCCATCGGTATATATTTTAGTAAAGTTTTTAAAATTTGTTGTAATTTCACTAAAAAGTTGTTTGTGTTCTAAGGCACTAACTTTATTTTTATTGGTAACATTTAGTGAAAAGTCTATTTTAACATTGTTTTTGTCCCAAGGGGGCTCATCAATTATTTTGGGTTTATGAATGATATTAGATGATAGGTAGTTTGTAGGGATATCTAGAGCACGGAAGTACGCAAGGCAAAGTTTAAGGGGAATTTGGCCTTCTCACTTACAGTACTATTACTACAGGAAATATGAGAGGTCATCTGATCCCGAAATATCTTCTGAACGAAAAGAGCTACATTTTTGCTGCTGATTTGTCGAATATGGAATACTTAGGGAATTATAAGAAAATAATTATATTCTTCTAAAATATTGTTAGTAGTAAGCCAGATTGGGAAGGCTAGTTTTTTTCGTTGAAATAAATGGATGTACGGATTGGTAGTGAGGAAATTATTAAATTTAGGAAGATCTCTTTCAAGCTGTTTGGCAACGTATTTAAGTGTTAAGTATTTTCTTCTAACATTTAAGTTAGTTTCACCCATTTTACATAGAAGATTGGTGTAGTATAATATGAGTCGTTTACAATCCTTAAGCAAGTATTATGAATGGAATCTAAGGTTTTCAAGTGTGTTGGTTTTGCGGTACTATATATTATACTTCCATAATCAATCTTGGATAAAATAATTGTATTATAAATGACATTTGTTCGAGTATAATCATCAGTTTAAATTTAACGTTGTTCAGTTTAAAATTACCATTGTTGGATTGAAATTTTCAAAGTTATAAATAAAAAATTGAAAATAATTAAAATAAAATTATCATTTTTTAAATCAAATAAAGTCAGGTTTGATTTCATAAAGTTTTTTGTTCTATTTAATTTTTTTTTCAAAAGTGCGTGTTATCCAATTGACAAATATTCAGTACAACTTTTACTAATATATTGTTTTTTTTTTGTGTGTATCGGAATCTGTTGTAGATTCGGCAGCGCTCCTTTTAAGGCTTAAGAGAGCCAAGATAGAAGGGCTGAACAGTAGTGGTACCAGATAGGCTTTGCAGGCGAGATGGGAAGGATACCAAAATACGAAACAAGCAACACCGTGGACATCCAACCCCACATCAGAATGGCGAAAAAGTGTGGTATCCAATCCGGAAGAGCCAGTTGCTGCAATCAGGCGTCTTATCGGCTTTGATGACATGCGGTATAATGCGATCGTGAATAACGGAACCAATTCGTTGTGCTGATGGAAAAAAATTTGGAGTTGTTCCACAATTGGTCATTTCACCGAAGTGTTGTGTGCTCAACGCTGATCGTCTTGCCTTGCTGAATCGCCCATAAAATAAACCTGCAAAAATTTATAGTCACTCTCCCGCGTTCGCAATAAGGAACCTGTTAGATGATATATTTGACCCTGAATCTGCAATGGTAAACAGATTCTAAATAGATGTACTATAGGATATTGTATAGTGAATTGTTTGTACCCCCATGTGGCTCTCCTATGTTGCTCTCAAAATACTTTCTCAGCACTCCCATTCCACTATCAAATTTTTTAAACACACTCACTTCTTTCTGTTTTTGGCAATTTACCGAGCTACAAATGTACTTTAAGCCATTTTAATTGGTGTATTTCAATTGTGGACGGTAAAATTTCACGTGGTGGTAAAAGTGTTTTGTTTTTCAATATACTTACCTTGAAACTTGGCTTAAATTTTTCTCCAATAACTATTGTTGCGCCAAATGACGTCATTTGAAACCAATTATTTTATTGCTCGATATGAGTCAAAAAATGTTTAGAATCTGGCCCATTTCTCGAAACCGATGAATGTGGTGGCTCTTCTGGCGGTGATCAAATTGAAATATAATATCTGATATGATTTTTGTATTTGCAAAAATTAAATTTATTAATAGCGAAAATAGAACGATATATAACGATTATTGTTTATAGTTACTATGGAAACGGCAATCAAAATTGACATTTCAAAATTAAAACAAAATTTTAATAAAATAATTTTATAGAATTTTTCCAATTGTGTTTTCAAAACATCCAGGAACCCATTGAAATGTACACACAAAATTTCATCCAAATCGATCCATCCGGTGAGGAAGAGTTAGGTGACAAACACTCGTACAGGAGAATTATATATATTAAGATATTTGTAAATATATATATACATATATATGTGTGTATGTGTGTGTCTGTATATTATTTTATTAAATATTTATTGACATAAATCAAGAAAAAAAAACAATTTAGTACATAAAAAAAAACATAATTTAAAAAAAAGCAAATACTAAACACCTCAAAGCATCATTTATAAAAATAATAATAATAATATAAGCCAGTCATCCCATAGGCTGGGTAAAGGCCTCCTCCAGAATACACCATTCATGCCTATCGTGTGCTTGTCTTGTCCAGAAACCTCCAGCAATGGATACAAGCTCATCACGCCATCTTTTATTAGGATGGCCTTTTTTCCGTGTACGATTATACGGTGTTCATAAAGTGGCTCGTAATGTCCATCAACTGTCTCTAAATCGCGCAATGTGTCCCGCCCATTTCCACTTAAGCCGCTTTACACTTACTACCACATCTTTAGCTTGTGTCTTATTTCAAATTTCGCAGCAGCGAATTTTCTCGACTCTCCGTATTCCTAATATTCAGCGCTCCATACTCCTTTGGCAAGTTAAGAGTTTTTGTAGTCCTTGTTTGTGAAGGCCTTAGTTTGCGACCCATATATTAAAATGGGGAGGATGCACGTATCCAGAGAGCTTTTAAACTTGACAAATTATATACTAAAACCTTCCTCGAGAACCACTGTATCCATTGGTGAAAACAACATGAAAATCGGTGCAGTAGTTTTTGAGTAAATCGCAAACAGACAGACAGAGGCGGCTGGGGGACTTTATTTTATACTATGTAAGGATGTATTGTAAGTATTTTACGACTGGCTGCACTAAGGGATGATTTGTTGTACTTAGAATATCCTGGGCACTGTATAACTGTAAACTGTTCATAGCATCTCTTTCAGTACCTGAGGTTCCCGGGCAGTCCTCTATCAAATGACTTATGCTTTCAGCTCGATCACATAATACACATATTCTCACACCATTAAAAGTTGCATAAAAACTCAAGCTCTCTTTCTCTGCAATATCATTTAAATATAGTTTTATTGCAAGCTCTTCAAGTGCTTCTTTCACAAACCGTTTATTAGAATTATAAACAATATTTAACAATTGCCTTTCACTCAGTACTTCGTTGAATCTTACTGTCAATCCCTCATTCAAGCAAATTATTTGCAACCCTTTATTACTATTTATAACCCGATTATGGTAATTGATGGCTTTCTGCAGGCAATGATATTCAACGCTTCTGGTTCCTAACTCTAAATTGATTGCTGAATTAGGAATGGATCTTGATACACATAATATTTCTTTCAGGAAGTTATGCATGAGAGATTTATAGTTCTGAAGTTATCTTTGGTATTATTGCTATTGAAAGTCCATATTTCACTGCCATACGTTAAAACTGGTAATACCAAAGCGTTGCATAGTTTTGTTATCACATGTATAGGAAAATTTTCATATTCGTAAACGTAATGACGTATATACATTAAAACTTTTTTGGCCTTATCACATACTCGCTCAATGTGATCATTCCATCTTCCATTATTGGCCAATGTTATACCCAAGTATCGGTAAGAGTTCACATTCTCAATCACACTCTCCTTGTATTTAAATACTTCATTTACACTCACCTTTAGACCATTACTCACTCTCATAATTTTAGTTTTGCCCAATTAACATTTATCTTCCATTTATCACAAAACTGTTGTAATGCCATCAAGCTCCTTCTCATACCACCAATTGTGTTGAATATTAAAACCACATCATCTGCATATAATAAAATCTTTATCTCCTTACCCTTAACACAAGGAGACGTGGTACTTATTTCCTCCATCCATTCATAAAGGTCATTATTGTATAATAAGAACAGCAAAGCTGGCAAATGACAGCCTTGCCTTAGTCCCTGGTAAGTTTTAAAATCAGAGCCCACATCACCCCTTTCCGATCGAACACAACAGCTGGTGGAACGATAAATGGACTTAATGACATTAATAAATTCTAATGGCAATCCAATTTTCAATAACTTCTCCCACAACAAGTATCTGTCAATCTTATCGGATGCCTTTTCAAAGTCAATGAAGAACAGGTATCATTTCAAGCTTTTTATTTTTAAAGTTTTATCTATGATAGTCTTCAAAACTAGAATATTGTCCACTGTTTCGTAGCCAACTGGAAAACCAGCCTTTGCCTCATTGATTATGCCATTCTCAGCCATCCACTGACGTAGCCGATCGGCCAAGAGCTTTGTTCAGAGTTTACTGACGCTAGGCATCAGTGTTAGTCCACGATAACTACCAGGGTCGCAAGTATCACCTTTTCCCTTATACAAATTTATAACAACCGCCGTTGTCCAAGATTGTGGGTTGTTTTTATTAAAAATCATAGCACTGAAAAGGACTTTCAAAATCGCACCGAATTCCGCACAGTGAGCATAAGTTACTTTGATTATCTCGTTTATAATTCCCTCTATACCCGCAGCCATACTACTTTTTGCCACGTTAATCACATATTCGATGTCTTTCTCGTCTATGTCTAAGTCGATATGGTTGGTTAAATCATCCTGTTTTATTTCTTCAAAAGTTAATTCTTCCCTCTCGGGCGCTATTCCAATCAGCTAGCGGTAATATTCGTTCCATTCATATACACCCTGGCAAGCCCCACAACAACTCTTGTGTTTGTTATTCAAGATTTTCCAAAGTAACCTACCATCGTTATTGTCAACTGCATTATTCATTCTCTGTAAATAATTGTTATCATATTGAGCCTTTTTAAATTCACACAATGATACAAATGTATCCTTGCACTCAAGATATTGATTTAGGGTTAATTGATTTTATTCCTTCTCATTCTTCTGAGTTTGTTCTTTAATTCTCTTCTTTTATGTATACACTCCGCATCACACCATTATATTTTCCACAGACAGAATTAGGTGAGTAAGATTTAATTTCAAAATCCATGCTAAGAAAGGCTAACCAATCTTGTAAAACCGTTACAGCCTCGTCAATGTTATTCATAGATACCAGATGCCTTACTCCAATCATGTATATACGAGATTCAGCGCTGTTTATTCGACACAACAGTTCATTCTCCTTGTTTGGGTCCCATCTATACCGAGGTGGCCTTGTATCATTGTTAGAAACTACGTTATTCCTTTCAACAGCTGTAACTTTAATATCAAGTGAAAAATGTGGGGGTTCAAACAAATCACCTACTTTCATATCAACACCTTCGTTCCACAAACCTTTAGTAACAAATACGTAGTCAATATCACTCCTTCCAAGCTTTGATATGTATGTCCAAACACCCCCTTTATCACCAGCTGATCTACCGTTCAAGAATACTAAGCCAGTTTGCCTTATCAAGCGAAGAAATTTTTTTCCATAGTTATTAATACATGTGTCCATGCTACGTCTTGGCATTAACACGTACCTATCCTAGCATTCAGATCCCCGCCAATCGTTAACTCAGTTCCCGGAAATTTTCCCATCAAATTCACTATTTCACCACCTAACACATCAAAAAATGGTTATTTGAATACTTTCGGGTTGCAAATAAATTAACTATAACCCAAATAACCCCCATCAACATTTGCTTCTGCCCATATACTATCGTTAGCCATATCATCTTGTAGCGGTGTCGCTTCATCATTAAATTAATATTATAATTTTGTTCTTCATTTTTATCTGTTGCATTTCAACTATAACTTCCCTTTATTATCATGGTTGCTTTGAATGTTAACAACCTTGGTAATTTACATATTAAAATAATAACATTTCATAAATAAAATTAAAAATATCAATTTTAATTAATAAAGATCAATTATATCTTTTACATATGTTTATTATTTATTTAAATAATAATTATTTAATATAACAAACTTTTATATGTAAATTACCAAGGTTGTTAACACTCAAAGCAACCGTGATAATAGAGGGAAGTTATAGTTGAAATGCAACAGATAAAAATGAAGAACAAAATTATAATAATAATTTAATGATGAAGCGACACCGCTACAATCTCATTCAACTGAGTTTCAATAACGTTTATACCTTTAAGACTGCTTCGATAGAATGGCCACCAGGCCAGGCCACCAGAATGTCTACCTTGTCCACCTGTTCTTATACCGCTTTCACTTATACATTTATCTCCATTCAACTTGGATACCTCATTTGGACCCGTCCATGTTTCCACAAACGCTTAAGAAAATTATTAATATACTCTAAAACATGTTTGTTGCCAAGCTTCGTTTTCAGTCCATCCGTATTCCAGTAAAAGATATTTAGTTTTTTTCTGCGCCTATTAAGTTTCTTCTTGTATCATTTTTATTAGCAAAGTTCATTCTTTTGGAAACTTGGGAGACCTTCTCCTCCGCTTCCTCAATCTCACTAGATGATTGTGTTACTGGTCGTTGGTTATTACGCCTCATGAGCGTCTCTCTTCCCATTCTTCTTCGTTCACTTTCCCTTATTCGTAATGTTTTGGGAAGATCTTCATTAATATAAATTGTCGTACCAGCCAATATTTTTTTGCCATTGATAATTTTTGATTTGATTTTATGGCTACTAAGAACGAGTTTAACTGGCCTTTAATTATTTTCAACGGTTTTACCAATTCTATAGGCTTGTTGAATTTCATTCTTTGAGATACTTATATCTAGCTTCGTATTCAGCAATTGTACGATGTCATCTTCCAAATGATTCATTATCGTTTTCGTTAACACCATGTATTATCAAATTGTTAGAGTCGATTTTTTTCTCCAACTGTAGTATTACTTCATTTTGATATTCCAGTTTTCTTTCAACTGACTCACATCTAATTCTCAACTGTTCATTCACTTCTTTCAAGTTGTCAATTTCTAACTTAAGTTTTTTTTCATTTTCATCAAATCGCTTGAAGATGGCATCGAGCCAAATTTATTATTAGTTTGAAGGTATCAACAAGTTCAGATTGTGTGTAAGATACAAATAAATATTGATCACTTATATTTAAAAAAACCACTTGAGTGAAATTCGAACCGGTGCTACTGGTTAGCATATATTGGCGATATATGGAGTAACAGTTTAACTGACTGCGCTATCGTACTAGTTGTTCGTAGCTACAGAATATTACTACTTTTTTCAAAGAATTAGAATGACCAATATTATAATTTAAGAAAAAACTGTGTCCTACTGGCTTCGGCAAACAAAAAATTATAACACATAAATTATAATTTAGTTTATATATAGCATATTATTCTATATCTTGGTAGCAAAATTTGATTTTGAATTATTTATAAATTGGATTATAACTCATATAAACACAAAAATGCACAGAACCGTCAACACATATTAGAGGTTAAAAATCGCCAAATTAAGTATTTTTTTATAATTTACTCACACTGTTATTTGAAAAATTTAATAAACTCAAACATTCACACAAATCAATAACCAAAAATTTTAAAATATGCACACTACTTTATTTCGTTAATTAAAGATAATTTAAATCTGCTTCTTTTAAACTTCTACTAGTTTATGTAGTCATCGTATACTAGTTTATGTAGTCATTCCATGTGTCTGTATATATGTATATATATGTGTCGCTCTAGCGGTCACAGTTTTAATATGATTGAAACAAAAATTTGGTATGTAAAGTGCTTTTAGAATATGACTGGTCGAATTCGTTAACAAACAAAATCGGATAAGAGAAAAGCGGGGGTTTAGAGATTTTATTTTTTTCTCCTTCGAATTATACTTTTCTTTATAAAAAAAAGGAGAAAAATATTATATATATATATATATATAAGTAATTATATTATATACATGACTTATATATATATATATATATATACACAAGGTACTATTGTTATATTATGTTTCACCCACTGTTGTTTTAAACAAAGAAAAAATTCGG
Source organism: Nineta flava (assembly GCA_963920215.1). Classification (NCBI taxonomy): domain Eukaryota; kingdom Metazoa; phylum Arthropoda; class Insecta; order Neuroptera; family Chrysopidae; genus Nineta; species Nineta flava. The sequence continues at coordinate 41,957,845 of OY986043.1, read as the reverse complement.
AAAAATTAAAAAAAACCGTTACGCAGGAGCTGCTTCAACTTAGCGAATTTCTTTAGAATACATAAATCACTCTCTAACGGTCACAATTTAAGTCTGATCAAAATGGAGTGTCGTATATGATTTTAGTACTTGCATGTCCATTTTTATTACTAAATGACATATATATATATATATATATATATATATATATATATATATATATATATATATATACTAACAATTTTTTATTTACCTACACAGATGCTAGTTTGCTGGTAGTCAGAGCCTTACTAAATCAGCTACAAGAAAATAAAGTGGAAAAACCAGTAGCATACTTCTCCAAAAAACTAAGTATAAAAAAGAAAAAAGCTATATTTCTCGAATGCCTAGCAATCAAGGAATGTGTAAAATATTGGCAGCATTTGCTGATAGGTTGAAAATTCACTGTCTTCTTAGATCACAAGCCACTGGAAAATCTGAATACAAAATCAAGGACTGATTAAGAATTAGGCTATTTGACATACTACTTGTCACAGTATGATTTCACAATCAAGTATGCCCCAGGTAGATAAAATTTAGAAGCTGACTGTCTGTTATGTCGCCATAGTCAATTGTGAAACTCTATGGTTACATATTATGGGCTCATAGATGGATATATGAGAAACCTGCATTACCGCTAATATTACTTGTCATATAAAAATACAAAATATCTACAATTCATTTCTTGTAAATTATTATCAATATAAATCTAAGTATATTACAAATTCGAATAATTCCTAAATCACGTATTCAACATTTGGAGTCAGTGGGGTATCGAGAAAAAAACACGGTAAATAGGAAAATACGCAAAGTCTATCAAAATGGCATTGACACCTGAAATGGTGGAGTTCCTAACGGCCATGTTTGCTAATGCAATTCAAGCAGTGCAACACAAAATGCAATTACAAATATCAACGCGACTGAAGCCACAACGTCTCGTATAGCAAAGTCAAAACTACCACCATTCTGCATTTCCGAGTACAAACCATAGGATTACTCTTCAGTGGAATATTATTTAAATAGTTTCAAATGGGCTCTTGAACAAAGCACGATAGTAGAAAACGAATTTCATAACTACGCTCGCGTTCACATGGGAGCCGAGCTTAACAACGCCTTAAAATTCTGATTAGCCCAAAAGAACAAGAAACGTTTACATATATAGAAATTAAAACAACTTTGGTAAGCCATTTTGATTCTGTGCGAAATAAATATGCGGAGAGTATTAATTTCCGGCAGATTTCGCAGGAGAAGGACGAAAAGAATATATATATATATATATATATATATACATATATATACATATATATATACATATATATACATATATACAAATTTTAGTGAAAGTGATTTTTAACATCTAATAGGTAGGATCGATGGACAATTGAAGAAATTTTTACGAAATTCCAACATTGGTGCAAAAACAATAGCTGCTAAAATGAACTATATACATAACTATATATAGTTGGTTTACTTGAAGCTAAATCAAAATTAGGAATATTGGGAACATATGGTACAAAATTTACAAAGTATCGAACATAGCTATCATACCCAATTATATAGAATGTCGAAATTATTCAGTTTCACTGCCCTCGAATACATGGCTTAGAGATTCCATTTATTCGTTCGAACATGCCGCAATCGTAACACCAAGACAGATAGTTTCTCAGCAATCCATTCTTTTCAAATAATAAGTACTGCCTCAAAAATTATTGAAGACAGAGAATGAATCATTCAAAATGATAATAAGTGCTAATTCTAGCTAGTGTTGCCTGCTCGCCATTACCGTTGTTATAACTTGTCATTTAAAAATACAAAATGTCTACAATTCATTTCTTGTAAATTATTATCAATATAAAACTAACTATATTAAAAATTCGAATAATTCCTAAATCCCGTATTCAACACTGTCTCAGCAGAAATCCGGTCTTGGAACCAGCTGAAAACTCTGATGAACAATTGAAAGTTGTAAACCCGATAAAACTTAAACGTTATATTATCGAATGATAATTAGTGAGAACTCTAGGTTTTTGAAATAAAATTTCAAATTCGTCCCCTTTACCTAGATCAGTTTTTTTAAAAACTGATCTAAGTAAAGGGGACGAATTTGAAATTTTATAACCGATAAAACTTATCTTGAAGGATCAAGAAAATAACGAAAATATACAAGAAAAGAGCAATAAACTGATTTCAAAACACAACGTTTATTATGGAAAAAATAAAAAGAAAAAAATTATCCTGTTGGAAGACTTTAGCGTCAAACTTTATAGGAATATACATGAAAATATGTGCCACATAGGAATTAGGGCAATACAAAAGAAAATTTTCCCATTTTATACTGCTAAGAATCTTGTAGAAAATATAAAAAAAATATGCAGAAGCTGTACAGGATGTATCAAAAACAAGTCAAGAGGACAAAAGAACTTAATTTCACACTTAGGTCCAGCCACAAAACCCTTTGAAATCATCTCTATAGATACATTAGGTTTTGGAGGTTCTCGGTCTACAAAAATATACCTACATTTTTGGTGGAAGATTTTACAAGATATATTTACATATTGACATCAAAAACGCAAAATGCCAAGGGCTTTACTAAACTGGTCGGCGACATTGCAGAGAATGAAGAAATTGGTATGATTCTATCGGATTAATATCCGGGAATTAATTCTAAACAATTCAAAAACTTTTTAGACGAGAAAGTCATAAAAATAATTTTTATTGCGGTAAACTCACCTTTTTCTAATGGTTTAAATGAGAGATTAAACTAAACTCTGGTAAATAAAATCCGATGTAGAATTAACGAATATAAGAAGAAAGTAGCTTGGACAACCATAGCACGAGAATGTATGAAAAAATACAATGAGACAGAACACACTGTCACTGGGTTTGCACCTTCGTATCTAATGGATGGTACAAACGTCCCAATGCTCTCAAGTGAACTTAAAGAAGGAAACTCCGAGCAAGTTTGGATTGAGGACAGAAAAATTGCTTTGAAAAACTCTATAAAATCACACAACTACACCAAACGATAAAAATTGGATACATTTCAACTTCAACGTTGGTGATATGGTATTTGTGGAAAATGGCCACAAACTAAATAGAAAAAAATTTGACGAACTGAGAATTGGGCCATAGGAAATCGTGGAAAAACTATTGAACTCAATCTATAGAGTAAACACGGGTCACAGGCAATCACAGTCAAACCTTTTTCACATATCCAAGTTGTTTCCGATTCCAATGCTTGATGAAGAAGATAAAAAAATGACTATGACATCAAAAACAATAATAATTAAATCATTCCCGAAAACATTGTAAATATTTTGTCCTCCAGGAGGGGTGGTGTAAAGAATCAGTATTTCCTTAATTTGAATAGTACCGCGATCTGCCCGATCGTCGGTATGACAACAGATCGCATTTTAACTGTCAACTTAAAAACTATAACAGTGGCGATTGACGCATTCATTAAATAAATTGTAATGAATATTTAAATTAAAGTAAGCGATTGATATTGTACTTAAGGACATTAAATGTCGTTTTTTTTATTACAGAAACAAACTCAATTGTATTTTGCTGTGTCGTTTCTCCTAACTATAATAATATCTATATAGATAATAATCTTATCTATATAAATATATATATATATATATATATATATATATATATATACATATATATATATATATATATATATATATATATATATATATATATATATATATATATATATATAGATGTATTAATATATATAGCTTGCATGGACGTTGTATGTACTTGGAACTGGGAGGTTATGGGTTCGAATCTCGACTTCGGCAGTTTATCAATTATTAAAAAAAAATGGAGCGATTATTTTACTTAACTGTCACAGCATTGAGGAGGGATTCGCAAGGAAACTAACCACCTTTTGTGTTTTTCATAGAGGGGATATTTAACTTACAATGGCTGATTCATCAAGTCGGCACGGAGTAGAAGACACCTTTAGCAGGGGGATAAACTCTATGCTGATAGGTAGAATAATACAAACTTCCCTTTTTGGAAAGTCATTGTGAGAGCCACAAAGGGATGTTCGCAGGGTGGTGTCTTATATTCATTCCTGTAAGCCTGACAATGAACAGCTTACTGATGAACCTCAACCAAAAAAGGATACTACACACAGTGATATGCGGACGACATTGTAATTGCAATAAAGGGCCCTGTGAAGGCACAATCTCGGAGCTTTACAAAACTCTAAGATTCGCACAGGAATGGTGTATCAACCAGGGATTGAAAATAAACCCTGGTAAGACCGCACTAATTCCATTCACACGGAAAAGGAAGCTGGACAGCCTAAACCCACCCATCCTTTTCGATGAAAGACTGCAGATCACAAGGGAAGCCAAGTTCTTAGGAGTAATGTTGGACTCTAAACTAATATGGAACCCTCATCTGGAAAAGTTTGGGGTCTGAAACCCAAAATGATCCACTGGCTTTACACAACAGTAGTTATGCCCATTACAACCTATGCTGCTCTAGGTGGGTGGTCCAAATTTAACGAGATAACAGCAAAAACTGGCCTGTTTGTGCATCACTGGATCCATGAGCTGTACACCCACAGCTGCGATGGAAATCATACTTGGACTGACTCCACTAGACATGGTTATAATAGCAAAAGCGAGATCCAGCGCATATCTTGCAATAATAACTGGATTACAAAAAGCAGGTTGGACATGCAAGGATCGTGGGAACATCAATCATCTCAGATCCCGTTTTTGAAACGGGCACACATATACTTCCCAAAATATACTCTTTCTCAAAACCTTTCACTGTAGGCTGTGATAGGGCAATGTGGCCGGAAGGAGAACCAACCTATCTCGAGGAAGGGATCGTCAAGTATACAGACGGATCCAAAATTGAAGAAGGAGTCGGGGCGTGAGAGACCTGAAGCAAACATAAGCCTTAACTTGGGGAAATATGCCATGGTCTTTCAAGCAGTAGTCTATGCCATACTGGCTTACTGTCGTCTTGGAGGCGCAAAGCAAAAGCGGTTGGCCCGGCAGAGAGCAATGGCTCAACGCTCACCCCAGAAGGTTCTGGAGGAGATGGCACCAGTATTGGCCCCAACACTTGGGGCAGTTGCCGAAGTAACCTTCTCTGACCTAAAGGAAAAGAATGCTGTAGTTGATGGGGCGGTGACTGGTGCTCAGGAATCTGGGGCATAAGCTACTGCTCCTTCTGCCACACTTTCCGTAAAGGCGGACTCACTACCATCAGAGTCCGCACATAAAGATGGATGAAGGTTCGCAAAGAAGACGAGGAAGAAGAAAAGCGGGCCTAAACCACCATCAACTCAATAAAGGTATGCTAACTATGGTGAGTTTCATCCAAATTAACTTACATCACAGCGGAGCAGCCGCAACAGTTTTGAGCACAAGGCTAGCTTCCAACAACATTAACTCTGGTGCAATAATATTGCTCTGGTGCTCTGGTGATATTGCTCTGGTGTAAGAACCATATATATATATATATATATATATATATATATATATATATATATATATATATATATATATATGCGACCGGCATCAGAGATCTAAATGGGGTGGGGTGTACAGAGGTCTTGACGCAGTATCTATTACGCACCTGTGTGGTTGAGATATTGCAGTGGCCGCGGTGCAAGTTAATCTCCTGGGACAAGAGAGGGAGGTGATTCTGTGCTCAGTGTATATTCCGTACGACTCAGAATCACCTCCTCCTCCAATAGAGGTGGAAACTGTGGTCGAATAATGTGAATCTCGGGGTTTGCCATTGATCCTTGGATGTGAGGCAAACTCGCACCACACGCAATGGGGCAGTTCCGACATAAATGCTAGAGATCGGGCTTTCCTGGAATTCATTTCGGCCAACGGTCTGGAGATTGTCAACAGAGGCATATCTCTAACCTTTATAAACAGCATTAGGTCAGAGGTCATTGACATTACTCTCTGCTCCCCGAGGCGAGCAGAGGCTATCTGATCATAGACACATTGTCTTTAATATATAAATAATATCAAAGAGCACTCGATGAATTAGCTAATTGTAATTATTCCCCGAGATGTTGCTAATTTGGTGCTGACCGTCACCAAATTAGCAACAAGTCCTCGGAACTCCTCGGAGAATAATTACAATTAGCTAATTCATACTGATGATGACTACTTTGTAGTCGAAATACGTATTTATAAAATACAAAAAATTGTATCTAGGAAATGGGGCAAAAACGAAATTTAAGTTTTTAATATGCTCACCAAACCGTGTACCCTAACCTCGTATCGCAATCCCAGACGTACGGACTGGGAAGCTTATAGGCAGGAGCTCTCTGGGCTACTTGCCGGAGGTGCGAATAGGTTGCACACGAAGGACGATGTAGAATCTGCAGTTAATGTACTTCAGGATGACATGATTTCGTTGTATGAAAACTACTGTCCTGCAAGTGTTACTACCGGTTCTAGGGATGTTTCGTGTAGGAATACAAATCAAGATAGACTACGCCATGACACTAGAGCATCATTCAACAAAGCGAGAATAACCGGCCTGGATTCGGACTGGCTAATATTTAGGTAGAAGCAGCGAGAGCATAGAAGGTCAGTGAAAAATTCGAAAAAAGACTCCTGGAGAGAGCTTTGTGGCAACATTAACATGATGCCCGCTCACTTTAGAGCGCAAAAGGAAATATCCAAGGATAATACTGCAAACGGAAGATTGGTTCACGCCAAAGTTCATCGTAAGCATTACAAAAGTGAGATGTGCTGTGCCTAGATTTGCTCCTTACAAGTCTTCGAGCACCGACGGCACCTTCCCGGCACTGCTACAACAGGGCTTGGATATAATTGTTGGAAGGATCAAGGAGATTTTTAAAACTTGCATAGCTTTAGGCTACATACCCAGGAAATGGGAAGAATTAAGCGCGGTATTCATACCTAAACCTGGACGCCCAAGCTCTGGCGACGCAAAAGACTTCAGGTCGATAAGCCTCATGTCATTCTTGCTCCAAACTCTTGAGCGGCTAATAGACAGGCATATTCGAGATACGTATCTTGTAGGCAGACCGCTATCAGAGTGCTAGTTTGCTTACCAACCCGACCTTTCTATGGATGCTGCACTTCATCGACTAGTTGGGTTGATAGAAGGTGCGCTCTCAGAAAAGGCAATGACGTTAGGGGTCTTCCTTGATATCGAGGGAACCTTCAATAATACTACGGTTGGGGCGATACGCACTGCATTAATTGAGCGCGGGGTAGAGGACATCTTGGTAAGATGGATCTGCAACATGCTCGAAGTGAGGTGCATTACCACAACTTTAGAGGGACAATCAGTTACAGGCTTTGTGGGTAGAGGGTGCCCGCAGGGTGGAGTTCTTTCGCCATTACAGTGGTGCCTCGTCGTGGATAGCTTACTGACCGGTCTCAAGAAATTAGGGATATTCCAGAGACGAGGGCACTATCCATCATCTGATGCAACAAGCGCTCTCGTACGTGAAATGCTGGTGCATTGACAAAGAACTCTCTGTCAAACCGGAAAAAAATGTGCTATGTACTGTTTACAAAGAGACGAAGAGTTGCTCAACGGATGATCAGCATATCTGGCATTCAAATTACAAAAACCAGAACGGTTAAGCATCTGGGAATCATCCTTGATGCAAAACTGAATTGGAGTGATCATTTGGAGTGAAGACTAACCAAGGCAAATAGTGTCTTCTGGATGTGCAGGAGAGCATTTGGACAGTCTTGGGGACTCCAACCTCACATGGTGCACTGGTAATGATCGTAAAGCGCCAATGCTCACATTTGGCTGTGTAGTTTCGTGGACAAGAACCTCTCTGGCTGTAGCCAGGAAAAAATAGGATCACCTGCTCAGAGTTGTATGACTTTGTGTCACTGGAGCCATGCGAACAAGTGCTACTGCTGCGCTTGGCGCGCTTCTAGGTATTCCGCCGATTCATTGAATGATAAAGGCGGAGACTATGACAGCTGGGTATCGACTTAGGAGTTGCAGACAGTGGCAATGTAGGACAAACACAGGTCATTCGAGTATAATGAACAGGTTGGAGACTCCACTTGTGGAAATGGCACAGGATTCCACTGTTCCGATTTATCATTTTGACCGCAAATTTCGGGTAATCGTTCCCTCCCGTGAGGAATAGGATCGAGATGTACCTAACTCTTAGCCCCTCTTGGACCATACCTTTATACGGATGGGTCTAAGGCCGGAAACTTAACTGGTGCGGGGGTTTATGGACCTAGAATAAAGGAATGGATTCCTCTGGGTCAATATGCGACAGTTTTTCAATCAGAAATCTTCGCCATGCAGATAGCCCAGATTTGTAACACGAAAGGTTACAATTTTTATATTAAATTATCGGGAGTTGGGTTGGGTTGAGTGAAGGATTTCAAGGACGAAAAGGACTTTTCCCTCCTTGGAATCACTCCCTGTGGTCTTTGCCAAACATTTCCACCCATTTTCATCATATTTACGAAGGGGGGGGGGGAGTAAAAACAATAATCCTTAAAATTTGGTCTTATATTTACAAGAGATTATATTATTATTCTTAACTGAAACGAGAATATTCAGAAAAATATAGTATGTTTGCGAAGACTTAACATTCCATGTCTTCAACATGGAGCGAAACTCGAAAAGACATTACGAGTTAGTAAGAAACATTTATTCTTAAAATTATCAAGTTTATAGCACATATTTAGAAACACCTAAAAAACTTAAAACGATAAAAAGTATTTGATTTAAAACCACAGTAGGCCATATTGATCAAATATGCATATGATGCGCAAAAATATTTTTACATATTACAAATCAGAATATATATAAACATATTGGTAGATAGACAATTATGAATATTCGTGTAAGATTTGTTTCCTTTGAATACTTTCTAAATTTACAAAATTCATATTTTATTGAACAATAATATGAAATAACCTTGATCTACAAATTATTTTTTTTTAAATATACATTTGATGTACTAATGCAACATTTTATGAAAAAAAAAGTTCTTAGTATGCACAAAATTTTTTTAAAAAGAACAAAATAGACAATAATTACAAATCAAAATTAGAAATAACTCGATTAATGTGTGTTACTACCTACAAATGCTATTTATTTACATTGGGAAATGTGATTGTTATTTTAATATTAAACACACGCAATTTTATCGCATAGAAATTGTAAAAATAAAGTATTACAACCTTTAAATAATATTTTTTAAATTGTTCAAACAATTATATTATGTATTTTTAATGTTTTCGACACGATACCATATTTGTTCTCTAGAAAAATGAGTGCATTTTCAAGGTAATTGCATTATCTATATAATTTTATGCTTGCTACATGGTATTGGAATTAAAAAGTCTCGAATGTTAATTTATCATAAGGTATCTTTAACTGTGATTTTATCCATAAAAATAAATTGGTTGGGGGAAGTAATGAAATGCTTGTATGCAGCGTCTGATTGGTCTTAAGTGGCCCGGGTGGCATAATGTCATAAGGCCCGCCTGTCAAACCAGATAATAATAACAATCGAATAGCCAAGAGTTGTTGGAAGATTTTATTTTCAAAAACGTACATTTTTATGTAAAAAGTTCCGATTAGTTATAACTGAAGCTAGCTTATTAACATTTTTTTAATAGAAGATAAATTTCCGCTAGATTGTCAATAAATTGTTCGTAAAAGCTACTTAACTGGTTATCATAAGATCCGATTATATGTTTTGGATAATCAACGAGTTCAACAGTTCTTGCCCAGGTAAAAAAAGAGCATCATATTAATGCGCTCCACCGCGAAAAATCGTCTCTCAATCACAAGTTACTTACTTAAGTTAGTTGCATTCATGCCTTCAATGTGCTTGTTATATTGAGATAAAAGTTCGCATACACATGGTATGCAACTTCGGGAGGCATCTGAATTATTTCAAAACAAACCAATAGCGTTCTTTGCTGTTCGATCTAAACCATCTTCGCCGATTTCTTCCTCCTCTTCTTTCATCCTCTACCATGTATGAACTATTTTGTGGGTGGGTAGTAAATCTCGGGGGCCCACGCAGGCTTGTGTCCGTGTGACAAGCGCCCCCCTGGCCCTTTACTTATTAGACGATTAGTTTCCAGCCACCAGACGAGACTTTTGTTCACCATTTTTTCCAATATCTTGCTGAAGCAGTAAGTCAAAGATATTGGACAGAAGCTTGATGGTTGCGATTAATCTTTACCCTCTTTAAGCGGGATAATAATGGCTTCCCACCATTGCTGAGGGTAAACGCTCATCATATTGGTCGTGATGCATCTTGATTCGCAGGAAATCTGGGTTATAATGTTAAGAAATGCAGACGTACTGGAAATGCTCCGCTATACACTCGACAGCTGCGATATAACCCGCCCATTTAAATTGAGGAGGAAGGCGCCAGTGACGAAGAAAATTTCCCCGAAATTGCCTTCAACCACCTCCATTCCACCGAAGATGGTGTAGATGTATTGATGGCTGAGACATATTACTCCCAAGATAGCCTTAATTGATCGCGAATGGTCCTGATTGCTATAGATCTTCTTCTTTTAAAGACTATCAAATTTTCCTGCGTCTTTTAAGTTTGTTAAACACCCTCTTTATCTGTGCAACCACTACTCTCATGACAATATTCCACCATGGAAATTTACCTTTAGGTGGAATGCCAGAAGATTTACTTATAGCATATGCAGCTGCTTCAACGACTTTGGAGGGTATTTTGTATACATCCTCTTCTATGTCTCCCCCCAACGTGGGAACTTGAAAACTTTCCATGAAAGTGTCCCATTTGGCACGACGAAGATGCCATCTCGGCGAAGTGGAATGTGGACACATCGGCGACTTTAGAGAAATTTTGATAGGTAGATCAATAGGTAGATAGGTAGATCCCGCAAGCATAAGAAAGTACCATCCATTCCAGTCTATAAGCCAGAGCCGGCGAGCATAATGTCAGATAAATTGCTGACATCTCACCAGTTCTGGCATTTAAACGTGTTTTCTCACCGGAATTTACAAGAGACGTGTTTGATTTATCCAAAAAATTTTCGATGAGTATCCCACGTGTCTCTTTCTTTGTGCGGCTTCTTTCACAGCCCCACAATGGACTGTGAGCGTTAAAATCACCAAGCATCAGAAATGGTTGAGGAAGTTGCAAGGTTAAACTTGCCAGATCTTCGATATTACAATCGAAATCTGGTAGATAGATTGTGCATGAGTTCGAGCGATCCGTATATTCTTACAGCTATAGCTTGTAGGGTGTCAAGGCGGAGAACCTAGTAAGACATGCCTTGCCTTATTAATATTGCGACACATCCCCTTGCTCGAATATCTGGCAGAACATCGTGCCGGCGGTATAAACTTCAGGGTATATGTTTCCATCGGTCTAACATGTATCTCTTGTATACATACACACATAAGTGTATGTTCTGCCAGAAGCATATCTAGCTCACAGTAGCGTTGTTTAATACCATTGCAATTCCACTGTAATATATTTACCATTAGTGTTTGTTAGGATTGGTTGCCCCAGGAAGTTGTGGGATCACTTTCTGGGTTTCCCATTTGACTATCCTCTTTTATCTCTCCTGGATGCCACCTTGTCGGAGAAAGAGAAGGAACCCGAATCCGTCTCCGGCGTCACTTTGTAGAAGACACTGCTCACACGCTGAACTCTTGTGCGCTGGGCTGCCACACGGTTATGTTGAATCCGGAAGCCTAGACCTTTCCGGCTTCGGTGAGCTTAGCTGCACCTGCAGAGCCGGCTCACCCCGTGATGTAGATGCCGTTGAGGTCTTTTCACTATAAATTATCTATTTCTTGTATATCGTTTTTATTGTTTTTGTTTTTGTTTTTTTAAATGTAATTTAATCAGGCATTCGGGCATATTACCTTGCTAGCCTGCTGGGAAAACCAGGTCAGGGAAAGGCGCACTCATGTACACATCTCAGGGAAGCGAGCAACCACTTCCGGTTGAATGGTCGGTACACTCGATTCTGCGACTACCGATTTGTACACCGTGCCCGGCTCGGAGTGGTTCTATTAAATGGAGCACGTCGATTCGGGGGCGGTGACAAACGGTGTCGACGTTGTGGATATGTCAAGGAGACACTTCCACACGTCCTGAACCATTGTACTCTCCATTCAGCGGCGTGGCAACGGCGTCATAACGCCGTCCAAGTCCGTCTTGCGCGCGCAGCACGTTTACCCCCGGGTGCTGTCTTAAACATCAATAGACAGGTACTCGGCGTACGCAGTGCGCTTCGTCCTGATCTGGTGGTTCTGGATGAGGCTAACAGGGCGATAAAGATCGTCGACATTTGTATTCCATTTGAGGGTGCCCCAGATGCTCTAGAGGTGGCTCGGCAGCAGAAGCTCGAGAAATATAACCAACTTGCTGTCGAACTATCCTCGAAGGGCTATAGGGTCTCATTGGATGCATTTGTCGTCGGTTCACTCGGTGCCTGGCTGTCCCAGAACGGCCGGGTCGCGAGGTCACTGGAAATCGCACCTAAATACACACAGACCATGGCACGGTTGATGGCGTCGGTCACGATCCGCTGGTCGCGCAACATTTATATAGAACATCTAATCGGACAGACAATACCACAACCAGCCCCCGTGACCAAGCACACTGGTATTTGATGGCGCGAACACCTGAGCCATCCTCCCCATATTTAAAAAAATAATAATTTGTGATTTACTGTGCAGTAATGTGATAATTCTGTTTTTTTTTCTCTGATGACTGTGATATGACACTTCTTTTTTTAAATTGTTATATATTTGTATATTTTAAACGTGTAGTCTATTTTTTAAAATTATTTATGTAAAATTTTAAGACATTATTTTATTGCTATTAATTGTGCTACACCTGTTCGACTATTTTAATGTTCAAATTTTAACAATGTATTTTTTAAAATTTTATTAAAATAAACGCTTTTAATCTATTTCTTGTATATCGTTTTTATTGTTTTTGTCTTTGTCTTTGTCTTTGTCTTTGTCTTTGTCTTTGTCTTTGTCTTTGTCTTTGTCTTTGTCTTTGTCTTTGTCTTTGTCTTTGTCTTTGTCTTTGTCTTTGTCTTTGTCTTTGTCTTTGTCTTTGTCTTTGTCTTTGTCTTTGTCTTTGTCTTTGTCTTTGTCTTTGTCTTTGTCTTTGTCTTTGTCTTTGTCTTTGTCTTTGTCTTTGTCTTTGTCTTTGTCTTTGTCTTTGTCTTTGTCTTTGTCTTTGTCTTTGTCTTTGTCTTTGTCTTTGTCTTTGTCTTTGTCTTTGTCTTTGTCTTTGTCTTTGTCTTTGTCTTTGTCTTTGTCTTTGTCTTTGTCTTTGTCTTTGTCTTTGTCTTTGTCTTTGTCTTTGTCTTTGTCTTTGTCTTTGTCTTTGTCTTTGTCTTTGTCTTTGTCTTTGTCTTTGTCTTTGTCTTTGTCTTTGTCTTTGTCTTTGTCTTTGTCTTTGTCTTTGTCTTTGTCTTTGTCTTTGTCTTTGTCTTTGTCTTTGTCTTTGTCTTTGTCTTTGTCTTTGTCTTTGTCTTTGTCTTTGTCTTTGTCTTTGTCTTTGTCTTTGTCTTTGTCTTTGTCTTTGTCTTTGTCTTTGTCTTTGTCTTTGTCTTTGTCTTTGTCTTTGTCTTTGTCTTTGTCTTTGTCTTTGTCTTTGTCTTTGTCTTTGTCTTTGTCTTTGTCTTTGTCTTTGTCTTTGTCTTTGTCTTTGTCTTTGTCTTTGTCTTTGTCTTTGTCTTTGTCTTTGTCTTTGTCTTTGTCTTTGTCTTTGTCTTTGTCTTTGTCTTTGTCTTTGTCTTTGTCTTTGTCTTTGTCTTTGTCTTTGTCTTTGTCTTTGTCTTTGTCTTTGTCTTTGTCTTTGTCTTTGTCTTTGTCTTTGTCTTTGTCTTTGTCTTTGTCTTTGTCTTGGTCTTTGTCTTTGTCTTTGTCTTTGTTTTTGTTTTTCTTTTTCTTTTTGTTTCTTTTTAATTTTTATAAAGATTAGTAAAATAATCAACATCCAGAGTAAAGCGGCAACTAAATCAATATTACCTGCTAAAAGAAAATGGCTTAATTTAGAAATTAAATCTTTGCATGCTAAAGGCAGCCAAATTAAAATGGAACGATCAACACCCTCACCTTATAGGCAATAACAACACCGCATGGTCAGAAAAGGATACCGCCAATAAAGCGTCGAGGTTCAGCATACACTTAATGCCTTAATTGGTCAGTCAACTCAATTAATACTTCAGGTACTACCTCAGTCTTTTAACAATATTGTGAGACACGCAGCAAATTACCAACGAGCAACATATCTCTGACTCCATATCCCAGAGATAGTTACGATTAGCTAATTCATGCTGAAGATGACAACTTTGTAGTCGAAATACGAATTTATAAAATACAAATATTGGTTCCAGGAATGGGGGCAAAAATCTAAATTTAATTTTAAAAAAACCTGGAGTTCTCTTTGATTATTTTAATAAGAAGGCGATACGTCTCCGGGAAAGAGGTGCTATTTTAAGCAGATGAAGTAATAGGATTCTGTTTAGGCCAGACGAAACACAGGAGGCTCACAACTTCTCTGATGAGTCCAAGGTTTCGGACCCAAACATTCTATATCTGACACCCTGCAGGTTTCTGCAGGTGCATATAACATGTATCTAGGTCTCATCGTCCTCCATACAGGCCCTACAATCGGGATCATCAGAGATCCCCTAGTTATGTAGGTGATAGTTCAATCGACAGTGTCTTGTCAAAAGCCTCACCACCCTTCTCAACTGGATTCTATTGAGCTTCAACCGAGCACAGTCAAATGGCCTAGCTGTGCTTATGCACAACTTGGCCTGTCGCATATCCTGCCTAGTAACCGCGATGAGCTTGTCGCAGCCACCATTTTGATTCGGTAAATTACGGAGCATCTTGCTATCGGAATGAAAGGCTCAAGTGAAAAGGGTGTTTGAGATGACCCCTCTCGTGCCAACGAGTCCACTCATTCGTTTCCTTTAACCAGAGTGACCCGTTACCCAGATTAGTCTGACTGTGTTATTCAGTGCCCAGTGGTCAGTTCTTCGAAGCATTCATAAACTATCCTTGATTGGAATCTTGAAGCCTCAAGGGCCCGAAGTGCTGCCTGGCTATCTGAGATGATGCTGATATGTTCTCCACTGTAACCTTTCGTGTCACAAATCTGGACACCTCTCAGCATGGCGAAGATTTATGATTGAAAAACCATCGCATATTGACCAAGAGGAATCGACTCCTTTATTCTAGGTCCATAAACCCCCGCACCAGATAAATCTCCAGCCCTTGACCGGAGATATGGTCTGGAAGGGGGTGAAAAGTTAGGTACATCTCGATCCCATTCCTCACGGGAAGGAACGATTACCCTAAATTTGCGGTCAAAACGATAAATCGGAACAGTACAATCCTGTGCCATTTCCACAAGTGGGTTCACAGTCCCTAACCTGCTCATTATACTCGAATGTGTTTGTCCTACAGTACCACTGTCTGCAACTTCTAAGTCGGTAGGCAGTTGTCATCGCCTCCGCTTCAATCAGTAAATTAATCGGCGGAATATCTAGAAGCGCGCCCAGCGCAGCAGTAGTAGTTGTTCTCATGGCTCCAGTGACACTAAGGCATACGACTCTGAGCAGGTGGTCCAACACTACTCAGCTCCGCTTACAGATCCGGCTCACCCCGTGATGTAGATGGATGTGGAGTCTCTTCACAATAAATTATTTATTTCTGGTATTTTGTTTTTATTGTTTTTATTGTTTTTTTTTTTTAATTTTTGTATTTTGTATAATTTTTATAATTTTTATAATTTATTTGTGCATGCATCATCTTATCATAAGAGCTAGAAGAATAACAGTCCTTAGTTATCTACTTAACATTAGTTTAAAATGTAAAACTTGTATTTTATATATTGTACAACCACGCCAATCGATTGTATGAAATTATTTTCAAGCAATAAAGAATTAATACTGCCGTTATTCAAATAAATAGTTACAAAGCTCTATATATTATATGCTAACATGGTTTAGATCCAAAGCCGCCGTACTTGTAGAAATACTGCATAATTTGAAATTATATAGTGGTCCGACTACTTATAAAACTAATAAAGCATGATAGGGGAATGGGTCCAAAGACGATCAAACTACTACATATCCTACAATCCACGTGGGCTCTAGCACCGGACCGGAAGTGGAACGAAGCCGATTTTTCTCAAAATAATAAAGAATATTTTATATATTTTGTTGTATACAATGTTATCCATAATTTATGGCAAAGCTTATTATAGCTTTGTTTTCTATAAATATGACATTTACAGAGCTATATCGTTACTAATCAAATTAGTGACAGTAAATAAATCTAACATCAATTTTTTTCTCTTTTTGTCATAATATCATTTTGGGCGAATAACCTGGGTACAAAAATTTCTAATGGGAATCTATGTTACATGGGCTGAGTATTTTATAATTACAAATAATTATACATTTTATGTATACAAAGTATGAAGATAGAGGAAGATAGAATATTTGATACTAAATAAATGAGAAAAGCAGTGGAAAATTTTTCAAATATTCGAAATTTTCATGATTTTGACAATAATGAAAAATGTAAAAAGAAGAGAAATGATATAAATGTATATCATTGTTTTATTTGTGACGAAAACTATGAAGGCCCTCCTTTTGAAGATTGAATTTTATGTGAAAAATTGGGCGCACTAAAGATATATAGGTTGAAAAACAGCATTGGCGAGCTGCTTCTGTGATTTTTATAGTAACTATAAACTGATTACGGCTTTGGTAAACCGTCAAGTTTGTGCGCAATTATGAACGTTATTCTCAAACAAGTCAGGTGTGGATTGATTTTTTTTGATAAAATGGCAAGTAGATCAATAAAGGTTTACCATCTCTGGCATAAACTATTATGATACATAGAAGCAATATAACAAATAATTCAACAAGCAAATAATTAAAACAAGTCTCAAAATTATGTGGTTTTGTTTGAAGATTTCGATAGGTGTACGTAGTTCAACCAGTTTACTGTAATATAAGAAAATAAACAATACCGTGAACCTACATAACGTCAAACAAAACATGCAAATCCATAGATACGTACCTCTACTTATATTATTTGTTATAAAATATTTAATAAAATGATTATTTTGTTTAAATTTAGTTTATGAATAAGGCACAAATATCTCAAATAATAATGATTGGCAACTTTTACGACCAACCTCTCCTAGGCATGGTAGGACCTTGTAGTTGGTGGAGAGGCTTATGTGCATCGATGAAGGGTTATGCTACGCCGTCGGTAACTATGTTACTGGCAGGAATACCCACGCCTGACAGGATAGCCTTGAGAAGCACGACTAAGAAACCATGCAACGAAAAACCCAAGCTACGGTGCGAGGCATTGTGCTAAAAGATCTAGCCGAAGGCTAGGGCAGCAGGGTTAAATGCTGTCATAAACAATCCCCTTGGAGCAACTGGCGAACTCCACTGTATCAATGCCCTCCCCATCAAGGAGCCGATGGGGTAGTACATGGCCCGTTTTTAATCGTGGGAACAAATGGATAAACACACTAAAAATAATATTAATTCTGGGCCTCAAATCCCCTCAAAAAATGAATCAATGGAGGCTGCACAAACAAACCTCGCCGAGACACAAAAAACTGCAGGTGTATCCAGCCCAGCAGAAAATCTGGACGATAAACTCCAGAATCCTTTCCTGAAGGTGGAAATGAAAATCCGGACAAAAAGCCCTAAAACCCTGTTTTTCTCGGAAACAGTGATATCTGTGGGGTCTGACTCAGGGAATCAACCCTTGGAAAATCCACAGGAAAAGAGATTGAGATCTGAAGATGGGACTCCAAGCCCGAAACAGATCTCGAAAAAACGTAGAAAGGGGGAACAGGCAAGTGCTATTAATACCTTTGCTGAAACCGCCGCAACAACAAAGATATGCATTGCATTGCGAGAGTATCTTGAAGTCAAAATGACTGAGGAACAACCCTCGTTAGCCAAGAGCTCGTTGAGGGCCCACAATATCGGGGTTGCCACCTGGACAGGGGGTCCTCGTTGTGCGGTGCATAGGAACAACAGCCATAAACTAGCTCATAGAGAACGTCCCGAATATCAGACCATGGGACGGAGCGGAACTTGTCGTCGGGGATGCAAGAGCCCTGATGAACACATCAAAGGTTTTGCTGTATACTCCCCAGATCTATAACGCTGTTGAAATGGGCAAAGTGATCAAAGAAAGCTCTTGGAGCGCAGAATGCAAACCTGCACACTCAGGAGTGGCAAATTATCAACAGCGCGAGGACCAATGCGGAACACACAATCGTGCTGGAAGTGAGTGCAGCGAATCTTGGGTTGATTCAGGACCGAGGGTTTAAATTATACCTCGGGTTTGGTCAAGTCAACCTTAGACCACTGAATACATCAAAGAGAAAAAATAATGTCTGATCTTCGGATGCTTCAGATAAACCTCCAGCACAGTAAGGCAGCCTCCGCTGTCTTTTGTCAAAATGTGCTGAAAAGGGGAATTTCCATAGCTTTGATCCAGGAACCTTGGGCTGTGAACCACAAAATTCTTGGACTAGGAGATACTAGAGGACAAATTATTTACGATAAAACCTCGGAGAGACCCAGAACTTGCATTTATACAAGAAAAGACATCAATGTCTTGCCAATGTTAGAGTTTTGTCAGAGAGATCTAACAGCAGTAAAAGTAAAATACAACATGGGGAATGGAACTGGAGTGGTAATCATCGCTTCGGTCTACCTACCCTATGATGCATCTACTCCACCACCATCAACAGAGACGGAAGACCTGATCCAGTATTGTGAGGCATCACACTGCGTGGGGTAGCACAAATACAAATACAAGAGGTGAGATGTTGACACGAAAGTATACACAAATAAACAAATATTAAATAAAAAGTTTCACTTCAACAGAAGTTCAGTACTGTCTAATAAATATATAAAAAATATATATATTAAAAAAATTGGAATAATATGGAAAAATTGGCCGTTACACACAATCGTCTTTGGTGTAATGGATAGCACACTGGACTAGATATCCAGAGGCCCGAGGTTCGATTCCTGGTTGACGAGTTAATTTTTTCATATCAGTATTTAATTTAATTAATAAATTCAATGACAATGAAATGTGTCGGGTATACGCTATAGTCTCCTACAGTTTGTCATACGTAACCGAAAGGAATTTGGACAAACACTTGTATGTTGACACGAAAGTATACACAAATAAACAAATATTAAATAAAAAGTTTCACTTCAACAGAAGTTCAGTACTGTCTAATAAATATATAAAAAATATATATATTAAAAAAATTGGAATAATATGGAAAAATTGGCCGTTACACACAATCGTCTTTGGTGTAGTGGATAGCACACTGGACTAGATATCCAGAGGCCCGAGGTTCGATTCCTGATTGACGAGTTAATTTTTTCATATCAGTATTTAATTTAATTAATAAATTCAATGACAATGAAATGTGTCGGGTATACGCTATAGTCTCCTACAGTTTGTCATACGTAACCGAAAGGAATTTGGACAAACACTTGTATGTTGACACGAAAGTATACACAAATAAACAAATATTAAATAAAAAGTTTCACTTCAACAGAAGTTCAGTACTGACTAATAAATATATAAAAAATATATATATTACAAAAATTGGAATAATATGGAAAAATTGGCCGTTACACACAATCGTCTTTGGTGTAATGGATAGCACACTGGACTAGATATCCAGAGGCCCGAGGTTCGATTCCTGGTTGACGAGTTAATTTTTTCATATCAGTATTTAATTTAATTAATAAATTCAATGACAATGAAATGTGTCGGGTATACGCTATAGTATCCTACAGTTTGTCATACGTAACCGAAGGGAATTTGGACAAACACTTGTATGTTGACACGAAAGTATACACAAATAAACAAATATTAAATAAAAAGTTTCACTTCAACAGAAGTTCAGTACTGTCTAATAAATATATAAAAAATATATATATTAAAAAAATTGGAATAATATGGAAAAATTGGCCGTTACACACAATCGTCTTTGGTGTAATGGATAGCACACTGGACTAGATATCCAGAGGCCCGAGGTTCAATTCCTGGTTGACGAGTTAATTTTTTCATATCAGTATTTAATTTAATTAATAAATTCAATGACAATGAAATGTGTCGGGTATACGCTATAGTCTCCTACAGTTTGTCATACGTAACCGAAAGGAATTTGGACAAACACTTGTATGTTGACACGAAAGTATACACAAATAAACAAATATTAAATAAAAAGTTTCACTTCAACAGAAGTTCAGTACTGTCTAATAAATATATAAAAAATATATATATTAAAAAAATTGGAATAATATGGAAAAATTGGCCGTTACACACAATCGTCTTTGGTGTAATGGATAGCACACTGGACTAGATATCCAGAGGCCCGAGGTTCGATTCCTGGTTGACGAGTTAATTTTTTCATATCAGTATTTAATTTAATTAATAAATTCAATGACAATGAAATGTGTCGGGTATACGCTATAGTCTCCTACAGTTTGTCATACGTAACCGAAAGGAATTTGGACAAACACTTGTATGTTGACACGAAAGTATACACAAATAAACAAATATTAAATATCCGGATGTTTTAACAGAGAAAATTGGACTTACCCAAAAATATTCCCTCACAATCGAAGTCGTCGATAATCAGCCTGTGATGAAACATCCGTATATGTTGAATCCACCTCAAGCCAAGATTTTGAAAGACCATCTGGACGAATTGGAACAGAAGGGAATTATCAAAAAATCAGACTCCAAATACTGCTCATCGGTTTTCTTACTGACAAAGCCCAACAAGAAACCGAGGTTAGTAGTCAATTATAGGGAGATCAATAAAAAAATCGTTATGGAAACTTGCCCATCGCCAAGAATGGAGGAAATATTAATGGGATTACACGGATCCAAGGTGTTCAGTGTGTTCGATCTTGTAAATGCGTATTATCAGCTCCCAGTTCATGCAAACTCACAAAAGTATACGGGTATGATATGTCAATTTGGGGTGAATACCTTTAATCGGACTCCTTTTGGACTGAAGGTCAGTCCATGTATTTTGAATAGAATCATTTCTGATCTTTTTTCCGAGTACAAATATAAAGGCATAATCCCGTATTTTGACGACATACTAGTGCATTCGCCTGACGTGGACACACATTTGGAATTATTGGACATCATCTTTAGCAAAATCCAAAGTGCTGGATTAACGGTTAACCCAGATAAAATGGTACTGATGAGATCAAGGTTAAAGTTTCTTGGTCATATAGTCACGGCTGAAGGTCTTTCCGTAGACCATGATAAGATCGCAGCTATCCAAGAAATAAAACCACCTAAAACCTTCAAAAACTTGAGATCTTTTCTGGGATTGGCCGCGTATTTTGCCAAATTTATCAAGAACTTTGCCGAAAAAGCCGCACCGTTAAACAACCTTAAACGGAAAGGAATCCGATTCACCTTCGGAGAGGAACATTTAAGGTCCTTCCAGATAATCAAAACGAAACTCACAACGACTCCAATTTAACGTCACCCAAACTGGGATTTACCTTTCATAGTTCAAACCGATGCCAGCGACATTGCTAGTGGGGGGTTATTTTACAAAACTTCACCGACGGACTTCACCTCATCTGTTATTGTAGTCGAAAATTTTCACCAACCGAGCAAAGGTATGGAATCTATGAAAGAGAAATGCTATCGATTATGATGGCAGTTCGTCGTTTTCACGATTATCTGGTTGGTCATAAATTTACCATCGAGTGCGACTCAAGTGCCATAACCTACTTAGCGACGAACCAACGGCGCATTGGAAAAGCCGCAAGGTGGATCCTAGAACTTGCTAAATATGATTTCAATATAAAGCACATAAAAGACACAACAGAAAATATGGTTGCGGACGGGCTTTCTAGGTTCTTTGAAGAAGACGAGAATATTGACGACGACAAAAATGTACAGGATATAGAATATCTCACTAATCTCACTCATATACCCGAAGCATTCATTCCTATCAAGAAACACCAAGATGAAGACCCTTTCACACAAGGCATGATCCGAAATATTAACGCCGGACAACATGTAGGAAACTTTGTTGTGAAAGATGGAATCTTGTTTCGATTGGTAGGAAAAAGACAATTGCGAGGAGTTTATGCACCGGAAAGGGTGAGAAAAATGATGCTGTGAGTGTTGTATCGTCCATTGTATATATTCTGATTTCCTGAATTACACCACATGCGAAATTTCGATCATCACCAAGGAGAATCTTCAGTAAATTACTAGTTAATTATAATTAATCATCATCTTACGCGTTGTTTACTTAAATTGTTAACTACTAATTCATTGTATTCGCATTTGATTATATTCCATTATCATCGATTTACATTCGATTTCATCTCACTAAAACATCCAAATTACGAATAATGAATTGCCAAATGGATGATTTTAAATTTATTAATTTGGTAAGTAATGATTTCAATTATTTATTTCAGATGGATGAAATTTTATCCTCTCTGCTTAAGGAAGGAATATGAATATTCATTTCATTCACCACGACTTGAGAATATAAGCCATCGGTCCAAATCAATAAATTTTACCTTTTTATTTTTATTTTCCTTGTCTTCTATTGCCATTCTCTGATCGTGACCATTATTCTAAGTTGTCGAGAATGCTTAAATAAGCTTGCATGATGACTGGAGAATCAACCTAAAACCACTGGAGAATTGATTTAAAAAAAATTTGAAATAAGGTTTACCTACTCTCCCTTTTGTAATACGGTTTGATGTGATCCGTATGGGATTTCGATAATGACCCTTGTTCTTCTTCGAGCTCTACCGTGACGGGCGTGATGAACCTGACGATTTTTTTCGGGCCGATAAATCTTGGACACATTTTGCTAGCCTTGTCTATGTCCACGTTAGGTGAGTGATTTTCCACTAGAACCATTTGGTTAATGGTGAATGGCTGTCCAGGTGTGAACCTTTTTCCAAATTGTTTCCTCCTCTTTTGCATACTCTTGTCGAGGGCTTCGATAATGACATCTCTATGTGGTGGATCTTCGGATTCCACTAACTTTGATAAATCCCACGCATTATCGAGTGGGCGATTTAATTCTCGTCCGAGAAATATACTGGCTTTCCTGTACTTTCATGGGTGGAGTTGTTGAGGCTGAATGCCATTGGTGGCAACAATTCGTCCCATTTCTTGTGCCTTTCAGCAGCGGCTTTGACCAAGATCTTTAAACTGGACACAATGTTTCGATACACCCTTTCTGTAAGATTGCTAGCGGGGTGATAAATTGATGTGAATCGATGTTTTAAGCCATATATCAGGCAATGTTTTCTAAACGTTTCGCTTTGGTACGTCTTGTGGTTATCGGAGATAATGTTCTTACCATGTTCCGAAACGAGCCCAAAGTTCTTCAAGTTTCTTGATCGTCACAGCTGCGGTCAGCTTCGTGATGGGGAATATTTCCACCCATTTGCTGAAAGCGTCCACTAGTACCAGTACGTACTGATTACGCCGATTTGTCAGTGGTAATGGTCCCATATGATCCATACAGATGGTCTCCCAGGTATGAGTAGGGATGTACGAAACCATCTCTGGTCGGGTATTTCGGTTATATGATTTACACCTCTGACACAAGTCACAGGATCGAACATATTCTTTGGTGTCCTGGTAAACCTTCGGCCACCACCATTTTCGGGTAACTTCTCGGTATGTTTTTATTATTCCAGGATGACCACTCATACAGTGGTAATAATACAGCATCATTTTTCTCACCCTTTCCGGTACATAAACTCGTCGCAATCGTCTTTTTCCTACCAATCGAAACAAGATTTCATCTTTCACAACAAAGTTTCCTACATGTTGTCCGGCGTTAATATTTCGGATCATGCCTTGTGTGAAAGGGTCTTCATCTTGGTGTTTCTTGATAGGTATGAATGCTTCGGGTATATGAGTGAGATTATTGAGATATTCTATATCCTGTACATTTTTGTCGTCGTCAATATTCTCGTCTTCTTCAAAGAGCCTGGAAAGCCCGTCCGCAACCATATTTTCTGTTGTGCCTTTTAAGTGCTATATATTGAAATCATATTTAGCAAGTTCTAGGATCCACCTTGCGGCTTTTCCAATGCGCCGGGTTCGTCGCTAAAGCTGCTGATAGGTTATGGCACTTGAGTCGCACTCGATGGTGAGTTTATGACCAACCAGATAATCGTGAAAACGACGAACTGCCATCATAATCGATAGCATTTCTCTTTCATAGATTCCATACCTTT
Organism: Nineta flava; assembly: GCA_963920215.1. Lineage (NCBI taxonomy): Eukaryota > Metazoa > Arthropoda > Insecta > Neuroptera > Chrysopidae > Nineta > Nineta flava. The sequence goes on along the minus strand of OY986043.1, from coordinate 41,933,486 downwards.
GCTCGGTTGGTGAAAATTTTCGACTACAATAACAGATGGGGTAAAGTCCGTCGGTGATGTTTTGTAAAAGAACCCCCCCCCCACTAGCAATGTTGCTGGCATCGGTTTGAACTATGAAAGGTAAATCCCAGTTTGGGTGACGTAAAATTGGAGTCGTTGTGAGTTTCGTTTTGATTATCTGGAAGGGCCTTAAATGTTCCTCTCCGAAGGTGAATCGGATTCCTTTCCGTTTAAGGTTGTTTAACGGTGCGGCTTTTTCGGCAAAGTTCTTGATAAATTTGGCACAATACGCGGCCAATCCCAGAAAAGATCTCAAGTTTTTGATGGTATTAGGTGGTTTTATTTCTTGGATAGCTGCGATCTTATCATGGTCTACGGAAGGACCTTCAGCCGTGACTATATAACCAAGAAACTTTAACCTTGATCTCATCAGTACCATTTTATCTGGGTTAACCGTTAATCCAGCACTTTGGAGTTTGCTAAAGACGATGTCCAATAATTCCAAATGTGTGTCCACGTCAGACGAATGCACAAGTATGTCGTCAAAATACGGGATTATGCCTTTATATCTGTACTCGGAAAAAAGATCAGTCATGATTCTATTCAAAATACATGGACTGAACTTCATTCCAAAAGGTGTCCGATTAAAGGTATTCACCCCAAATTGACATATCATACCCGTATACTTTTGTGAGTTTGCATGAACTGGGAGCTGATAATACGCATTTACAAGATCGAACACACTGAACACCTTGGATCCGTGTAATCCCATTAATATTTCCTCCATTCTTGGCGATGGGCAAGTTTCCATAACGATTTTTTTATTGATCTCCCTATAATCGACTACTAACCTCGGTTTCTTGTTGGGCTTTGTCAATAAGAAAACCGGTGAGCTGTATTTGGAGTCTGATTTTTGGATAATTCCCTTCTGTTCCAATTCGTTCAGATGGTCTTTCAAAATCTTGGCTCGAGGTGGATTCAACATATACAGATGTTTCCTCAAAGGCTGATTATCGACGACTTCGATTGTGAGGGAATATTTTTGGGTAAGTCCAATTTTCTCTGTTAAAACATCCGGATATTTGCCAAATGTTGCCTTTAATTTTGTTTGGAAATGTTCCTCGTTTTGGACTGGCTGTTCCACTAAAAGGTTCAGGGAAGTATTGGTGTTTGCAATTTGTAACGGTATGGAAATATTCGTATATGGGAAATATTAAAATCAAGAGTCCATGATGAAAGCAAAAGTTACATTATTAAAGTAAAATTTTTTTGATTTCTCACAACCAGTACTTTCATATTTGATAAAAACATTTATAATACATGGTTAGAAATTTGCATAAACATAAGGCGTATAAGTATGTGTGCTTAAATTATTTCATAAATTGCAGTATCGTCAAAATCGGTATGTTATCCCTAATATTATCTTTTATCCGCGGTTATTATCGCGCTGGGTTTTTGTATCATGCTACAAGTTTTCATTCGTCTTTTATTTAAAAATAAAAATTTTTTCACTAAGTTGACAGCCATCGACAGTCAGTTTCGAGCCATAATATAAATAAACCCGACATTCCAGTATATGTGTAACTTGTCATATCATATGAATGTATCTCATCTTTTTTTGTATCTCGATCCCATGGATCTTAAAATTTGTTTAAAGTTTGAAAAAAAATAAGTTCTGAAGAACATCGACAGATTTTTTTATGTATCTAAATATTTTTATGTCTTAAGAACGGATTCTTAAATAATTGTTATGGATAGTAAAACCATCCTGTTAATTTATGAAATAGCTTGTATTTCATGGGGTTACGATGGTTCCTCAATGATTGTTCACATTACAGTTTTCGAATCGATTAAAATGTGGGTTGATATAGGAAAACATGTTAAAGACCATAACTTTAAGACAAGGCATAAGTTTATAACCATAAGACTACTGTAAAAACTATATTGCCAGTCATGAATTTACGGGTTTTTGGGAGATTGTAGAAAGATAATCTTGGCATATAATATTTAACGCTGAAAACACTCAGTGAGAAAACTTATCTACTGAGATTTTAGATATTTTAGGCATAAATGGATAATCACACATCTCGCTTGTAGATGTTTTGGCTGAAAATTATATTCAACTGTTTTTTTTTTTATAAACTTTCGTCCATCCATCTATTTTTAGTATGGTTGCCTATGCGGTTATGTATTACTAACGAAGGTGACTATCGATTACTTAATTTGACTTTTAAGTAATATGTATGAACATTGGCAACATTATTTTTTACATCAAATTCTTGATATTTAAAATCATACATCGTAGATGGGAATTGAAGCCACGACCTCTAGCTAACCGCAACAGCTTGCATTAATCCGAAATGATTTACTTTTTCGCATTTTGAAAACAATATCTAATGAATCCCAAAAAATTACGTTAATTTTCCATGATCACATCCTGATAAAAAGGTTTTTTTAATATCTTAGAGACGGTAAATTTTTCATTAGTAAACATTTTTTAAGATAATTATGTAGGGTATAAAATTGTCTTCAAAATCGGTTCAGGGCATTTTTATCGGTATACCAATACAACCCCATAAAATAGTACACTAGATATTTTCAACTCCAACTTTTTTGACCTGTTTTTAGGAATTACATATTTTTTCCTTGAAAAATCATTTTGGCTCATAACATAAAATTTTATTCAAGACAATGAATATAAGAATAAATTATTTAAATAATTAATTAAGTAAAATTAAGCACATAAGTAAATATATCGAATTCAATTTCAATGTCTTTATCAATATGCTGAAAATTACAAAAAACAATACTACTTCAAACTTTATAAAATTGAAATGAAATAAAAATTTCTTTGTTTTATCAATTTTATTAACATTAGTTTTTACTATTTGTATTAAATATTTCAATTAAAAAAAAATTTACTTACATATTCGTTTAATTTCTCTATTCAACTTTAAACCCATAGATGTTTTCATTGTCGCAGATAAAGAAAGAGTTTTATTTTTAACAAAATGTAATAGAATACCAATTTTAATTAAAATAATTATTAAATAAGCATAAATTTGATAAAGAATTTGATTCATTAATAATAGTACAAATTATTTCTAGTTTAGAAAACACATCACAAATATTTCAAAAAGAAAAAATAAAGCACACTTTAAATCGAAATCACTGATTGTCCAAATTCAATTAACAATGACAGACAATTTATTAAAAGTTTGTTATACTTTAAATATATGCTACCTACTTATTTAGAACCTGATGGTTGTTATTACTACAATAAAATATAAACTATTCTAGAGCACGGTAGTGCGTAAGGCCGAGTTTAAGGGACACAATCGGACTTTTCACTACTGTGCTATTACTTATGGAAATATTAGGAGTTGATTTGACCTCGAAATATCTTCTGAACGAAAAGAGCTGCAGTGTTGAAATTTCGAATTATCGATACTTTACGGAATTATAAGAACCCGGTTTGATCGTTAACGAATTAACCGTTTAAAAGTTATTTCACTTCAAAAACGCAAAATTCGCGGTAAAACACCCAATGTTTGGTAACTAATAGATCAATATTCTACGATACTTCCAGATATGCTGTAAAGTTGATATTTGGCATACGGGTAGATCTAGTACCCAAACCGACGGGAAAATTGCGAAAAATGGAAATTTGTATCGGAAAAAAAGAAATTTTTACAGTTTTCGTTTTAATCAAATTATCATTAGAAGAAGTTAACAAAATACTTTGAAAAATTGCATTTCCTACATCGCACCCCCACTCCCGAAAATAAGGAAAACAACCGTAAAATTTCCATTTCACTTCAATTCTAGTTAGAGAGATGGGATTTTCTTTTTATAGTTAAATTAACAGATTACTTTGAAAACCTTCACTACCTACATCGGAAACCGCCGAAAATGGGAAAAACACCCCTTAAACTGCCTTTTTCACTTCTATTCATGTTAGAAAGATCATAATCATAAATAAAGATCATAATAGGATTATTTTACAAACGTAAATTTTGCCATCGTTACCCTTCGCAAATGGGATAAACAACCCTAAAATTATCCTATTTCTTGTAGACATTCTAGAAAGATGCAATTTTTTATATTCTACGCTAAACAGGTACAAATTAAGAAGGTTATTCAAAAAACTTAAAACTTTCATCGCTTCTTCCCAAAGCAATTCTGCATAGCACCCCCGAAGCTATCCTTTTAACTTCTATTCCGAGTAGAAAGATGGGATTTTCACCAATCGACCCAAAATAAAGTCAAATTAACAGAATACCACAAAAATTTCATAACCTACATCGCAATCCTCAAAAAGAGGAAAAACACCCCTAAAACTGCCCTTTTCACTTCTTTTCATGTTAGAAAGAACGGGTTTTTTTTATTCAACGTGGAACTGGATTAAATTAACAGGATTATTTTATTAGAGTAAATTTTCCAATCGCAACCATTCACAAATGAAAAAAAAAACACCCCTAAAATCACCCTTTTTCTTCTATACATGCTAGAAAGATGTGGTTTTTTGCATTCGACGCTTAATAGCTACAAATTAAGAAGGTAATTAGAAAAACTTAAAACTGTTTCCTCATCACTCCCTAAAAAGATGGAAAAACAACCCCCTAAAGTTCTATTCATGGTAGAAAGATGGGGTTTTTTGCATTTGGTGGAGAATTTCTAAGACATTTCTACTATACTATTAGTCAATACCTAACATATATGAGATTCTATAAAATAAACATACAAGTGTTACACATTTAATTGTTTTACCTCAGAACTCCGTCATTTATGAACCGATTTTGAATTTTTTGTTTTAAAGGGTTTGATTTCACATTGTCACCATTATTATATAACAACCATACTATATTGATGTTTAAGTCTTTCAAAAAGCGAGCAGAGCCAGTTGACGTTATATAACGCGAAGCGGTCTCCTTTGTATATGTGAATCTAAAAAGAGTAAAGTATCGCGAAGCGTAAAGAAACACAAAGTATACGTGAAGAGTAACAAAACGCGTAGCGTTTTGTGCGTATATTTTTTGTTCGTATATTTAAGCCTTACAAAAAGGATTGATATCCGACCAAAAACATAAATGTAACAAAGGGCCGAGTTTTCGGGAAAATCCTTAATGTAATAGTTCCTTCTTAAAAAGTGATGATATGAGAGTAAGGACCGAGATAGTTACAAAGTAAATAGCTCTAGACTTTATATAATAGTTCCTTCTTAAAATGTGATGAGATGGAAGAAAGGACCGAGCTATTTACAAAGTAAATAGCTCTAGACTTCATATAATAATAGTTACTTCTTAAAAAGTGATGATATGGAAGAAAGGACCGAGCTATTTACATAGTAAATAGCTCCAGACTTCATATAATAGTTGTTCTTTAAAAAGTGATGATATCCCATTAAAGAGTCAAGCTATTTACAAAGTAAATAGCTCGGTAAACTATTAACTAAAAAAATTAATGAGGGATAAATTTATTAAATGTAAGAAAAAATTTTGTAAAAATTTATTTCGTAAGTTTTCCCTTAGTATGTTTTTAAAATTTTATAACGCGGAAAGTTATTTTTTCTGATGATTTCAAATATTTTAAAACTTGCCGCGTTTTATAAAATTTTAAAAACATACTAAGGGAAAACTTACGAAATAAATTTCTACAAAATTTTTTCTTACATTTAATCAATTTACCCCTCATTAATTTTTTTAGTTAATAGTTTACCGAGCTATTTACTTTGTAAATAGCTCGGCTCTTTAATGGGATATCATCGCTTTTTAAAGAGCAACTATTATATGAAGTCTGGAGCTATTTACTTTGTAAATAGCTCGGTCCTTTCTCCCATATCATCACTTTTTAAGAAGCAACTATTATTATATGAAGTCTAGAGCTATATACTTTGTAAATAGCTCGGTCCTTTCTTCCATATCATCACTTTTTATGAAGGAACTATTATATAAAGTCTAGAGCTATTTACTTTGTAAATTGCTCGGTCCTTACTCTCATATCATCACTTTTTAACAAGGAACTATTACATTAAGGATTTTCCCGAAAACTCGGCTCTTTCTTACATTTATGTTTTTGGTCGGATAATATAATTACACTGAAACTATTATCTAATGACGGTGAAATGTGCCCACTCAAAAAATTCTACAGTTAATTAATAAATGTTACAATTAATGGTAGAATACATGTTTTACCTTTGTTCTTGCATATTTCTTTTTTACGTAAAATTTTATACTAAAATTTCCTCTGTATATTGTTGTGTAACTCGATAACGCCTTTTTATAATTGTTTAAATTTAATGGCATAATTATTATTGAATGTATTTTGCAATCAAAAGCATTTGCAATAACAAAATTTATTTAATACTAAAAACTCACGAGGCAATATTTGCAAAATCAGCATAAATACATTTGTTCAAGAAATTATTATAGCGCGTGTAACACAAATATATTTTAACTATGTCGATTTACGCATATAAAAACAATTGTAAATCACCTCACAAATAGATTTAGATTTAGATTTAAATACAATCAGTCAAAATGTAATTTAAATTAGAATCGGATATTAAATCCGATTAATTTAACAATCAAGTCTATTCAAATTTCAACAATCAATTCAGTCAAAATTAATTAAGTAACTAGTAAATAAATTAAATTAAGTTTTTGAAGTGTTTTGTTTTATTACTGACTTATCTATCATTCTTGTAATATTTTAACCAGAATATTACTCGTATTAAATTGGAAACATTTGTGTAATATCAAATTTTCCAATTGGTTATGGTCAAGTATTTGAGACGTCGAATATTTGAAATTAAATAAGCCTACGAAGTTGAGCTTTAATCAACTGCTCTGGTGGCAGCGGAAATTCATCACCTGCAACAACCAATTTTGCACAAAAGGACGCAACATAAAATTGGTGTCAAAGGTGGGAATGCAACAATATAAACTGTATAAACTGTATATTTTGTGAATTTGTTACTCTAGAAGCCTGTATATAGATTAATTTAGCATCTATTTAATATGAATTTCTACAGACTGGCTGACAGAAATTGCACTGCCTAAACCGGACGGTCTAGAAGCATGAGATAAGGTAATACCATAGATGTTAGGGAATGAAAACTTATATGGGTGTTCGTCATTTTTAACCCGACTTCAAAAAGGAGGATGGTTCTCAATTCGTCTGTATTTTTTTTATTTATTTTTTTTATGTGTGTCACCTCAGAACTCCGTCTTTTATGAACCGATTTTGAATTTTTTTTTGTTTTAAAGGATTTGGTTTCCCATTGGTCCCATTGGCACCAAATCGTATTCTGATGAGGGGATCCCCGGGAAATCGAGGAAAATCCTCATTTTATATGTGATAACCAATTAGTGCGAATTTTTTTTATTTTTTTTATAGGGTATATTCTTCATTCATAATGGGAAAATAAGAAAATGTTTTTAATAACCGATTTCAAAAAAATTAAAAAAAAAAACCGAACCCAAAAAAAAAATTTTTACAAAAAAAAAAACAAAATGCATGTAAAAAAACTAAAAATCTGTAATGAAAAAATGCACTAAAAATTAAAAAAAAAAGGATAAAAAAAATGTGTTATAAAAAAATGTACTAGAAGTTAGTAGGTCAATTAGTTGGTCTACACATATTTAGACAAATAAAATAAGTTATAGAACTTCAAAGTCACTAAAAAGCGAGAAATAAATCCTATTTTGACAAAATGGAAACCCGACTTCGAAAATAAAATATTCTATAACAAAAAATGCGCTAAAAAGTAAAAAAATAATTGCATATTCTTGTGTCAAATTTAGTTCACCTAAGCAAAAATTTTTAAATATACATGTACAATTATTGTTATTTTTGGAGGTGGTGTCCAAAAGTTATGTGAATTTCTCTATGCTGGCACCGACTCCAAAAATAACAATAATTGTACATATATATTTAAAAATTTTTGCTTAGGTGAACTAAATTTGACACAAGAATATGCAATTATTTTTTTACTTTTTAGTGCATTTTTTGTATTAGAATATTTGATTTTTGAAGTAGGGTTTCCATTTTGTCAAAATCCTAAGATGTTACCGATGGAAAATCCCATCGGGCTAGTTTATGTATAACACACGGCTAGTTTATGTATAAATCCGAATGGTAATTGACCAGTGTTGACTTAAATAGCAAATATTAAGAATTAGTTGTAAATTCAAGAAAATAGAAAAAAAAACAAATAAATTGGATATTAATTAAATACTGATATGAAAAAATTAATTCGTCAACCAGGAATCGAACCTTGGGCCTCTGGATATCTAGTCCAGTATGGTTCCGCTACACCAAAGACGACTGTGATGTAACAGCCAACTTTTTCATATCATTCTTATTTTTATTTATTTAGACAGTATTACTTCTGTCGAAGTTATTATGCATAAATGTACAAAAAAAACAATCTTAGTTTATTATATACAAATATACAATGTATTAGAAATAAAATCGAGCAAATTGAGCTACTTCTAAACGAGTAATCAGAAATAGATGTACTTTCCTTTACAGAAACTAAGTTGAGTGAGAATGAAATGGACTACATAAAATTAAAAAATTTCAAAATGGCAAATTACTTCTGCCGAAGTAACTTAACACACGGTGAAGTATGCATATTTGTAAAAAATTATATTAAATTCGATCAAATAACTAGTCTCAATCATTTGAATAGTGAGCTAAATTTTGAGTGTACCGCGATAAAATTATGTGAAGTTTATGTTATCATCGTCTGCATATATAGATCACCAGTAGGCAACCTGGAAATATTTTTTGATAAATTAAGTGAAGCACTTACCATTATAAATAATAATTATAATTTGCTAAAATTTAAACTACTATTATGTGGAAATCTTAACATAAACGTGTTAAAATACGATGTTGATGTTATTAAACTGAATAATATATTAAGTTCTTTCGATCTAAAATACGTAATACGCGAGCCTACGCGAATTACTCAAAACTCTCAAACTTGTGTGGATAATATAATTATAAATCGAATAGTAACATTAACAGTAAAACAATCAGAACTGCTCTCCGACCATATAATACTGATAGCAAACATACAGATTAAGCAGAACCATTCTAAATTGTACAAAATTATCCGACCAATTAACACAGAAAAAATTAATTTATTTAAGTATTTCATAGGGCGTACAAAATGGGATCATATTTACAGTACGCAAAACATTGACGAATCATACAAAGGATTTCAAGACATCTTCCTACATTATTATGACATATGCTTTCCACAAAAAATAATTAACACCAACGAACGTTCGAAAACAAATTGTACATGGATAACACCCAGTATCAAAAGTTCGGCTCGATACAAAAGAAAATTGTATGAAAATATCCTATGGTCAAAGAAACAAAATATGAATGCCTCTTTGCTTGAACACCGTTATAAAGACTTCAATACTCAGTTGAAAAGAACATTCAGAAAAGCTAAAGTTCTATTCAATGATAAGCTAATTCTAGATTCGACAAATAAATCCAAAACAGCCTGGAAAATTATTAAAAAGCTATCAGATCAAGTTGAAACAAATCAACAAATAATACTGCATAATGAAAGTAGCAAATGCACTAAAAGTAGCTTTTAGAGCATTTGCACTAAAAGTAGCAAATGCTCTCAACGAATATTACATAAATGTAACCGATACATTAAATATAATGGAAAAAAACAACACAATTGAGGTTAAAACTACACCTAAACAAAATATGTTCCTGTTTCTAACAGATGAACATGAAATAATAGTGTAATTAAAAATTTTAAAAATAAAAAATCAACAGGATGGGACGCTGTTTCAGTGAATGTTTTAAAAGAAGTGAATAATCTCATACCATTTCCACTAAGCTGGATTGTTAATAAATGTTTTGAATCAGGTACGTTTCCAGATTACTTAAAACTAGCAGTTGTAAGACCGATATTCAAAAAAGGTGATAAACATAAAAAGGAAAACTATAGACCCATTTCACTGCTATCAAATATATCAAAAATCGTAGAGAAGGTGATTGCGGATAGACTATTGAATTTTATACAAAAAAACTAAATTAATTTGTAACGAACAAAATGGATTTGTGAAGGAAGGAAACATAAATAAAGCAATATTCGAAACAATAAATTTCCTTGGAAATGCATGGAATCAGAAAAAACTACATATGGCAAACTTCTTAGATTTGAGTAAAGCATTCGATTGCATAGACCACAAAATACTGCTTGACAAATTAGAAAAGTATGGTATTAAAGGCCTTCCGTTAAAACTACTGAATTCATATTTAACCAACCGGAAACAACGCGTTGCGATACCAACTATCTACAATAATACAACAACATCAATTCATTCAGAATGGCGACGTATTAAAAAGGGAGTTTCTCAGGGATCAATATTAGGGCCAATATTGTTCATAATCTACAAATGACTTCTCAAAAAATGTACATCACAAAATAATCTTGTTTGCCGATGATACAACGATCCTAATACAAGGGGATGATGTTATACATTTGAATTCACAAATAAATACTGCAATAAATGAAGCAAAAAAATGGTACACAGCAAATGGTTTAGTTCTGAACCTCAATAAAACGAAAGCTCTAAAGGTGGGAAAATATGATGTTTTAACGGAAAATATAGTGATCGAAAATAATCAGATAATTAAGATAAAAAAATCAACAAATTTTTAAGGTGTCACTATTGACCAAAAGCTAAATTGGAAGGAACATATTATGAATCTCAAAAAGAAACTTACTAAAAATATGTACTTGACACGACAGCTTAGAAAAATTGCCTCCACTGAAGTACTTCTGAATGCCTACTTTGCATTTATCCATTCAGTTATATTATACGGCATAATATTTTGGGGAAACTCACCACATGCTGAACAAATTCTAATCATCCAGAAACGAAAAGTTCGAATTATCCGACGAATAAAACAAACAGAGACCTGTAAACCGCAATACAGAGAATTACACATACCAACTACTGTTGCAACCTACATTCTTGAATGTGTAATGTTTTATAGAAAAAACAAAGTATTTTATACTAATGGAACGGAAGTGCACTCCCATAACACCAGAAACAGGGACGATTTAGAAAAAATACAAAACAAATTTACAGACCATTAATAGTGGAACATACTGTTCAGCGTAAATTAAAATTATTGAAAAAAGGAAAAAGTGTATTTAAAAAGTGCGAGTTAAATTATTACTACTGTAAATAAATAAATCAATATGGAAAGTTCAAAATAGAAGAAATAAATTCAAGAATGCAATGGTGAAAAATATATTGTTTGGAATTTTGGAATTCAATGTTATTGGATGTATTAATGTGATTAATATGGCAATACCAGAAACATTAGATAACGAATATATGCGAAACGTGAATTTTCGACCAAAGATATTATTGATAAATTGGATAAGATTTTGAACAAAAATGAATACAGCCAAGCAGCTAATTGTAATAAAATCTTCATTCAGAAAGATAAGTATTTCAAATATAAAAATTATCTGTTAATTAAATCACTACCAATAAATCACTATAGATTCATTAAATTTTTGATTAAGTCAGTCTAACTAATGGTGAATCTTGGTAGATATTATATTATAGTAGATTATTATAGTAGATATAATATTAACAGAATTATGATATAAAAATATCAGTAATATTAATCGATCTCATTTATTAAAAATATCATATTAACGATATATTATTATTAACGATATTCCCTAAATTATTTATTAGTTGCATTTAAAATATTAAAATTATTTTAAATTTTAAGTGAAAAGCCTTAACAGTTGAAACACTAAAGAATCATTAAGTAAATAATAGTAATTAAATTGGTTCTAATTAGTTTTGTTAATTTTTAGCATAGCAAAATATTATAAAACGAAGAAAACTGGCAAGAAATGGAAATCAGGATTGAATAAAACTGCCGACTAAATTAAACGTTTGGTCATTTGAAACATCTAAGTAATGAGTAATTTGGATTCGGATTTAACACAAGGAAGAATAGAAAATATTTTGTACCGTATAATATTCAATTTGTAAGACAGGCGTCAGAAATATCATCAAGGCAAAGTTGACGTAATTAGTAAGTCAATTAAAGTCATTTTTGGATTTCTCCAAATGTAACAATTTTTGAATGTAAAGTAAATGTTTTAATAAGTAAATATTTAACTTTACAAATGGTACTAATATAGAATTTTAAATTTTATTTAAAGTTTTATTTTTATTTGAAATTTTATTTTATCCAAATTTTATTATATGGAATCAACAGCAAAATAAGAAAAATGAAATTTACTAATTGATATATAAGTATTAATTGATATATAAGTAAGTAATTGATATATAAGTATATATAAGTATTTCTGCAAAGAAAAATTTCATTAATTTTATAAATAGTACGCTGAAATTTGATTGAACGATATAGAATCAATATTAAACCATATGACTATAATTAAATTTATTAATTGAGAGTTGAGAAAATTTTATTAATTTGAATTCTAAAAGTTTTTCTGCAATGAACGATTTCGTTAATCCCTCAATTGATACGTTAAAATTTAATTATAAATCAATGACATCAGCACTCCGGTCTTGGATGTAGAATTGAGTTCATAGGCGATTTGTAATTTGAGTAATATGTATGTAAATGAATTCAGTTATTATCCATGATATGAAGGATGTTGAATTCATTGAAGTTATAAAACATACATGGTAATTAGAACAAACTTAATTTAATATCAAATGAAGTCTCTCACGATTTCAATATTTTATTTATTAAGCATTCGTCAGAATGTGTTTTTCTCCAAACAATGTTTTTATTATTTGACTAATTAAAAGTTACATCTAATCATCACATTTGCACCCCATAGTTTTCAAAATAAACTGGAAATAGTTTAACAAAATTAAAAATTAAAATTGTATAAGACGACCATAATTTAAAATACATTCTAATGTATATGGTCCGTCGCCCTCAATAAATGATAAAAATTAATTTGTATTATTTGTGGATGAACTTACACATTTAAAGTGTTACAAATTTAATTAAATAAGTCGAATTATTCATGACGTTAAATAGCAAGCGAAGTTCGATTTAATTTTTATTAGTTAATTAATTTTTCGAAAACGGTAGAGTACATATCAAATGAAATAAAAACTTGTTGTGTGGAAAAAGGTATAAGCTACCATCTCACTGTTCCACGAACTACACAACTTATTGGTGTATCCGAAAGGATGCTTAGGACGATTACAGATAAATCGCGAGCAATGATATCAGGTGCAAAACTAGATAAAATATTCTGGGGGATGCAGTTTTAACTGTAACATATCTAATTAACATAACACCTACTAAATCATTGAAAGTAACCAAAACACCATATGAGTTATGGCATAATAACACACCACAGATAAAGTACCTTAAGGTATTTGATGCAAAAGTTTATTTGCATATGAAGGCCAAATAAAAGAATTTGATGAAAATCCTCAAGGGGAATACTGATCAGTTGCAAACCAAATGGATACAAGGTGTAAACAAAACACCATATAATATATTGTGGCATAAAGTAAATCCACAGGTTAAGTGTCCAAAGGTTATGATGCAAAAGTTTATTTGCATATGAAAATCAAATATGAAAATTTGATGAAAATCCTCAAGGGGAATACTGATCAGTTAATGGATACAAACTAAATGGATACAAGGTGTAAAATGTGAACGTAAAATGTAAAATGAGAAAGTAAATTATTGATTCATTAAACTCAGTTCCAAGTTAATGGTTAATGTCTGTAAGAGAATCTAATATCTCTAACGAATCATTAAACCAAATTACTAACTAACGGTTAGAGTCAGTAAGAGAAACTAAAGTTTCTGACGTATCTTTAAACTGACTCCTAACGAAAACTTATTTCAAACTAACATCCTTAAAGAGTCACTAACGGATTATTAAACTCTGTAGAATCCTCACCCAATAATATATCAAATAAAATACTACGACTTAAAAACACAAATTAGATAAGATAGAAAAGCATAGAAAAGTTTTCATCTCATGACAAACAAACAGTTTAAACTGACTTTCTTAACGAGTCACTAATGGATCGTATAACTCAGTAAAATTCTGACATAATATTATATCAAATAAAATTACCACGACTTGAAAACACAATTAAATAAAATAGCGGAAAACTTTACCGGATTATTCACCAAACGATTGTTTAACGAGTGCTCACTTCGTTATATATATTATATCCCTGATTCGTATCAGAAAAATAAGAATAGAAATGACACTAAACAATGGCAACAAGTAATTAAATAGAAATTAATTTCTTTATTAGTAAATAATAGTAGAATACAAATAATGGATATTTACAATTAAAAAAATAACGAATTTGGAAATCCATTAAAAGTATAAAACTTGTTTAGTTGTCAAAGGTTTTAGTCAAAAATATTCTATAGATTATAGTGAAAAATTTTCTCCTATGATGAAAATTTAAAGTTATAAATTCTTGTTAGCTTCATCGGATCAATTTAATTTATTAAATTTACATTGACGTAAAAATTGAATTTTAAATGATTATTTAAAAAAGGAAAGATATATGTACCTGGAGTGTAAAAAGCCAAATGATTGAAGTATAATAGTATAATAGTTTAATATAAAATGGATATTTACGATTGAAATAATGAATTTAGAAATCCATTAAACATATAAAACTTGTACAGTTGAAATATAACTTGAAACAAACATCAAGGTACTGATATGAAATATTTGAAAATACCCTCAAAGAACAAGGCTTTACAAATTCCTTTAGGACAAAATGTTATGTATACACTCCTGTTGATTGGGGTTTAAACAGTTAAATTATTATAAGTATTACTCTGTATGTAATATTATACAAATATTTAGTAATATGTACGCTTAGAATGTAATTTGTTGGTTGGGTTTTAATGAAGAAGAGTGTACATATTACATAGACACCATGTGTCTGAAAATAGTATAATATGATCTACTCATTTGCAATTTATATATTATTAAAATAAATAATTCTTTTAAACAATATTTGATAAACAAATTTCAATTGTCCATTTAAATGAAATTAAACTTGTCTTAAGAAAACTTAATAAAATAACATTAGATCAGAATACATAATAGAACAGAACTAAATAGATTCAATACACATATGATTGTATTCAATACATATGACCCTTAGAAAATAAATTAAATTTTATGGGTTTAAATGGGTTGATATAATTTTATATCAGACCTGATAAAGAATAAAATTAGAAATATATTTAATAAATATATAAATAAAAACTTTTATTTAACCTAGGTTATTAAAAATTATGGCAAACTTTTAAATGAGTTTTTAGATATTTAAAAAAGTACAATTAACTTAAATTAAGTATGAAAATTTTTTGTAAAACTATGTAAATTCTGGTTGGAGAAGAAATGAAAAGAATCAAATATTAATTAATGAAAATAATAATGGATTTATTAGTGCAACCATAAATATAGATCAAAAGATTCAAACATTTTGACATTCTAAAACTTTTCTTCTGCGAACAGTGTCAGATATTGACAATAATTTTAAAATATATATTCCAATGGATGAACAAATAATAATATTACTGACAATGTCACTACAACGAAAATATTTGTTTAATTGAGATTGGAAAAGTAGAAAATAAATAATAATTTAAATTTATTTCAGATAATTAATATTAATAAGTAAAATATTAAGATAAAATGTTAATTTATATTGTAATTAATTATGAAAGTTTTAAGACATGATCGGTAAGGTTTTTGCTGGGTTTTCCCTTTACCCGCTGCAACGAATGTTGGATCAATATGTCACTACCCATGATATTAAAAGCAGAAAATTGTAGTATCTCTTTCGTAATGAAATAGTTATTGATATTTGATTTATGATAAAGAAAGATGAGAGAAATATGTATTCACAAGTATTCTGTTTAGAAAAATAGGAGATTAATTTTTGAGGAGGTCTGTTGGATTTTAACATCCATCTAACAAAAACAAATCTCCTTCTTATATATAAATTTCAGCACTATACAAAGGATAAAAATAATATCTACTAATATCCTGTTTTTACGATAATAAGAATATACAATTATACATTAATATTTCAAGTTCAAACTTGAGGACCATAAAACACATGTTTTCACAAAAGTAAAAGGGGGTTAAAATATGTTATTTCATAACTCCTGGTTAGAATTAAAATCTTGTTAATATAGTTAGATAGGATATATCACATACGAAGGACATGCTTTAAGAGGCACTACAGACGTGCAATATTGAACAGCAACATTGAAGAGCAACTAGCTTGTTGCTCTGTGTGTATACTGGTTGTAGCAACAAAAAACATGACCTTGAATGGTTGCTGCAACAATAAAAATTATTTGATATTTTGTAGGAGGAGTTAAATGTTCATATACAAATTGTCATATTATCTGAAATGTTATGCTTTCCTGATATTTTTTATGTTTTATTACCTATATTGGTTACAATTTACATTATATATAATATATACAGTGTGTCTACTTAAGTTGGCTCCATATGAAAAACTTTTTTATTATAAGGTTTACGAAAAAAAGCTATCCTTTATAAAAATTTTTGCTTTCGAAAATATTAACATGCCGCTATTTACTTTTGACATCGAATGTACAGGGTGTGCAGATATTGAAAAAAGTTCGATAGGAATTTTTTTTCCACTTCAATTTTAAATTAAATTTTGCAAATCCTACTTATAAAACACGTTATCTGTTATTCTAATTAACCAGTCATCGTACTTCAAATGTTTATTTGCTGATTTGAAACATTTAATGAATGATATGTAACAAAATTTTGAATACAGAACATTTATTTTTCATACATTACATTACAAATACAATTATTATTGTTGACGTAAGTAACAATAGTTATCTTCAGTTCGTTTTTGCCTCAACGTATCCACCTTCGCGTTCCATACATGTAATTGTTCTTTTACAAAATTCTTTAAATCGACTCCTACATATCTCGGGAGTGATTTCTTGGACCGTTTCCCGTATAATCTGTTCTATATTATCTACATTTAGAACAAAAATATACAAAATTTAATTTAAAATTGAAGTGGTCAACACATTCCTATCGAACTTTTTCAATTTTTAGACACCCTATACATTTGATGTCAAAAGTGAATAGCTGAATATTAATATTTTCGAATGCAGAGATTTTTATAAAGAATAACTTTTTTTCGTAAACCTTATAATAAAAAAGTTTTCCATATGGAGCCAACTTAAGTAGACACACTGTATATATATTTTTTTTTTATATAGATTTATAAGTATAGTTTTTACTAGAGATACATACATATAAATAAACTATACAAATTAAATGAGATAGATAGAGACATGATGAGAAATGATTTAATTTTTATGACTTGAGTCATAAAATAATAAAAATTAAATTTTATGATCCCAAACTTTGGTTGCAGCGTCTGTACTGAAAATATTTTATAGGCGGAGTTCAATGTTGCTGCAACCAAGTTCTGTGCCTATTCTGTACTTAAAGTGCCGAATAGACACAGAACTTGGTTGCAGCAACATTGAACTCCGCCTATAAAATATTTTCACCACAGACGCTGCAACCAAAGTTTGGGATCATAAAATATAATTTTTACTATTTTATGACTCTAGTCATATAAGTTCAATCATTTCTCATCATGTCTCTATCTATCTCATTTAATTTGTATAGTTTATTTATATCTCTAGTAAAAACTACACAAATAATTTTATACAATATAATATATACAGTGTGGCTACTTAAGTTGGCTCCATATGGAAAACTTTTTTATTATAATGTTTACGAAAAAAAGTTATTCTTTATAAAAATCTCTGCATTCGAAAATATTAATATTCAGCTGTTCACTTTTGACATCAAATGTATAGGGTGTCTAAAAATTGAAAAAGTTCGATAGGAATGTGTTGACCACTTCAATTTTAAATTAAATTTTGTTTATTTTTGTTCAAAATGTAGACCATATAGAACAGATTATACGGGAAACGGTTCAAGAAATCACTCCCGAGATATGTAGGAGTGGATTTAAAGAATTTTGTAAAAGGACAATTACATGTATGGAACGCGAAGGTGGATACGTTGAGGCAAAAACGAACTGAAGGTAACTGTTGTTACTTACGTCAACAATAATAATTGTATTTGTAATGTAATGTATGAAAAATAAATGTTCTGTATTCATTATTTTGTTACATATCATTCAAAATGTTTCAAATCAGCAAATAAACATTTGAAGTACGATGACTGGTTAATTAGAATAACAGATAACGTGTTTTATAAGTAGGACTTGCAAAATTTAATTTAAAATTGAAGTGGAAAAAAAATTCCTATCGAACTTTTTCAATTTCTGCACACCCTGTACATTCGATGTCAAAAATAAATAGCGGCATGTTAATATTTTCGAAAGCAGAAATTTTTATAAAGGATAACTTTTTTTCGTAAACCTTTTCCATATGGAGCCAACTTAAGTAGACACACTGTATATATTATATATAATGTAAATTGTAACCAATATAGGTATTTTGTATATGAACATTTAACTCCTCCTACTAAATATCAAATAATTTTTAATGTTGCAGCAACCGATCAAGGTCATGTTTTTGGTTGCTGCAACCAGTACACACACACAGCAACATGCTAGTTAGTCTTCAATGTTGCTGTTCAATGTTGCACGTTAGTGGAGCCCATAAGACTGCGTTTTTAAACAATAAATAAATATTTTACAATCAACATATAAGTATTATTATTTCTCAACAAAATAAGATCACCCAAATGTCCAAAATCCTAACACATACAATACTATTGCAAGTGTCTATAATAAGTTACCCAACGACTATAAAACATTAAGTGACAACAAATTAAAAAATAAATTAAAAAGTGTCTTTCTAAAATTGTGCCCCTATTCATTAAACGAATACCTTGAATATGACTTCCAGTCATAGTCTCTTTAGTCTGACCTATTTCATGCTCAAAGATGAGTAGTTTTCTTGTATTAATAATGTACAAAAAGTATGAAATAAATTTTATTTTTATTATTATTATTATTATACTACAATATATATTGAATATATATACTGTCTACCGGCCAGCGTCGGACTGGCCATATAGTCGAGGTGGCGTTTGCCAGCCGGGCCCTAACATACGCGGGCCCCTCACGGGTTTGGCTTGCGGGGTTTGCCACAAGCCAAGCGGTAGGGGGCCCGCGCAGGCTAGGGCCCGGCTTTTGAGACATATTTTATTTATTTATTTATATTAATTTAAGTTAAATAAAACAGTGCCACTGAAACATATAATTATGTGGTATTGAACCATTAATAATTTGACAGTTCTGTTAGTGTTCAACTGAGCCCTCTATTGCTTCGTACAATATGATCAGTGTGCTTAGAAAAAAAAGTGACGTCCTTCGCTATCCGTACGAAATTAATTAACTTGACTGGATAAGCGGCTATAATTATGAATATTGTGTAAATTGTTTAATGAGTGTGTCTGTGGATTGACTATTCCTCAAGATATGCCCGAATTCCGTGGATAGTCTAATGGTGTCGATATGCGTGGGCTTATTGACACGTAAGTGGACTCATTTGAATTTGACAGTTAATTAACCGACAAATTCAACAATCATATTCAATCGTGAAATATCCAGACTGTAAAATAAAATGTTTGAAAAGAAAATAACCTGAATAAATAAAATGTATGAATTAAAAAAAAAGTGTATTTATTGAATAAAATAAACGAAATAATATGGGATATGAAATATAAAATAAATAATGATTCTTGTTTTATTTTACAATCTAAACTTCTTAAATATAATTGTTCTTGTAATCAACTTACGATGCCAAGTTAGTTATTCCACGTGCAGTCCAGTATTCGTAGAATGTTCTCGCAATTCATGCAAACAGCATACAATTAATTATATTATCCAAATTGTATTTGAATTTGTTAATTACAATCGTAGATTTGATGAAATTGTTTTAAAATTCAAATGTTGAAATTTGTTATGATAGTAATTGCTGTTGTCGGCTCGAATGTCTCGTACGAAGTGAAATTGTTTATGCCTTTCCGTATGGCGTATGGTTATTTTGGTTGTTATTGCCCGCGTTAATTACACCATCGTTACACTTGTTTTGGAAATTTCTGAACGGCGATAACTTTTCAACGAATCAACCGATTTTGACGTGTATCATAATACACGACATTTGACATTGTTTCAGAGATGCATTATATCGTAATCGAATATAATATAATATCTATCTAATCTATTCATAAAATTATTTATGTTTTGAGCTGTCTAAAACTCTTTGGGGTGAGCACGTTCCACCTAGGCAGCAAGACATGAATGGCTCAGATTGTCAGACTGAGGAAAAATACGACGAAGATGTCTTAGACCAAACTGCAATGGACGCCATGTGTTTTTCCCGAAGCGGTTCGGACGTCTGCCAAAGTAGCACGTACACCACTTTATATGTTGCATATTGTGTAATTCTCACAAATTCCTCGCGCAAGTGACTCGTGAGAGATTTTCAGCGCTGAAGCGAATATATACACAGTTGATAATTAATAATTTGTATATTTCATTATTTTCCGATAGTATCCCATCTACCATGATCCCGTTCCGGGCCCCGGGCTCGTGAGGAGCCACCCGGGCCCTTTCCAATATATATACAGTATATATATATATATATATATATATATATATATATATATATATATATATATATATATATATATATATATATATATACCAGAATGCTATCAATAGGCCTGTCATAATCAACAATAAATTAACAAAGCTTGCTATATCTCTGATTTTTTAGTATGTTGTTTGGACCAATTAGGACTATGTATAGCCAAGTTTGCAACTCTCGAAAAGTTGTGAAAATTTTTTCACACCAAAAAAGGTGAAATTTTTGGACTTGTTTCAGATTCTGCTCTATATCTCCTCATCTATGCATTTTTCTTCGAAAACTAAACTATAAATTTTTTAAGACTATTAAATTTATGACAAATTAAGCCCAACTGATACTTTGTAGGTTAAATGGTTACCGAATTACGGCACTTTAAAAATAGGCCAGTTTTTCCAAAATTGAAAATTTTAGTTTTAGACCTTCTTTGGACCGAAATTGCTTCGAAACCATTGATCCTACGAGTTGAACTTGCAGAATATAATTTGTAGGCAATTTAATTAACTTTAAATTAAGCGCAGAGTGGGCTCTGTAAGCCTCGTAGATTTCAAAAAAAAGATAAGGTAAAATCGCATTTTTTCAAAATCTCAAAAAAAACCATATAAGGGAAAATAGCATTTTTCCAGAAATGTACCTAACCACTTTTTGTTGCATGAAGTGAGATTAAAACATGAAAAGCGTGTTATGATCATATAGGAGGTATGTAAATTGAATAGATTGTAGGTAGGTACCAATATTGTTAGGCAACAAGCTAATGTGTGCAAAAAATGGTAGAGTGCAATCGCCCTTGGCCTTGAGGATTGTAGCGTTTCTTTGTTGTGCGTAGGCAGGTGTTCCTTGGTTCCTCTCTTCCAACCCTCTCTCGCTTCGTAGGGGCCAGTTCAAGGCCTCTTTGTCTTCACTTCTTCTTTCACGCCTAGTACAGTTTTTGTTTCTCCTCTGAGTAGCTCGTCGTTCAATATGTAAGATTGTGTTCAATTTTTTTGAGAATTAATTTCTTTACGGACTTTTAGAACAATAATAAAATGTTAAATAAAATACATAAAAATTAAACATAAAACATTTGAATCGGTGTTTGGAATAAGGGCGTATGTTACCGAAAACGCAAAATAGTATTTTGCATGTTAAATGAAAATTTATCATCAACATTGGTGAGTTTTCCCTGTACTTATAAAATTGTATTTTTTTTTGGAAAAAGGGTGTATGTTAAAAAAAAAGAAAAGAAAATAATCATTGTGAAATATTCTTATACTTCAAACTTTAAAACGCTCTCCTGAAAAGTAGTGGAAAACAACATACGCCGTTATTATTATTGCTATTCCAGAATAGCAATAATTATGTTTTTCATAAATAATATCAAAGAGAACTGTAGGATTTTTCGAATTAAATTTCGATTTTTACCCCAATTTCATAGATCAAAAACTTTTTGTATTTCATAAATACGTATGTCGACTGCAAGAGTAGATGTTAATTGTTGCTAATTTGGTGACGGTCTGCAGACCGTCGTTGCTACTTTGGTGCAAGCCGTCACCAAATTATCAACGAGTAACATCTCCTCGGAGAATAATTACAATTAGCTAATTTATACTGATGATGCCTACTTTGTAGCATGGATGAGGAGATATAGAGCAGAATCTGAAACAAGTCCTAAAATTCCCTTTTTTTGGTGTGTAAAAATATGTCCACAACTTTTTTTAGTTGCAAACTTGGGTATACATAGCCCTAATGGGTCCAAACAACATATTAAAAAATCAAAGATACATCATGTTTTGCGAATTTAGCGATTTTTTGTGTCGATTTTAACCGGTCTACAACATTTCTAATAATAGATTATTAAAACTAAAACTTTTATTAAAAGTGTTATTTAAAATTGTTCCGAGAAATCAACGATGAATAAATAATAATAATGGGGTTTAACCTCAGTTTTTGAGACACGACGGCTTATAACAGAGGCCACCCACATCATTATTTTTCAACCTTTTTATTAATTTTTACTTTTTACACAATTGGTAGGTGTGCGGCCGACTTTGATAGGAACTATGCCGATATTCATCTGGAGTTCGTGAAGGGAAACTGCAGAAAAACTTCACTAGCGTCATTTGCGTCATGCGTCATGTATATTATATATATATTCATATATATATTAGTTTTAATAATCTATTTATTAATATTGGTAGCATTCTGGTAAATGGAAAAGCGAGAAATAAAACCTATTTTGACAAAATGGAAACCCGACTTCTAAAATCAACTATTCTATAACAAAAGATGCACTAAAAAGTAAAAAACTAATTGCATATTCTTTTGCCAATTTTAGTCCACCAAAGCAAAAATTTTTAAATATATATGTACAATTATTGTTATTTTTGGAGGCGGTGTCACCATAGAGAAATTCACATAACTTTTGGACACCGCCTCCAAAAATAACAATAATTGTACATATATATTTAAAAATTTTTGCTTTGGTGGACTAAAATTGGCACAAGAATATGCAATTATTTTTTTACTTTTTAGTGCATCTTTTGTTATAGAATATTTGATTTTAGAAGTCGGGTTTCCATTTTGTCAAAATAGGTTTTATTTCTTGCTTTTTAGTGACTTTGAAGTTCTATGACTGATTTTATTTGTCTAAATATGGGTAGACCTACTAAACGACCAACTAATTTTTTTATAACACTTTTTTTTTATCCGTTTTTTTTTTTTTTTATATAATTTTTAGTGCATTTTTTTACAACAGATTTTCAGTTTTTTTTACAAGGAATTTGGTTTTTTTTTGTAAACATTTTTTTTTTGTGGTCGGTTTTTTTTTTGTAAAAAATTTTTTTGAAGTCGGTTTTTAAAACAATTTTCTTATTTTCCCATTATGAATGAGTATACCCTTTAGAAAAAAAAAAAAATTTCGCAGAAATCGGTTATCACATATAAAATGAGGGTTTTCCTCGATTTCCCGGAGATCCCCTCATCAGAATGCGATTTGGTGACAATGGGACCAGTCGGGAATCAAACTCTTTAAAACAAAAACAAAAATTCAAAATCGGTTAATAAATGACGAAGTTCTGAGGTAACAAACATTAAAAAAAAAAAAAAAAAAATACAGACGAATTGAGAACCATCCTCCTTTTTTGAAGTCGGGTTAATAAATAATAATAATCACAAGATAAATAGTAATTGAAATATAATATTAAATTAAACTCGGCCTTGGGCACTACCGTGCTCTAGATATAATAAGTTCATACTGTTTAATTGTACTTCACTGCTTGTCAGCATAACCACTAATGGCGACTCAAACTACTGACTACCTACTACTAGGCTTCTCGACCTCTCACAGCCAACGTTGCTGCTGGTCACTACCGGTTCTGAATTTTGACCAGTAATTTCACTCATCACACCGACATAGTGCCATCCCTCAAGGCCACGTATGCACGTATGCTATCATATATATACCGTGTGTGTTAGAAAGTTTTTCCAATAGAGAATCAATGTTAAATATTATTTATTACTGGCTGGCCGTGTGGTTATTGTGTAAAGTCAGTCCGAACACATGTAATGATAGTGGGTTAAATATGTTCATTGAATTCTTAACTTTAGTATGTGCATTACAAAATACCCACTCTTAAATGACAAACAAACAACCATACGCTTACAGTATACCTATACACTATACAGATGTTTGTATGAATGTGTATTGTGTAGGTGTACTGTATAGCTATACTTTTATAGTTAATATTTTATTAATTTATTAGGCATTGATTCTCTATTAGTAATGCTTTTTTAAACGGTCTATATATATATATATATATATATATATATATATATATATATATATATATATATATATATATATATATATATATATATGTATATATATATATATATATATATATATAAATATATACATTTATATATATATATATATATATATATATATATATATATAAAGAGTTGCGCATAAGTAACGTGTGATGATTAGTAATGACTTGCTTAATGAATGCGTGTTTGTGCATCATTTGGGTTCTCGTGATCCAATTGAATCTTATATGGGAAAAAGTTTATCGCATGTAAAATTCTTTGCAAAGACCGCCGAGACATCACCAACTGCTGAGAACGTCGCCTGGTGAATGTTTCGGAGTTTTCCTCAACACTTGTTTGCACCCGAGTAATATGCACATCATTTCGAACTGCACGAGGTCTTCCAGCACGCGGTCTATCACAGACAGCCCCATGTTGCCGAAGAAAGAAATTTCTATATGATCTGTGTGTCTGAATAATCGAATGCTAGCTTTCAAAACGAAATTGAACAACTTTGGTTCTTTGTTCTGTGCTCAGTATTTCCATCATAAATTTCCCGAAGTTTTCAAAGTTAATTCTGAAAAAAAAAAAAAAACGTTAACAAAAAATGTAATCACTAACTAAATCCAAACGTTACTTTTGCGCCACCCTATTTATAATATATATATATATATATATATATATATATATATATATATATATATATATATATATATATATTATATATATTTATATATATAAATATATAAATAGGTTTCCTCCCGTGGGTCCACCTTGTCGTGGTGGGAGGGCCTAGTACCAAGCGCGCTGTCATCGTTGGTTTCGGTGTGTGGTGATCGTGCACTGTCGCAATATTACTCGTCAGCCACGTCATCTGGCTGACAAAGTCTTCGTGGAAGATTTTTTACTGGCGGTCCCGTGCATCCCTGCTGGGAGTGGTCGAGGGGAACTGTGGGTGGGGCCTCAGTTTCTCTGAGATCTGATGTTAGTTTGCTCTGCCAAGGCGAGATGTGCGGGACTTAGCCACCAGCCAAGTCGGTCCTTGGTAAGATAGTGTGCAATGGATGCAGAGATCGAAATCTGCATTGCTTCGGGCGAGTTCCAGTCCGTCCGCGTATTTCGGGACTAGTAAAGTGGAGGCCGGGCCCCAGAGTGCTGGGGTAGGACTATTAATTTTTCAAGTGTAAACCCGTTCCCGGCTATTCCAGCCCACCCCTTTGCACACGACCGCTGGTTTCTTTATTAATTTTATGGAAATTACAAACTCCCAAAAACTAACGAAAATGCCACCTTCCGTAAAAGGAGGCCCGGGCGGCGTCCCGATTATAACTTTAATGTCGGGGGGGGGGGGGGGGAACCCCCTAAAGGTATAAGGAAAAATCGCGGAAACCTGGCATTGCTTCCAGGTTCCCACAGGCAAAGTATCGTGAAGTATTTCTTAATAAAGAGGAAGGGTGACTCAAGCGACTTTAAGTCGGTGAGCCCCTTTTCAATAGCGAAAAATTTGTACGAGGCTGTAGGACGTCTTAAAGATGTCAAAAAAGTAAACAATGGGTTGTTGGTCGAGACTTTGGACAAATATATAAATGAAAAGCTTTTATGTCTGAAGATGCTAGGTGATCATGAGGTGGAAATGTCGCCCCATGGAACTTTAAATAGTTCCCAGAGACTGATCTTTTGCAGAGACCACATGATTTGCTCCATCGAAGACATAGTCGAAAATTTGTCCGACCAAGGAGTAAAGAGGCCCGATGGATTAAGTGGAGGCAGGATGGTGAGTGAAAGACTCACCTCTTCTCCAACTTACCTTCAGCGAAATTGATTTACAAGCAACCATCGACGCTGGCATTCACAAAAAAATCCCCGTGCGTCCGTACATTCCAGCACCGATGCGAGGCTATCACACGGCAGGGAGATGTGAAAGGCCTCAAGTTTGTGCCTGCGGGGAGCCATTGCATGAAGGAAGACCGTGCAATGAGCCTATAACATTCGTGAACTGTGGGGGTAGTCACTCGGCAAAGTCGAAGAACTGCCCCAAATACAAAGAGGAAATGGCTATCAAGAAAGTGAGAGTTCTGGATAAGCTCACTTATCCTGAGGCACGCAGGAAGGTGATGTGTTCCAGCCCTCGCACTCAACCTGCCGTCTCCTATGCCCGCGTCACAGATACTCCCGCCCCTTCAGCTGACGCTTCCACGCTCGCAAAAGAGGTAGCTCCGCTGATGATGAAAATCATCAGCAAGTTCTTAAATAAAAGAAGCGATGGCCAAGCGTCAGCAAGGCCAGCTAAAATTTTAAGAGCGACGCTGGAGGGTCTCATTCAGCCCCCTCCCAAAACGACAGTTAAACGAAAAAGAGAGACCCTAAAAATGAATGCGAGAGCTTCGGAGGTGGCAACCAATAAGCCCACCTCAGAAGAAAAAAGAATGGAAGTGGATCGTGAAAAGACTCCATCTCCAACTACATCACGGGGTGAGCTAGCTCTGCAGGCAGAGCTGAGCTCACCGAAGCCGGAGAGGTCAGCGCACAAGATTGTAGCATCCCGGATCATGGAAAAAGGGTCGTCATCTCCTACAGGGTGACGTCGGATACGGATTCGGATCCGTCACTTTCTACGACAAGGAGACGACCAGGAGAGATAGAAGAGGCTGGCCGAAGCGGAAACCCAGGAAGTGATCGCACAACTTCCTGGGGCAATCCATCCTGGCCAATAGAAATGGTAAATATATTGCAGTGGAATTTCAATGGTATTAAACAACGCTACTGGAGCTAAACATGCTTCTGGCAGAGCATACACCTATGTGTGTATGTATATAAGAAACACATCTTAGACCGGCGGAGACATATACCCTGAAAGGTTATACCATCCGCCGGCGAGATGTTCTGCCAGATGTTCGAGCAAGGGGAGGTGTCACAATATAAATAAGGCAAGGTCTATCTTACCAGGCCCTTCGCCTTGACATTCCCCTACAAGCTATAGCTATTAGAATATATCGCTCGAACTCACAGTATGCACAATCAATCTGCCAGACTTCGATTGGAGTATCGAAGATCTGGCCCATTTAAACTTGCAACTTCCACAACCATTTCTGAAGCTAGATGATTTTAACGCTCACAGTCAATTGTGGGGCTGTGAGCATAGAGACGCACGTGGGACACTCATCGAAAGTTTTTTGGATGAGTCAAACACGTTTGTTTTAAATACCGGTGAGAAAACACGATTAACCGCCAGAACTGGTGAGATGTCTGCAATTGATCTGACACTATGCTCACCGGCTTTGGCTCATCGACTGGAATGGATGGTACTTCCTGATCCATGTGGGAGTGACTATCTACCCCTCAAAATTACTCACAACTCACCCATGTGTCCACATCCCACTTCGCCGAGATGGCGTCTTCATCGTGCCAACTGGGACACTTTCATGGAAAGTTTTCAAGTTCCCACGTTGGGGAAGACGTAGAAGAAGATGTGTACAAAATAACCTCCAAAGTCATTGAAGCAGCTACACGTGCTATAAGTAATTCCACCTAAGTTCCCTGTTGGAATGCTGTCGTGAGAGTAGCGGTTGCAGAGAAAAAGAGGGCGTTTAACAAATTGAAAAGACTCCCCATGCAGTTAAATTTGATAGCCTTTAAAAGAATAAGATCTATAACAAACAGAATTATATGAGATCAGAAAAGGCTATCTTGGGAGCAATATGTTTCGGCCATCAATACCTCCACACCATCTTCGGAGGTATGGAGGAGGGTGAAGGCAATTTCGGGGAAATTTTCCTCATCATCGACGCCTGCCCTCCTCAATTTGGATGACCGGGTCATATCGCAGCGTGCCGAAATTGCTGAGTGTTTAGTGGAGCATTTCGAGCGCGTCTGCAGCACCCAAAATTACGACCCGGAATCCATGCGGATCAAGAATAATCACGAACAACATGATGATCTTGATTTTTTCTCAGATGAACCCCTCCAGTATAACAACGATTTTACAATGCAAGAACTACTGGAGGTGCTAAAAGGGTCAACAGATACATCACCGGGTTCCGATACAATACATTATGTCATGATCCAGAATCTGCCTTATACTTTTAAGTGCAGATTACTGAATCTATACAACAATATTTTTCGGCAGAGCGTTTACCCTCAGCAATGGCAGGAAGCCATTATTATCCCGCTGCTTAAAAAGGGTAAAGAATTATCGCAACCATCAAGCTACCGTCCAATATCTTCGACTTGCTGCTTCAGCAAGATATTGGAAAAATAGGTGAACAGACGTCTCGTCTAATGGCTGGAGACTAATCATCTGATAAGTAAATATCAGACAGGTTTCCGCCAATACCATTCGACGACGAATCAACTTGTTCGCCTTGAGAATGCCATTCACGACAACTTTCTCCGAGACTATCACTTTGTGGGAGTGTTCTTCGCCCTGGAGAAAACAATATGATATAAAAAAATATGATATAACTTGGAGGTATGGCATTCTCAGGAAACTGCATGACTGGGGTCTAAAAGGATCTCTGCCTCAGTTCATTCCAAGTTTTATGTGTGACCGCAAATTTCGTGTCCGGTTGGGTGGCACGGACTCTTGGATCCATTCCCAGGAGAATGGTGTTCCCCAGGGCCCGACGCTTAGTGCTACTCTTTTTGCTATAGCGGTCAATCACATCGCAGCTTCAGCCCCGATTCCTCAATGTCTGTATGTTGATGACTATGCAATTTTCTATGGAGCTCCATCAATGGATACAATTGAAACGAGACTCCATCAAGGCATCAACGAAGTGGTGCATTGTACAGAAGTGTTGGTTTTCGGTTCTCCACAGTTATTTTATTACTCATAGTTTTAAGTTTCATTGTTTTTATTATAATAGTGTGGGCTTTTTACACCCACACTATTACACGTTGTTATATTTTTTTTTGTTTTTAAAACTTTTTATTGTTATCTAGTTTTTAAGTTTTAAATTTTCTGTTGCAGTGAAGGCCTTTTACACCTTCACTGCAACGTTGTTATTTGTTGTTGTTGTTGTTGTTATCATTTCTTTATTAATATAGTTTATTTTTTGTTATTTCATTCCTACCTAGTCAATTCATTTGACTAGGTAGTGTTGTGATATTCTGTGATATTGTGAAGTTTTGTTATTGTTGTGTTTTAACCTGCGGGGGCTAATGAGCAAGTTCTCGAAGCCCCAAAAGGGGGGTGGGTTTTAGTGGGTACTCTGGCTGGCCAGGAGTCTCACACTCTGTGCGTCAATGCATTTTCCACCTCCCTGCCGAAAAAAAATCCCAGTATTGATTTTTTTTTCTTTTAAGAAAGTTTTTGTTAAATCAAGAATCAAGATTAATTATTTAAAAGTCAAATAATTATTGATTTAAAATTTTTTTTCTTTAAAAAAGGTTTTTTTTTAATAAAATCAATCAAGATTTATTTTGTTGAAAAATGCTTTGAATCAAAAATTATAAAATCAAATTTATATTTGAACATGTTTTGAAAATATAAGTTAGATAAAAGTTCAATTTTCTAAATTAACATAAATAGAAGACAAGTCAAAACAGTAAACACAATAATAATAATATATATTAACTAATGTAAGTTTTGAATTGGCTACTAACTTTTTTTCTAGAGAATTCTATGAAAACAAAATATGTTTTCAAAAACACAATGTTTTTTTTTATTCGTTTGAACACGTTGTTTTCTTGGCAGTATATAAAGGCGCAGTTTTACCAATTCAATGCTCAGTTTAAAATTGACATTCGTTCAGTTTAAAAATTACCATTGTTGGATTAAATTAATCAATTAAAAATTACTGTTGTACAAATAAAGTCAGTTGTATATTGTTGCATAAAAACGAGATAAGAGACTCCAGTATAATAAAATAAACCGAACCCATCTGAACGAAAGAATGGGCTATCGACTTCAGGCGTCTGAAAAGAGAAAGGGCAACCAAATTAAAGAACGAATTGGAAATCGACTTCAGGAGTCGGAATAGTGGGTGGAGAATCAACTCCAAATTAATACCGAGGTCAAGGCTGTAAAATCTGACATCACGAACATTAAATCCGATGTCGCTGAGGCTCACACACATGTCAAAAGAATATGGAAACAACGATGCAAGACCAATACAAAAAAGTCGTGGACGACATCACACGGATCGAGCAGCGTCAGATACAACACCTTCGTGAGCTGAGTATAGATCCCGAAGAGGTGAATACAACCATCGAATTCGCTCCACCGCATTAGACACAACCATGCCGGTCATCATCCCGGAATTTAGTGGTAGACCGGCCGAAGACACAGTAGTTTTTTTGAAGAGAGCGACGGCATTACAACAGAAAACACACCTACCTGTAGATTGCTGGGTTGAAATGGTTACAAAAAAACTAACGGGGCCAGCCCGAGATTGGGAATTAATGAACCGTGAGTTGGGCTACACGTTCAAATACTGGAAATAGTAACTGAAGAGCTTCTTCTACAGTGTGGAAAGAAAAGCAAAAGCCAAACTGGAACTGATGAACGTTTTCCAGCCCACAGGACTGAAAACAGAGGCGTTCGTAAATATGAAGGTGCAGCTATTTAGAAGAATGCACGCCGGCAGAAATATTGATGACGTGCCAACAATATTAAATCTGTATCGGGACAACATACATCCGTTGGTGCAGATGTCAAATTCGAGATCACTAAACGAATTACGCACCACTGTTCGAACACTGGACGAAGAGCCAGGATCAATGACGGAGGAAATTGGTTCTGGAGTAGACATTAACCTCCACAAAAACGCACAACATCGGCGTGAACACCATCAATTACTTGCTCATTTATCGACAATGCAGACCAAGAACTCACACTAGAATGGGCCAATTATGGAAGTTGATGTGCGTGGTATATCAATATTGGCATTGATTGATAGTCAGGCATCACACAATTTTGTAAGCAAAGAATTGGCAAGAGGTATTGGTAAATGGCAGACATAGTATAGAGAGTGGAGCCACACGCAACAATATCTTCCAGATTCTTGGAAAAATGTGTAGGCATGTGATGATATCGAAAATGAGTTTCAATATTAAATGGTTTTACCTGGCCTACGGAACCACTTGGTCACAAATTTTTATTGAAAAATGGTGTGAGTATTTACTACCGGAGTGGTATAATTTACTTGGGGTGTGCTAAAAGAAACCTGATGGAGCAAATATAGAAATGACAGAATTTAACGATACATTGGACGAGTTACAAATAAAACTCCTTGAGAATCAAGAGCAATTAAAAGATGTCATTCTGCAACATCCCAGCGTTTTCGGCAAAGTTGGAAGGACAAAACTATCACACATAAGATCGAAATCACGAAGAATTCCCCCATTACATTACGGCCATACCCGTATAACAATGAAAATCAACGGGTCCTGGAAGAAATGATTGAAGAAATGGAATACGATGGCATTATAAAACCATCCGCATCGCCATGGGCCGCACCCGTCGTGTTACCGAAGAAGAAGAATGGAACCTTTGAATTGTGCGTCGGCTATAGAAAGTTGAATGATCTGACAAAGAGCATTGCATTCCCGATTCCAGATCAGCAACAGATGTTAAAAATAGTTAATGGTGCCAAAATATTTTCTATATTAGATCAGACTGGCTATTAGCAAATTGAAATGGATCCACATTTGAAAGAGTATACTGCATTATTCGTTCAGTTTAAAAATTATTTTATTTTTGTAAAATAAGTGCGTGCTGTCCAATTGGCATATATTAAGTAGACGTTTACTAATATTTTTTATTGTTTTTTCCGAGTCGAGTATCGGAATTCTTTTGAAGACAAAAGAGAGCCCAGATACTGCGACAGGGTAAATATTAAAAGATGTTTCCGAAGTAGCCAGACAGTTCCGTCAGTTCTAACATCTTGCCAGACAAAGATGACGGTCAGCTGTAGGTACGATCATGAGGCAATATACACGCCCGTTCAATAAAATGAACAAACCTGAGATGTTAGTTTTCTTACATTTCATAAAAGTCTTCACTTTTGTAACTGTCTGTATAATATAATTTTATTATTATATTCACCAAATATAAACCCAAACATTGAACCCAATATTAGTGTACTTTGTTTATTGTATTGATATCAGTGTAAATATATCCTTTTTTAATTTTAAATTTAAAAAAAAAAATTAGCACAGGCATAATTGATGAATATCAAAAACTGTTCTGTCTCAAATTTTTTTTATCAATCCTTTCTACATGTTGCACTGATTGTACATATGCATTTTGCCATGCAGAAATTTGGCCCCAATTTTTACAGAAACTTTTTTTAAATAATTTGAAAACTTTGTTGTTTTCGAACGGAATAAACTTATTTCATATTGTTTGGCTACATCCAAACATAGAGGTACATCATATAGGCTGCATACGCGTGCATTTTGTAGTAAGACAATGGAAGAAAACAAGACGCCATAGCATACCGTATAAGTTAACTCGAAAAAAAGAATTGTAACTACAACAAGAATGGGTATTTAATTTGAATTGTTTATGTTGATTCTGTTTATATTGATTTAATTCTGATATTAGACATATACATTGATATATACGATATATACAAATATATTGATAAATCAAATGTCAAACCAATTTGGAGCTCAAACGAATAAATTGCTAAAAAGTTTAAAGTTTATTGATTCAGAAATCAAAATGTTCTAATTGTACCTGCGAAAAATCGCCAATCACGTAGAGTACGCTCAACGTGTTGCACGCGGGGCCGGGTTAAACTCACTACTCTGAGTTTTTTTCTAAGCGCTTCATGTGTCTCTGTCAATTTAAAATTCACCCTTCATAATTGGTGTTACCAACAGTGATCATCATTTATCAGTCAAACTCACGATTAACCAATTTTCGGACTTTTACGGTAACATATACATATGGTTTTAATAAATCGGCTATATATCAGAATTAAAGTAGTTTTCTTACATAATCGTGTTAAAAAGTTCCAGCTCAGAATACACATCAATTATATGAATAGGCTGAGATTGAATACTATACTTTTTTGACTTCAATGTACTTCATATACTTGTTCGCTTGGATTATATAAAATGTCAATCTTTTCGTTAATCTATTGTAGAAATTAAATCAATAATTTATTTTCAAAATATAAATATAACAATATTTTACATTGTCCAAGTTTTTTAAATAAACTAAAAAGCGTGGTCAAATAACTACTTTTGTATCTTGTATTTTGGTAGATAACCTGTAATGTTAATCGTACATTTTTTAAGATCGATTTTTATAAACACTAAAACGTAAATAATTTTGAAATTTCATACAAAGTTAGATACTTATATTTTGATTAATTTATCAAAAACTCAGGCAATTTCGCCGACAAGCGTTTCCATCAAGTACCTTAATTAACTTTATTTATAGTATTTTTGCTGAAATTTCATTTTTATTTAGTATAAGTATACTCGTAAGTATATAATATAATTGTAAGTACAACTCAGTGTTATGAAGTAATTTTTTTTATTTAATTTTATATATTTAACATGTGATTAATTAAAATGATTTTAATTTTGTGTCATCGGTATACCTGTTGACTGTATTTTTATAATTTTGTAATTGATCTTCAAGGACAATATTAATAAAAAATAATAAGAAAATTCAGATTACACAAAACCATATAAATTTACATTTTTATAAATCGAAATTATTTTTTTATAAATGTATGTTGCAAAACCATACTCTGTTGACTTTGTCAACGAGTTTAGTCAACTATCGTCCATTAAGGATGTACGAGTAGTGAAACTTCAAGAAGATTAAGGCTTGATTTTTTGTTTACATGTAGTTGAAGTGCATATAAATCAATTGTAAAAGTTTCAGAGGGTTACGGGGGTCTTGAATTAATTATTTAATGTTAAAGTTCTAATTTTAATGCATTGCTCTTATGGAGAAATCAATATTTTTACACATATTTTGACATATTTTGATAATTTTCACTTGGGATGAAATAAGACGAAGAAAAAAAAACTACGCAATAGAAAATAGAAATATTAATAAAGAGATTCATCCAATGAAATGACCCTAAATGTTATTTCTGACGGCGGTAGCTTAATTACCCGAAATCTCAGGTTTTTTCTTAAATATCTTTTCTGTTAGGTCCGGTATGACGAGGCTAAATTAAATTTTAATTTTAACTTACGACAAAAAATAATAAACATTATTGTGGACTTTTATGAATGTACACTCCCGTTCAAAAAAATGAACAGACCAGAAATGTTAGTTATCTTACATTTCATAAAACTCCTAACTTTTGTAACTCTCTGTATAATGTATAATTTTATTTATTTGTAAACAAAGATAAGTAGTATATTTTTTAAGTGTGTAAAACAGAAATGGAAGTATACACTGAATTTATATTTTTTATTTGTGTCCGATGTCGGTGACAGACTGAGAATTTAAAGAATATATGTAATGTTAATACATGTTAAGTGTTATCTTACTCTTACGTGTAAAAATAAAATAAAATATTGTATCTGCTACTACAAGAATAATCAAAATTGTGAGATACTGATTCGGTTCAGGTCTGTTCATTTTTTTTAACGGGCGTGTACTATATAATATTTTGAAGAATTTTCTAAATGGACTATACATCAGCACTCGTACATCCATAATGGCTTTTATCTACTTCTGTTGTAAATTACATTTTTATACATTCATCATTTGGTATCTGCCTCTTCTTGCAATAAACCGCTGCAACGCATTTAAGAAATTCTTGGTCGACATATCAGATACTAACTCCAAATGTATGGCTTTGGTTACCATACATACCAACATACATATGTAACCTTTGGCTATTAATGGTTTCCTAATGCGACTCTGCTTGACGGCAATAGGCCCTCCATAATCGAACCCTATATGTAAGAATGGTCGTACAGGAGAGACACGAACTGAAGGCAAATCAGCCATAATTTGATTACAGGAATATGCTGCAAATCAATAGCATCGAACACATTAATGTATAATCTGCCTTACTTTACTTCGCCCATTTATCAGCCCCACTTTACTACAAAGTGACGCTAATGTCGATTGAGCGCCAGCGTGTGATAATATTTTGTGTTCCCAAGTGATCAACAGTTTAGTGATATGATTATCAGGAGGGATGATTATAGAAAAGTTTAATAGTTTTATAGTTTGTTCTGGGCTGATAAGTTGGCAGTAGTTTAGTCTACCACCTACCCTCAAAAAGCCCTCTTTATCGATAAAGAGGTTCAATAATTTCAATTTACTTGATTTAAAATTAGGTAAGAAATAAGGATCGCCTTTTCCTTTATTTAACAACATTATTTCCTTTGAGAAATATTGTTGTTGAACGATTCTAAAATAGTATTAAACGATTCGGTTAGTTCCGAAACCTTTAAGCAAACAGATCGCCTACAATTCCTATCAGCGAGCTTTGCATTGAAACAAAACCCTAAAACATTCGCAAAACTTTTTTGTAGATGACAAAAACAAGAAAATGTTTCAAACCACATAAAAAAAAGGCGTTACGCAGGAGCTGCGTCAATTTAGCGAATTTCCTTAGAATACAAAAATGACTATCGAGCGGTCAGATTTTAGTGTGATCGAAATGAAATATCATATCTGACATGATTTTAGTATTTGAAAAATTTAAATCTATTAATAGCCAAAATACTATATACAACGATTAATAATAGTGTGCTATTGTAGTTTAAAGTTACTATGAAAACGACAATCAAAATTAAATTTCAAAATTGAAACAAAATTTCAATAAAATATTTTTATAGTTATTTTTTAGAAGTGTAGTTTCTGTGGAAAAGAGAAAATCAACACAAATTTTAACCGACTCCAAAAAAAGACAGAGGAGATTCTATGTTCGACTATATGCATTTTTTATAAATGTATGTTCACCGATTTCTCCGTCAATTGTAGATCGAATTATGAAAATTCTTGTGTTGTATGAAAGGATATACTCTCGAGGTGGTCCCATTGTCATCGAGTCATAATCTTAAGAGGGGATCCCTTCAAACCGATCAGTAGGTAGCACGTCATACCAATAATAATATTTTATTACAAGTAATGTAAAAACTAACTGAGTTAAGTGTTTGAATACCCAGTATATACTGCGTTGTATATTAAAGATTGAATTATTTAACAATTCTGCATATTCGGATTGTTAGCAATTCGCTTTCCGAGGAATATTTAATCATAAATTATGAGAAAACTACTGAGTTTATGAAAAAAAATTTCAAACAAAAGTTGTTTATTTTAAAATGAAAATTATTGTTTGAAAAAAATTTCAGCCCGTTATCTCTTTTGGTTATTGAGTTATCGTGTCCACAGACAGACAGACGGACATGGGGAAATGGCCAAATTTTATGCACACGTATATCAAACATTCATCCCTATGATCAATATTTTTAAACAAAGTCGGGATCAAACTTAATATACCTTATACATTTACATATACTGGGTATAAAAATTATACGTAATAGGTTTGGACAAGAATTGTCTTTTGGATTAAATCTGTATATTGTTATTTTTAGCTTTTTAGTGTAATGCATTTTTGTGTTTTTTGAAGTCAGTTGAATTTTTTTATTAAAGTTTTTTACAATAAAATATATTTCATGCATTTGTGTCAAACAAACACAAAATATTAAATATCCCTCTTAATATTAGAATAATCAAAAAATGTATAAGGAGTAAAGTTGTAGAAAATCAAGTTTGCTACAATTCATTACTTGATCATTTTTCTGAAACTCTAATGTGAACAGAGATATTTAGAATTTTAACTTTCAATCTTTAATTGTAAATATTTCTGTAAATATTAGTGTAACAGAAAATTGATAAGAAACAAAATTACAGTAAAACTTAGTACCTACAACTTAACTCCTGATAAATATTTCGATTTTTCAAATATTAAGTCATCAAAGTTTTCGGATGAAACAACATTATTCCAACACTCTCTCGAGTACAGCTCTTGGATTTGAGAGACTCTGTTGGCTACAAACACATTCCAACGAGAAGCGTCTGAGCGAATCCAAGCTTAAGCAATCATGGAATCAGTTCAAAATATGAACGGTCGATTTTTACAAATAATGCTTGACGAACTATTTGCATGAAACGAGTCAAAAGTACGCACGCGCATAGTTCAAGTCGTGGTATTGAAACAGGCTTAATCGGCGCAACACGTGACTTTGCACAAATCAATCTCACGAGAGAACAGCGGTCACTATCGACGGATTTCAAATAAATGGCACATCCTTAAGCTTTAGTCGAGCTATCACTAAAACCGTGCAATTCAAAAGTTACTGCGTGTGCAGTTAAAATTAAACGTGGAATTGTCAGTTTCTGTAATTCGGACAAATTATCATTAAGGCGAATCCAAATTTCAAGAATATTACTGGGAAATTTATCGTCCCAATCTAATTTTGCATGCCAAATCATTTGCATAATGATCTTGGCAGATACGCAAACAGGAGCCACTAATCCGAGAGGATCGAATAGTTTGGCTATACTGGATAAAATTTCACTTTTTGTAATTTTTTCTCCCATCAAATCATCCGGTACGAAGATTTGGAACACATCAGTAACAGGATTCCAAACCAATCCCAGAGATTTAATCGATGAGCATCCATCGGAAAATTTGAATGAACATTTTTCACGGTTCTCTTCCGGAATTTTATTATGTACATCCTCTTTATTCGAATATTACTTATGAAGTTTGAATTGCCCCTTTTCTGACAAAGCAATTAGTTCGTCTTGTAAGCGAACAGCGCTATCAAAATTCTCAGCACCCGTCAAAATGTCATCGACATATGAGTTTAATTCAATCGCACGAGATGCCTAAAGGAATGAGATGCCTTCATCTTTGACTAATTTCAGAAAAACCTAGTGGCTAAGAAACTAGCAGAAGTACCATAAGTAACTCTACTCAGTTGCAAACATTTTTTCTGTAGGAGAATCTCGCCATAATATGCGTTGCAGCCTCTGGAAGGTATTTTTTACCTTTATTTGCCTGTACATCATAGCTATGCCTGTAATAATGGCAACCATAAAACAACGGAACCGTATTAAAACCGTTGTCAAATCAGGCTGAATTACAGGCCCAACTAACATAATATCATTTAGGCTTACGCCTGTTGATGACGGAACGGACGCGTTGAAAACCACACGTAGTTTTGTGGTTGAGCTGCTATCTTTCAAAACAGCATGATGCGGCATATAGTATTCATACTTATGAGGCGAATATTCTGGAAAACGCTTGATCTCATTTCCATGGTCAAGAGATAAAAATTCACTTATAAAATATTTATATTTTTCGAAAAATTCGGGGTTCTTGGCAAATTTTCTGTCTAAAGATATGAAGCACGACAAGCCAAATTGTACGAATCACCTGATGTCTTAATTCGATCAGTGAAAATAGGTATATCAACTTCATATCTGCCATCCGAAACCCGAGTCACAGACTCAAGAAATAATTTTTTGCAAAGGTTTTCCTCAGCCGAGCGAATTGGCTTTGAGGAATATTCTTCTAGTTTCCAAAAGCTAATCATTATTTCATTTAAATCATTTGAAGTAGTCGCGAATGACGTTAGGTTTCATTTACAGAATTAAATTCTTTCTGTAGATTTACATTACCGCCTAGAATCCAACCAAGACTGGTATTTTGTAAAACGGTGTTATTGATTCCCAGATCAATTTTACCCTTTTTCAATACTTTATAAAATAAGCTGCTACCGATTAACATATCTATGGGACCCGACACATTAAAATTAGGATCGGCCTGATAAATGATGGCCATTGAATAAGCTGCTTTTCGAAGCTACGTTTTGGCAAACTATCCGTAATATTTTCCAAAACATCAAATTCCGCTTAGAATAGAAAGTTTGTTGTCCTAGATTCTACGTTCAAGGACACAATAGATTTAACAGGAGTATTAATACCCCCGACACCCGTAACTAATCAATTTGATTGCCTACCGGCAATTTCCAATTTTTTCAAAATTTTAGCAGAGACGAAATAACGCTCGCTCGTGCTGTTAAGTAAAGCACGACAAGCCAATTTATCACCATTAACACCAATTACGCTTACTATTGCATTCGAAAGCAAGAATATTACTTTTATTATTAAATGAAATCGAAGAGCACGATGCGATATTTTGCAGCGGTAATGAATGATCGCTAGTATTACTAGACGAAGCGTCCGTAGAAGCAGGTACTTGACCATGCAACTCTTTTTGTTCATTAGAAGATCGGGTTTGATTTGGTGTAGCATGTAATGACCAATGATGGCTGTGAAAACAACGTTTGCAAACACTTTGAGGGCCTTTATCTGCT
This sequence comes from Nineta flava, assembly GCA_963920215.1. Lineage (NCBI taxonomy): Eukaryota > Metazoa > Arthropoda > Insecta > Neuroptera > Chrysopidae > Nineta > Nineta flava. The sequence continues at coordinate 41,893,613 of OY986043.1, read as the reverse complement.
TGGTGGCTGTTGTTCAAACAGTTAAAACATAACTGTTTACTTTCGACAAATGGTCTACGACGTTTTACGTCAAGATTTGAATATTTGAAGCGCTAAAAAATGTGTTCGTGAACAAAATGGACAACGATTTGAGTTCGATTTGCTTTGAGATTCAATGGTAGTATTTGATTTTGATGAATAATCCTGCGATAAAATTTCCCATGCTAGATTACGTTGATTCAAAGAATCGATAAATGAATCAATAGTAGGAAATTCGTCGTTTTTTCTTCTAAATTCAAGTTGACGATGAGTTTCAAAGTCGAGTTTTTGGAATAAAAAAGAGACTAAAAATACGTCTAATAGACTAGGCAACTCAAGTGACTTTAAAGCATTATAATATTGAGAGAATTCAATTACAAACACACGTAAACTATTCCCTGAAGTTTTATTTACCTTTTGCAAATCAAATATATCCTTTAAATGACTATTTGCTATAAGAACTTTGTTGTCAAATCGCTTGACCAAAGTGTCCCATGCTTTGTAATAATTAGCATCCGAACACTCGATGCTTGAAATATGCTGCCATCTCCCTTAATTACGCCCTTTAAATAATATAATTTTCTAATATTAGGCAGTTCAGTATTATTGTGAATTATGTTTGTGAATAAATCCTTGAAATTTGACCACCCGGTATATTATCCAAAAAATGAAGGTAAATTTATTTTGAGTAATGTTAAGCCTTGATTATCAGACCTAAGAAAACTGTCATTGAGGCCTCAAGTACGTCGCCTATACTTTAAATTTTCTATGGCTCTACGGATCTTCTTCGACAGCTCTTAATATCTGGCTTCAATAGACAAACTTTCGGCTTTGTATTTACCCTCGTCACCAGACTCTAAATTTATTTCAATATCAACAAACCTTTTAAAGAAATCATGAAGCCTATCCAAACCTAACTCTAAATCTGAAATGCTTGTTATTGCTTTAATATTTCCCATCGAATTTTCCAAATTGGTAATTCGACCCTTTAAAAACTTCCGTTTGTTCACCCAACTCTTTATCTCTTCGTCCGTCATAATTAATTAATGATCATAATTCCAAGAAATATAAACAAAGAAGAAAAAGTTTATTTAATATGGACGGACAAGTGGCTAATTGCTTGAAATGAAATCAAATTGGCCTAGAAATGGTATGTAATGCAAATTGTCAACAATAATTGCAAATTATTGACGTCTATAAAATTAACACAGTCAAATGAGCACAATCGATTTTAATCAACACAACAATTTAGTGCTCTTTTTGTGCTAATTAATTGCGCAATTTTTAATTATTGTACTCTTACCATTGATGACGTGCAAGAGTAAAGTGCTCGGAATTATCAGCACAATCGAACTTGAATAGTCAATTTCTAACGCATTAATAAAAAGCTTTAGAATTATTTAGGTGGCGTTTTGAGTGCTCAACCCTTTATGTAAAAAAACCATTTCAACTCGACTACGATCAAGTGTAAAGTACTTGAAATTATCAGCACAATCTAACTTTAATAGTAAAGTACTTCAAAATATCAGCGCAATCAAACTTTAATAGTTGATTTCGAACGCATTCATAATGGGCTTCAAAATTACTTATGTGGCGTTTTTAAGCTCAACCCTTTATGATAAAAAACCACCACCAACTCGACTACGAACAAGAGTAAAGTACTCGAAATTATCAGCACAATCGAACTTAATAGTCGATTTCAAACGCATTAATAATGTGCTTCAAAGTTATTTAGGTGGCGTTTTTATTGCTCAACCCTTCATGTTTAAATACGACCCCCAGCTTGATGACGTGCAAGAGTAAAGTACTCGAAAAAAATGGGAAAACAAAAATTAAATTTAGTTTTCTTAATTTACGCCACTTCCAGACATTTTAGGAGGATGCGGTTTTTAGCATTCGACGCGGAATATCTCAAAACCTTTATGTCGATCCGAAAAATTCAATTTTCCCAACGCAACATCCAAAAAAATGGGAAGAAACAAAAAATTTGCTGATTATAGTGGTTTCTACAGTAGTTTGTCTCAATAAGGGGACATTTATTCAAATATTAGGTATAAGCTTTTATTAAGTTTCACCTGTCCGGGTGTCTGTAATGGAATCTTAAAATTTTATAACTTGGCAAGTTCTTTCTTCTTTCTTTTGTTTCAAATTTTAAAAACATACTAAGGGTAAACTTGCGAAATAAATTTCAATCAAATTTTTTCTTACATTTAATCAATTTAACCCTCATTAATTTTCGTAGTAAATAGTTTACCGAGCTTTTTATTTTGTAAATTGCTCGGCTCTTTAATGGGATATCATCACTTTTTAAGGAGTAACTAGTATAGGAAGTATCTCCCTGAAAACTCGACCTTTTTTTTCATTTATGTTTTTGATCGAATATGACTACTTTTTACAAAGCTTAAATTAAAGTAAGGGTACATTTATCCAAATATAGCGTTTTGTGCAAAGCCTTTGGTTTTATATATCTTACAAAGCCAAAGGCTTTGCACAAAACGCTATATTTGGATAAATGTACCCTTACTTATTGTGTTTCGCTCCTCAAGCCCTTTCATTTTATACCCATATCATAGGGGTTAATGTGGAAATTATAAATCGCCATTTTGCGGCGGCCGACCGTCAACATCTCTGTAAAGATTAGAGAAATAAAAAAAAATGATAAGAAACTTAATTATAGTGGCACTAATTTTCTACAACTTTACTTCTTATGTGTTTCTCGATTTTTTCAATATTAGTAGATAGATATAAAAAATATTTTTTGTTTCCCCCACCCTATAACCCCCTTTACCCTTTCCGATTCCGGTCATGCTTACCATAAAAATGTAATATCATCAGAACCAATGTGTTAAAATTCAACTCCGTAGGATAAAAGGAAGTGGGTCATATTTAACTTGCAAGATTCCATGACAGACACCCGGACAGGTGAGACTTAATAAAAGCTTGTACCTAATATTTGAATAAATGTCCCCTTATTGAGACAAACTACTGTAGAAACCACTATAAACAGCTAATTTTTTTCCCATTTTTTTGGATGTTGCGTTGGGAAAATTGAATTTTTCGGATCGACATATTGGTTTTGCGATATTCCGCGTCGAATGCCAAAAACCGCATCCTCCTAAATTTTCTGGAAGTGGCGTAAATTAAGACAATAAATTTAATTAATGTTTTCCCATTTTTTTCGAGTACTTTACTCTTGCACGTCATCAAGCTGGGGGTCGTATTTAAACATGAAGGGTTGAGCAATAAAAACGCCACCTAAATAACTTTGAAGCACATTATAAATGCGTTCGAAATCGACTATTAAAGTTCGATTGTGCTGATAATTTCAAGTACTTTACTCTTGCTCGTAGCCGAGTTGGGGGTGGTTTTTTGACATGAAGTGTTGAGCAATAAAAACGCCACATATGTAATTTTGAAGCCCATTATTAATGCGTTCGAAATCGACTATTAAAGTTCGATTGCGCTGATATTTTCAAGTACTTTACTATTAAAGTTAGATTGTGCTGATAATTTCAAGTACTTTACTCTTGATCGTAGTCGAGTTGGAATGGTTTTTTTACATAAAGGGTTGAGCACAAAAAATGCCACCCAATTAATTTTGAAGCTTATTATTAATGCGTGAGAAACTGACTATTCAAGTAATTTTAAAGCCCATTATTAATGCGTTCGAAATCGACTATTCAAGTTAAATTGTGATGATAATTTCAAATACTTTACTCTTGATCGTAGTCGAGTTGGAGGTGTTTTTTTAACATAAAGGGTTGAGCACTAAAAACGCCACCTAATTAACTTTACAGCTTATCATTAATGCGTTAGAAATTGACTATTCAAGTTCGATTGTGCTGATAATTTCGAGAAGTTTACTCTTGCACGTCATCAAGCTGGGGGTGGTTTTTTGACATGAAGGGTTGAGCAATAAAAATGCCGCAGAAGTAATTTTAAAGCCTATAATTAATGCATTCGAAATCGACTATTCAAATTCGATTGTGCTGATAATTTTGAGTATTTTACTCTTGCAACTCGTCGGGGTGCTTTTTTGACCAATAGTGATCCGAAATTTTTTCCAATGATATATTCTGAAAGCACATAATTAGCACTAAATCGCTGCGCCAGTGAAAATTTAATAAAAAAGTTTTTCATATATGTCTGTGCTAGCTTTTTTTGAAGCTGGCACAGCCATCAATTTCAGCGAAATGGTAAGAGCACAAAAATTATAAATTGCGCAATTAATTAGCACAAAAAGAGCACTGAATCGTTGTGTTAATTAAAATCGATTGTGCTCATTTGGCTGTGCTAACTTTATACACGTAAATAATTGTAATATTTTATAAATATGAACAAATAAATGATTATTTTAAATCGTAATTAACTAATAATTTTTAATTAGTTAAATAAGATTTTTTTCTCTTAAAAAATACAAATAATAATAATAACCCAACTAGCTATTTTATTTATCGAAATAATATTGAAATTAAATAATTTAGTATTTTTTAAAGTAAACAATCGAAATATTATTTATTTATTTTTATTAAAGTAAATAATCAAATAATCAAACGACTCTTGTTTGCATAATTAAATGATTGTCAAAATTTTTTAGCATATGAATTAATAATAACCTTCAATTAATTTGTAAACAATTAATTATAATTTGTTTATATCAAAAACATTCATGATATCAACAATAAAAGGTATGCTAATAATAACAATAAAAGTACTTGATGTGCGTAAGATGAAAAATAAACTGATTTTCTCTGTATAAATAAAACCTATTTTGACAAAATGGAAACCCGACTTCAAAAATCAAATATTCTATAACAAAAAATGCACTAAAAAGTAAAAAAATATTTGCATATTCTTGTGCCAATTTTAGTTCACCTAAGCAAAAGTTTTTAAATATATATGTACAATTATTGTTATTTTTGGAGTCAGTGTCAGCATAGAGAAATTCACATAACTTTTGGACACCACCTCCAAAAATAACAATAATTGTACATATATATTTAAAATTTTTTGCTTAGGTAAACTAAAATTGGCACAAGAATATGCAATTATTTTTTACTTTTTAGTGCATTTTTTGTTATAGAATATTTGATTTTTGAAGTCGGGTTTCCATTTTGTCGAAATAGGTTTTATTTCTCGCTTTTTAGTTACTTTGAAGTTCTATAACTTAATTTATTTGTCTAAATATGGGTAGACCAACTAAACGACCAACCAACTTTTAGTGCATTTCTTTATAACACATTTTTTTTTATCCGTTTTTTTTTTTTTTAATTTTTAGTGCATTTTTTCATAACAGATTTTCAGTTTTTTTTACATGCATTTTGATGGTTTTTTGCAAAAAGTTTTTTTTGGGGTCGTTTTATTTAAAAAAAAAATTTTTTGAAGACGGTTTTTAAAAAAAATTTTCTTATTTTCCCATTATGAATGGGTGTACCTTTTAAAAAAAAAAATTCGCAGAAATCGGTTATCACATATAAAATGATGATTTTCCTCGGTTTACCGTGGATCCCCTCATCAGAATTCGATTTGGTGACAATGGGACCAATGGGAAACTAAACTCTTTTAAACAAAACAAAAAAATTCAAAATCGGTTCATAAATGACGGAGTTCTGAGGTGACACACAAAAAACAAAAAATATATATAGACGAATTGAGAACCATCCTCCTTTTTGAAGTCGGGTTAATAAAGGAAAATTAACTAAACTTAAGCGTCTGAAGTAACCTTCAATTAATATATAAATATTTAATTATGATATATTGATATCGAAAAAAATAGCAATATCACCAATAAGGTACGCTATGAATTTAAGCGTCTGAAGTTACCTCCAATTAATATTATATATAAACAATTAATTATAATACATTGATATCGAATAAAATCGGAATATCAACAATAAAAGGTACGCTATGAATTTAAGCGTCTGAAGTCACCTCCAATAATATATAAACAATTAATTATAATACATTGATATCGAATACAATCGGAATATCAACAACAAGAGGTACGCTTAGAATTTGTTTTATAAGTTATTAAAAGTTAACTAATTAAAAATTAACTTCATTAATGTCATTCGTCTAAATCACTCAAAGGGGTAAAGCACTAAAGAAAGGTAACACACAAAAATAACAGGCTGAATGCATCTGACCTTTTCAATTGTTGCTTTTTTCAACATAAATACCAGGTGATCCAGTGTTGAGTGCGCATAAAAATACCCAATTACCCGTACCTGACTGCGCATGCAGGAACCTTTACTGACATGCTTACAACGATGCTGACACAATTCGTACTTCTGGGAAGGACAACCACGTGGAATCAATTTTGGACACCATTTTTCTCGTTCTACAAAATTCAAACATTATTTTCCAACAACAAATCCAAGAATCCCATATGATATTTAAACGTGTTTCATTATACTTTAGATTTTTATTACCATAGACACGGATTTTTATTACCATAGTTAAGTTTCGAAGCACGGAACTTTATAATTTATTACTATTCTCACTTTATCTAACAACTTTAACTTTATTTAACAGTTTTTAGGTCGCTAGATATCCGGCTCGTGGGACCAAACTTGTGCGATGTTGTGAACTTATACATCACAGTTTTGACTTTTTATCTTCTCGAAGTACCTTAATGATTTAGTAAATGTTAACGCAACACAGATTTGAATAATAACTAAAAACTTTATTTTTTCACGTAAAATGAACGTTAACAAAAACAATGAATTAGATACAATTAAATATATTTTGTTAAAGCAGAGCAACTAAAAAAACACAATGTTGCCTGCTTAAAAACTGGTATTGAATAACAAATTCTAATATAAAATATACCAAAAATAGACATGCATATAACTTAAAAATTTAGTTTTTAGAAAAACATATCCCCGAATACCCCCGTATTCGGGGGTATTATGGAATTGAACCTTGTTTTTTCAGCTAATGCAATTTATAATTTTACGATCTAAATCATTGAGATGGCACTACCAACAACATTTTCCATCTCAATGGTTATAGTACAGAGTGCGCAACAATATTTGTTAATTAGTTAATCTATTTATTTATTCGTGCGCTGCGGTACGGTCTGCTCAAGTGAAAAAATAATATCTCTTAATGAGTGTTAGAAAACACTTGAAATTTCTAAATGTGATATTTTTTATCCAAATATTAAAACAAAAGAAATGAATTCTTTTTAAACTTTTAATGCGACATCCTGCATGAATTGAACTTTGTACTATTTTTACCCTTAAAACTTATTAAAAATTAGCATAGATCCTCAGTGGGGCAAGAACGGCTGTAGGACTTCGGATCAGTACTGTCAAATTTGAGAAACTAGAATCTTTTTTAGTTAAGAATATTATTATCATTAAATATTATTATAAATATGTATGCCGTTAAAAACTAAATAAAGCGGAATTCGAAAAATAGTATCGAAGTTTTTCTTCAAAACCTTATAATGGAATTGCACAAAGTAAAGCTCTCTTTATAAATTATTGTTAAAATAATGTTTTTGTTTATTTTCCAAAAAAGGGTCCGCTAAGAAATTTTTATACAGGCTCCTCTAAAGCCTAGCTACACCACGAAGGTCATTCAAAAATTTTGAATGTTTATGATTTTATATAATGTTTAATTAATTTCAATTGTTTTCCTGAGTGCAGTAGTGTGGATCACCTTTGAGCCTGGCCGGCCTTGTGATTCACATAATCGTTGTGCTGATCGCTTGCAGTCTGTTGATTACTGACAAGCAAATGGTGCGAACATACCGATGCAGGATCCATTCGCCAGCTAACAGTATGCAATATGCAACGGACATAATACATACATACATTTCACCAATTAGATTATTATATAAACAATACACATATACATATATCAAGATCATGTTAAAAATTCAATACATTTATCAAGATCAAGTTAAAAATTAACATTGGTAGTTGTACATTGTTGCATAAAATGGAGAGAAAAGACTCAATTGTGGAAATAAAAGAAATTATTAAAATTCAAATTATTATTTTTTTGTTTGTTCAAATCAAATTTTGCAGGTTTGAAGAATCATAGAGTTTTTGTTTTATTTAATTTTTTTTTAAGTGATTGTTGCCCAAATTAACATCAATTTAGTAAAAGTTTAGTAATATTTGTGTTTTTTTTTGTCGAGTATCGGAATTTGTTACAGGTTCGACAGCGCTCCTTTCTAAAATTAAAGAGAGCTAAGATACCGCGACAAGTCTATCTTTATCGCACTCACATACACCGGCTTTTTAATGGATGACTTGTTTACAGCGTTTTTATTATTATTATTAATATTACGTTTTACTATATTATTCGCCACAAACTTATATTTTTATTTTCTATTAACGTAAAATTTCGAGAAGGATATATATATATATATATATATATATATATATGTCGGAAATGTATAATTGGGATTATGGTCGTTTGAACCAGTATATATGTTGTCAGGCATTGTTGTTTTTTTATAAAATACAAACACTTACCAATTTTCCAATAGCACACTGAAAAATGCATTTTCACAAACACACACTAGTCTACAATAATACCCGGTGTCCCGCACTTTCACAATCAGTAATTACAATTAGTTCAACCTACGACACAGTAAGTTGGCTCCAGTTAACAATACAGATACAACACGAATAATACTAACAAATGCCATACCACGGTTATCTCATCAATAAACATAATTAATTATACTAGTCCAAAAGGGCTACCAACAATCCAAACACTATTTCCATGTGATGCTATTTTCATGTAACTTTCAGCAGAGTTCAGTTGATACTAATACGCAACTGCACGATACGGTCTGTACTCGGGTGCTGTCCTCTCAGAACTCACCTCGTCCTTCCTTTTTGAAACTCATCTCCCTTCCTTGATGTTTGTAAAAATATTGGAAAGGGGTCATCCTATTACTACATCATATTTATGTACCATCTCAGGTATATCACAAAAATTGGTTTTTTTTAACATCCGTACCGTACAATTTGCGTCTAAGTAGAGAGCCGCACGTGCTCCCTTCGACTGAACCCTTACTTACTATGTTAATTGATAAATCTTAAAGCAATTATTCTTTATTGCACTTTTAGACAATTTATTTTATTCTAAGAATATATAAGTATTGATAATATCTAATTTCCGGACCTCTATGTCTGGAGGATTCTTTATGTCAGACATACTGTAATAAAATAAACCTTTTCTTAAAAAAATAGTTTCTTTGTACTTATAAATAAAAGTGTAAAACTGTAAACATATTATAGATGTAGAGAAATGTTCGAACAGGCGTATCCATAAATAAAGAAACACATTTATCCCTTTGATAAACGTACGATTCCGACATATATAGATATATATATATATATATATATATATATATATATATATATATATATATATATGTAGTTAATTAGTAGAGGGTTTCCGTTATTCATCATACAACATTTTGGCGACGGGCGGTCGAACTCGCCTGTGTCGACATAACAATACCAAAGTCCTTATCGAAATTTTACGTTAATAGAAAATAAAAATATAAGTTTGTCGCGAATAATATAGTAAAACGTAATAATAATAATTTATGTATTTTAAGGAAATTCGCTAAGTTGAAGCAGCTCCTGCGTAACGAATTTTCTATTATCCTAGTTGGTCGACCAATTTTTACGTTAGAACTACTTGAATTGTACTAGTACATTTAGCTAGCTAGCTTAACTTAAAAGTATACGTACACATTGCTTAGTTCTTCTTAACGGCGCCTGTTGTTGATTACTCTCTGTTACTCTGGCCTCTGGCTCGTCCACACTTGGTACATCCCGTCGTCTTCCATCACCTCCATGCTTTTGACCCCCCAATCGATCCGGAAGTACTTGGCCGAACACCTCGTTCTCCACACTCAATCTTCCCAGATTCCCATTGGCGGCGATCCTTGCACTGGCCGGCTTCAAGAGATCTCCATGTATTTTCGTGGGAGGCACTGTATCCTAAACATAGATACCAACTGGTAAACTTCTCAGCACCCTGTAAGGTCCTTTCCACTTTGGTGCCAATCCACTATTAACACATTCCACCTTACTGCTGAGCACTTGGTTGCGCTTCCAGGCGGACTCTCCAGGTTGGTAATTGCCGAGCTATCTTAACATTTTCTTGACGTACTTTGCCTCGCTCATTAACCCAATCTTGCAGATCAGAGGCTCTTCTGTGACTTGTATATGCCAATCCCCAGGCTTCTTCATTTCTGCCCCCAGTAACAATTTGGCAGGCCAAAAACCATTTGTTCTATTTAATCGGTTTCGTATCGCAAATAATGACTTGTGTAGTTGTTGGTCCCAGTTTTTATGTTCTCGAACCAACAGATGTAAACGCAACAACTTTTTTAACTCTTAATTCAGTCGTTCCGTGGGGTTAGGTCGTGGATGGTATATTGAAGAACTCCATATTTCTGTGTTCCAATCTCTATTTACTGCTTTCCACTCTTTACATCTGAACTGGGGACCATTATCACTCAGTACTACTCTCGGATAACCATAGCGACGATAACCATAACCATCTTCGAAGTCGACGTGGCCCCCAATGGAAATGCTTCGATCTATCTAGTGAAAAGATCAGTCACGACCAATATATTCGTCTTTCCACGTAATGTGCGTGGATACGGACCTATCAAGTCGATGTTTATTACCTCCCATGGTGAAGTAGCTCATACATGAGCTTCGTTTCTGATCTGATTCAGTGGCTTCACTCTAGTGCACGTACCACACCCTTTTACGTATCTACGTATGTCATCTTGCAGCCCATACCAGTAGATGCGGTTATGAATCTGGCGATACGATTCTCTCCATCCAGGGTGTACTGCTTCATCACTGTCGTGATATCTTCTTAGGAAACCAAGTCGGCGTTCTTCGCGAACCACTGGCACTTCTTGTACCATCTGTTGATTATGATACCAGAGCATCCCGTGGCGTGTTAACCAACGCCACTTTATGTTTTTCTTGAGCAATTCTCGTCGGAGTTTGTTGTAATGAAAATTAGTGAAATAATTTTTGAGGCCTCAACGCACAATTCTAATTACAAAAAGAAAATAATAATGAAAATAGTTATTAAATGAAATAATTTGGAAAATAAATTACATCTCGATTTAAAATTATTTTATTGAAAAAGACTTTTAAGGATCTAAAATTATTTTATTGAAAAAAAAAGAAGATAAATTTTTTTTTATAGCAAAAATATTATTTTTTTGTCAAAAACAACATGTTAATTTTTGCTAAATGACTATTTCGATTTATGTAACCAAGTCACACAGACAAGTTAAAAAAAAGAGTATTATGTTATACGATATACAATATTGGAATGGTAAAAACTGACATTTCAAAAGGGAAAGTGTTGCTCAAGCTAGTGTTAAAACTCCGAGTCCAAACATTGGCCATATACTGTGCCATATACTGTGGGAATGAGAAATATATACAACAGTTGTACCCAACACTGAGTAAAACGTGCTCATCTTGTGGGGAGAGAAACATTTATCACGTGTATGAGTCTCTTCGGGGAACGCGATTATTAAACAATCTAAACGTGTCCAAAATCAGTGAGGTGCATAAAACAAGACATTGAAGGTAGTGCGGAAAGTGATTCGAGTAACGAAGAGTGTAGAAATGAAGAAAACTCTGGTAACATTTTAAACATTCATACTGTTAGTGCATCCAATGCAATTATAGTAGATATGCGCGTAAATAACAAGACCATCGAGATGCTTGCGAGTTGCACACGCAATGGTGGAGAAAATGTTATGGAAAAAATTGGTTTCTCCTTTTGGAACCCACTCCAACCCTAATCGCGTTTACAAACCATGAAATAAAAACTCTAGATAAATATCGCGTGACAGTGAAATCTTTCGATAGCACCCTTAAACTGCCAATATACGTTGTTGACCAGAACGATATATCCCTTTTCGGGCTGGACTAGTGCCTCACGTTCAAACTACCACTACCACCAGGTTCAAGAGTTCTTGTATTCTATAACAAGACGTAGAGACAGGAGAGTTCAAAACAGAAAACAAACCCCGATTTATCGATTATCATACACAAATTCAGAGACATTTTTGATGAGAAGTTAGGGATAATAAAATATCACCAGGCAAAAATATATATTAACGACAATGTTAAACCCAAGCAATTTAGGCCAGGAAATGATAGCACTACAAAATCAAGTAAGCGCAGAACTAAGGCCGATTAGTAAGGCAAGATGTTTTAGAACCGGTTAAAACCACATACAATCCTTTGACATGGGTGTCACTAATTGATTTATAACCAAATGGACGAATTCGAATATACGCCGATTTTCGTGTTACCATAATACACATGTCCAAGATGACGGCTACCCATTATCTCATTTTGAAGAGATTACAGTAAAGCTCGCGGGAGGGAAATTATTTACAAAAGTTGATCTGAACGACGCTTCAGTTAGAAGTACAGCACAAGTCACGCAAGTACTTAGTAATCAGCACACATAAAGGCTATTTTGCGTACAATTGCCATTTGGTATCAGCTTTGCCCCCTCACTTTTTCACAGGGATCAAAGGAGTTGTATGTTATCTAGATGACATCCTCATTACTGCACCAAGTAACACTCTCCACATAGAACATCTGACGGACGTGTTACGCAGATTACAAACCGCAGGGTTGAAAACACAAAAATAAAAATGTGATTGGATGCGTAAAAGCGTAACATACTTGTAGATAGAATTAATGAGCTTGGACTTCATCCAACGGAAAAACGAATTGAGACTTTTGAAAAACATACAAATTCCAACAAATACCACACAATTACGGTCATTTTTGGGGACCATTATTTATTATGAGCGTTTTATAGTAAACCTCCATGTAAAGTGCGTACCGCTCCACTAACACTTAAAGAAAAACAAATCCTGGAACTGGACACAAGAAGACACAGAGCTGTTCAACCAAATGAATAATGCATTAACATCAACAGATACGTTAGCACATTATGACCCCACTAAAGCGCCGGTACTATCCAGCGATGCCAGTAATACGGAGATTGAGCTGTATTGGCACACAGGCTTATAAATGGAGATTTAGAACCCCTATTGCGTGTGTATCACGATCATTCACTGATATGGAAAAACGATATTTTACCATCGATAAAGAAGCATTGGGATTAGTCTACGCAATGACCAAATTTCATCAATACCTGTATGGTGGATATTTCACCCTCCTCCCTGATCACAAACCACTGGAAAGGATATTCGGGGAAAATATAGAAACTCCAAAAGTAGCTAGTAATAGTTACAGTTATAACATTAGTTATCTTCCAGGGAAAGATAACACACCCGCCGACACTTAAGGTTTCCAAGCTTAGACACGCCACAAACAGACCGAGAAAAATGGGGCTTTCCCGAACGAGGTCATCTATTAAATCTTCGGACGCGTAGGTTAACCGTTAACAAGAAGGAGCTCCAAACCGCGACAGCTCAAGACCCACACCTGAAAACACTCCTATATATCCAAACAAATTGCTATATCCAAACAAATTGGCAGGTTAAAAGTAACTGGAGGCTTGCTTATCAACCTATTTAGAAAAACGAAAAGAATTGTCTTACGAAGAAAACATCCTGTTATGGAAAGGTTGGCTCTGCATTCCACATAGTTGCCAAGAAACTAAACATCTTGCAAGATGGGCACCCAGGTAAAACTACAATCCAGTCGATGGCTAGGTTGCACGTACATTGACCAATCATTGATAGAGATATAACAGAAACTGTTAGAAGTTGCGAAACATGTCAGCAATCTCAGAAAAGCACCCAAAATACGCCTCTTTATCATGGCTTCACATAGATTTTACAGCGCCTTTTGAGGGTAAAATGTGGGTAGTAGTAGATTCATACCCTCGGTGGTTGGAAGTTATTCAAATGAAGAACATCACTTTGTCAAGTACTATTATTACTCTTCGTGCAATATTTGCAAGATTTAATTTACCTAAATTTATTTTGAGTGAAAATGGCCCACAACTTACGTTAGAAGAATTCCAACATTTCTGCAGTGAAAATGGAATTACCCACATTAAAGTTACTCCATACCACCCTAAAGCAAACTGCTTGCCGAGCGGGCAGTACGAACTTTCAAAGAAAGGATGAGAAAGGATGGTGACAAGTCTTTACATCAAAACGAAAGACTCTACAGTTTCCTTTTTCCGTATACAAATACAGTTCGAAGATCGACTAGTAAAACTCTAGCTAATTTTTGTTTGGTCGCCACCCTAGATCCTTATTCGACCAAATTAAACCTGACCCAGAGAAGAATATGGAAGCAGAACAATGGAAACGACGAAGACGAATCGCCGGAATCCCACACGTATCCGGAAATACCTGCCCGTTTCAGCCATGATTAAGTGGGGAAAGAATGTATTAGTGTGGATCTTCCTTTGTGCCTGACCGGCCTTGTGGTTCGTATAATCGTTGTGCTGGTCGCTCGCAGTCAGTTATTAGTGACAAGCAAATGGTGCGAAGACAACGATACAGTATCCATACGTCAGCTAACAGTATAAAATATACAACGGAGATAATACATGCATACATTCCACAGATTATATTATTATATAAACAATACATATATATTATAATTATTAAACGTAATTATTAGACTTGCTAGAAGGATGCGGTTTTTTTAATTTGGAGCAGAATACATTTAAACTTACGGGTAAAAACGGAAAACTTTAATTTACCCTACCAAATTTCTTCGAAAATTGGAAAAACCCTTCAAAATTATTTTAAATTTTTTACTTCTATTCACACTAGAAGGATATAGTTTTTTGCATTATACCAAGGACGCGAAGCCAAGGCCGAAGGCTGCTCCGGAGACTAAGGGGGTGGAGCTCCCTTGCAAACGAAGCAGGTTATTAATATACAGGTACTTAGATTTTCATATTACAAAAATTCAGCCAGACCTTGTTTATGCGAATATAGGTATTTCACGAAACAAAATTTTACTTCTCCTTTCCAAATCCTCTGCTCCTAAGCATGGTAAGTCCTACTCATTGGTGGAGAAGCTTAAGTGCATCGATGAACGGCTATACTATGTCAGAGATAACTATATTACTGGCAGGAATATCCATGCCGAACAGAATAGCCAGGAGAAGCCAAACTAAGAACCCATTCAAACCCAAAAAACGGTGCGAGTTATTGCGCCTAGAGAACTATCCGAAGGCTAGGGCAGCAGGGTTAAATGCTGTCATGAACAATCCCTTTGGAGCAACTGGAGAGCTCCATTGAATAAATGCTCTCCCCTTCAGGGGGCCGATGGGGTAGTAGACGGCCCGATTTTCTCGTGGGACTGAAATGGAAACACACAGTAGAAAAACAAACTCTGGCACTCATATCCCCCCAAAAAGTGAATCAGTTGGGTCTAAGGTTGATTCAAGACCGAGAGTTTAAATTAAATTACACATCGGGTTTGATCAAGTCAACCTTAGACCATTAAAAGCATTAGAGGGCCAAAATGTCAGCTATTCAAATAGTTCAAATAAACCTCCAGAACAGTAAGGCAGCCTCCGCTGTCTTCTGTCAAAAAGATTCTGGCAAGGGGAATTTCCATAGCCCTAGTCCAGGAGCCTTGGTCTGTAAACCATAGGGTTCTTGGACTAGAAAATGCTGGAGGACAAATTATTTACAATAAAACTCCAGAGAAACCCAGAACTTGCATTTATGCAACGAAGGGCATAAATGTCTTGCCGCTGTTAGAGTTTTGTCAGAGAGACCGTACAGCGGGAAAAGTAAAATACAACATGGGCAGCGAAACTGGACTAATCATCGATTCGATCTACCTACCCTATAATGCATCTACTCCACCACCAACAACAGAGATGAAAGACCTGAACTAGTATTGTGAGGAAAAAAACACTAACTGCACAAATGCAAAAGTTGAATACCTCTTTGATTATATTATAGCTAATAACTAAAATATAGTTAATTAAGGTCACAAGCCGACTTTTATAAATTGGGACGAATGTAATTCAATACTAAAGTTCAAACTCGCCACAATCCTGAAAAAAATTAAAACAATACTGCACATTGAGCTTATTGCAACTGAGCTTGAGCATGCAATAACTAATCCTTTCCAAGAAAACTGCCCGGAGGTCTCAAAAGAAATCAAAAAATTTAACTGAGGGATTTTGCCTTAAGGCTGTATATTTTAAATCTAGTATATTTTAATTTAGTTAATTTTCTATTTATTTTTATTTTTGTCTGTTGATCTCGACTTTATATCTATCTCTAATTGTCAAAGAGTAAAGTACGACTAGCTAATTTATACTGATGATGACTACATTGTAGTCGAAATACGTATTTATAATACAAAAAACTGATCTAGGTAAAGGGGGCGAATTTGAAATTTTATTTCAAAAACCTAGAGTTCTCACTAATTATCATTCGATAATATAAACTTAATTGTTGGTATAGAAATTTTAAGGGCAGCCGAAATTTCTTTGGTAATAGTGAAAAAAGTGACAATTTGTATGAGAAATGCATATTAAGTTGGCTGCGTATTTTTATTTATTTGTGGGGTTGAGTATTTTTGTAAGCCATCTTGAGGACGGACGAACCCTTGCATCCGTTTACTTACGGTGCGGTGCTTTCATTTATTTGTTATTCACATTCCCCTAGAGATGGGTGCGTTTGTAATTTTTAAAAAACGACAAAAGTTCATTCGTTGAGGGAAAACAACTGTTTCAAACAACAGTTTCAAAAATTTCACATTGACAAACATTTTACAACCATAACTACTACATTTTTAATCAACCGTTGACAGTTTAAACCAACCGCAACCCAACTCACCATTGAATCAATTGTTGAGAGAATAACATTTTTAGGAACCAACTGCAGTAGCCAATGTTTATTTTGTTTTAGTTTTGTTTTTAATACTCACTTTATTAAGTTTTTTTCGCCTTCCTTTTAGATTTTAGATGACATGGCATGTGTAATTTGTGACAAACTGTTAGAAGATGGAACACAGACGAGTGTTCGGAGAGAAAAAGCATTGAAATATTTCACTCAAGCCAGTAAGATGATTCATTAAATGAGATGGTAATGTTGCAATATTTAAGGGGAACACTAAAATTGAACATCATGACAAATACCGGAAGAATTACGCGATAGAAAAGTCTATTGCTGCTTATTTGAAGAGGGCTTAAGAAAACTCTGCATCAAAACCGCTGCGTTCAAGTGTCCCTGACTTTGCCTTTCTCACTGTTTTTGTGTGGAGAGGAAATGCCTGTTGTCTATGCCAAGAATCAAGTCAAAAGCCTACCTCAAAACGCAATTTTGTGGATCCTGTGAGGAAATGAGCCGATGAAACGAGGAAATGAGAGAAATTTGCTCAGACTCAAGAAACACACACGCAAGAAACCGAAATGATGAATTTGGCCGCAGTATAGTACATCGTGTAGAGCAAGTTACTGACTTGGTAGTAGCTGATTCACAGTACCATTTTCTGTGCATGAAAACTCTGCACCAGCCCCCATGAACTCGCCATGAAGTTGGCAGGCTCTCTGGAGATGAGAGGAGCTCTCTGGAGATTTTCTATTAAACAGTTACGAGGAATGTCAATTCACAATGGAAGAATTGATGGAGCAAATTGAAGGTGATTTCCGCCCGCATCCGAGCACTGTCAGAAGTCACTTCCAGATGTATGGTCAGGATATTTACGTTATAACAAGCATACCTTACGTTGTATGTTTTAAAGCCACTGGGCACAAAATCATCAATGAATCATGGTATCTAGATGTTTAGAGGCTAAAAAAACCGTGCTCTAGTTAAAGCAGCCGCTGCCGTAATTACGGAAGACATAATATCGCAAGTATATAATTTAACTGAATACCCCCAGAAAGGTTTCTTCAGAAAGATTTCTAGATGATACTGAGGATCTCATTCCTGAACCTATTCGAGTTTTTATGGACGTTGTGGTGCTCAGCAAAAAGCGAGAGGATCTGGAGAAATGTAAGAAACAATCACCAGCCATTACACATCGTGATTAGAGCAACATTTCTTTACATAAAATATGGTTCTCGACAATTGTTAAATGCCCTGTCTTCTATGAGGTATTATTCCTCGTACAATGAACCAACTCCATTTGAAGTGTCATCAATTATGCGTCCTCTCCTGGCTGTTAACCAACATGCACATTGATGATCTATGACAACGCTCTGATTCAACATTCAAACTCTGGATGGATGAAACACATTCCACACAATGGGGGAGGCATCCCATGTGTCACCCCAAAAAATGATTTTGCCCCGTGTAAAGAGTTCACGACACGGTGATTTTTTCCCTTGTACCATATTTTTTTAATGAAATTTAAAACTTTTATCACTCAAGTTGTAACTATGCCGCTCGAATATACTCTCTCGCATTCAGGGATGTATTTTTATTTTTAAATAAAACCACGTACCAAATTTCAGTATTGCCACTTTCGGGAAGGTTGCGTTGGGAAAATTTCAGTATTACATACTGTAAAGCTTAAAATGTCATGGTACACATAAAAATATGTGTACCATGATATACACTTTTTAAGTTAAGAAAACTAGCGACTAATCAATCTCGTTTGATTTCTTAAACAAGTGGTTATTGGAACTACGTATAGCTAGAACAAGTGGTAGGTAGTCCTGCAACTTGAAGTTCGATTCTTTGGTACATGAAGTTAATTGGGATCATACGATTTCATATAGGACGTTTTTAAAAATCATCCGATCATGTATGAGAGCCCAGCTTCCTCAAGATAATCGTCTATGTAGTAAGTTTTATGACTTGTCCTCTGAAGTATATTTATTGCTGTGATTCATCGGTTGTGTTGACAATATTGAAAACCGAAAGACTTGAAATCCGATGGAATGAAATATACAAATTGAGCATGTTTTGAGTCCTTCGATTGTCACACGACTCAGTCGTTCAATAATCGAGTGCATAGATTGAGCTTATTTTGTGACAAATAGTCAATGAATTAAATTTCTTTACAAATATAAACGATATAGAGCATCCAAGAATTGTAAACTAATTTTTCGAACGACATACGGTTTATTTAATTTTATTAATGGTAGAGTCAAATTAGCATTAGCCAACTCGTGACGAACCAGGGTCAAAATTGAATTTGTTTATAACAAAAAAGCGTTTTTTCTTAATATCTTTTTTAAAACTAAAAATTTTAAAAATGACATAGAATATTATTCAATTCTATGTAAAAAAATAAAACAAACGAGCCCATGAACATTAAAATTGGTTTATTCGAATTCGAGGAAAAAATTTCCAAAGTTCTAAAACCGCAAAAATTTTAAGTTAAAATCTAAAATCTAAAAACTATTTCATTTTTCTTTTGACAATGGCAAAGTATTCCTTTTATATGTTAAAAATAACGTGCCCAAATATAGCCCTCAAAAAAGATTAGGTCCCCGACAATTAATGAATTACCACGTCCCCTATTTTTATAAATAAAAAGGATGCATTTGATCCGAGACGAATAAATCTTTTTTTAAATGAAAGGTCTTTAAAATATCTATAAAATGCAGAAGAAAATTATTTTTTTAACTGTATTTTTACCCATTATTTTTCAATTTGTTTATAACGCGCTATATACAAATTTAAAAAAAAAAAAAGTTAAGAAATTATTTAAATAAACTTTGTTTTCTTTTAACTTATAGATTTTTTATAGACCTTTAATTTAAAAAAAATATAACGATACGTTAACTTTTAAGAGAGATATCATATGTTGTACCTTTTGCTAATTTACTTATAAACAATTTAATATTTTTAGGTTTTATAAGCCTTAATCGAAAGTTTAAACACTTACCTATCTAACTATAACATCAACAAATTTTTCTGACCTATATGGTCTATTTCTTAAAGAAAAGCAGGATTAAATCCGTGGGTATTTAATTACAAAATAATAATTTTATAGTTTATATACAGCTTCATAAAATTTATCAAAAAGAGGGAGCATGTATGTTTAACTAGGCAATATAAATACGTTCTCATATGCCATCGTCGGAATGAATGTTCGAAATGAATACTCGGAAAATTGCGGTTCCGAGCAACCTGCCTGAAACCCCCTTTTTGAAGTTGACTTGACTGTACCATAATTGCATTATAAAATTTACTGTTTCCATAATAAATTTTAAAGGGGTCAAATTACAAAATAAATCCAGAAAACATTCAAATATATATAAATTCTTTTTATTTTTGAAAGAATATATTTGAACAGTGTAACATGAATAATATGCATGGCTGAATTACTGTATAACTCATAAATTTATTATTTATAAGCAAAAGTTTTTGTTTTAATCCAAACATTTTTGAATTATCTCTGTAAATAAAAAGAAAATAGAAACTATTTTTTTATAGTTTTTTTAAGCGAATTTCCTTCAAAAGAGATGCAGCTATTGTTTTTGTACCAATGTTGGAATTTTGTAAAAATTTCTTTAAATGTCCATCGATCCTACCTATTAGACGTAAAAAATCACTCTCGCTAAAATAATTATATGCATATGTATTTATATATATATATATATATATATATATATATATATATATATATATATATATATATATATATACGTATATATACGTATAAAAATATATGTATTTTTATGTGTCCGTGGTATCTCTAGCGGTCTCAGTTTTATTCCGATTGGAATGAAATTTGGTATTTGAGACGCTTTTGATATTCTAAAGGTCAAGGTCGTTAATGGGTAAAATCGAACAAGGGGAAAGGGGGGTTTAGGGAGAGGGGGAAACACAAAATTTGGTATATCTCCCTAAATATTTGATAAATTGGAAATTTATCAGGATTTAAGGTGTAGGTACTAAGTTTTACTGTAATAGGGAATATGCATGAAAATTTTTTTTCACTTGAATTGAAGCATGTTTACTTGACAAATATCAAGGTAAAATTACTTTAAAAATAAGCGAGATATGAATGATTGAAATTCTCGATTAGACAAAGAGGGTGATAACCTCTTTCACTTTCACCATTTAAAATACACGTTAAACTCCGTTTTTAGTATTTTTGCAAGAAAGAGGCAGATAATAATATTTAAAAGCTTATAGCTTCCTTGATATTTGTCGGATTTTAATTTCGTTTTTAAATATTATTACAGTATTAACAGTATTTTCATATTCTGAAAATAAATGTGAAAAAAAATTTCCATGCATATTCCCTATTTTGTTTCTTATCATTTTTCTGTTACACTAATATTTACTGAAATATTTACAATTAAAGACTGAAAGTTAAAATTATAAATATCTCTGTTCACATTAGAGTTTGAGAAAAACGATCAAGTAATGAATTGTAGCAAACTTAATTTTCTTCAACTTTACTCCTTATACATTTTTCGATTATTCTAATATTAAGAGAGATATTTTATATTTTGTGTTTTCTTCTATGTTTATGCCCCTCTTTACCCTTGATGTATGCCATTTATTAATAAAATTGGCCTTGAAAATACTAAAATCATATCAGATATGACATTTTATTTTGATCAGACTTAAATTGTGACAAGAGATATTTATGTATTCTAAGCAAATTCGCTAAGTTGACGCAGATCCTGCGTAACGTATTTTTTTTATATCTTTATTGTAAATTCATATTGTTGCAAATCACATTTCAAATTATATGTTTAACTACGTTTGTTTAAATGATTATATGTAATTTTATTTTATCGAATGTAAAAAAGAAATACTGTACTTATATTAAAATTACTGTCCTTAATAGTCAATTATTATTACGTAAATATTCTATTTTTTGGAAGAAATCAATTGTGCGTTTATAAACATTACTTTAATGATTCTATATAGGAGAACAAGCAGTGTCGGATTTCAGCATGGACATGTGCTCAGAACAGCGGAAACTAGGAGACTTAAATTTTTGAAGGTTATCTAATAGAAAATTAGCTATATGTAGAAAAATTAGGTCCGATTATTTAAAATATTATAGTTTATGAAATTGTTTGCAGGATAACTTTGCTTGTAATTTTAGATCGAATCGTATTCTCCACGAAATAATTTTAGTTTGTTATCAAAATTATTTAAACCAGTCAATAAATTGAAAAAAGTTAATAAGATATGAAATTATTTATTTGATATGTTCTTTCGAACTTTTCAATTAATACATTCTTATACATTGAACAAATTTTAAGTACATTAGTTGGTTGATACATATAAGTATACTTAATCCGACCAAAAACATAAATGTAAGAAAGGGCCGAGTTTTCGGGAAAATCCTTAATGTAATAGTTCCTTCTTAAAAAGTGATGATATGAGTGTAAGGACCGAGCTATTTACAAAGTAAATAGCTCTAGACTTTGTATAATAGTTCCTTCTTAAAAAGTGATGATATGGAAGAAAGGATCGAGCTATTTACAAAGTAAATAGCTCTAGACTTTATATAATAATAGTTGCTTCTTAAAAAGTGATGATATGAGAGAAAGGACCGAGCTATTTACAAAGTACACAGCTCCAGACTTCATATAATAGTTGCTCTTTAAAAAGTGATGATATCCCATTATAGAGCCGAGCTATTTACTAAGTAAATAGCTCGGTAAACTATTAACTAAAACAATTATTGAGGGGTAAATTGATTAAGTGTAAGAAAAAATTTGGTTGAAATTTATTTCGTAAGTTTTCCCTTAGTATGTTTTTCAAATTTTATAACACGGCAAGATATAAAATATTTAAATCATCAGAAAAAATAACTTGCCGCGTTATATAAAATCTTAAAAACATACTAAGAGAAAACTTACGAAATAAATTTCAACTAAATTTTTTCTTACATTTAATCAATTTACCCCTCATTAATTGTTTTAGTTAATAGTTTACCGAGCTATAATAATGGTGACAATGAGAAATCAAACCCTTTAAAACAAAAAAATTCAAAATCAGTTCATAAATGACGGAGTTCTGAGGTAAAACAATTAAATGTGTAACACTTGTGTGTTTATTGTATAGAATCTCATATATGTTAGGTATTGACCAACAGTATAATAAAAATGTCTCAGAAATTCTCCACCAAATGCAAAAAAACGCATCTTTCTACCATGAATAGAACTTTAGGGGGTTGTTTTCCCATCTTTTTTGGGAGTGGTGAGGACAAGTTTTAAGTTTTTCTAATTACCTTCTTAATTTGTAGATACTAAGCATCGAATGCAAAAAACCACATCTTTCTGGCATGTATTGAAGAGAAAGGGAGCTTTTAGTGGTGTTTTTCCATTTGTGAATGGTTGCGATTGGAAAATTTACTCTAATAAAATTATCCTGTTTATTTAATCCAGTTCCACGTTGAATAAAAACAACCCGTTCTTTCTAACATGAAAAGAAGTGAAAAGGGCAGTTTTAGGGGTGTTTTTCCTCTTTTTGGAGATTGCGATGTAGGTTTAAGTTTTTTGAATAATCTTCTTAATTTGTAGCTGTTTAGCGTCGAATATAAAAAACTGCATCTTCCTAGCATGTATACAAGAAAAGGGGTAGTTTTAGGGGTGTTTGTCCCATTTTCGAAGGGTATAGATGGAAAAATTTACGGTTTTAAAATAATCCTATTATTTTAAACCCGGTCCACGTCAAATGAAAAAACCTGATCTTTCTAACATGAATTGAAGTGAAAAAGGCAGTTTAAGGGGTGTTTTTCCCATTTTCGGAGGTTTCCGATGTAGGTAATGAAATTTTTCAAAGTAATCTGTTAATTTGACTTTATTTTGGGTCGATTGGTAAAAATCCCATCATTTCAGCATGTAAAGAACTGACAAACGTTATTAGGGGGGGTGTTTTTTCGATTTTCCGGGGAGTTGCAACGAAAAAAATGAAGTTTTCCGATTTTTTCCGTCGGTTTCAAGCAAGTTCTTGTCGAATGCCAAAAACCGCAACTTTCTAGCATGAATCAGTCAGCTTCACTTTCAGCTTTATAGCATAGCAAAAATGTCCATCGATCATAGCTAATAGATGTCGAAAATCACCATCTGTAAAATTTATATATATATATATATATATATATATATATTTATATATATATATACATATATATATATATACATACATATATATATATATATATATATATATATATATATATATATATATATATGTCGGATGTTGAATTTGTGCAAAGGACAAATTCACATTTGGAGATTTTAAACACTTACATTTATAAGTACAAAGAAACTATTTTTTAAGAAAAGGTTTATTTTATTACAGTATGTCCGACATAAAGGATCCTCCAGACATAGAGGTCCGGAAATTAGATATTATCGATACTTATATATTCTTAGAATAAAATAAATTGTCTAAAAGTGCATTAAAGAATAATTGCTTTAAGATTATCAATCAACACAGTAAGTAAGGGTTCGGTCGAAGTGGCACGTGTGCCTCTACTTAGACGCAAATTGTACGGTACGGATGTTAATAAACCTATTTTTTGTGATATACCAGAGATGGTACATAAATATAATGTAGTAATAGAATGACCCCTTTCCAATATTTTTACAAACATCAAGGGGGGTGAGTTTCAAAAAGGAAGGAGGATTTCAGTTCTGAGAGGACAGCACCCGAGTACAGACCGTATCGTGCAGTTGCGTATTAGTATCAACTGAACTCTGCTGAAAGTTCACATGGAAACAGCGTTTGGATTGTTGGTAGCCCCTTTTGGACTAGTATAATTAATTATGTTTATTGATGAGATAACCGTGGTATGGCATTTGTTAGTATTATTCGTGTTGTATCTGTATTGTTAACTGGAGCCAACTTACTGTGTCGTAGGTTGAACTATTTGTAATTACTGATTGTGAAAGTGCGGGACACCGGGTATTATTGTAGACTAGTGCGTGTTTGTGAAAATGCAGTTTTCAGTGTGCTATTGGAAATTGGTAAGTGTTTGTATTTTATAAAAACAACAATGCCTGACAACATATATACTGGTTCAAACGACCATGCTCTCAATGCTATTCCGACATCAGAAGTGGGATCAGTGCCTGGTATATCATTGCAAGATAAACATGAGAAAATACGCCAAAAGTAATATCTGTTCTAACAAAAGAACTCGTATCAATTATCTTTGATTCTAATTACCCTATTAAGTTCCATACTGACGCTAGCTATAATGGGTTTAGGGCTATGTTAAGGCAAAAGATCGAAGTAAAGATCATTCTTATGAACTATAAACTTTAGCTGTATTAAACTCATTAAAAAATTTTCGACATTGTTTACACGGGCGGAAATTTGTGGTCATTACAGATTGTAACTCATTAAAAGTATCTCAAAATATAGCAAATTTAAATGATCAAGTCCACAGATATTGGGCTTTCTTGTAGTCCTTTACTTTTGAAATTATATATCGTGCGGGTAAACGAATGACTCTTGTAGATTTCCTTTGACGAAATTCGATAGATGTTAATAATAAAATAGTAAATAAAAGAAAAGAAAAGGAAATTAATCTAGCTGAGAGTCGGGAGATTCGTTATTAACCGAACAACGTCGCGATCGTCAAATCTAGAAAATTGTTACCGGGTTACAGAACGATGTGATTGCGGAAGACATCGCGAAAAACATACGAGTTGCGATCTTGTATCCTTTTCCGCAAAACTCGGAGAAATGTAAAACGCTTATTGTTTGCCATCGCTTCAAGGGGTTTCGTTGGTCCGTTATTAGGGTGTGCATCAGTGCACTTGGAGTGGGATAAATTATGCACTTGGACTGGGATAAAGCGCTTGAGGGGCTTTATGAGTAATTTTGGTTTGAAGGAATGGCGAAATATCTGTATAAACCATTGCACGGTCGTAGAAAGACGCGATAGGAGAAACACAATTGGGTTTTAATAGTACTATCAATCGTGTAACTAAATCCAGTCCTTTAGAGTTATAAATTCGTAATGTAGCGAGACCTCACGATATCTCCAAGGTAACACAGCAGGCCGTAGATAATATAAAAGCTAATGCTAGATATGATAAAAAAAAAGACTCGATAAAACTAAAGCAAAAATAATTAAATTCAATATTGGTGATTTTGTATTGTTAAAAAGAGAAGAAAGAAACCAAACTAAATTAGAACCGAAATTTAGGGGCCCATTTGTAGTGGCAGAGGTTTTAGAAGGAGATAGATACACTTTAAAAACAGTAAAATGTAAAAGGACTTACAAATACAGTCTTGATAAATTGAGATGCATGCCGGAGGGTTACATTCCTAGAGAGTTAGATGTCTGTGATTCTGATAACGATGTTGAAACCAATTCAGTAGAGAGCTCTGATGAGAACTGACAATCGTTTTGTAAAATGAATTAAGCCTTACACGGTTCCCAAGATTTTCCCACACACCATACATATGGTAACGGGGTCTAAAGAAATTTAGATGTGATTATGTGTAAGCATTTTGTAAAATGAATTAAGCCTTACACGATGTATTCAGTAATGGGGTTCCCATGATTTTCCCACACACCATACATATGGTAACGGGGTCTAAAGAAATTTAGATGTGATTATGTGTAAGCATTTTGTAAAATGAATTAAGCCTTACACGATGTATTCAGTAATGGGGTTCCCATGATTTTCCCACACACCATACATATGGTAACGGGGTCTAAAGAAATTTAGATGTGATTATGTGTAAGCGTTTTGTAAAATGAATTAAGCCTTACACGAAGTATTCAGTAATGGGGTTACCATGATTTTCCACACACACCATACATATGGTAACGGGGTCTAAAGAAATTTAGATGTGATTATGTGTAAGCATGAGAGTAACAGTTTCATTACATTAGATTGATAGCTCATAGGATGTAACTGGCACTTGAGGTAATAAAAATATAAAAAATAAAAAAATAAATAAAAAAATTTAGTTTCATTAAACAAATTCTATCTATGATCCTCGGCTGCTGGACTGGACTACTAAGTTTATGGATTATGATTTAAGTGAAATGTAGTATCTATAATATCGAGTCTAACGCCAAACAACGCTAAAGTTTTGGATACACACGGGGACGTGTGATCGTCAGAATGGCCGTGTCGGATGTTGAATTTGTGCAAAGGACAAATTCACATTTGGAGATTTTAAACACTTACATTTATAAGTACAAAGAAACTATTTTTTAAGAAAAGGTTTATTTTATTACAGTATGTCCGACATAAAGGATCCTCCATACATAGAGGTCCGGAAATTAGATATTATCGATACTTATATATTCTTAGAATAAAATAAATTGTCTAAAAGTGCAATAAAGAATAATTGCTTTAAGATTATCAATTAACACAGTAAGTAAGGGTTCGGTCGAAGTGGCATGTGTGCCTCTACTTAGACGCAAATTGTACGGTACGGATGTTAATAAACCTATTTTTTGTGATATACCAGAGATGGTACATAAATATAATGTAGTAATAGAATGACCCCTTTCCAATATTTTTACAAACATCAAGGAAGGGGGGTGAGTTTCAAAAAGGAAGGAGGATTTCAGTTCTGAGAGGACAGCACCCGAGTACAGACCGTATCGTGCAGTTGCGTATTAGTATCAACTGAACTCTGCTGAAAGTTCACATGGAAATAGCGTTTGGATTGTTGGTAGCCCCTTTTGGACTAGTATAATTAATTATGTTTATTGATGAGATAACCGTGGTATGGCATTTGTTAGTATTATTCGTGTTGTATCTGTATTGTTAACTGGAGCCAACTTACTGTGTCGTAGGTTGAACTATTTGTAATTATTGATTGTGAAAGTGCGGGACACCGGGTATTATTGTAGACTAGTGCGTGTTTGTGAAAATGCAGTTTTCAGTGTGCTATTGGAAATTGGTAAGTGTTTGTATTTTATAAAAACAACAATGCCTGACAACATATATACTGGTTCAAACGACCATGCTCTCAATGCTATTCCGACATATATATATATATATATATATATATATATATATATATATATAAATTATAAGTCTCAGAATATTCGAGTCTTAAAAAAACAATTTTTATTCACTTTAAACTAATATTACAATTCAATTACAAAATACAATATTAATTATTAAAATATTGAAAATAGATTACACGCTAGTGTCGTGGAAACATTTAGCTAACTTATGTAAAAACTAATGTATAATGAATGTTAATTTATATCGGCTTATATACTAATTATTAAACAAGTGCATTGGTTCTAAAAAACTGACGGTGCAATTTCTTGGTTTGACGTCAACGGATGTCGATATTGGAAATAACTAATAATGTAAGCAAATATTATTTGTATGTGTTGTCCTATAACTCTTCCGTCCTTAAGAAGGAAGCTTAACCATAAGTGTGTGGTTAGCTACTGATGTTGGCTGAAGTTCCATTTCTGGTGTTGTTGGTCGTATGTAAACTGCTTTTGGTTTGAGTTTCCTGTAGGTGATATAAACTTCTATGGCAAAGAGAATTATGATTATAATTACTGCGTTAGTCCCATAATGTAATTGATGGTGGTATTGTAATAAGTCCAGTTGTTTTGTGTTTTCTAAATTTTCCATTTGAAGTACATCAAAGTCTGTTTGATTAGAAATTTGAGTTATTTGTAAATTATTATAAATGATTTGTTCGATTTGGGTTGATGATGTGTATGTCATTAATGATCCATAAATGATGTTGTTTATATTAACTTGACATCTGGTGAACGTAATGTAAAGTTGTCCGATGAAATTAGTAATATTTTTACCACATGAATTTGTTATATTGACTGGTTGGTGGTTATAGATTGCTATGTGATTTGGTTCTACTTCTTCTACGAAAATGGCTACCATAGTTCTTTGAAGTATACATTTTGCTGGCTGGTTATTGAGGATGTTGTCTTCGCATTCATTTGATGATGAATTTTGTAATGTTAATGGGTTGCATAGAAATATTTGTTCTATTCTAGTGCAAGGTTTTTCTATAAATGAGTACTGAATAGTGTTATAAAGGATGTAGTTGGTTTTCGGTTTAATGATTTTGTTATGTTCAGGTAAAGGTCGTAGTCTTAGGGTTTCATAGGTATTGTTGGATATTTGACGGATTTGTATTACGAAAATTTAATTGGTATTGTTAAAGTAGGCTTTAAGTTGCAGTAACTCATAAATATGCTCATCGTTTAGTAGTTTGAATTGACTATGGAGAGTTTGTCTGGCTAAGGTTAATTCAGTTTTGGTTAGTATGTGTTTCGATAATATTCCTACTTTTGCTAATGAAATAGAGTTAATTATTGCATCTAATTGGTCTTTTAATAAAGATATTTGAGATTGCATCGAAAAGTATACTTGATTTCCAAATAGCTGTTGTCCCATGTTTGTGCATGTTTTTATTGATTTAAAAACTACTGATAGGTGGGCCTGTTCTGTATTTATAAATTTAGTTATATTCTCGAATCGTTCGATCATGTGTGTATTTAGTTTATGTTGGTCGTTAAGGTAATTTTTGATTAAAAGTGAATTATCCTGGAGTTGCCTGATTTGGTCGTTGATTTGTAAAGCGTCGTCGTTATTCATGTTTCCTGTAATTTTTTTGATTATGTCTCCTAGTTTAAACTCTATTTTACTTCCTAGGTCGATTAGTTGGTTTTGAAGGTGCTTGGGATTATAGAAGAGGGTATGGTTTAGTTCTAAGTTTTCTAGAGTGTTCTTAATATTATCGTAAGCTATTTCTATGTTCGTAATGTTAACTATATGGATTAAGTTATTAAAGTGTGTAATTATTCTAGTGGGTCCGAGATTCAAAGCGAGTAGCCCTTTGGTATGCGTAAGGTCATGATATTCGATATGTTGGCTTGTAGTGAACACGAATCTGTAATTAAGAAATTGATTTCCTTAATTTTAGTTTGCCAACGTGATATTTTCGTTTCTTATCGGTATTAAAAGTCATTCTATTTTATTTAGTGGCTTTGACACGATCGTAGGCGGCATTTAGTTTAGTGTTTCTTTGATTGGTTTTAACATAAACTATACCGTTGATATTTGGAGGTTCGTTTCTTGTTGTGTTAAGTTTGTCCTGTTTCTAATTTCTGTTTGTCGATTATATCGTTAATGAGTTTTGTTTCTATTTGTCTTTCCAAGTTGTAGTCGGTAATCGCATTTTTTGATGGTTTTAGAATTGTAGTTTCTCGTAGTCCGTGAATAATTTTGAAAGGGGTATGTTTTGTGGATGTGTGAATGGAATTATTGTAGGTTAAGGTTGCTAGTTCTAGGAGTTCTTTCAGGGCTGCTTTAGGTTTTTGTATTTTAAGTATACGCATGGTTTCCAATATTGTCGAGTGCAATCGTACAACTGGTGAGTTGCCTGTTGAGTATCTGGCGGCGGTAGTATGATTTTCTATGTTGTACATTCTTATGAATTCTTTAAACTGAAGGTTTTCGAATTCTATCCCAGGGTCATGTATGATTTTTCGTGGAATTCCGTGTCTAGTTAGGAATTGGCGGAATCCTGATAAAGTTTCTAGACCGTTTTTGAAAGGTAGTGTTATTAGTTCGCAGTATTTTGAAAATTTGTCAAGGATAGAAAGAATTGGTTGCTTTTCAATTAATAGGTAGTCTATGTGTAGTATTTCAAAAGGTCGTGTAGCTTGTTCAGTTGCAATGTGTTTTAATTGAAGAGGGTGACGTTCATATTTTGCTTTTGCGCAAACATCGCATGAGTTGATACACGTGTATATTTTTGACTTGATATTATCGAAATAATATTGTTTTTTTAAGTGTTGTAGAGTTTCGTTCACTCCTCTGTGGATAGATAGGTCATGATATTGTTTTATTAAGTTTGATTGTTCGTTTAGGTCTTCGATATCTGTTAAACTTTTCATGCAACGAATAAGTTTATACTTAGAGTAGTATTGTTGATAAATTTTGTTTAATTTATTAAAAGTTTGATCATCTGTAAGTATTGCGTTAAGCGAATTACGATGGAAATATTCTTTAAATATTTTTATTAAATTTTGTTCATTTGAAAGTAACATCTCTATTGTCGTTCGTTTGCGTGTTTTCAAATGGGTTTCGAGTGTAATGTTATTTTTGAGAGTTTTGTCGATTACGTATTCATTTTAAAATTCATTTAATACGCGTTCTGATATGGGGATTTCTGAGTTAATGGTTTCGTCGGCTGAATGTTGAGTTAAGACTTCAACATCTAGGGATTGGTTTTCTGGGTCTAGATTATTTATTTCCGGGACCTGAATTCGTGAAAGCGCGTCAGCATTTGCGTTTTGTTTACCAGGCTTATAGTCAATGTCGAAATTAAAGTCTGAGAGTTTTATTCTTCATCGTAATAGTTTTGAATTGGTTTCTTTTAGAGAGAATACCCATTTTAAAGGTTTATGATCAGTTAGGATATTGAATTTTTGTCCATAAAGATACGGTCTAAATTGCTTGCATGCCCAGACGATTGCTAGGAGTTCCTTTTCGATCGTGCTATAGTTGCATTCACTTTTGTTCAGTGTGCGGGAAGCGTAGCATATGGGTTTGTCTTGCCCAACTGGTCCTTGAGATAAAACAGCTCCTATTGCATAGTTACTCGCGTCTGTCGTTAGTATGAATGTTTTATCGAAATCAGGGTATTGTAGTATTGGGTCTCCTAATAGCAAGGTTTTGCAATATTCAAAGCATTCTGTATACTTGGGGTCTTTGATGTTGATTGTAGTTCCTTTTCGTTATTTTCGCAAAGTTGGGTATGAATTTACGGTAGTATCCTATTAAGCCTAGAAATGACTTTATTTCTGTTACCGTTCTTGGGATAGGGAAGTTTTTGATTGTCTGTATTTTTTTTTTGGGTTTGGTTTTATTCCGTCCGTAGTTACAATGTGTCCTATGAACTCAATCTCTATATGAAGGAATTCACATTTGTCGAGTTGTGTCTTGAATTTAAAATGTCGTAGTTTATCAAAAACTTATTTTAGTTTTTCTATGTGTTCTTGTAAGGATGACGAGAAGATAATTATGTCGTCCATGTAAACTAATACATTCTTTCCTATGTGTTCTTTAAGCATGTTATCCATGACTCGTTGAAATGTCGCAGGTACGTTTTTCAGTCCGAATGTCATGCGCGTGAACTCATAATGTCCATTGTCAACTGAGAAGGCAGTTTTTGCTATGTCGTTTTTATCCATCTCGATTTGGTGGATGCCTGAAGCTAAATCGAGGGTTGTGAAATACTGACATCTCCCTAGTTTGTCTAGTATGTCCGTTATGTTGGGAAGGGGATATCGGTCGTCAATTGTTTTTTCGTCCAACTTTCTATAATCAATGACTAGGCGCCATTTCTTTTTTCCTAAGGCATCGGCTTTTTTACTGACTATCCAAATTGGTGAAGACCAAGGAGAATTGGATGGTCGTATTATGTTTTTTTTCTAGCATTTCATTTATTTGTCGCGTGACTTCCTCCTTGTGAATATGGGGGTACCTATATGATTTTGTATAAATGGAAATGCCGTTAGTCGACTCGATTTTATGTTTTATTTCAGATGTAAAAGTCATCTGCTGGTCCGTTGTGTAGAATATGTCTCAATATTCAGCGCATAATTCTAGTAATTTTGTCCTTTCTTCATCATTAAGGTGATTAGTCCGTAAGTTTTCCAAAGCGGAGTGATAGTCGTAGTTATGAGGATGTTCATTTGAAATCATGTTGATTTTCTGATAATTTTTTAACTGTTCGCAACGTATTGGTTGGGTTAAAATAAAAGATTGGGTTTGGTCAGTTTCGTTTGCTACTAAGATTTGGGCCTTAAATTTTGTGGAGGTGTAAATGCCTGAAACGATTTGAGTGTCGTTCAGTTTAATAGGGGATATTAATACATCTCCGTTTTTAACGTTAGTGGGTAGGGTAATTAGTCGTTGTTCATGTGGGTCCAAATAGAAGATTTGGGGTTAGAGTATAGGTTTATATAACAATTTATTTGTAATGTTTCCAAAGGTGATTGATGGTGCTAGCTAGCTTGATAGTTAAGTCGAGCGTTGAGTTTGCGTAAAGTTTCGTTCCCAATGAGCCCGTCGAAGAAATGATGAAATTTAAACACTAAGAATTCCAAGGGTTGTTGATTATTTAGTTGCGATAAATAATCTACTTGGATTTTCTGATTGATTAAATGTTCTCGCAAGGCAGTTTTTACAGTTATGTGTGTGGGTATGAGTTGAAAATTTGAAGTATGTTTAGGGTCGCAGAAATTGTTATCGGCTCCAGTGTCTATCAAGAATTTTAGGTGATCAATTTTAATGTAGGGGAAAGTTCCGTTAGTTTTGTGGTAGTTTAGTTCAAATAGTCCGGCGGTCTCGATGTTGAGGCATTTGTCGGAAAATTTTCATCTATGCAATCGCTAAAGTTTCTGTAGTTCTCGTTATATTTATGTTCTAAAGTTGGTTCGTAGTTGGGAGTCATAGTTATTTTGATATTCGTCAACTTCGTATTGTTGTGAATATCGAAGATCGTATTGTTGGTTATAATCGTAGTCATAAGGGTCTTGTTGTTCATGGTCAACGTTAAAAAGTTCTTTAGACGTAAAGTTTGGGGGTCTCGATGGTCTAAATGAATTATTAGGTTTGTTATGGAATATTTGTTTGGTATGCCCTGAACTGGTGTCCATGGGTGTAGGTCTATATGGAGGTCTTTGTTGTTGTTGGTTTTGATTTTGTTGTGTGAACATGGGTCTGTTCGGCTGTATAGGTCTATAATGATTATTTTGCGTGAAAGGATTTGGTTTGTGCGTTTGATAAGGGTATGATTGTTGTGGGCTTCTATACATTGGAGAATTGTGTATAGGTCTTGGATTGTTTTGGTAGTTAGGGGTATAATTAAATTTGGGTTGTCGTAAAGGTATTGATTGTGAGTTTTGTCTAAACTGATGATGGTTTGTTTGAGGTTTACTGTAACTAGTTCTGTTTCTGTCCATGCTTGATTGTTGCAGTCTTAATTCGTTCAAGCATACATCATAAGCTTCTTTGATATCTTTAGGTCTATTGGCTCTGACTATATATCCTAGTTTTGGATCTAGTCCTGCTATAAATGATTTCAGAACGATAGACAAGTAAACTTCGTTTTGCCCTGATCGGTATTCTATAGATTTTGAGGTATTTACAGAACTAAGTAGAGCTGTTTGTAAGTCGGCAATTTCAGCGTAATACATTTCTAGCGTTTTATTACATTGTGAAATTGTATTGAGTTTGTGTAAAATGGTTTCGACGGTTCGTCTGTCTGAAAATTGTGTGGTCAGATGATTTTTAATTGTTGTCCAACTATTTGGGTCGCCTACTGAAGTTAAAATTTCGTTTGCTTTGTCAATGATCTTTGTTCTGACTAAATCGATTAATAGTTCCTCGTTTTGGTTAGCTGTTGAAACAGCTCTACCGTATCATAGCGTTTCGAATGAATCTTTCCAGAGTACCAGGGGTACCATCGAAAGGTGTCATCATTTTGATTAAGTCTATTGTTGTAATGTGCGACATTTTAGAAATATTATCGATACTGTTATTAATTGAATTATTTTTTATTGGGGTATTGATTTGATTTATTTGGATTTGATTTAGTTCACTTGTTATTTCTTCAATTGTATCTGTTACGTATGGTGTAATTGAATATATAGAGTCAGTGTCTGAGTCTATAGTTTGAGAATCTAATTGTTGTGTCGACGTACTAGCGACACTTACCTGGTAACAATAAGCCTTTGTTAACAATGTTTTTATTTGTTATTCGTGATTTAGGGTATTTAGGCATTAGAGGATTTCATTCAGTAATCAAAAGAAAAAATGTACTTACAGTTGAATTATGAACGATTTCCACACCATGTTTTAACAAATAGGTTTCCAATGAATTTTCTCGATATTCGTAATGAATTACCACTTGTGTTGCTTTTAGTTCCAAATTGTTTCCAGAAGTTGCTTAGTTATAATAAATTTATTTGATTGTAGGTTCGTCCCAAAGAATTGAAATTCACCCGTTGTAAGTCAATTTTTGTACTTTAAACGTTGGACGTGGTAGTGTCGAAGTTTCTTCGAAGTCGAAGTCGAATAGAAGATTACACGCATTTAGTGTCGTGGAAACATTTAGCTAACGTATGTAAAAACTAATAAATAATGAATGTCAATTTATATTGACTTATAAACTAATTATTAAACAAGTGCATTGGTTCTAAAAAACTGACGGTGCAATTTCTTGGTTTGACGTCAACGGATGTCGATATTGGAAATAATTAATAATGTAAGCAAATATTATTTGTATGTGTTGTCCTATGCTGGGTACCATAACTTATATATATATATATATATATATATATATATATATATATATATATATATATATATATATATATATATATATATGTGTGTCTATAATCACTCTGTCTATAATCAATATTATCAACAATCTATTATTTAATTTGTTAATCCACAGACAAAAGTATTTGTATTTATGTTTTCTACAAGGTAGTTTACTTATATATATAATATTTATACGGCAATTTATATAATTATAATTTAATTACCTATATCTGCGTAAAACATTAATAAGGGGTAAATTGTTTAAATGTCAGAAAAAATTGGGTTGAAATTTATTACGTAATAAGTTTTCTTAAACTAAAATTTTGTAGTATGTTTCTAAAATTTTATATAACGCGGCAAGCTGTTTAGCGAATTTCCTGAAAGGAAATAAAATAGTGACCGCTAGAAAATGATTTATGTATTTGAAGGAACTTCGATCGAAGATGAAACAGCTCCTGCGCAATTTTTGATGATTTCAAATATTTTAAAACTTACCACGTTGTAAATAAAATTTTAAATTATAAAATTTTAATAAAAACATACTAAAGAAAACTTACGAAATATTATTTCAACCAAATTTTTTCTTACATTTAATCAATTTACCCCTAATGATAACAAGAAAACTCGTATTATACCGCGTCATTTACAATTAGCAATTCGTAATGATGAAGAATTAAATAAATTATTATCTGATGTAACAATTGCCCAAGGTGGTGTATTACCAAATATACAAGCAGTGTTATTGCCATAGAAAACTGAAAAGAAAGCGTAAATTATATACATTGGATTATTGACAATAACATTCATCGATCATAGGCCTTTTTAATAAAAGGCCACAAATTAGTGTGAAATAAGAGTGATATATTTTTATTAAAATAACTATATAAAATTTAGTATATATAAGATGTTACTCGATTTGTTTCGATTATAACTTCTAAAATAATCGATTTTTTCTTCTTCAAATAATTGATTATAAACGTAACAGTCTTTGAACAATCATATTCCACAACAACGTGCTGCATGCAATAGTTTTGATATATAACAAAGATAATAGTTTTGATATATATAACAAAGATAATACGGCGATTGGCCTCTCGGATTCGAAGAAATGACTTGACCAGTTGGCTCCGCGTCACAAAAAAAATTTCGTTACGCAGGAACTGCGTCAACTTAGCAAATTTCCTTAGAATACATAAATCACTCTCTAGCGGTCATATTTTAGTCTGATCTAAATGCCTTAAGGCAATTTAAGGGGTGTTTTTCCTATTTTCGGAGGTTTGCGATATAGGTAATGACATTTTTCAAAGTAATCTGTTAATTTGACTTTATAAAAAAGTAAAATGGTAATTTCACTTCAATTAATTGGGGAGGAGGGGTGGAATGCGATGTAGGTAATGAAATTTTTCAAAATGTTCTGTTAACTTGACTTTATTTCGGGTCGATTGGTCTAAATTTCAGCATGTATAGAACCGAAAAACGTAATTTTGGGGGGTGTTTTTTCGATTTTTCGGGAGGTTGCAATAAAAAATATTAAGTTTTTCGAAATAACTTCCTAATTTGTAGCTATTAAGCGTCGATTGCAAAAAACTGCATCTTGTTGCATGTATAGAACAAAAAGGTTGGTTTTGGGGGTGTTTTTACCAAATTCGAAGGGTTGTGATGGAAAAATTTTCTTCCTGCAAATAATTATGTTATTTTGAACCTGTTCCACGTCGAATAGATAAAAACCGATCTTTCTATCATGAATAAAAGTGAAAAGGTCAGTTTTAGTGATGTTTTTCCCATTTTCGGTGTGGTTGCGATGTAGGTAATGAAATTTTTTTAAATATTCTGTTAGTTTGACGTTATTTCGGGTCGATTAGTGAAAATCCTATCTTTCTAGCATGTGTGGAACAGAAAAACGTAATTTTGGAGGAAGTTTTTCCGATTTTCCAAGGGGTTGCACTGAAAAAATTGAAGTTTACCGATTTTTCTCGTCAGTTTGAAGCAATTTCATGTCGAATACAAAAAACCGCATCATTCTAAAATAAGGGCTTGGTTATAAGGGCTTTAAAATTTTTGCTGGCGAAGCTGCAACAGGTAATGCTAGTAATAAATAATAATTGATCAATGCAAAATAGAATGTCAGACCCTTTCTTTACTGGGATATTGAGCAAAAACTGAAAAGAGTCCGAAAATTTCATGGTTTTTTGGGCACACCGCCGCTAGCACAACAGTTTGGAAATTGCAAATCTGGTTTTTTAATATTGGTTTAGGTCCTTACAACATATAAAAAATTCAGGACGACTGGACCTTTTGCAAGCACGAACCCCTTTTCATGTTTAACTTTACTGAACTACATGTTGAAAAAAAGTAGCAAGTCTTCATGGATTCTATAATTTATATCCAACGTGGAAGTAATAATAAAACGAGTTTTTGAGACAATTAACGGATGATTATTATTAATATTAAAATATATTTAAAAAAATATTCATTTTTAAAGATAAATAACATAATATATAAAAATAATAATAAGCCATACATTTAAGGGCGTTCCACTCTGTAATAAAATCAGGACAAAAGACCGGTTTGATTTTATTATAGAACAAATACGTTTACACACATACAAAACACATAGACAAATTCACTATTCATATATACAAAATAATAAAATTTTGAAGGAAAAAAAATTTTTAACTTTTATATTTATATATTCCTTTTAACTTTTTTTCGAAATATATTGCAGTCTAGCAATACGCCCAGAAATGTTTACCCAATGTTTCTCTTCGTTTCAAAATAAACGTGTGAAAAGACTAACTTTCCTATGATGTATTCACGTATTCAAATTACTCCTTTTAAATTTCAGCAAGTATTTAATTTAACAACAAAAACTTAAGAGACCATTTTTATCCAAATTTTAATTTGAACTTTGAGGATTATTAGTTATGAGTAACAAGTAGCATCTCTTAATCATATTTTGAAAGGTTGCTATGTGAAAGATTATTAGTGTTCTAGCTCAGTCGGTAGGTTGGTTAGGTTTAAGCGGCCCTCACACCAAAGCGAAAATAGCAGCGAAGCGAACTTCGCGGCGAAAAAAATCGCTACCATCCATTCCCACATCAGCGCCAAACATTCGCGCGGATTTCCGCAGTGTCCCAACACTTCAATTGTAAACATGACGTCGTCCGATGAAGAGGAGGCTCTTCTGCTATTGGCTTTATTAGAAGAAAACGAAAAAAAAGGTAACTATTATTCCCCTAGGAAGATAAATAGAACCTCTTTCTATAATAGACCTTTTCATACGTTATTAATTTTAAAAACACCGGTAGAAAATATTTCATGTAATAAATCAACTCCTCGATATTATGGCCGAGAAACAAATTAAACAAAGGGACCGAATTTAAGGCGATGCAAACTGCAGCGTGGTTCGCATCGCAAAATACGGTCTGCAGCGAACTGGAGTTGTGGCGGAAAAAATCGTTGCACAAAACGATGAAATATTGCATCAGTCTGTGTACCCTCAATAGTCGGCATGTAAATAGAGATTTTTTTTTCGCTGCTAATTTATTCGCCGCGAAGTTCGCTTCGCGATTATTTCCGCTTTGGTATGAGGAATCATTTAATATTAAAAATGGATATAGGTTCGTAACCAGGCAATACACATTAAGTCACATTCATAAACTATCCTCGTAACCAGAGATGTACAAGATACTTCATATAAAGTATCTGGAATACTAGTTACAGGATACTTTAAAGTATATGAGATATCAAATACAAGTGACTTTTGAAATGGTATTTGAAACACTAGATACAAAATATATATTTTCTATATAATAATACTTAAATAAAAAATAAATCTCCTAATACTTAAAATAAAAAACTTTTTGACAGAAAAAATTATTTTTAATAATCTTAACTTAAAAAGATAATATTTTATAATATTTACGCGATTAACGCGCGTTAATCGTTCGCGACTTAAGTAAAACTAGTTCTTCAAACATTTTATCAATCAAGATTATTAATATTTATTAAAGAGAACTCTTGGTCTTTTGAAATTACATTTCAAATTTAGCCCCAATTCCTAGAATATTCATTTGTATTTTGTACATACATATTTCGACTACAATGTAGTCATCATTAGTATGAATTAGCTTATCGTAACTATCTCTGAATCCATATCCCAAAGATAGTTACGATTAGCTAATTCATACTGATGATGACTACATTGTAGTCGAAATACGTATTTATAAAATACAAATAAATGTTCAAGGAATTGGGGCAAAATTTGAAATGTAATTTCAAGCCCGTCCTCTTCATTTTCTTCATTCCTTAATTAATAATATTATCTCTGAAATAAGTCCGTTGCGCAAGTATTTATTATGAACTAACGTACTTATATGGAATATGGAATATTAAACTTTAATGTAATTAAAATTAAAAACATACCTTTCAAATGATAAAAGTCTAATTTGCCCCTACTCAATCGTACTCAATTGAAAGACAGAAAAAGTGTTGAAGTAATATTCTTGCCCATACGTGATTTAAGTCTATGGTGAACGCCAATAATAATTAATAAAGAATGTGTAGTATGAACAAGAATGGTTAGCACCAGTTAGCCTATATATTTACGAAGCCATTAGCCCGTCCACGACTTCAAATAATGCAAGCAAACCTGGGGTTAATTGAACTCTCAGTTACATATGAGCAGGCGAATACGGGAAAGTGTTAAAGTAATATTCTTGCCCATACGTAATTCAAGGCTATGGTGATCAGTCTATGGTGAACGCCTATGTAGAACAAGAACAAGAGAAGTAGACTGTACCGAAAATCATTTAAACTCGGCCTTGCGCACTTCCGTGCTCTAGATAAATGTCGTTATTATTCAATCGTTTTTTATAATTTTATAATAAATAAATTGGATAAATCAAATAGTGTTTTTAATACGTTGAAACTTAAATAAAAAACACAACATGGTAGCATAATCGTGATTGTCGAAAATACGTCAAATAAAAACCGTTTTTTAAATCTTAAAAAAAAAACACGTGCACACGTTGTTCATAACCTTCGAATAAAAATATGTGCTTAGTGATTGCATATATTAAAATAAAAATTTTTCCATCGATATGGACTTCGCGGAAGGAATCAAACCATTAACAAGTGCAGAAGATTGGCCAATGTGGAAGAACAGGATGATGGATGTACTAGAACTGTTCAATGCATTAGATATTATCCAAGGTTTGAAACGAAACCAATAATAGTCGAGAAATCCACCCAAGTAGAAAAAGAAAAACTAAATGCTTTCTAGTCAAGCAAAAATTGTAATTGCTCAGTTTGTCAGTGATTACATCATCGAAATTCTGGTAGGCTTTCAGTGAAAGAAGCCGGGAACGTGTTTGTTCGACAATTTGATAATTCCGCAGAAGATCAAATCTTCAGGCAATGTCTTGAATTCTTCAAGACAGTATGGCCTGACCGCGACGATGCATCCACTGTGTTATCAAGAATAAAAAATCAATATCGTGATTTCAGTGCAGACCTGAAAACACGAAACATTGCAACAGTAGATGATTTGTTAGAATTATTATTTGTTTCAAAAGTTCTTCACATTCTTCCTAAACGGCTTGAGTCATTTAAATCAAGTTACCTTCTGATGAAAGCCAACTGAAACAAAACGGTAGATGATTTAACAAACGCTTGCATTCTACATGAGCGTAATGTTGCCCCAGTTCCTACATAATCAGGCGAGACATGCACAATGGCAAACACAAAAAGCAAACCAAACACTAGCGTTATGAAAAACCGGGTTGTGAAATCAAAACATAAAAATATCAACGTTACTTGCAAATATTGTAGCGAAAAAGGTCACTGGCTACTAAAATGTCCAAAATGGCTATCAGACGGTCAACCACCATATCCTGCACGAATTGATACAAAAAGCGACAAAAGTAAAACAACCAGCCCTGTGGATCGAGTAGCTCGCAGGCGCCTGCGTTGGCTGCACGCGTTTCTTTAACAACAATCAGTAGTGATGTCAACACGGCGACTACTACTGACGATCAATGGTGGTTTTACAACGGAGCTATACGGCACATCACATTAGACTTGTGTTGGTATAAAGATTTTTCTCCATTTATAAGAGAGTCGAAAGTTAAAGCGACTGGTAAAGAATTGATTCAATATGGAAGGGGTAGTATCGATATAGCAAATTACGTAAATGGAAATATTGAAATAATCTCCCATAAAGACGACTGTTATGTTCCGGGAATTTCCAGAAACTTGCTTTCTGTACTTGCTGCACATGATCGAAATCCAGGCAGTAAGTTCGAATCTAACGAAACAGTGTGAAAATTCATTGTACAAAATCGAACTATCGTAGAAGGGTCGCGAAAACCAGATGGCACATTATATAAAGCTTCATTTCATGCTCTTCAATCAGATAAGACCTGCAGTTATATAACGAATACCGAGGCTACGATGTAACCCCTCCTCGCATCGGTCCTCGGTTACGAGCCACGAGGCGAGGTTCAAAATTTTAATCCTCGTTACTAACCGAGGCGAGGCGAGATATATTATTCGAAAAACTTCGCATCGACCGAGGCAAATTTACAAGAAGTAAATGTTTTTTTTAAATAACGATTTTTTAATGTAACATGTATTTTTACAAAAAACATGAAGTAATAGATAGATGTATTTTAAAGAAAAAAGAAATTTTACGCCATGACTCATTATATTAATAATCATAAATTTGTTCATCGCCGATTTGCAAATTAATTTTATACAGAAAATTAAATTGTATTATTTTTATTTTGTTGATCGACTGCATATTCTTATTTTAGAGGAAAAAACAATTGTGTGGTCAGAGGACCCAGTCAGGAACGAAGTTATTTACGTTATTTTTTCAACTCTAAAGTTAATTTCACGCCAAAAATCGCAGCGCTATTTTATTCAACTCTCTCTCTCTCTCTCTCTCTCTGATTTGTATATTTGTACCAGGATAAACAATACGTTCTGAAAAAGCTAGAAAATGATCTAGGGATCAAAAGTATGATTGATCCAACGATATGCGAACCCGGCCAATTTGGAAAATCGCATCGACTTTCTTTCGGTACACGAGTTACTGCTAAGCAACCTGTAAACTATTATCTGGAGATATATGTGGGCTATTTGAACCATCTTTATCTGGGCGCAGGTATCAAATATTATCAAAGATTATTTTTCTAGGTATCGATATTGTTTTGCAGCGCATGAAAAATCAGCTGTACAAGATGCTATACGTGAAGCCTGGCCGAATGCGCGTACACTCGGGCATAAAGTCAAAGAATTTTTAAGGGCAAATTTTTAATGAAGAGGTTCGCTCTATCTTTCGTGAGTTTAGTGTTTAGCAGCGCTTAACAGCACCATACACTCCAGAGCAAAATGGCGCAGTGGAAGGCGAAAATAGAACCATTGTTGAAATGGTCAGAACCTTTAAATATGCTAATAAAGACGTTACCCTTCCTGTAGAAATTTGGGCCGAGCTTGCAGTAACAGCTTGTTACGTGCTTGAAGCACGTTCGAATTGTTAGTTAAAAGTGCTTTGTTCATGTTCCTGTCCAAAAACGACGGAAAATGATCAAAAAGGCTATCGTCGGATACCTAGTCGGGTATGACTGCGATGTGCATTACCGGGTATACGTTCCCGAACGACGTGATGTCATAGTTTCACGAGATGTTATTTTTCATGAAAAAGTGGGAAACTGCAAGTTACGAAACTTATGGACCATTGAAAACGACGAAAATTAAAAAACACCTAATCGAGAATCAAAATCAAATGATGTGACTGATGATCATAGTGACGAATCACAAAATGAAATTATTAATGAAAAGGCCTATAGAAGAACATGAGTTTGAAGGGTTCAATCTTCCAGATTTTGTAAAACGAAGACCACCTTCCGATCTTGAAGATAACGTTACTATAATCGAAGCTTGGAGCGTTTATGTCTGAGGCCGAACCTTAGTCTTACGAAACAGCCATTCAAAGCGTCGAACGTGAAAAAAGGCCTCAATGGAAACTGAACCCGAGTCAATGAGCACCACCGATGCTTAGGAGCTGACTGAACTGCCACCAGGGAAGCTTTCTCTGAACAGTAAATGGGTTTATCGCGTAAAGAAAAATTCCGATGGTACAATTGATCAATATCGCGCGAGGTTAGTCGTTAAGGGCTGTGCTCAGCGATTGGGATTAGACTACAGTGACAAATTTAGTCCAGTTTCTAGATTAGTTATAATTCGTTCGCTACTAGCGATTTCACCCACCGAAGAAATGTTGCTTAAACAGTTTGACGTTTCTACGGCTTTTCTCTATGGGAATATTGATAAGGAGATATATATATATATATATATATATATATATATATATATATATATATATATATATCTATGCGACAACCAGAAGATTTCTCTGACGGATCAGAAAAGCTTTGTAGACTTAACCGAAGTCTTACGGATTAAAACAGGCACCAAAGTTGGAACCAAATTGCAGCACTCAATGTGGATGATGGCCTCATTTCGTCGACTAATCAATCGGAATTAAATCGCAATTTAAAATAGTAGTAAAAGAACCATTCTTCTTTTTGGGATTTGAAATCACTCAAGTAGAGGAGGATATAGCAAATGGCCAGATTGCTTATGCAACAAACCTCGTTTCTAAATATAATTTACAA
Organism: Nineta flava; assembly: GCA_963920215.1. Classification (NCBI taxonomy): domain Eukaryota; kingdom Metazoa; phylum Arthropoda; class Insecta; order Neuroptera; family Chrysopidae; genus Nineta; species Nineta flava. The sequence goes on along the minus strand of OY986043.1, from coordinate 41,849,673 downwards.
AATTGTAACCCGGTAAGCACTCCTATAGAGAAGCTTACAGCTTCCCAAACCGGTAAAGTATCGGATATTATATATTACTTTCCATATCGTTCAGCAGTTTGAGCCATGCTATATCTTGCCAAGGGTACACACCCGGATATTGCGTTCATTGTAATGTCCTTTCACGCCCACTAGAAAAAGCTACTTCTGAAGATGTCGGTCGTTTAAAGCGAGTAATACGCTATTTAGCTGGAACACTAAATCTTCAACTTGTTTATCGCTGTAAACTTAATACAAAACAGCTAGAAAGCTACAGCGATGCGGACTTCGCCAGTTGTCCTAAGACAGGTCGTTCAACAAGTGGAGTAGTAGTCGTAAAATACGCAGGTGGCGCTGTAACATGGTTTAGTTGTCGTCAGGAATTAGTCTCGGACTCTACCTGTGAGGCAGAAATAATCGCAGCCAATGCTACTTCCAAAGAATCAATTTGGATTTATCGTCTGTTCCGGGAACTTGAAGAACTAATTACCGTAACAATTATTCCCATCTATAACGAAGCGACTAGACGTTTAGCTGAACATCCCGAGCTTCCTAAACGAACAAAACATATTCAACGTAAACATCTATTCATAACGTAAACTTATAAGTTCGGAACACCAGTTAGTCGATATATTTACAAAGCCATTAGCCCGTCCACGACTTCAAATAATGCGAGCAAACCTGGGGTTAATTGAACTCTCAGTTACATATGAGCAGGCGAATACGGGAAAGTATTGAAGCAATATTCTTGCCCATACGTAATTCAAGTCTATGATGATCAGTCTATGGTGAACGCCTATGTAGTGATCCGTCTATAATCGCCTAGTGATGCCATCTTAACACAATAAAAATTAATAAAGAATGTGTAATATGAACAAGAGAAGTAGAATGTGTAAATGTCGTTATTATTCAACCGTTTTTTTGTATTTTTATAATAAATAAATTGGATAAATCAAACAGTGTTTTTAATAAGTCGAAACTGAAATAAACAAGTAATGTAACAACTGAGTTAATTGTTTGAATACCCAGTATATACTGAGCTGTATATCAATGTTTGAATAGTTAATATTTCTACCTATTCAATGTTTATATCTAGAGCACGGTAGTGCTACAGGCCGTTTGAGGGTTTTTTTGCCTTCGCGCTTACAGTACTATTACTACACGTTAAATCAGAGCAGATCTGACCCCGAAATATCTTCTGTACGAAAAGAGCAAAAGATTTTGCGAATATAAGCTATTTAGGGAATTATAAGAGAACAAGTTTCTGCTTTTCGTTAAGAAATAAACGGTTAAAAAGTTATTTCGGTTTAAAAACCGTAAAATAGCGGGAACGCCCACAATTTTTGGGAACATTATCATAATTCCAGGGCCTAGACCATAAGTCCTTAAAAGTTGATTATTAAAGCATTTTTGTTGATAATATTATCAAAGGAAATACTGCTGCTCTATTAAATGTCCATATTTCAATATTTCTAGTAAAATGTTAGCATATACCACCTTCGAGAGGTGTGCGCGATTTTTTAAAACTTTGTTGCTCCACTTCCAGAAATGTTAGACTGATGCAGTATTCGGCATTCAACGCGGAATTTTTGATACCTTAAATAAGAATCTTTGGGAAAATTTAATTTTCCCAACGGAACATATGAAAAACCAAAAATTAAACTTATGTGTTTAAATTTAAGCCATTTCCAGACATTTGATAAGGACGCGATTGTTTGCATTTGACTCAGGATATCTCAAAACCTATTTATAGAACGAAAAAATTCAATTTTCCCAACACAACATCCGAAAAAATGGGAAAAAACAAAATTTGTGGTTATAATATTTTCTACATGGTTGTTTGATCAGATAAATATAGGCACTCAATTTTGAATATCGAATATGTTATTATGTTCATTGAACAGTTCAAATAAAAATATCCATCCATTGTTAAGTTTGTCGCAATATGAGTACATTTATTCAAATATTATAAGCTTTTACTAGCAAATTTCCTCCAAAGGAAATGCAGCTATTGTTTTTGCACCAATGTTGGAATTTCGTAAAAATTTGTACAAATGTACTTCGAGCCTATCTATTAGATGTTAAAAACCACTATCGCGAAAATTTGTATACATATATATATTATATATATATATATATATATATATATATATATATATATATATATATATATATATATATATATATATATATATATATATATATACATATATATATATATATATATATATATATATATATAAATATAAACTTATAAACTTTTTTCAACCAAATTTTTTTTTCATTTTACTTTGCACTTACATTCTTACATTACCCCGGGATAAAGCAAGTAGGAAGTTCAGCTTCGATAGGAACTTCACTACGGAGCTGAGCAGTAAGCAGGAGTGGAATGGGGAGGACATGTACTTCCTCAAGCCACATACCATAAAATGGTACACTGACGGGTCAAAGACCAACGAAGGCACGGGAGCGGGAGTATTCGGGCCTAGAACCAGATACTCTGAACCCATGGGGAGGTTTCCCAGTATTTTCCAGGCGGAAGTTCGTGCAATAACCAGGTGTGCAGAGTTCAACCTGAGCAGGAACTACAGGAAGCGGGACATAGTGATCCTCTCTGACAGCCAAGCTGCCATCAAAGCACTAAGTGCATGGAGCATCAACTCTAAGATGGTGTGGGAATGCCTAGACCTGCTAAACAGGCTAGGCAAAGAGAATGACGTTTCTCTGAAATGGGTGCCAGGCCATGCAGGAGGCATTGCGGGGAATGAGACTGCTGATGAACTGGCAAGGAAAGGGTCGTCAGAGCCTTTCATAGGACCTGAGCCGTCCTGTGCAATAAGTGAGGCCTACCTCAACACAGCCCTCTGAAAGGCAGAGGAAGAAGAAAGAAAAAAGCTTTGGGAAGATTCCCCAGGGCTGCGGCAGGCCAAGATCCTTCTCGGGCAGTATAACCGAAAGAGATTCGAAACCTGCATTAAGCTCACAAAAAATGAGTTACGAATCCTAACGGGCTTTCTCACCGGGCATTGCCGGCTGAATGGGCACCTCCGAAAGATGGGAATCATCAATGACGGCTCATGCAGGTTCTGTGAGCTGGAGGAAGAAACTCCAATTCATCTCCTACTTGAATGTGAAGCCGTGGCACGAAGACGGGCTGCTTGTTTCGACCAGTACCTACTCCAGGAGGATGACTTACCATCCCTGCACCCCACCCAGATCCTCAAATTCCTCCGAGAATTGAGACTGGTTGAGGAGCTCTGAGGCAAGTCTTAACAGAGCAGTAGTAGGGGGTCACAATAGATCATATTGGTCGCAGTGATTAATAACCTCCAAATAATAATAATAATACATTCTTACATTTTAGTTTTCGCTATTTAAGTTATAAATACCTCGGCTCTTTAATACGGATATCATCACTTTTTAAGGAGCAACTATTATATAAACTATCTCCCCGAAACTAGGCTGTTTTTTACATTTATGTTTTTGATCGGATAATGTGAATTATTTGTAAATGTTGTTGTATGTTAATAATATTGTATCAGTAAAAATGTTCTTGCATTTAAAAAAAATGTATAATAATGTTCTTGCGATGTTTATAATTTTAAATATTGAGTTATATAAGTTAATAAAATCGTAGCAATAGTTAACGCGAAGAGTTAGCATGCTTAAGTTATGCAACGCGAAGAGTTAGTAAATCAACGCAAAGCGTTGACGAACGTCAGTCAATACGAAGCACTAGTTAACGGGAGAAAGTTAACGTGGAGCGTAAGCATATCAACGCGAAGCGTTAGTAAATCAACGCAAAGCGTTGACGAACGCAAAACTTAAGCTAAAACAAACCGTAAGTGGGCCAACGCGAGTTTGGTTATTCAAAATAAAACGTCAGTGATTCAATTCGAAGCGTGATTTCACGCGAATCGTTAATGCTTCAAGTTAGCGTGTAAATGCTTCAAGTCAAATCGTAGCGTTAATTAACGCGAGGCGTTAACGCACGCAAATTATACCATACGAAGTGTAAGCCGACGCAAGACGTCAGTCAATACGAAGCACTAGTTAACGCGAGGAAGTAACCGCGGAGCGTAAGGATGTCAACGCGAAGCGTTAGTAAATCGACGCAAAGCGTTAGTAAATGCAAAGCGTCAACCAATGCGAAACGTAAGCTAAAGATAACCGTATGTCTGCCAACGCGAAGCGTTGGTCAATGAGAAGCATTAGTTATTCAAAGCGAAGCGGCAGTGATTCGTGAAGCATGATTTAACACGAATCGTTCCGCAAAACGTAAGCTAAAGCGAACCGTAGGTCAGCCAACGCGAAGCGTTGGTCAATGTGAAAGTTGGTAAACGCAAAGGGTTAACCGATGCGAAACGTCAGCTAATGCGAACCATAAGTCAGCCAACGCGAAGCGTTGGTCAAAGAGAAAAGATAGTTATTCAAAGCGAAGCATCAAGTTGATCGTTAACGCATCAAGCGTGAAAAGTGAGGCAAATCGTAGCGTTAGCTGATGCGAAGCGTTAGCACACGTAAGTTATACAACGCGAATAGTTAACCAACGAAAGCGTCAGTCAATAAGAAGCACTAATTAACGCGATGAAGTTAACATGGAGCGTAAGCAAGTCTTCGCGAATCGTCAGTAATTCAACACGAAGCGTTGGTAAATGCAAAGCGTTAACTGTTTGTGTTGGTTTGAAGCGTTGGTTGGTTTGAAAGCATTAGTTATTTAGTCAACCCGAAGCGTTAGTAAACCGGAAGCGTTAGGTAACGCGAAGCGTTTAGTTAACGCAAAGTGTATTTAAGTCAACATTAAGTGACATTGCGTCAACATTGAATCATCATAAAGCGAAGCGAAAGTGAGTGAACGCGAAGCGTTAGTTATTCAAAGCGAAGCGTGATTTCACGCGAAGCGTCAGTCAACACGCAGCACTAGTTAACGCGAAGACGAACTTAACGCAGAGAGTAAGTAAGTCAACCCGAAGCGTTGGTAAACGCAAAGCGTTAATCAAGGGAGACGTAAGCTAAAACGAACTGTAAGGTCAGTCAACGTGAAGCGTTGGTCAATGAGTAGCGTTAGTCAATGGGAAGCGTTGGTTTGAAAGTGTTACTTATTTAGTAAACCCGAAGCGTTAGTAAACCGGAAGCGTTATATATATATTATAGTATAACTTATATATATATATATTACAGTATATATATATATATACACTAGGTTTACAAAATTGACATAAACATAAAAGCAATACTATTTGATGTATGTTATGTTTGTACATGTGCCCGTCTTCGATCGACTCATTTTCTATTGAGTTTATGAAAAAAGCTTTCAAACAAAAGTTGTTTATTTTAAAGAGTAAAAGATTTTTTGGAAACAAATTTTTTTTCTATCTCTTACGGTTTCAAAGACGTTTGTTTCCTCCCCCCTCCTAGCGGGGAGAATCACGCTCCGATTTTGCCCATTAATGAACTTGGCGTTACTTTTTTTGCTCCAGAACACACAACAAAATTTTAAGCTCGTTATCTGTTTTCGTTTTTGAGTTATCGGGTTCACAGACAGACAGACTGACGGACATGCGAAAATAAATTAGACCATTTACGAATACCTTTGTGAAGCAAGGATTTTGTCAAGGATTAATATTTTTAAGTCGTTACTAAACTTAATATACCCTGTATATTTACATATACAGGGTATAAAAACAACAACAAAAACCTCTCATTTGACTAAACACCTAGAAAGTTCCAAATTACGATGACGCACGCGCCATGCTTCCAACACAAGATCTGAGCAAAACATCACGTGAACGATAGGCAAAACATCGCATGAAGTAGCAACCTGATACATGTCATTAACTACGAATTAGTTCGTAACTCCATCAATATCTCGTTAAAAAATAATTTGCTGTTTAGGTGCCTTGCTCAATTTATAAATTAAAAAGATAAAATATCGTACAGGATGTATACTTGGCGTCAAAAGTCGAGCTATCATTTCAAAATTTTATTATTGATGTGCACTGTAGGTGTTTGAAATATATATTTGTATAATTAATTGTATTTATTTCATTTTATTACAAAATTATTTAGATAGATCTTCATAGAATCCTACATTTTTAGCGAATTTCCTCCAAAGGAAATGCAGCTATCGTTTTTGCACCAATGTTGGAATTTCGTAAAAATTTCTTCAAATGTCCATCGATCCTACCTATTAGATGTTAAAAATCACTATCGCTAAAATTTGTATATATGTATATACATATATGTATATACGTAATAAATAAATTGTTAAAGTCAATATATATATATATATATATATATATATATATATATATATATTTTTGCTTAAATATTATATACATATAAGCAAAAGGGATCCAGATCAACACGTGTACGTACTTTAACTACAGATGACACCATTCAGGAGGAGATGATAAGAAAACTGTTGCAAGAATTCGTCTGGAGCAAAAGGGATTCACGAACGTCAATTCGTTGCTGGAACTGTGGGATACTTGGCCACATCCGAAGATGGTGTTAGAAGAGAATTAAAGAAGTATCAGCACCGACTTCTTCGAAAAAACTAAAAAGGGCCGACGCAAAGGGGGGAACGTCGACCTGTAGCCAGCAAGCCCCATGGAAAATAGCACATGTGGCATCTTGTAAAACATTGGACCACAGCGTATATATCAATGACCTGATTGATGGTAGACCGTATTCTTTTCTGTTGGATACAGGTGCGACTAAACAATAGTGAGGTCAAACGTCATCACCAATGGCCGGGTAGCTCCTAGTAAATGGAGATTGTGCACTGCAACAGTAGAGGCAGTATTATATATATATATATATATATATATATATATATATATATATATATATATATATATATATATATATAGACTTTAACAATTCATTGACGATTTAAAAGGTATGTGTATAATTTACAAAAGTTATAATTTCAAGAGCATTCTTTAAGTTTTTCACTGTTTGCTTGGCTTTCACACACTGCCATATATTTTAATCTATATTGAGAATAAAAACAATGTCAACATTTCGTTGTCCTAGAAACATTACATAATTTGTTCAATTCTACTTTCACAGGTAACTTAGTTTCGTTACAAAATACGTGACCAACTGCTAGGTTAATATTCGTTACACTGCCCCCTTCTTAGACCTTTCGACTCGGAAGGTTTCTTTATTTTCATCGTAAGGGGCCAACCAATTGAAATGGATTATACGTGGATTTCCTTAACCCTTCTTCAAATGATAAATGACAACATTGATTCGTTTCTTAACCTCATATGGTCCTTCCTATTTGTTCTGTAGCTTGGGTGAGACTCCTCGTCGGCGTTGTGGGTTGTAGAGCCATACCAAATCTCCAGGTTGATAACCACCTTTCGCAGCCTTTAGGTCGTAGTACTCCTTCATTCGATGGCTAGACTGTTGGATGTTGTGGCGTACCCGTTCGTGGACATCACTCATACGATTGCGAAGTGTGCTGACACAGTCTTCTCCGGCTTCGTTGTCTCTTGGTGGACGACCAAACATGAGATCACAGGGTAAACGAAGTTCTCTTCCCATGATGATACAAGCTGACCAGTACTTTCATGAACCGACGAGCGATAAGCGAACAGGAACAGGTGTAAAAACGTATCCCAGTCTCGTTGATGATCTGAAACCACTTTGGCTAAGTGTCGATCGATGGTTAGGTTCATTCGTTCCACCATTCCAGCCGATTGAGGATGCAAAGCTGTTGTTCTTGTTTTGTGGATATTCAAGGTCGTACAAACGTTCTGGAATAATTCCGACTCAAATTTCCTGCCTTGATCTGAATGGAGCTCCATGGGCACTCCGAATCGACAGATCCATTCCTTTACTAGAACATCAGGAATGGTTCTGGCCTCCTGATTCTTCACTGCATACGCTTCTACCCATTTACTAAAATAATCCATTACAACCACGATGTATTTATTTCCCAAGTCAGATTCTGGAAAAGGTCCAGCAACATCTACAGCAATCCTTTCAAATGGGTTTCCGACGTTGTATTGGCGCATGGGATACTTAGGACGTAGTGCATTTACGACACCAATCTTGAACATAAGATTTGTAGTGTACCCAATAGAACCGTTTCCGTACTTTGGCTAGAGTTCTATTGACTCCCAAAAGTCCTCCACTGGTCCCGCCATGAATCTCGTTCAGAACTTCGGCTACTCGCTTTTGAGGGACAGTAACTTGTCTCTTCCTTACGTCCCCGTTCACATCCTCAACCACGCCGACCAGCATACCATCATCCAATGCTAAGGAGTTCCATTGAGCCCAATAAGCTTTCACATTCACGGAATGTGGAGAAACTGTCTCCTAGGATGGTCTATTGGTGCTTGTCTTCCATGCAATTACCATCCTTAAATCTGGATCTGCTTCGTGGTCCTTCTGGAGTTCCTTAGGCAGCCATCTCTCATCAATTGCCGTTGTCCTACAAACCGAGGACTCATTGGCGCTTGTCTTCCGTGCCATTACCATCTTCACATCTGAGTCGGCTTCCCGTTCTTCTATTTTACTGCAATGTCTACAATCTTCTGTGCAGGGTCTCCTAGACTAGGCGTCAGCATTACGATGCATGGTTCGAGGTCGATGTTGGATAGTTAAATTGAATTCCTGTAGCCTCTCTATCCAGCTGGCTACTTGTCCTTCCGGATTCTTGAATTGAAGAAGCCATTTCGGGCTGCGTGATCCGTTCTCAATAAAAAGTTTCTGCCATAAAGGTATTTATAGAAATGCTCTATGGATTTAACCACAGTCAGAAGTTCACGTCGAGTCACACAATAATTTCTTTCTGGCTTGGACAACGTTTTACTGAAGTAAGATATGGCTCTTTCTTGTCCATTCTGCTGATACAACACTCCATCAATCCCGACATTACTTGCGTCTGTGTCCAAGATAAACAATTCGTAGGACAAGTGATAAATCAGAATAGGTGCAGAACACAAAGCATATTTCAGAGCTTGAAATGCTCTTTAACATTCTTCATCCTATAGGTACTTTCTATCATTTTCAGTTAAACGAGTTAAAGGTTTCGCGAGGTTAGCAAAACCAGTGACAAAACGCCGATAGTAAGTGCATAGTCCAAAAAAGCTTCGCAATTCATGTATGTTTCATGGCCTTGGCCACTCCTCTATTGATTTTATTTTTCCACTATCAACAGAGACTCCTTTAGGAGAAACGATATGACCTAGATACTGCACTTGTCTCTGAAGAAGATGACATTTCTTCGGGTTCAGTTTAAGACCAGCTTTACTCAATCGTTGAAACACTTCCTTCAGATTCCTTAAGTGGTCTTCAAATGATTTTCCCACGACAATTATATCGTCCAGGTATACAAGGCATGTTTTCCAGGATAGTCCTGCCAAACGTCGCTGGCGCATTGCAGAGTCCAAATGGCAGGGCTGTAAATTGCCAAAATCCAGAACAAATTGTGAATGCGGTTTTCTCTCGATCCTTAGCTGCCATTTTGACCTGCAAATAACCACTCTTTAGATCCAATGTTGAAAAATACTGTGATCCAACAAGAGTGTCTAGGGTATCGTCAATCCTGGGCAGAGGGTAGCTGTCCTTTTTAGTGGTATTATTTAACTGACGATAATCGACGCAGAATCTTGTTGAACCGTCCTTTTTCTTCACCAGCACTACTGGAGAAGACCACGGACTGCTAGATGGTTCTATAATGCACTCTTTCTGCGTATCATTGATAATTTTGTCGGTTTCTTCTCGCTTTGCTTATGTCGGATAGGTCGGGTGTCGCCAGTGTCAATTTCGTGCTTCACAATACACATTGATCAGCTTTTACTATCGATGAAATTGGCTCACATTCGCCTAAAACGATTCCTTTTTTAAGAGCCACAGAGTGATGATTGAGATTCATCACTCTCACGGGCACAGTCCTCCGTATTTGTGACAACGTTCTTCTAATTGCTATACCCTTACCGACCAACTCTTCGTTAGCTCGGGATCTGAACAACATGACACCTCCCTGACGAGCATCTCCCCCAGTTCGAGCTTCCACGATAATCTCGGTTCTTTCAGGAATAATCACGTTCTCTGTCAAAATTATGCGGGCGCTTGCTTCACCTTTGTGATGCAACATAATTTCTTCACCGCCCATATTCAAGGTGCCACTTTTAAAATTTACCTTGGAACCATTTATTAAGTCCATTCCGAGAATTAAACTGCCCTCAATATCAACTACCAGCACCTTGTGTTTAAAACTTTTACTTCCGATGGTTAGGTTGACATCAACTTCACCATGAGTAGTGGCTGCCTCTACTGTTGCAGTGCGCAATCTCCATTTACTAGGAGCTACCCGGCCATTGGTGATGACGTTTGACCTCACTATTGTTTAGTCGCACCTGTATCCAACAGAAAAGAATACGGTCCAATGTTTAACAAGATGCCACATGTGCTATTTTCCATGGGGCTTGTTGGCTACAGGTCGACGTTCGCCCCTTTGCGTCGGCCCTTTTTAGTTTTTTCGAAGAAGTCGGTGCTGATACTTCTTTAATTCTCTTCTTACACCATCTTCGGTTGTGGCCAAGTGTCCCACAGTTCCAGCAACGAATTGACGTTCGTGAATCCCTTTTGCTCCCGACGAATTCTTGCAACAGTTTTCTCATCATCTCCTCCTGAATGGTGTCATCTGTAGTTAAAGTACGTTCACGTGTTGACCTGGATCCCCTTTGCTTCGCAGCGTCAAACTCCAATGCTTGAGACAAAGCATCATTCAATTTCTTCGGGCGCGCGAGTGTAAGTACTTGCCTAGTCTCATTATCCCTAAGCCCATCGAAGAAACCATCTATGGCTAAACGTTCTCGAATTTATTCTGATGCTGTAACGTATACTAGTCGGACTAGTCGAGTTACATTACTTTCAAATTCTTGCAACGTTTCATTTGGTTTTTGGATACGATTCTTTAGTTGGGAATGATAAACGTGTTCCAAGTGGGAATCTCCAAACCGGAGTTTCAGACGACCACTCAGCAGGTTGTAATCGTTTCGTTCCGTCGGTGACAATGTTTGCAGCACATCTGTAGCATCCCCTCTCAAGGCCACAGTAAGTTCCACTGCCCTCCAATAATCTGACCCCTCGTTACTAGCAGCAGCAGCTTCAAACTGTACAGAGTAGTTAGTCCATGATGTTTTTCCATCAAAGGGTGGTGGTTTTGTGTGTTGTTTCCTTCCGTGTTCACACCTTGAAGCACTTTTAATAACTACCGCTTCTCTCTCACGAGTCTCCACTATTTCACTGCTTGGCGTAGCAACGAGTCTAGCTTTAGGATTCTGGTTTCCATCTGTTTGAATCTATCATCGAAGAACTGTGTGTAACTCTTCTTTCATGACATTTTGTAAATCGTCTTTCATGGCATTTTGACCTACTTGTAAATCTTCTTTCATGGCATTTTGACTTGCTTGTAATTCGTCTTTCATGGCATTTTGACTTGCTTGTAAATCGTCTCTCATGGCATTTTGACTTACTTGTAAATCTTCTGTCATTGCATTTTAACTTGCTTGTAAATCGTCTTTCATGGCATTTTGACTTACTTGTAAATCTTCTTTCATTGCGTTTTGACTTGCTTGTAAATCGTCTTTCATGGCCTGTATCGTTTCCATGTTCTTGGCATTTTGGTCTTTCAGAATCCATAATTCTGGACCCACTCCTTCTTCAACAAGTGCTTCTCGCAACCGTTAAACCAATGCCCCCTTTTTGCCGCCGCTATCAAGATCCCTTTCTTCCAGTTCACTTCTCCACTGAGCGACGGTTAAATTATTTAAAGTTGTCTTTTTTTTTGGATATATATATTTTTTTTCAATTTACCCCACACCTGACACCAAATGTAGCGATTTGCCCGGGTTCGTTTATTCAATGAAGTAATTTCTTTTCGACTTTAACAATTTATTGACGATTTAAAATATTATGTGTATAATTTACAAAAGTTATAATTTCAAGAGCATTCTTAAGTTGTTCACTGTTTGCTTGGCTTTCACACAGTTCCTGCGTAACGAATTTTTTTATATTTTTAAATTGTATTGAATCAATGTTAGTAAAATTATATTTTTAATTCACTAATATATCCACTTATAATGTTTACTTATTTATTAACTAATATGTCCACTTAATGTATTAATTAACACCTTGGTTCACTTGAAATGTATTTTTTATTTTTAACACTTAAATGGCGGTTCTTCACACTTTATTTATTTTTACACTAATGGCGGTTTCGTTCTCAAACATATCATCACTATAACATTTTGTTAATACCAACTTATTATATTTGTATAGTTTATGTTACCAACTTTATTATAATCCACCTGTGATGGACCCACACATAACAGTATGTTTTAGTTATGAAGGCCCTACATGTACCTTATTCACTCGTTTTTCGAATAAAGGTTGTTAGTATTGTTATTATGAACAACTTTAATCGGAAGCATTTTTTTCGAAAACCGAATAGTTAAGACACAAATCAAATTATGAAATTTAAAAATGATAACTCGACTTATGACGCTACATTAACTCGACTTACAAGTCCACATTAAGGCATGGGGTGGGAGCTGAACTATATAACTATGGTCCTTAAGGGTATTTTCCGAAAGTTAAAATTTTGCTGCTCCCCCCCCCTATCTTTTTTAATCAATAAAACGCGATATGTGCTTAATTTTAGCTCAATCAGACAACTGCGAGGTTACCCTTGTCGATCATTTTTTAATTTTCGCCCTGATGATAGTTTTTAATAATTCGATGGGGTCACCTTGTAGTTGTCCGATTGCGCTACAATTTTTCACAAATTGCTGTTTTGTTGATTCAAAAAATATTAGGGGTGAGTGCAGCAAAATTTTTACTTCCGAAAAAAACTCTAAATCTACAAAATTTCCCAAACTATGGAGTACAGTTTTTTGGTTGATTCAAAGAACATGGGGTGGGAGCTGAACTATAATCGATTTTTTAACTGATTTGAGTCTAATTTATTCCGCTTCAAAAAAATGCTTCGAATAATAGTTGCTCATTATAACTATACTCACAACTTTTATTCGAAATATTTTTGCGAAATCCGAATAAATAAGGCACAAATCAATTTTAAAATATTTAAATGATAGCTCGACTTTTGACGTCATTCGTACATAGTAACACGATAAGACAACGCAAGCGAACAATAGATACAAGGGGATGATAAAAATTAAAAAACAAATACTAATATAATGTGATGCCACGAGAAACGACAGAAATAAGACGAGACGATTTTAATCCTGAATATCGATAAATATTCGAGAGGCAGGCGATAGTAATTTTTCTTTAGTTTCTTTAGTTTTTATTGTTTCCACTAAAATATAAAAAATTATTGTTTTATTTTTTATTTCAATTAAAGCATAATAATTTTTTTTACATTGTATTTTTTCTAGAAAATCTTCAACTGTGAAAAGGAGACGAGACGATAAAAAACTTTTAGAAGTCAATAAGAGACATGCTGAACTACCACTAAATTTTTCATAAACTCACAAATCAAATAAAACCGTGAGTTGTACTAAAGTTTAATAAGAATAAGAATAAATCTTAAACATGGTATGTACCATGGAGGTGTAATATCTATGGTATGAACGATCATTTGCGTAATAAATATTGGTTTGTTAAAATTCATCACAGAAGAAAAGGCTCCAGAATGTTAGCACCCTATCCATGAAATTTCGAAAAACCATTTATACCATCTAATTTGTCACTAATTGGTCATAAATGGTCAGGTAGTCCAATTAATTGGTCAGCGATAGAAAATTTTTTATTGATCTTTTAACTTTTTCAAGGTTATACAAAACTTTTAGCAGCCCATCTATGGAATCTCGAAATACCAATTATGCCATCTAATTGGTCATAAATGGTCAGGTAGTCCCATTATTTGGTCAGCGATAGAAAACTTTTTATCGAGGTTTTAAATTTTATTCAAGGTCATGTAATAGATTTAAGTGGTCTCCCAGGAAATAGATTTTTCCCAGAAAATAGGTCTGACCAATTACTTATATTAACTGACCAATTATCAATGGATTATTCTCAACCGATTAGTACCTTTATTTCTTCTCCGTATGGAATATGGGGTGCTAATATTTTTCATGGCCTCGAAACAAATTTAAAACAACGATAAAAAGTTTTCTATCGCTGACCAAATAATGAGGTTACCTGACCATTTATGACCAATTAGTCATCAATTAGATGGTATAATTGTTTTTTTTAATTCCATGGATGGGGTACTAGCATCCTAAAGCCGAAGTAAAGCATGTTGAAATGGTTGAAACATACTACCACATTCATAGGCCCAGAGCCTATTTTAGGAATTCCAAAGACTGCATGTTAACAGGTGATCAACGATGAATGGTGGATGAATGTTAAACACCGTGATCACTGGGAAATTATACCGCAGCAAAAGCTCTGCTTCGAAATGCATCAAGAAGGCTACTCTGGATGCACTGTGACTGAACCAGATTCAACTGCGGAAGGTTACCGGATTCATTGTCGGGCATTATCTCCTGCGGAAGCATCTACACACAATGGGGCTCAATAACGGATCCATTATTAAACCCAATAAAGTCAATATCAGCTATTACTAGGTTAACTCTCATTATATTGGACACTATTCATTATATTGGACATTATATTGGTCATTGATTCTAAGTGATAATATTCCTGTTCGATTTCCTCGATTCCAACAAATTTGAAGTTGCGTTTTCGTATTTATATATATATATATATATATATATATATATATATTGTTGGATTCCTGTTGTTTTTCGGTTTCCAAATGGGGCTGCGGAGCAGTGCTGTCACCAGGGTAGTTGATTAAGTCCAACTCCGTAAACTTTAGATACCAATTACCAATTTAGATGATTAATCTTAAATGATTAAAATCCGGTCCAGAACAGCATCTGAAGATTAACTAGACTACTAGTATATTACTGACTGATACTGAGACTACTAGAATAATCAGGCTGATTGTTATTGACTCTAACCCTTTAAAATAATTACTATTATTTTAAATATAATTTAATTGACTTTATTTAATACAACAATGAAATATAAAATATTTAATTGACTTTATTTATTGCAACAATGAAAATACAATTTGATTATAAATAACAATAATTTCCGCGTTAAAGTAATTCAACAAAAATTCAGAAAGACAATTCGATTCGTATTGATTGATTTTGAGTATTTATAGGACGATTCAGGATATTCGTGAAAGGAGATTCAGAAATTTTTATATAGCGCGTGTACCTATGTGGAGAGGTAAATTATATTGTTTTGATGATTCATATGTTGATTTCCTTTGAAATTTACTAAACCAGTGACTACCAACATTCTTCCCAGAGTAAGAAGATTGGAACCATAGCGAAGCGAATGAAGTTTAAATCTAAGTCGTTGTTGATCTGTGGATGCACCTTTTTAATTGGCCGTATTCGTTCTGTAGATGCTGTTGATCTTCTGGAACTTATTTTGTTGGTTACATAGTATGGAGGTGGAGCTGATGGTTCCTGTTCGTCGGTTGTGTATTTTACATCATACAATGTGGTTTAGGGATGATCTTCTTGATTAGAATAGCATTGGTTAAATATTTTGATGCATGGAGAACTTTCTGTGCTACGAAGAAACTTTGTGCAGCATAGAAGTTTTGTTTCTAATTGAATGAAACCACACCATTTGCATAGGTTGTAAAGGATTGCTGTTAGAAGTATACCAGTTCTGATGGATATTGCAGTTGTAAACCATGATGAATATTTAATTATGAACGGTTTTGATAATTGTTCTTGTAAAACATCATCGAATTGTTGTAGACGGTGTTGTGCAAATTTAATTTCGTTCAGATCTAAATGATCGAATTTAAATGGTTGAAGTTGGAGAACGTCCAATGTGGTATTGATATGGTGTCAATACCATCATGCAACAGTCATCGCGTGTGATATCTGTTATCGGTATTTTGATTGTAGTGGATTTATTTGATAACGTTGTTTCTGGTTCTAACGTATGTGTGTTGGTATATGCTTTACATTTTGTATCCAATGTAAGGACACGAATATGATTGATTATTTCTTCATGATCTACAGAATTGTAGCAAAGTATGTTTAACGATGTAGGTTTTGAAGTGACGAATAATCATTGGTCTGGATTGATATTTTGCCAGATTTCTAAATCAGCATGCATTGTTTTGACTTGACATGATGGCGGAATTTTTAATCGTTATTTTGGAGAACAATTGAATTTCGCAGTTGTGTTGGTCATTTTTATGGAATACAGATATTGCTTTACAATAGAAGAGGGAAAAATAAATCGAACCGACAGCTGCTATCCGGGGTGGAATGGGGTGGGTTTTAGGGATCGAAACCAGTTTTTAGCAATTTATGGCTAAACTGTGCATCCTACCGGAAAAAGTTGTAGGAAATAAAAAGATCTACAACTTTTGTATCTACCATTTTTATCCTAATCTCAAAGTTTTTCGATAAAAATGCGAAAAACCGGTTTTTCGGTTTTTAATTTTTTTCTTCGACAAAAAAAAATCAATCAAGCTCAAACTTTGGCAAAAGATACCTTTTAGTGTCTCAAAAAGGCTGTAATTTTTTCGGACGGAAAAATTTAGAGATTTTTCTTAAATTTCATTTTTTTGAAAAAAAAGCAAAATTTTCAACTTCGCTTCCTCCTAAAACTACACCTCCTACAGAGTTCATTTTTGGCTCACTTACTCGTTGTTTCGTCCTTTTCCGATAAATGGTAAAAAAATGGTATACTGCAATGGAAAAAATGATCGGAAAATTGAAAAAACCGAAAAAATGTTTTTTTTTTATGGTAATTTGCATATTTATCATTAAATAATTGTTATCAATTGATATAACCATTGGTTTTACATAGGAAATTCTATTCATTGCCAAAAAGTTTACAAAATCGGCCGAATCAATAATTGGTAAGGACTTCGGCAGCGTCAAATTCCAACGTAAAAACAAAGTTTTGTCACTAAAAAGTGTTGACTCATCAATTAAATTGAGTGATGAAAAAGTTACAATTAATCATTTACTATTATTTCAAAGAATTTCACTACAGATCAGTAATAAAAATGATATGAAGGATCACCTCAAATATGAACTTGCTCCATATCCACTGTCTCTGTTTACCGAAAACGGGTTTAAAAAAGTGTTAAATCAGATTTGTATAAATTTCTCACGAGCGTTAATGAGTTGCCGAAGTACAATAAAATGGTAGTGCATATTGTCGATGGGGGTTTCTTATTACATAAAGTGGTGTGGCAAAAAAACGATATAGTCGCAGTAATAAAAACAAAATACCTCCAATATGAAAGCAGTCATTTCGCAGCAATAGTTATATCATTTTTGACGGATATCCTAATGTTGATAAGACGTCTACGGCCACTTCAATTTCTACAAAAACGGCAGAACGTCTTCGACGAAAAGAATCAGTGATGGTACCAGATACAAATGATTTTCAAAAAAATGCCGATGATGATAGCTGATCATGGCAGTAAATTAATAGTATGGTTGTACAGTAAAAAGCATTACTTAAGTCTGTATGATATACGGTTTGACATGTATAAGACAGCTACGTTTAAATCAACTTTTAAATTGGAAAAATTACCCCCAACAACAGGGGCAGTAAAGCACCATTGTTTTAGAGCATATTTTCAGCTTCAAACATGGTTTGGAAATGAGATAATCGCAACAGATTGGGGTTCGAAACAAATAGCAGAGGGCATCATTAATCCGAATATCACACATGATAAATTAAGGGTTGTTCTTTTGTAAAATGCGGCTGCAGAAAACATGGTCTTCAATGTACCAACTTGTGTATACATTGTTTTAATTTAGAAAATTGCTCAAACGCTGAACGAGAACAAGTTTCTATAGACGAAAGTGACTCGGTAGAAATAGAAACAAATCAATGTATTGTTACTGAAACAGAACTCAATAAAACTTTTGGAGACATTGAAGAATCGCTCACTTCTGTTCCATCTGACGAAGTAGAATTGTAACGCTTTGCAAAGAGAGCAGGATTAGAGAAAAGTAAATGAAGAGAACTTTAATGCATATTTTTTTCAATTTGTTTTTTTGAGTTAATAAATGTTCCAAAAAATATTTAATTTTTTTACCGCCAGTACGACTTACATGTCGTTGATAATAATTAGCCGAAACCAGCAGTAAAATGCTACGATTTTTTCATGACGTGTTATTTTTTATACAATTTTGAATTATAAAATACTAGCAATAAAAACTTGTTCAGTGCAATATGCAAATACTGCCGTATAATTGAAAACCACTCTGCAAAACCCGTACCATTGTAGATCCACTCCATTACCCATTGTATGAATA
Organism: Nineta flava; assembly: GCA_963920215.1. NCBI lineage: Eukaryota > Metazoa > Arthropoda > Insecta > Neuroptera > Chrysopidae > Nineta > Nineta flava. The sequence continues at coordinate 41,831,278 of OY986043.1, read as the reverse complement.
CATATTGTTCAGTAAACTATTTGATTTCAAGTAAAACCAATGGTTAATATCAATTGATAACAATTATTTAACGATAAATATGCAAATTACCACAAAAAAAGCCATTTTTTCGGTTTTTTCAATTTTTCGGTCATTTTTTCCATTGCAGTATACCATTTTTTTTCCATTTATCGGAAGTAGATGTAACAAAGAGTAAGTGAGTCAAAAATGAACTCTGTAGGAGCCGTAGTTTTAGGAGGAATCGCAGTTGAAAATTTTACTTTTTTTTTCAAAAAAATGAAATTTAAGAAAAACCTCTAAATTTTTCCGTCCGAAAAAATTACTGCCTTTTTGCGACACTAAAAGGTATCTTTTGCCAAAGTTTGAGCTTGATTGATTTTTTTTTGTCGAAGATAAAAATTAAAAACCGAAAAACTGGTTTTTCGAATTTTTTTCGAAAAAATTTGAGGTTAGGATAAAAATGATAGATACAAAAGTTGTAGATCTTTTTATTACCTACAACTTTTATATTTAATTTTTTTCGGTAGGATGCACAGTTTAGCCATAAATCGCTAAAAACTGGTTTCGACCCCTAAAAACCCACCCCATTCCACCCCGGATAGCAGCTGTCGGTTCGATTTATTTTTCCCTCTTTTACAATAGCTTGTTTAACAATATCCCGCTGTCAGATTGCTGTAACGAATTATTTATTTTTTTCTTAATTCTGACGCTTATTTCTACTGGTCTATAAGCCAAGAATGTATTTTTTTATTTGAAGTAATAATTTATTTGCTGTATTCGAGAGTAAGATTATGTGTTCGATAATTTCTAAATCATGTTGTTCTCTATTTATAATATTAGTCGTGGTTTTTGAATAATTATTGCATAATTGAATATTTGAATTTAAAATATTTTCATTAATTTTTAAGTTTGTCATAGAATTGTTAAAATTTTGAATAGTTGAAGAGATTATTCGTATCTGTTGTTGCATTAAAGTATTCGTTTATGTTTGACGGTCGATTAAAGAATTGATTGAATCGGAATAAAACACAGCGTCATCTGCGTCAGGTGTGCCGAATAACCATTTTAGTCCATACGAAATATCATTGATAAGACCACGTTTTTGTTTTGTATGTTATCCAAAATGTTAAGTTTGTTTCGAATTTTCATTAGTAACGTGTGAAGATATTTGATTTGATTTGTACAGTAAACTACACTAGAATGTTCTTCGTCCGTTAAATGGCATAATTATAGGGCTTTTGAATAATGATCGCTAGCTAATTCTAATTGATCATCCAGTATTGTTAAGTTAAAGTATAAAAGTAGGGAAAATTTTTGATTACTTATTTTCGCTTGTCCTAAATTTTTATAGAAGAGACTAGATGATGAATTTATTGATTCGATTTTATTCGGCTGGGTTACTAGGACCTGGATCATTAAGATTGTAGCAGAAAGATCAGTGCCATCTTGATTGTTATCGCCAGTTTCACTATCCGAATCTGAAACAAAAAGTTTCAGTTGATTAAAATGATAAGTACGTTGTTTGGCACGAAATATTTCATTTGTTGCCATGTTTATGTTTTTGACTTTGAATAATTTTGAAAGGACCGCGATATTCGGGATTAAGTTTCTTATTTTGTGCTTTAGCGAGATTATCCTTTACGAGAACCATTTGGTTTTCTAAGAATGGATATGTTCGATTATGACTTTTATCGTAGTAGTTTTTTGTGTTATTTTTTGTTCGAATTATTGTTCTTTGGTTGTATCGCGAATAATTTTTAATTTGTTTGTTACATCTTGAGCAAGATTAGAATAGATGGTTTCGCTTGAGGTTTTTCAATTTGGGAAGGGATTTTCAGTTTTTCTCCGAAAACGAGAGTATAGAGAGTCTCTTGCGTTGACTTATGTTTGTGAGTATTATAAGAATGGGTGGCTAATGTTAGGAGCTCATCCCAGTTATCATTACTTTTGTCGACATAACAGCGTATGAAATCGCGTAGAGTTAAATGAGTTCGTTCTAGACTACCGTTTGTTTGAGGATGATACGGAGTGGTGAGTTTATGTTTGATTTCAAGTAGTTTAGAAAATTCTTTGAATAATTTCGAAGTAAATTTGGATCCTTGATCAGTAAGGATGTAAGTGGGGAATCCGAAAATTGAACAATATTTTAGTAGTTGAACTATTTCAGCACTGTGGCTGTTTAAAGGGTAAGCTTGGATAAATTTGGTCATATCATCTTGGATTGTGAGGATGAATCGATTACCATTTGGAGTTTCTGGATATGGACCCATAATATCCATTGCAATTTGTTCATTAAATGAGCTAGCAGTAGTCGTTATCATCATAAGAGATTTGTTTTGTTTAAAATTTGTTTTATTTATTTGACAGGTTTTGCATTTTTTTATATAGTTTTGGATATCCTGCTTGATAGTATCCCACGTATAGTTTTCACGAATCGCGTCGTACATTCGAATGAAGCCCGGATGCCCAGCTAAAGGATGGTCGTGATTTTCTTTTAATACGGTTTCGATATCTATTGGAGTATTGATTTTAATTTTTGAATGTTGAAGTATTCTGACTGTTTTATTTTTAAATAAATATTGGATCATTGAATAGAGAGTTTTTAATTTAATAACTGGATTATTAAAAGAAATATTACTTATTGTTAGGTTATCTAAATTTTGAAGATGAACAATGCATCGTAGATTTAACATGCAATTGAATAAAGTTTTATACTCTATAATATCGTTGTAAAACTATTTTACAAATATAATTTTTTGTTTTTCTTGTTTTGAATTTAGAAAAGCTACTTCTCCCGGTCTATGATGAAAAAAATTGTGAAGGGTTGGACAATTTTTTCTAAATAATATGAATAATTATTATTTTCGGATAGATCGCAAGAGTAGGGAATGAGGAGATTTTTTACATTTTCTAAAGAAGATATTTCTCTCGGAGGCGCTTGTATATCAAGATTCTCTTGGTGAAAACGTTGGAAATTTTCTAAATTTATATCCGTAAGGTTGTGAATAGGTCGGCTGAGAGCGTCAGCGTTAAAATTTATTTTTCCCGGTTTGTAGATAATTTTATAATTGTATTCCATAAGTTTCAGTCTCCATCGCACGAGTTTATGATGGATCTTTGCATGAAAAGAGCCATGTGAGGGGACGATGATCCGTAACGATTATAAATTCTTGTCCGAATAAATAAGGCCTAAAATGCTTCACGGAATCTACAACTGAGAGGAGTTCTTTCTCCATTGTTGAATAGTTTCGTTCTGCTGCGTTTAATGTTCTAGAATAATACGATATTGGTAGATCTTTTCCGATTTCTCCTTGAGATAAAACACTACCTAGGGCTTCGTTTGAAGCATCTGTAGTTAATACAAATGGTTTGTTAAAATTTGGATATTGATGGATCGGTTCGGTTGTGAGAATATTTTTTAATTTTTCGAATGATGATTGACATTGATCAGACCAAATGAAAGGGACATCCTTTTTTAAAAGAAAGGTTAAGGGTTTGGAAATTTTTGCAAATTGAGGGATGAATTTTCTGTAATACCCGATTAACCTGAGGAAGGATTTGATATCCTTTGGATTCTTTGGTTGTCTGATTTTTGTAATAGCTTCATTTTTTTATGGATTAGGTTTGACACCATCATTAGTTATAATATGATTGTTATATAAGAGAAGCGACTTCTTTTCGTAGAAATTCACATTTATCTGGTTGTAATTTTTGGTTGTGTTAGCGTAATTTATCGAATACAAGACATAATTTTTCGTTATGGTTTTCTAAAGATGAACCGTAAACTACAATATCGGCGAGATAAACAAAACATTTAATGCCTTGAAGACCACTTAAAACAGTATTCATAAATTTTTGAAACGTTCCCGGTGCATTCTTTAAACCGAATGGCATTCTATTAAATTCGTATTGCCCGGAAGGTATTGTAAATGCTGTTTTTTGTTTATCTTTCTCGGTCATTTCAATTTGATGGAAGTCCAAAACGAGATCTAAGGTTGAAAAATAAACCGATTGTCCTAATTGATCCAGAATATCTTCGATATTGGGGATAGGATAGGGATCAGTGATGGTTACATCATTCAACTTTCGGAAATCAATTACGATTCTCCATTTTACGATTCTAATTTTTTTTGGAACGACCCAAACTGGAGAAGAGTAAGGAGATGATGATGGTTGAATGATTCCCTGTTCAAGCATTTTGTCGACTTGTTTATCGACTTCCTGTTCATGGATTTTTGGCTACCGATACGTTTTGGTATAGATTGGGGTAGGATTGGATGTGATAATTTCGTGTTCTAATATTCTGGTGTAAGTTAATTTATCACCAGGAAGATGAAAAATTTCTTTATAATTTTGACAAATTTGTGTTAAAGATTCTTTTTCTTCTTTGTTTAAGTGATCAATACGAAGATTTTCGTTTAAAAGTCGTATGCGATCATTTTTGCTTTGTGTAGAATTATTATTATTTTTTGAAATAGAAAATATTTGATCTAATGGTATGATTGACATTTCGATTAAATGTATTAGTGGAATTTGGATTTTGATTTCTTCATCAGAAATATTTATTACTGGATAAAATTTTGTATTTTTATCAATCAATAAATTATCCGAAATAATTATACTATCAGGAATATTAATTTTTGTTTTATCTAGAACTCCGATAAAATTGTCAATAACGTTAATTGGGATAATTTAATGTGTACGTGCTTTAATGGTTATCTCGAGTGGAGTATGTGATAGTGTTAATGAATTCGTAAGATAATCAATGTTTGCATTAAATTTGGAAAGAAAATCATGTCCAATAATGCCGTCGTAATTAAAATTAATTTTATTTGCATTTACGTAATAAAAATTAAATTTACATTCAAAATTTGGATCAATTGCTAGAGTTAGTTGAACTTTTCCGAGTGTTTTGATAGGATCGGATGAGCCTATATCATGTAACATGATTTCATGTCGAGGATCGAACGGTGTTTCTTTTGTAACATTTTTGTGTATTACTAAAGAAACTGTAGCACCTGTATCAACTAAAAATATAAATTGTTTGTTTTTTGCATTGTTAGATTTGAAAATTATTTTCTTTAATCGAGCATTTGAACTGTTTATCTGATTAATTCGTGGATTTGGTGGATTTTGTGCGTTACGTCTTTCATCACTTTGTTTTTTTTTTCATACATTCCGATATTTCGTGCCCTTTATTTTTACAATATCGACAAAATTTTGTATTATTGTCGGATGAAAAATGATTTTTTTCATTATTATGACTTTTTGAACGACAACCTCGGGTGTTATGTGATTTTGATTTACAGTTTTTACAATATTTTGAATCTGAAGGATTTTTGTACGATTTTTTATACATTTGAAGAGCCTTCTCTTCTGATATTGCAATACTGTAAGCTTCATTTAGATTGTTCAAAGTTCTATGAATTCTTAAAACACGAGAAATATCAGGATGTGAATGAATGAGCTGTGTCTTTTATGAAAGCTAATTTTCCATTTAGTAGATTTGGGTTATCGTTATTGTTTGTTTTAAGAGCTGATAAACATCTACTAGTTAGTTTATCAAGACGCGTATAGTATTATGTGATGGATTCATTAGATTTTTGCTTTATTGTATCTAAATCTTCCATCAATTGAGTGTAATGAGTATGATCCACGTATAATCTTCTCAATGAGATTTTTAAGGTTTCGAAATCTGTGATTTCAGAAAGATTTAATTTGTTTTTTACCGAACTTGTTTGTGATAATGTGAATGCAAACAATGGAACGATTTGATTTGGCTGTGCAAATTCGTGAGCATGTTTTGTATTTAAAAGGAAGTTTTCAACTTCTTCGCGATCACCATTAAATTAATCTACATAAAAATGAAAGATTAATCTACATAAAAATGAAAGAGACATTAATAAAATTCTCGTTGCTAGAATTTGATTCATCGTCTGAAATGTTATGTCCGTCAGGTGAAGCTGGTCGAGACATTTTATTTTATTTAAGGAATGAAGGATGAACACAAATATGATAAAATAAAAACTAAATAAAATACGACTAACAGTTGAGAGTTTCGGCTACTTTTGTAGGCTCGCAATGTACTTGTCGTCAAAAGGGTTTGTTTCTTTGAATACAACCAAAACACTGAAGTGAACCACTGGATTAATTTTGTTCTTCCAATGTGTTGTATCCCACTCTCTGTCACCAAATTATGTTGGATTCCTGTTGTTTTTCGGTTTCTAAATGGGGCTGCGGGCAGTGCTGTCACCAGGGCAGTTGATTAAGTCCAACTCCGTAAGCTTTAGATACCAATTATCAATTTAGATGATTAATCTTAAATGATTAAATGGACCGGAACAGCTTCTGAAGATTAACTAAACTACTGGTATATTACTGACTGATACTGAGACTACTAGAATAATCAGGCTGATTGTTATTGACTCTAACCCTTTAAAATAATTACTATTATTTTAAATATAATTTAATTGACTTTATTTATTACAACAATGAAATTTGAAATATTTAATTGACTTTATTTATTGCAACAATGAAAATACAATTGGATTATAAATAACAATAATTTCGGCGTTAAAGTAATTGAACAAAAATTCAGAAAGACAATTCGATTCGTATTGATTGATTTTGAGTATTTATAGGACGATTCAGGATATTCGTCAGCAATTTTGATATACCGCGTGTACGCTATGTGGAGAGGTAAATTATATAGCTTTGATGATTCATATGTTGATTTTCTTTGTAATTTACTAAACCAGTGACTGCCAACAATATATTTATATATATGTGGACATAAGTTGTGTTCAAAGGACTACAGTATACCTCTCTCTTTCATTTCTTGAATTTAGTATAGTGGTAAGTATACCCGCCTGTCACGCGGGAGACCGGGGTTCGATTCCCCACCAGGGATGCCACCACTTATCGCGGTATCTTGGCTATCTTTATTCCTCAAAGGAGCGCTGCCCGAACTTGCAACAGATTCCGATACTCAACAAAAAAAAATATATTAGTAAAAAGTTTTACTAAATATTTTCCTACTTTTTATAGAAAAAAATAATTGAATAAAATTTTTACGAAACAAAAACCTGATTTTATTAGCTTTTAAAAAAAAAGTGAATCTAATTTCTTTTTCAACAATTTTTTAAATTTTTCAACACAATGTTAATTTTCAACTTTGAAACTAATCGAACAACAGTCAATTATAAACTTTTGAACTGAATCAAACAACAGTCAATTATATACTTTGAACTGAATCAAACAACAGTCAATTATAAAATGATTTTGACCAGCACTGGCTGCCGCTTTATATACCCGTCAAGGGTCTTTCTAGAATACGGTTGTTGATGTTTTGAAGAAATTTTTTTTTCGAAAATATATTTTTGCATGAAGGTTTCTCAAATAATTTAGTTTATCAACAACCATTCGGAGGTTTAGATTATTTATAAAATTAATTAAAAATTATAACACTCCGGCAAGGTTTGAACCAGAATGACGCCCCTACTGTTTGATATTTAACTGTCCACTTAGTGATTATATTCCAACTTAGTGCGTCCACTTAGTGCATACGATCAGTGCGAATTCAAAACTTATATACAAATTTACATATATAATTCAGTTATTTCACCGTAAGCTAGCTTATTTCATCGTCTTGACTTGTTTATACAAAAATTATTTATTTGTGCATTTATTTATGTTATTCAAAACATTCAACTTAAATTATATCTAATAATTTTTTTCAATTATTTTGATTTAAAAAAAAAAAAAAAAAACTTTAAATCAAAAGCAGTTATTATTTTCTTTAAATTTTCGACTTAAAAAAACCTTTAAAGAATAGAAAAAAAATTTTTTAAAGAAAAAAAATAAATCAAACTAGCTTATTTTCTTTTTGCACTTAAAAAAAACTCCTTATTTTTTTCATGGTGAAAAATATTTTTTTCTTAAATATTTTTCATAATAAAATTAGAACATGTGTTGGATCCAGAAAAATTATTCTCAAAAATTTTCAATACAACAAAGTATATAGAGGTATTACGTCCCGTAGCAAGGGATGCGGTGAATAACATTGGGCAGCATCAATGTTATTACTACGATGAGGCTACTGAACATTACTTTCTACAAAGTCTCGTTCTTAGACGCTCTACAGCATGAGTAAAAAATGGGAAAGCGGTCTCGGCACTACGACGTGGAAGGCATATCATTTTTTTTCTTTGAGAAACTAAAGATAGATACATGCACGAGAGTTTCGCCTCGAAAAGCCTCGCTCTACAACTGTCAACTGGCGTTCTCCTCCGCCTTGTAATCTTTGCACCAGATCTCTTGTGTACAATCAATCACTGGTGCGTTTAAAATCCCCTACATACATCATTTAGCATCGTTTAGTATTGTTTACAGCGCTGATGAACCTCATTTAAGTTTATGCTGGTCGAATCATTTTATGCTGATCTAGTAATGTCCTTGCTTTGATCTAGAATTAACATTGAAATTCCTAACAAGGAAATTACTTTAATTCTTAGTGACTTCAATCCCAAGATAGATGACAGCCAAATCAAAAACGGCTGACTAATCAATCCTGTTCATCGGAATTGAACCGTCTGATAAATATAGCATTGCGAGTGCCAACACTAACAGGTAGTACTTTATGCTTAGTGAAAAGGTTACCAACGCCCTGAATACATCACAAAATAGTCATTCAACTATTCCTAGAAAGCAAAATTTCCTTAAATACTCTAGCAGTAATTGAAGAAAGAAGATTTATGAAAGCATCTGGTCTTAATTCCAGCTTGAAAATACTGCAACATAGTCACTAATCGATAAATGTCTAGAAGCTCTGTACACATGACAAAAATAGCTTTCTACAGGATTTATGTAAAGAAATACAGTCGCACGCTAACACTAACAACGCTATAGATATGTTCACCTTAATCAAGAGATTGAATGGTAATCATAAATTCAGGAGTGTGACTGTTCGGAATGCAAACGATGGCTTGGCTAAAGACTTGACAGAGGTACTCTACTCTCAAGACGGCTGATACTGCTCTTAACTGACAAAATTGCGGCCATGAACTTGACGTATTTATTTCAGAGACTGAGTTAGCCATTACCAAGCTCGCCAAAAATTGATGCAATAACTGTGGAGAGAGAAAATGGATGGCACTGGCATAAAACTTCTCCATCTGTTGTGTTGTCATTTAAAAGTTTAGTCTACTGACAAGTACCTTCAAGGTTTATGACAAATACCTTTCGAACAGGCTAGTTTTTTAAAGGATCGTATAAGAAAAGGGGGATGATACAAGAGAGCAAATTCTAAATCTAATTTATTTTTGTGTATATTTGTTCTGTTGGCTTCAATAAACCTTTTGATAACATCAAGTGGGATAGGCTTAGGAAACTATTACGGCACATGGCAGTACCGTAACATATCATATTTCTCTTAGAGAAGCTCAGCAATAACAGAAAAGCTCGCCTAAAGTTTGACTGTACCTTGTCATCAGAATGCTCCATCCAAAATGTTAGATTTGCCGATGATTATGAAGAATCCACTACCTCCAATATTATGAATTATAATATCGTGTCCTTCGCATTTATATAACACCGCAAGTGTAACTCTTCCCTGATTTCATAATGAAAGTTATGTTTGTCTGAAAGATTTACTACATAAAAAGCATTACCCTGTAAAGACCTTATAACTGATTAATATGATATTTCTCCTCGTCAAAGACAGACTATCGATACTATTAACTGATACTATTGGTCGCATTGATCCGTCTTTTTTGTGAATTTTTGGTAGATAAAAATTTGGTAGGCTAACAAATAAAGCAATCCCCACAGACGAAAAAGTTATCCCCACAGACGATATATCTGAAACTTACACAGCTTTGCATGAGACAGAATTCCATACCCATCAATAGAATTCACAACCGTAATAGAACAAGGAGGCTCAAATCCGTTTTTAGATATAAAAATTATAAAAATAACGATACTTATAAATTATAATTCCATATCTACAGAAAACCTTCAAACACTGAACGATACATTACAGCCGATTCGAACAGGTTACATAAAGTCCCACTTTCTAAGAAAAATTATTTTAAATAAATTAATCATATTAAGCAAGTTGCAATCTTTAATGGCTTCGATTCTAACGTAATAAATAATTAGGTCCGCAGAATTAAATTTTAAATTTTACGAAAAAATTCCACCGTACTAACACAAGAAACTGGTAACGTTGAACAAATAACTAGTGCAAACTAACATACTTCTGCCCATGCACAAATAAAATCACTGGAGATTTAAAGGATCATAACCTAAAAACAGTGCTTGTGAGTAAAAATAAAATAAAAAAGTTACTGGGCAACACTAAGGATAAAATTATCAGTGAAAAATAATCGGGCATATATGGGGTCAGTCAATCGGAACTCGAATCAAAGAACATCTGGCTCATGTGAAATTTGGGAGAACCGAAAAATCGTGTATAGCTGCGCACGTTAGCGAATTTAAAACTACTAAAATCGGTAAAAAACCCCACAGAAATAGATGCATACAAAAGTATCTACATACACAGAGTAAGAAAACAGATAATGAATTTAGACAATGGCCCAATCCCAAATTCTGATTTAATAAAATTAAACTATTTTCAAAAAAATGTAAGACAAAAACAACACCGCATGGTTGGAAAATGTTTCCGCCAATAAATGGGTTGGGCTCTTCACACACTTCCCCTAATTGATGTCCAGTAACATTCAACTAAAATAATCATTCAGATACTACTTCAGTCAGATCATATAAAAGACAAAAGTTTTTTAATATTATTGTGAGACACGCACCAAATTAGCAACATATCTCTGACTCCATATCCCAGAGATAGTTAAGATTAGCTAATTCATACTGATGATGACTACCTTGTAGTCGAAATACGTATTTATAAAATACAAATTATTCTAGGAATTGGGGCAAAATTTAAGTTCTCTTTGATTATTTTAATAATCTTTATATACGTTGTGGCGGTACCTTGGCCCTCTTTTTAACTTTAAAAAAAACGGAGCACTGTCGAATCTATACAGATTCGAATACTCGAAACAAAAAATTATTTAATTTTCTTCAATATTTTTTTTATTTATATTCAAACAATACTAATTTAAACAGTGATTAATTCAACAATGGTAACTTCAAACCGCACTACTGTTCTTTTCGGACTGAATTTAACAACTGCCGTAAATTGGGTTAGGCACCGGCTTTATATACCGTCGCAACAACATGTTTAGACGATTCAAAAAAAACATTTATAAAAAAACAAATCTTGTTTATCCCAATAAAGTTAGTAACCCAATTTACAACTTACAAAAGTTATACAATAATAAGCGTTTATGTTAATTTAAAAAAAAAATAGTTTTGCTATAAAACACATTATATCTTTTTTTTTTTTTAAATAAAATAATTTTAGCTCTAGAACAATTATCCTTATTTTTTTCTTTTTGCAATTAGATTGTGTGCTGAGGTCTGAAAAATTATTTCACTAATTTTCATTACAACAACGCCTTGGCCTTCGTACTTACAGTGCTATTACTACACTTTAATTTAAACGGTTTTTTCAGGTACCAAAACTTTTGTTGCAAAAGTGCTACAGTGGTGAGTTTTCGAATATAGAAACTTCATCATCGTTAACGAATTAACTGTTAAAAAGTTGTTTCACATCGAAAATGCAAAAAATAGCGGGAGCGCCCTGAATTTTGTACGACTAATATATCAATATTCTACGGTACTTCCAGATATCCTGTAAAGTTGATATTTGGCATACAGGTAGATTAAGTACCCAAACCGACAAGAAAATTATGAAAACAAGAAATTTATATCGAAAAATTTTGAAAAAATGTTTTCAGTTTTTGTTTTTATAAATTTAACATTGTAAAGCATGTATCCATCTGATTCTTTAATATTTGTCGATAGTCCCTTCTGTTTGGATGACACAATAAGTATATATATATATATATATATATATATATATATATATATATATATTTATATATATATATATATATATAAATATATATATATATATATATATATATATATATATATATATAGGTATAGTATATAACGGTTTACACGTTAATTTAAAAGTCATTATTTATAATTTTTTACAAACTTTTTCAAAATTAAAAAAAAAAAAAGATTTTGTTTTAACAAATTTGACCCATTTCTACATATGCTAGGGGGTTTTTGGTATTCAACCCAGATTTAATTGAAATTTTTATGAAAATGGGTAAACATTAGTTTTCCAAAAAGAACAAGTCCGAAAATGGGAAAAAACACCAAAAATTACCCTTTTATCTAATTATAGTGATTTCTATATGGAAGTTTAGCATTACTTAAGAAAAATAAGAGTTTTAACAAATCGAATATGTGTTTTTGGTTGAACAATAATTCGAATAAAATTTTTCATCCATTACTTAGATTGAATCAATAGGACTACAATGATTTAAATATTTAAATAATAAGTTTTCAAAAAACAAACATTTTTAAATGCATTATTCGTAAAAAAATTTTTGCCTGAGCCTAAAAATTGAAATACCTCGTAAACCAATAGAGATATCGAAAAAACAAACGAAGTCAGAAGTCAGTCGTTTTAACTCAACATAGTCCATTGAACTTATATACCATATCTGATAACAAAATTTTTAGGCTATGTGAGTTTTAGGTCGTGCCGAATTAACAAGAAATTTTACATAAAAAGTAAAATAACTTCGAAACGGTGTGCTTTATCGAAAAAATAAGCAAAATCTTAAGTCTTATAACGTTTGCAAAATTTTGTATTTTTTTCAAAAAAATTTTGTCTGGTGTTAACATATGAACGCATTTTTGTTAAAAAATCCACTTTAAGACACGCTAGAAGGATGCGGTTTTGGCATTTGACGCGGAATAACTTGAAATCTATAAGAAATATCGGAAAAGAAATTTTATTTTTCCCAAAACATCATCCCAAAAAATGGAAAAACACCAAAAATTACCTTTTTAGACATGCTAGAAGGATGGGAAGGATGCGAAGCCTTCAGCTTTGTATATTTAAGCCTTACAAAAAATAGTCATATCCGATCAAAAACATAAATGTAACAAAATCAGAATTTTCGGGGAAATCCGTAATGTAATAGTTGCTTCTTAAAAAGTGATGATATGGAAGAAAGGACCGAGCTATTTACAAAGTAAATAGCTCTAGTCTTCATATAATAGTTGCTCCTTAAAAATTGATGATATTCCATTAAAGAGCCGAGCTATTTATAAAGTAAATAAGTCGGTAAACTATTTACCAAGAAAATTAATGAGGGGTAAGTTGATTAAATATAAGAAAAAATTTGGTTGAAATTTGTTTCGTAAGTTTTCCCTTAGTATGTTTTTAAAATTTTATAACTTGGCAAGTTTTAAAATATTTAAATCAACAGAAAAAAAACTTGCCGCGTTATAAAATTTTAAAAACAGACTAAGGGAAAACTTACGAAATAAATTTCAACCAAATTTTTTCGTACATTTAATCAATTAACCCCTCATTAATTTTCTTGGTTAATAGTTTACAGAGCTATTTACAAAGTAATAGCTCTTTAATGGGATATCATCACTTTTTAAGGAGCAATTATTATATGAAGAGCTAGAGTCTAGAGCTATTTTAAATAGCTCAGTCCTTTCTTCCATATCATCACTTTTTAAGAAACAACTAATACATTAAGGATTCCCCGAAAACTCGGCCCTTTCTTACATTTATGTTTTTTATTGGATATTAAGTAATGTCAAAACTAGGTTTTAGAATATACATAAAAAGGCCAGCATCAATGCAGTGATAGAAAGTCTATGTAAGTCATATAAAGTGTATGTGTTAAATAAATGCTTCTTTAAAACCGAAATAGTTTTAAAATGCGTTAAGCGCATTATTTAAAAACGCATTTATTTAAAAAAATGCTCTGTACAGATCGAACTTGGTACAAAATTGTCTGTACAAATCCCGAACAATATCGGGCTTGGTACGTAACATATGCATCTCCCATATATAGACTAGTAAAGATGTGCCTTGAATTCCATTTGAATTCAATTTGGATTCCACTATTGCAAAAGTTATAAACAATTTTGTAAAAAAAAGGGGGTTATGTTTTTTGCAAATCTCAAACTCTCAAAAACTATTGTAGATATCGGAAATCAAATCGTTTATAAAAAAATGGAAAATCAAATTTTTTTAATTTTCCAACGGGGATCTTTTTGAAATTCTTCAAAGAATAGCTCCCAGAAAATTCCAGACTTGTATTTTAAAAATTATCGGGGCCATCCAGATTGGTAAATTATTTAATTAACAACAGCCTAGTTAATGGAAAAATTGGGGTAAAAATTGAGGAAGATAGCGGAGCACAACATTAGTACCCAACATTAGTACCACACCATCATCACCGGGAGCCTTCCTACACTTAAGTTTCTTTAAGACGTTTGAAACCTCATGGGGTGATACGCCAAGCGGGCCGTTTCTTCATCGTGATATTCACCGCCATCAGTTAAGCTGTGCGCCTCAGAGAAGGTGTCAGCAAGAAGTTGGGCTTTGTCAGAATCTGAGTAGAGGTGTCCATTTTCTGGCGAAAGAGGAGGCAGTCTGTTGGAACGTTTACGCAATTCCTTTGCAATTTTCCATACATTATTGTCACGAGTGGTCAGAGCCAAAATCTTCTCGTCCCAAATGTTCATCTCTGGTGCACGTGACTTTTTCTCTAATATCAGCTGACATTCGCTTCATGACGTCATGATGCTCCGGCAGATTAACTCCTTGCCAGATTTGCGTAATTTTTTCCGAGTCCGTATTAGTCGTAGTGTGTCATCATCTAAGTTAGATAGATAGAGATAGACTGTACAGACTGCCCTGGACGGGCTACACTTCGACCATAAGGTCCATTGTGATGCCTTAGGATGTGAGATTGTGAGTAGACTAGGAATTGGTAAGATATGCGGCTGCAGCCGACTATGATAGGAACTATGCCGATATTCATCTGGAGTTCGTGAAGGAAACTGCAGAAAACCTTCTCAAGCATAGCCGGTTACTTCGTTCTTGTTCATACGCCGACAGTTTAGTCACTCAACCGCCCCTTTTTTTTTATAATTGACAAACTGCCGATGTCGGGATTCGAACCTATAACCTCCCAGTTACCAAGTACTGCATACTGCGCAGACATGACGCCTTAGACCCTTCGGCTACCTGACTGGTGTCATCATCTAAGTTAAGTCGATAGCCGAAGGTTCTGGCTTTCCTAGGATTCTGGCTTTCCTAGATTTTTCGGTAGCAACTACGATATTTCTAGTGAGCTTACTAACCTCCAAGTCTATTTGGTCGATTTTATCTGTGGAGTGATCAAAGTTTTGACGTTGAGATACTCTTGGAAAAATTTCCAGTCTGCCTTCTCAATGCTCAATTGGGTTTACAAAGTTGCAGCGCCCCTCATTTCATCCTAGGTGAAAGTGATGGGGTGGTCACTTTGCAAATCGAAGTGAACATCTACATCCGACATGATCCGACATGTTTGCGGCGGGCGCCGAGCAGCGTCTGGGTAATAGATGAGTTCCTCCGTATACGCAATAATGAAGTTATGTTTGAGAGAATGCGCAAAGAGGGTGCTTCCGTTGGAATTGTTTGACATACAGTTCCAAGATATGTGATGCGCATTAAAATCACCCATGATAATGACGCGATCATGAGTTCTCATAATACGATCAATATCCGTTCCCTGTATAATTCTATTAGGGAGGTTATATAAAAACGTACCTTTATAATCACCACAATTGGCCGAGATAAGAATAGAAATGGCTTCGAGGCTGCCGTCTTCGGGAGGCAATAAAGAATGTTTGAAGTCGTGTTGAACAAGAAGGGCGACTCGAGCGTCATTTCTGCTGGCTCGATCGCGGCGATAGGTGTAGACTCTAAATTTCTTATCCGCAGCATGAATCTGCTGCTGTTGGAGGAATGAGTGAAGCTCGGGATATTTGTGCAGGCGACTTTGGTAGTTTCATAGCAAAAACCGTATTTGGGACATAGAATTTGATGGATGGAATGCCATTTTCGAATAAATAGACAGTCATGTGGAAAACTTGAGAAGTTTTTCGGAATTCAATGTGCAAGATTCTGAAACTTCCATATCGATCCTGAGTTTCAGGAGTTCCATGAAATAGAGTTCAGATTTGGAGTTTTCGCCCTTCTCCGATGAGGACGGAGAGAGTGGAGAGTCCAAGACAGACTCAAAAAATGGGTTTGTTTGGTGAAAGGGGGGTAGTAGACACGATTTCAATTACCTCATTTCCTAATAACTTCTTAGCTACCTACGAGTTCAATTTTGGGAGCGGTGCTTGAACAAACTTCGTTCTTGGTGCTGGAGCAGGAGTCATCCGCTGCCCTGGAGGATCTCTGCTAGTGGCGTTGCCGTCTTTTGCATGACAAAGAGCCAGGAAATCCCTGGTCAGAAATACCATTAGTGGTGGGCGGCATGGCGCCTCGCTCCTGCTACTCGGGATGCCGTTGCTGCCACGTATGTCTTGTGTGCAGGACACTCCATAGAACTTTCCAGATGCGTAGCGCAACAATTGCAACACTTCGCAGGCTCCACCCGCGGTACTGCGCACTCCCGTGACGTATGATTGTCACCACACTTCACACAACGTACAATTCCGCGACAGTTCCGTGGACTGTGCCCGTATATCTGACATCGGTAACGCTCAATAGCACCCCGTTTGTTGACGTACATTTCGACTTTCACAGGTACCCCACCAATCCATTTAATTTTTAGGACGCTTTGCACCTGCGTCCCCTTGGTAAACTGAACCAGACGCGCTACGCGAATAGTTTCCTCACCTGTTCGGCTGAACTTCACCACCTTATTGGGCTTGTAGCGGTAACGCTCCTTACATCAATTATGCTTTCTTTTAGAAACCATTGCTCCTTAACTATATCCTCCCCAAGTTACCACGGTAATTGTTATTGTTTGTTACTTTGGTAACTATCAACAAATACAATGTGACATTCATTCTACGAATTGATTTTAATAAAGATAGTTTATATCTTTCATCGTTGTCTTTTCATTTATTATTTGGGTGATTTATCATTTATATTCATCCATCATGCTACATTTTGGCGCCCGAGCTCAATACGAACAGGTTGGTGATTTTACCATAATTTGTGTTACTGATTTATTTGACTGGAATTACATATTATATTTCTTGGTGTAATATTTTCAATTGCCATATAACTTAAATAACTTAAATACTTTTTCTTTATTTAATATAATATATTTTATCTTACAATTCAGTATATACAATATCTATTTACAATATATATGAAAGTGAAGCGATGTTGTACGTTTAACTATTTATATATCAATGGCCATATATACGTTAAGACGTTGTCAGTGCTGCCGTCGACCGCGCATGTTACCATTCAACACTATAGTGTGTCAGTTGGCTGCTCTATAGCGTGTTCCATTGGTGCACCTTATTATCGACATCATTACAGCACCCCCAACTGAAAATGCTATAACATAAGAAATCATGATTAATATATATACGTACACACATGTGAATACATCTATAATAAAAATCACAATTAAAAGCTATATCTTTAAGCTATATACAAAAAAAAATTAAATAAATACAATGTAACAAAATATTAATGTGAACTAAAGAAAAAAACAAAAATATTCTGTCAAAATTAACATTCTAGTTGGCATCTACTTCGAAGATTATAGCGATTGCTTTTCTGTGATTCTTCCCGATTATCTACAGGAACCTGGTCTGACGGTGAAGCGTGAACCTTGATGGGTTCCGTCGGATTAGTCAGCGTTGTGGGAAGATAATTATCTTCGAACAGAAGCTTCCACGGAATCAACTGATTCACATTCCGTTCCCACCTACTATCCCCAGGTAACTCCAAAATATATGTTTGGTTTCCAAGTATTTGGATTATTTTACCCTCGGTCCACGAAATTTTTCCAGCAACGCTGTAATCTTTTGCGATTACGATGTCCCCCACGTTAATTTTTTTCCTATTAACAAATATGCCACCAAAATTACGCTTCTGTCGTACTTGAGTCTTCGCTACACTCTTTTCCAGTGCCTTATCGGAAATCGTTGCATTTTAATTTTTTAGCAGATCAAGACGACTCCTTAACTTTCTCTTTAGCATTAAACTAGCCGGTGACTTTCCAGTGGTATCATGTTCGGTGTTTCGGTAATTTAGTAAAAAATTAGATAAAACTTTATTAAGGTCCTTAGCTGAATGCTGATTATGCATTGCACATTTCAATGCCTTTTTTAATCCTTTTACACCATTTTCAGCTAATCCATTATTTTGAGCGTGTCCAACTGGGATCGTTTTATGTCGAATACCATTGTTTTTCAAACTCAATTCAAATTCCCTTGATATTAGCGACCGACCATTATCTGAGACCGATTCTCGAGGCAATCCGAATCTAGCGAAAATGGTCCGTAGGACATCTATCGTACGTTCGGAAGTGATGAATACACCCATATTTATGCACTCAATCCACTTGCTGTGTGCGTCAATTACTATGAAAAAATTCGTGTTGAAAATTGTAAAGTAATCGACGTGAACTGGACTCCAGGGTTCATTCGGCCAATCTCCAGTTCTTAACTCTGATTTCAGAGGGTCTGCACGGTTAAATAGTCTGCAATTTTCACAAGATTTTACTAAATCCTCCAATTTAACGTCCAAATTTGGCCACTACACGTAATTCCGAGCTAATCTTTTCCTTTTTATAATACCCATATGTGATCTATGTAGCTGGTGCAATATGGGTTGTCTTTGCTCTACCGGAACAACTAAACGATTCCTCCAAAACAGTCATCCTTTTTCAACCGACAATTCGTTTTGTCGCCTTGCATAAGCTTGGAGATCTTGCGAGATCTCCTTAGGCCACCCGTTCTGGACATTTTTGATAACTCTTTGGAAGGTATCATCTCTTTGTGTAGCCTGTTGGATGTTTTCGAACGTGATCGGCAGTTATGAGGACAAAGTCGTATAATTAATGAAAACGTCATCCTCGTTAGACGACCCTTCCGACGTTAATGGTAGGTGCCTCGATAAAAAATCTGCCACATTGACCTTCGATCGAACATACTTAATGTCGAAAACATAACCTGATAGCAACAAGGCGTACCGTTGCAGTCTATTTGCGTCTTCAGCAGGAATTCTCTTCTTGGGCCCGAAGATTGCAACTAATGTCTGGTTGTCGGTTACCAGTGTAAACTTCCGACCCAAAAGGTATTGATGGTATTTTTTGACACCAAACATGATGGCCAATGCTTCCCTCGTTATTTGAGTATAATTTTTTTTCACACTCACTTAGCGTTCGTGTGCTAAATGCTATTGGTTGTTCTCTGCCATCTTGGTTCACAGGGGCGAACACACTTGCTACACCCACAGGAGATGCGTCCACCGTTAGCACAAGTGGCTTTTGTGGGTCATAATGAGCTAGCGTTCGGTCCGACTAGAGTTCGTCTTTGATTTTGATAAACGCTTCTTCATGCTTACTGGACCATACAAAAGATTTATCTTTTTTAAGTCGGTAGTACAAGTCCCCGGTATAACCAGATCGTGTTAGACGTGTTATTATTAGTCTTGAAAATATAAGTCGTATTTCTAAATTTAAGTGGAATTATAATAAGATAAATATTTTAAGAAAGCAAAGTGGTATTAATAAGTGTAATAAAATTACTTACTATATCAGCAATTATATTCAGTGATTAAATTATATTCAGTGATTAGATTTAATTATATTCTATAATTAAATTCAGTTTAATTAAACCAAAATAGAATTATTTTCGGTAACCTATAAATTATTATTGTTTTGTTTATGACAATTAATTATACCTTGTCAAAACCGTGCTAAAGTGTGATCAAGTAACTCAACTAGTATAAGTTGAAGTGAAACAAAACATATATAGTACACTGCAGTGCTGCAATTATTTAATCTAAATACCATATACAGTGTGATTTTGGAAAGTGTACCTACTAAAACAAAAATTACATACAGTTGCTATCTAACAAAGTATACTAAAAGTAAAGGTATAAGCGAATATGGAAGCGAAACTGGATGAAATTTTAGCTCAAATGAAGGTATTAAATACAAAAATAGATAAAACCGAAGAGAGAGTCATAAACCAACTAAAAGATATATTGAAGGAAAATCAGCAGGAAATTGATAAGCTAAAAATGGATAATAAGATCTTAGAAGAAAAAGTTAATGAACAAGGTCAGAAAATCAGAGATTTAGAAAATAAGCATAGAAGAAACAATATTATAATGTTTGGAGTAGAGGAGAAAGAACAAAATAATGATGAACTTGGAAGTATAGTTAAGGATGTAATCCGTAAAGGATTAAAGGTAAATGTATATGATACCGACATTAATTTTATTACACGTATAGGCAAAAGAGGAGAATATGAGAGACCAGTATTAGTAGGATGCACAACCTGGAACCTTAAGAAGGAAATTCTAAAAAACAAATGGTTGATAAAAGATTCTCATATAATAATTAAAGAAGATCTACCCAAAGAAGTAAGGGAAGAAAGGAAAGAGATCGGCCAAGTGATGCTTCAGCTAAAACCAATGGGAAAGAGAGCTGCAATGAGGGGAAATAAACTCTTGTACGAGGGCAAATATTACTCAAAAGAGGAAGCAAAGTTATTGGAAACAGAAATAAATATTATAAAAGTGGATGATATAAACAAGAGACCCAGAAGTGAGGAAGAATCAGAGGAAAGCCAAGGGAAAAGAGAAAAAAGAGATGTAAGGAGAATCAGCACAAATCAGGAAAATGTAACAATGGCAGCACGGGATAAAATAACTAATTTTTTTGCAGTAAGTCCCCAGTTATACACGAGAAAAAACAGTTACTAAAGAATGGGAAACATAGAGGTGATGTCCGATGGAAGGTAATGGCAACCCACCATCGTATAGTGCCCAGGACGACCACGATTACGAATAAGGACGACGATTTATACTACAACAGTATGATACAATTACATAAAAATAAAGATATACGGATAGCTACTTGGAACGTAAGAAGTCTTCACCAAAGCGGAAAATTAGACAATTTGCTACAGGAATTAGATGAATACAACGTTGACATTACTGGGATTAGTGAAGTGAGACGGACATCGACCGGTATAGTTCAGAAAAATAATTATACTGTCATATATTCGGGGGGCACAAGCCATAATAACGGAGTAGCTATCATATTAAATAATAAATTAAAAAAGAAAATAACAGGCACAATATATGAGTCTGAAAGAATTATTATGGTTAAAATGGACACCAAACCGACAGCAACAAACATAATACAGATATATGCACCAACTTCTGACAGCTCCGAACAGCAGTGTGAAGAGTTTTATAACCGTTTGGAAAATATACTTGCTTTAACTAAAAGTCGAGAATGCACAATTATAATGGGAGACTTTAACGCAAAAGTGGAAAGCAATGAAGAAAAACCCGCCATTGACCCATTTGGACTTGGGAAAAGAAACTCAAGAGGAGATACTTTAGCCGAATTTGCAAACAGTCATAGACTCATCATCACCAATACATGGTTTAAGCAACCCGCCAGAAGATTGTATACTTGGAAGGCACCTGGAGATACGACTGACAAAATAGTTAGAAATCAAATTGATTATATATTAATTAATGAGAGATACAGGAACGCAATTAAAAATGTTAAAACTTTTCCCGGTGCTGATATCAGCACCGGTCACGATCACGTACTCTTATTAGCGAATATGGAAATAAGATTAAAAGTTTTCGAGAAAATAAATAAGAAAGAAGATGAAAACATAAATATGAAAAAATTAGAAAACGAATACTTTAAGAAAATATTTCAAGAAAAATTCGAGGAATACTATGAAATTGCGACAAAAGAGTCCAGTGAATTAAACATAGATAGCGAAACTGATAACTTTATTCAGGCAATTAGAACAGCTGCAAAGGTGGCATTGAAAAATGAGAAAAAAATCGAAGTAAAAAAGGGCTGGATGACAGAAAATATACTCAGTTTAATGAAAGAAAGAAAAACTCTTAAGGACAATCCAACACAATATAAATTAAAAAATAAACAAATAATAGCAGCGATAAAAGTAGCGAAGCAGCTATGGATGGAAAATTAATGTAAAAATATTGAATTGTACGAACGATTAAATGACCCAGGTAAATTACATAAAGAAATAAAGAATATGTGCGGAATATATCGTAATAAAAAATGTGCAAACCTAAAAAGTAAAGACGGAAAATTACTGGTAAATAAAACAGAAATAATAAATAGATGGGAGGAATATATTACAGAACTATTTTGTGACGAAACCCGTAAGCCAGTGAATAATGATAGTAAAGAAGACTCATCGAATTTTCCGATATTATTAGCAGAAGTAGAAGCAGCAATCAAAGAAATTGGTGATGGTAAAGCATGTGGAGAGGATGGAATCTTTGCAGAGTATCTAAAAAATCTAAATTCGTATGGGATAAATAAATTATGGAAACTATGCAATAAAATATATACAGAGGAAAAAATTCCGATCATTTTAAGTAAGTCGACCTTTATCCTGCTTCCAAAAAATTAAGCTCCAGTGATTGTACGGATTACAGATCGATCAGTTTAATGAGTCATATTATAAAAATTTTCTTAAAAATCATACGAAGAAGAATCCAGACGGCTATACAGAATGTGATAGGGCCTACACAAATGGGTTTCAGGAAAGGAATGGGCACACGGGAAGCAATTATCAGTCTAAACCTCCTAATTGAACGGGCAATAGAAAATAATTTGCGTGTGTACTGTTGTTTCATTGATTATGAAAAGGCGTTCGATAGTATCTCACATAATAAACTGTTCGATATACTGGAATGTTTAGATATTGAAAAGAAAATAATAAGAATTTTAAAAAATCTGTATTGGAATCTGTATTGGAAGAGGTAACGGTTAAGACCAACTACGGAAATACTTCTAATATAACCGTAGAGAAGGGTGTAAGACAAGGATGTGTTTTGTCTCCACTATTGTTCAACATTTATGCCGAAAAAGTGATAGAAGAAGCTTTAAGTGAACATAACATTGGTGTAAAAATTAATGGAGAAATAATGAATAATCTAAAATATGCAGACGATACAGTACTGCTTGCATCAAGTGAAAGTGATTTACAAACTATCGTGGACAAAATAACCATAGTAAGTGAACAATATGGATTAAAAATCAATATCAAAAAAACGGTGTGCATGATATTCAGTAAAGAGTCTGTTCAACCTACACTTAATATAAAATGTAATGGCATAAAATTAAAACAAGTTAACCAAATGAACTATTTAGGAAAACTATTCACCTGTAACAATGACCAAATAAGTGAAATTAAAAAACGTATAGCCGTCGCTAAAAATAATTTTGTAAAACTTAAGGCTTATTTAACTAACAGAAAATTGTGTTTTAATTATCGATTTAAAATGTTAAGGTGCTATGTGTGGACCGCACTACTATATTCGTGCGAAACTTGGACATTAAAAAGTGTATGTGAAGCCAGACTGAATGCATTTGAAACGTGGTGCATCAGAAGAATGCTAAAAATAAAGTGGACGGAGAAATTAAGTAACGTTGAAATTCCGTAAAGTTAAATATGAAAGATGTTTAGTTAAATTAATTAAAAAGAGAATATTGGGATACTTCGGACATATATACAGAGGAAATAGATACGAACTTCAGAGACTAATTATGTGCGGTAAAATGGATGGCTTTGCATCAAGGGGCAGAAAACGGATCACGTGGATCTCGAATATAAAAAAATATTCAAACATTAAATCGTTCTACAATTTAAAGTCGGCCGCAATGGACAGAATTCGATGGGATCGAGTGGTCTCCAAAATCCTGTAATAGGATATGGAACTTCATGATGATGAGTACAAGGGCATACAAATCTCGCTAGCTCTTGAAATAAAGTTTCTATTATAATTTACCGTTCCAAGAAATGCCTGGACCCCTCGTACGTCTTCCGAAATGGCTTCGATCTTCCTTTTGTCAATATGAAAACCCTTATTATCGATGACATGACCCAAGTAGGAGACCGATGGTTTTAGAAAAGTACATCTGGCTTTACAAACTTTTAACCCCACGCCCTTTAAGGTATTTAAAACCCCTTCTAGCCTCTGAGGTGATCATTTCTGTTCCGCGCTGTGACTAGTATATCGTCCATAAAACAAACTACCCCAAGGACCCCAGTGAACAACGAGTCCATTACCCACTGAAAATAGCCGGACTGGATGACACCCCATAAACCAGTGGAGTATACATGAACAACCCTTTAGTTGTCGAAATTGTTGTGAGTTTTTGGGAGTTCTCATCCAGCAACAGTTGCTGATAGGCCTTAGATCGACGCTGTATGCTTAGATCGAGTTTAGAAAACTCTTGCCCCCATGCAACCTTGCGAACATTTTTTCGATTTTAGGAAGAAGGTATTGTTCTACATCTAACTGTGAAATAGGTAAAATTGGGGTGCCCCCAGATGCTATATTTAGTCTCTTTTTAGGATTCCCAATGCTACTAATTTGTCTATTTCCGCTTCAACCTTGTCTTTGATGGCTAGTGGAAGCGGCTTTGGTCTGCAAAATTTAGGACTTGCATCCGTTTTTAATTTGAATTTCACTTTCTCCTTCTTAAATGTTCCAAGTTTTCCATCAAAAACTTCACTATATTTCGATAACAGGGATGCCAAATTCGAGTTCTCCATATAGTTGAACTGTTTCAACTCAATATTAAAGGTATGCATCCAATTTCTCCCTAATATGGGTGATCTACCACCTTCAATAACGTAGACATCAAAAATTTACAGTCATTTCTAAAATTAACCGGTAATCTACATACCCCCCCCCCCCCCCCCGTTGGCTTCATGGTACTTCCATTGTAACTTATGAACCGTTTGCTAGTAGTATGTAAGTTAAATTTTTTGAAATATCTATTGTATATACCCACTGAAATGGCTGAAATTAGTGCCCCGCTATACACTTCAAATTCCAGGTCTACACCATTAATACTAACATTGGCCCCAATAGGTTTCAAAACGTCATCTGCTCTAAAACAAAAAAGAGAAAGTTCGTCGTTATCAATATAAGATACTCTGTTTTTTTAGCACATCTTCTTCAAATGTCCACGTTTGTGGCAGGCCTGGCATATATAATACTCAAACCGGCAGCTACCTTCAGTGTGGTTTTTATAACCACAATTTTGACATTTACTTCCCAATGTTGACTGCCATTTTGATACTTCCTCTTCGTTCTTCTTGGTGTTTTCTTTTTTCGACCATGGGTCCTGTTTACTGCTTCCTGTTTGTCCTGATGTTCCATATTATTTCCTTCATACTGTCGCTGTATGCATTCTACATTGCTGGCAATATGTAGAGATTTTTCCATTGTTAACTGTGTAACGTCTTCGAGGAACAATTTGTTTTTCACCGGACCCTTTTCAAAACCCATTACGAATTTGTCTCTCAACATTTCATCCAAATGTTGTCCAAATTCACATTTAGTAGCCAACGCTTTAACACGAGCTGCCCATTCATTACTAGTTTCCGTCCTGTTCTTGAAATTTTTTTCCTTCCGTGAAGCCCGAATCTGCCGGCATAAAATGTTTTTTAATACCGATATTAAATCGTCAAACTCCACGGTTTCAGGCTGCTTCAGGTGACACAAGTTCATTAATAACTGGAAGGATTGTTGACTTAATATATAGAACGCCAATATATAGCACAAATTCATGAAGCATTAAAAAATAGCAATTCAAAACAGGTATGGGAGAAAAAAACAATAATCGAAATAACAATCAGAATAAGTATTCTATTAATGAGATAACGTGGTTTGTATACTATACAAACTTGTATGGATGATGTGTGTGAGTTTAGATTTGAGGAAACTGATGTTGATGTGATTCTTGGATCGTTAAAAAATGATAAGGCAGGTGGTAATGATGGTATATTGAACGAATGCATCAAATTAGCTAGTGAAAACTATAATTTAAGTTCAGTCCTTATATGATTATTCAATCCCATGTATGATCTTAAAATGTTTCTAGAATTATAGAATATTTGTATTGTAGTAAATCTATATAAAGGAAAAGGAAATGCATATAAACCCTCAAATTACCGTGGTCTAACGCTCTCGCCCAGCACCTGTAAAACTTACACTAAACGTTTATTTGAACATGTACAGCAATGGGTTGATAAAAAAACATACTTAACGAATTTCAAGCGGGTTTCAGGAGGGGATACGAAGCAATGGCCAACATCTTGATACTTAAAACCTTAATTGATAATACATTGAAACTTAAGAGATGCAAGATGTACTGTTGTTTCATTGATTTTTAGAAGGCATTTGACAGGGTCGATAGAGGTCTGTTATGGAATAAATGATCAAATATCGGACTTCCTAAAAGTATGTTGTCTGTTATTCAATCAGTGTATAAGAGTACCTCTTGCTGTATACGGTTGAACGATAAGCGCTTATCGAAACAGTTCCAGACTTACCGAGGTTTAAAACAGGGCTGTCATTTATCAACTCTCCTTTTTTTACTATACATAAATGATTTGAATGAATGGACGCAAAGCACAAATACCACATCTCCGGGTTTCAAGGGTAGAGAACTTGATCAAGGGTAGAGAACTCTTATCAAGAACTACTGCGGGAATGAAACGTGCTCTGCAAGCATTACAAGAATACTGCAGCAAATGGAGACTATGTGTGAACGTCGATAAAACAAAAATGCTTATCGTAAGTAATGAGTGTAAACATTCAGCAAATGAAACATGGAGTTATGCAGACCAAACCATTGAAAACGTTAACAAATTTAAATACTTAGGTGTTGTACTGACATATAATGGTAAATGGAGTGAGCATGATAATTGTATGAAAGAGAAAGCTAAAGTCGCTCTGTTGCGCATACGAAGACATAATTATCAATTTGACAATTATCCAATAAAGGTCATACTTAATTTGTTCAATTCCTTGGTTGCACCCATCTTAATCTATGGATGCGAAGTTTGGGCTGTTGATGCTACAAAAGAGCAGTTGAAAACAGTTAACACACTGGGGTCTAATTTTTATAAAGAAATTTTTTGGTGTTGCAAAATCATCCTGTAATGCTGCGATATATGTTGAATTAGGAACAAAACCATTAGACATTATCTGCCTACAGAGTGCTATAAACTATAATATACGGATACTCGGGAGTGGAAAAAACAAAAAATATACGCAGATAGCCGTAGTGGTTGGTTTGCTGAGCAACTATCCAAATTTGAACTGAGTGATGACAGCAGTAAGTTAATTGTAAAAAATAAATTGAAAGGGTACTCGTTGCAATTGTCGCTCAGGGAAATATGTAGCAAAGAAATCTTATCGATTTTCGACAAACTTAATTATTATGTGCAGGGGGGGTTGTATTTGAATGAATGTGGAAAGATTGAAAGAAGGGTTATTGTTAGTTTTAGATTATACAAATTTAAATGGGAAAACAAAAAAATAAATGGAGAAAGGCTATGTAAATTGTGTCCGGGGATAGAATCGGTAGAACACTTACTAGAATATTGTCCAGGCACTGCGGGGGAATATGGGCAGCGATTGCATAATTTATATATTCAGAAAGCAGAAAATATTTTGAATGTTCATGATCAAACTATACTTAAACATGTCATTAACTATTTAAATTTTATTTTGTTAAAACGAAAACAAATGCTCTAATCATATTTCTGTGACCTTTTGTCTTCCTGGTTTTGCTTTTGAATTAAGAAGCAGTGAGTTGTTAGAATTTATTTATGAGTTAAATTAAACTTTTGCCAGAATTTTTGTTTTATTTTTTATTTGATAATGAATGCTATTTTCATTATTATTATTTTATATATATATATATATATATATATATATATATAATGAATGCTATTTTCATTATTATTATTTTATATATATATATATATATATATATATATATATATATATATATATATATATATAAAATAATAATAATGAAAATAGCATTCATTATCAAATAAAAAATAAAACAAAAATTCTGGCAAAAGTTTAATTTAACTCATAAATAAATTCTAACAACTCACTGCTTCTTAATTCAAAAGCAAAACCAGGAAGACAAAAGGTCACAGAAATATGATTAGAGCATTTGTTTTCGTTTTAACAAAATAAAATTTAAATAGTTAATGACATGTTTAAGTATAGTTTGATCATGAACATTCAAAATATTTTCTGCTTTCTGAATATATAAATTATGCAATCGCTGCCCATATTCCCCCGCAGTGCCTGGACAATATTCTATATATATATATATATATTAGATTTTTTTTTTTTTTTTTGTTACCACCGTTATAATAACTAAATAAGTTGATTTGTATATTACATGTCAAATAATAATAAATAAATAATGATAAAAAATGTTACTATTCAACACTAAAGTGTTTCAGTTGGCTGCTCTATACCGTGTTTTATTGGTGCACCTTATTTCGATTTCTAGAAAAATATTTTTACTATTTTTTTTGACATTTCATTTTTATTAAATTTGTCAAACCTAAAATTTTAATATGCATAGAAATCAAATTGTTTTACCGAGTTTGAAAACACCTCCAATACATCTTCCAAATTTAAAAAAACTACCACAATTTAATGTGACAGGCATTGAATTGTGGATAATTCAGATTTCTCGTTTCTTTACCATTAAAGTATTATTGACGATAAAACCAAATTTATACTCACATCTTTAGCTATACCTCTGGATTTCACTTCTCATGTTAGAGATATCATTGTCAATCCACCTCAAGAATTTAAGTTTGAGGCACTCAAAAACATTATAAAGGAAACTTTTGTACTATCTCATAAAGATAGTCTAAATAAATTATTAAATTTATCTCAAAATGATTTCGATAGTCCCCAATTATTATACAATACAATGCTATCCCTATCAAGTGATCTAAATCTTGATTGACGCTTCATTCGTGATTTATTCATTGGCCGAGTCACTAACCCACCCATTTAAAAGATATTAGAGGTGAAACTTTTAGGAATAAAAAAAAAACTTTTTTACTTCTAAATTTTATTAGAAAATTTAGAATTTAGCATTAGAAAAAGAGTAATACATATTTCCTTAGAAAATTAGCTGATTAACAAAAATGGTCTCTTTTGTTAAAGCCATTAAATGATAATCGCAAACAAAGTTCAGCTCATACCGATTTTAACCTCTTTCTAAAACCGTTATATACTATACCTATATATATATATATATATAAATATATATATATATATATATATATATATATATATATATATATATATATATATATATATATATATAATTTTTCAGTTGAATTTTGATTAAATTAGCTTTTAAGCGCCATTTTTCTAAATCCATTAATTTCGTCGTCCATGCATTTAGATTAGTCATTTTCTAATGCTTACCAATCAGCGAGGTACAAAATTTAGAAGCATAAACTATTTCTCTTTTTTAGTCCAAGAGCCCAGGGCTGCCAGACATAACTTATTTTCTGAAAGGCTCTATTTCCTAGGAGTTCAGATGGAATGGCCGACGATGTGAACACGATTTTAAATGCATCTATAAATTTTATTTAATATAAAACAGTGCCATTAAGTTATTAAACTAAAAAACGCCTTAAAGTAAAACGTGAATTTCTAACAGTGTTTGCGAAATAATTTATTATATGTGAAATTTGATATTAAGTGGAAAAATAAATAAATAAATAAAATCAATTTTGGGATTTGTGTAAACTACGAAAAGGTGTTTTAATTGACAGCGCTGATGTCTAACATCTTATTCATTCCATCTCTTTTATCCCATTAAATATATATCGTGCCATCTCGTTTCAAATATTGTTTAAAAAATTTAAGAATACGTGCCTAAAAGAATTTTTGAAAAATATGTGGTCTGTCATATTATTTTTTAACTTTTTACTTAATATAAAACTAAACATTTCAACATTGAAATACTATTTTAATAATAAAATTAATAATAAACCAAAAGACTATTTTAAAAATAAAATTAGCTACAAATTACCTTTCTATTTATGAGTGAATTTGAGGCAATTTTGATTGAACTTTTGCAGTTTATAAACTGATTAAATATCAAGAATATTCACTTAAATTAAAAACTTATTAGCTGCTCACTTGAAACTTATTTAATTAAAACTATCCTTCAAATATTTACTGAAAATTTATTATATCAATAAAATTGAAAAGATTATTGAATCAACTGACATCAAAATAAACAGAATAAACAACAATATTGACTTAAATATAAAACCTGATAAATAATTTGCTTTAATACCTACATAAACAAAATTATCTGTTCCAAAAATGAGCTCCAAAGAAATTAAAGAATTAATCGAAGTGATCCGTGTACTTTCTTGTAATGTGGCTGAAACAACTAATGAGTTAAAAGAACTCAAGTCATCTATTGCTCAAATGAATTCAGAAATGAAGTCATTGAAAACAGAAATAAATACTATTAAAAACGATAAAACTGAAATGAAAGCAATAATTATTAAGCAGGATCAGAGTATAAAAGTCTCATGCGCGACGCTCGTAAAAAGAATTTAATCTTTCAGGGTACTAATAAATTAATACAAGAAAATATGCCATTGAAAGAATGTATCTGCGAAATAATCCAATCAAAATTACAAATCAATATTCATGCAGCCGAAATTGAAGAAATACAGAATTTCAACAATAAATCAATAATCTTGATGCTAGCTGGTTCAGACCTCTACATTTCGGAACATTTTAGCAGGGAAGTATTAAGCGATCGTCGTGAACTTCTGCCTTATTTTAAAGACGCGAAAGCAAAAGGTTTAAAAGTGCGGTGGAATTATGATAAAATAACAATAAATGATGAATGTCTGGGTATTTATGACCTTGAACGTATACAACACTTAATATATAGTGGCGATTACAATTCAAAGATCCATGGTGAATCTCAGTCAAGTTTAGATCTACCTGAAGACGAAAATGTATTAGGAAAAAGCCCTGCAACAACCGAAAGAGAATCAAAAAAAAGAAAACGTCTTCAAGCACTGAACAAGGGAAGGAAATCAAGTATCTCTGGTCCAATTGATATATATTTAAGTGATACCTCCAAGCCAATACAATCCACACACTGACAATCAGATAGCGATTATAATATAAGAAACGAAAATAATTTCAAAAAATTTAAAATATCCTTTTGGAACATATCAGGTTTTAAAAACCTGCACAATGCTTCTCGCAATTACGAAGGTATACTTACAACATCTGATATAATTGGCCTAACAGAGACTTGGTTAGCTACATCGGAAATCCATTTACCCAACTTTCTGGATGACTTTGTGCCTATTGAAAGTAAAGCAACAAAAGAAAAATCAATGGGTCGTGCGAGTGGAGACATCTTACTGCTAATAAAGAAAACATCTAACTGCACCTATGAAATATTGGAGGCTTCCAATTTATTTATCTTCGTTAAAATTTCGTACGAATTGGATTCCATCATTGTCGGTGTAGTATACTTTAGACCAGATTTAAATTCAAAATTTTGCATCAGTTTGCTGAATGAAACTATCAACGAAATATTGATGACTCATGACTGTATGGTGACTGTAGTAGGTGACTTTAACTGTCGTATTGGTCTTCTGGATCAAGATTTTGATGAGTCAATTTTTAACCATACATGTCTAACCTGCACTCGGAAGTCGTCGGATCTAGTCGTTAATGGTCGGGGACGCCTACTTGTTGAATCACTTAATTCCATGGATTTCTTTTCTCTAAATGGTAGAGCGCCTAGTGATCCCATAGCTGCTCCAACATACATGTCTCATAATGGCTCAAGCGTGATAGATTCAGCATGGGTACACGGTGCGTTTTTAGACGTGGTGGAGAATTTTATAGTCAACGAATCAGGTGAATCTGCCCACTTACTTTGCTCCGTTATTTTGAGAGATACTTTTCATTCGCATTCCTTTTCAGGTGGAAACTATACACAAAATCCTGCTCCCATTTTCTGGAATTATCTCCAATGGAACAGCGACAAACTGTTGGAATATACAAATACAATTGCAAGAGATAATCGTCTCTATTTCAATAGCGAAAGTGTCGATGAACTTTTCCAAAATCTTTTGGATGGTATCTACGATTCGGCTAATTATTTATCTATGGTAGTGCAACACAAATCTGTTTTTTCAAACAACAACTTAATTTCTATTAAAAAGTGGTTCACAAAAGATCTACGAGAAATGAAAAGGGCACTGAACTTCAGCCACAAAAAAGCAAAAAAACATGGTTTTGCTGAAGTTTACCTTGAAGACTACCGAAAGCTTCGAATTGAATACAGACGATCAATAAGGAACGCTCAACATGATTATTTCGGAAAAATTAGCGACGCAATAGCCAATACCAAGGATAATATTCAGTTCTGGAAGGTTGTAAGTCTGTTTTCTGGAAACAATAACACTCGGAATAACGACCTAGATATCAACACCTGTTACGCATATTTCTCAAACCTGTACGGGCCGAAAAATCAGCATAAGCAGAATTTGTATGACACTTCTCACCCTTTCCTGGATAATGAAATCACCAGAACTACAATACAGTTTGATGCACAGTAAAAATAATAAATCTGCGGGCATCGACGGCGTTACCAATGAATTTTATAAAATCTTGCCACCAAATTGGATACATTACATTCTGAACTTGTATAACCAAATTATAATCTCAGAAACACTTCCAAAACAATGGTTAGAATCCCAAATTACATTAATCCATAAATCGGGCGATACAAAAAACCCAAAGAACTACCGCCCGATCGCACTTCTAAATACCCTTTTAAAGATTTTTACCTCTATAATAAACAACCGACTACAGATTTGGATAGAGGAAAAGAACCTCCTCCCAGAAAATCAGAATGGCTTCCGAGCTGGCCGTAGCTGTATAGACAACATCTTCATATTAAACTCGTTACTAACGATAAAAGTCCAAATCAAACGCCGACATGTATATGCTATAGTGGTGGACTTTAAAGCAGCGTTCGATTCTTTAAATCACCAATTACTGTGGGAAAAATTATATGAAATGGGTATTTCGGGTAAAGTACTCAGAGTAGTTAAAAATCTTTATTCTAATGCAAAATGTACAATCAAGCTGCACGAACGCCGTTCTAACCATATTGACATAACATCAGGAGTTCTCCAGGGTGAAACGCTATCTCCGACTTTGTTTAATTTGTTTATTGGGGATATTGACGTCTCATTCAGAGAAGCAGGCTATTCTGGTCTAAATTTAAATGAAAAATGCGACCTACTCACACTGTGCTATGCCGACGATATGATTATATTTGGATATTCCCCGTTCGATGTCCAACAAAAACTGAACTATTTATTTACATACTGTACAAAAAATAAACTAGTCGTCAGTATAAAAAAAACTAAAATCATTGTCTTCAGAAATTCGCCGAGATGTAAAAAACTTCCAAACTTTACGTACAATTTAGAGCCAATAGAAGTGCAACAAAAATGTGTGTATCTAGGAGTGACACTTAGTTCTACTTGCAAATATTCTCCAAGCCGCAAATCATGCTATTAACAAGGCAAATGTTGCAAACGTCCGTGTCAGAAGAATATTAAGCAGTTGCGAATCAGACTTCTGGCCAAGCAAATGCCAATTGTTCGATAGTATTTCTCGAGCCACCCTTCTTTATGCTTCAGAAGTCTGGGCATACAACTATATGGAAAGTATTGAATCAGTCCAAATCAGATTTATCAAATCGATTTTATGCCTCGCAAGAAGCACACCTAACTTTATGGTTCGTCTGGAATCGGGAAGGTCAAACTTGTCAATCGAAATCGTAAGAAGAATCTTAAAATACTGGCATCATCTTTTAATAACACCAGACCACAGGCTTATCAAAATTTGTTTTAATCAACTATACACTCTTTCCATAGCAGACACATCCTGTGATGCCAATTGGTGTAATCAATTTCGTAACTTATTAACTTATGTGCACAAACAAGATATTGTAAGCTCTTACCAGCTGGGAACCATAAAAAAGGATATTGCGGATGTTATCGACCTGTATTCAGTGAAAATGCATAACAACGACCTGAAATTATTACAAAAATCGCATTATAGTGAAATGTTTGACCAGTTATTTGAACTATACGACCACAATCAATACTTAAATGTACGTTGCGCTGTATCTAAATTAAGACTTATTTCACAATTAAAAACATCAAGTCGATTCAGCTTTCGAATACTAATTGGTAATCAAAGATATACTTTAAATTATAAAGAAATTTTTCCAATTTGTAAACTGGCGAAACGGATAATCTATTTCACTTTTTTATCACATGCCCTATATTTAAAACATATAGATCACAATATTTCAAGAACTACTTGTCGTCTTTTGGAGAAAAACTAAAACCCTGGTTCAGCCTATTTCACATACAAACGCAAAAACAACTAACTGATATATATAACTTCACTGTAAACTCATTTCGTCTAAGAGCATTTGCATTAGACCAATAATGACATAGCACATTTACAAGGCAAAAGAAAAGAAAGAAGAGAAGATAGAGAAAAATATATATATTTCTTTCTACGTATTATTCTCTCTGTTTTAACTTCATACAGAAATTTTAAATTATATTTATTTTTGGTACACCAAATTTATGCATTTACTTTAATACATCCTGTATGTTGTTTTTTAGAAATTATTATTCTTCATATTTACTTGCAAATATTTCATAAAATTTTTACATATTTTATGTATACTTTATAAAACATTATTAGAAAATAATATCCGCACTGCCAGACACTTTCCGTCGGCCATAACTTCTGCCAGACGCTTTAAAGCTCTTAAAAAAAAAGTTGAACTTTACTTATATTCTGACGTTTGATTCTTATATATGTTATTTAGAGGACTATTTTAAAACTATATTTGTTGAGCCAGACAAATCGTAAGGACCAAACATCCCCCCAGACATAAAAAATATTCAACCGTGAGCATGAGCGCGAGGGTACTATGCTTGCGTTTTGGAGCAAGTGAGACATCTATGTGAACTCAATTCAGTCTTTAGAGTACAGTAATATCGAGGCATTTGAATTACGTTTAATGTATATGAAAGTCCTTAATAATATCTCCATAATATTAAATTATGTAAAATATATACAAATTTTCCGCAAATATAATGTTTATACTTACCAATTTTGGTTCAATAGTTTTTCATTTATTTATTTAAAATTATTTTACTGTGTATATTCAGGAAATAAATATTTGTTAGCAATTAATTTTGTTAAATAAAAAATTATAAACATTTTATTTTAGAAATATTTATTGAGACAATTTCTTTTAATAATAAGACAATTATTTGTACTTTGATAAAAAAATTATTTTATTATCTTTTAATCATCCTGGTCATCATCGTTAGGATCATTGGAAACTTCATCATCAAGCCAATCGTGATACTCTATTCTTCTTAAGTCATCATCATTATCTTCATCGTTATTATTTTCGTCGCTGGATGCTTTTTCTGTAAAAATAGATAAATAAATTAAAAAATATATAAGTAAAATAAAACAAATTCAATATTTTAAGTTAATGTAAAATAACTAAATCTTCCTGAAGTGATTCACTGACAAAACCTGGTAATTGGTCACCGTCAAACCAGTGAAAATGATATTGGTTTTCTTCCAATGTCCACCCATTGTTCTCAGGAGTGAAAATTCTTGGTTGTTTTTTATTAGCATTGTTCCATATACTTGAAATGTAATTAGCTCGCTGAAATTGCTGGAAAAGCTCACTTTTGCAAGGTGGTAGATTGCTTGCATCAAAGTTTCTTATATTTTTATGGTTAAATTCTTCATTAACATCAGAAACGGTGTAGTTATTATTGAACAGCTGAAGCCTGGCAGCATCCCCATCAAGTAATCCAGTCACATTGTAAATGTCGCAGATAAAGTTCTGTATTGTGTTAAACATTGCTTGTTGTATATCTTGATTTGTTAATGCATCTGGCTCGCCAAATTCCATGAACGCTTGCTGATATTCATGTTTTTTCTTCAATATATTGAATGGTCTCTGTTTTCCTTTCTTGAAGAAAGCAGGATTATAGTCGCAACCGGTTAGAGCATAAAATCCGGGTAAACTTCTACACAACGACGGTCCCAAATACTTTTAGATCTTCGTTAAGTCAATATATCTTTGCTTATTTCCGGTGCATGTGAATATCCATATGTTTGAATCGTCATCTTTTAAATTATGCATATGACCCAACATTATTGTAGCAATATCAGTATCAGAACACCTAATCACAAAATTTGCCTTAGCATCAACATTACAAATATGATAAATTATTTTTGTATCAGACTCTTCATGCTTTGGACATGACAAATTGTCATCTATACTTGATAAAACTTTGTTATTATAAACGATGTAAGAATGACATTCCTTGAAATTAATAAAAACCTGACTATTGCCAATGAATGGTACCATTTCATCAGTAGCCCAGTGTTGAATGAAAAAATCAACAAGAGCCTGTTTGAAGCGTATATTTTTCAACTCTTTCAAGAAATCTGATGGTCTAACTTGATCAGGTCCAGTAATGTTGAGATCGAGGTGTGTAGACTCTTGTCGAAGAGATCTTTCGTAGTATTTAATAGAAGGTAAAAAGTACTGATCGAAAATTGCATCATCTCTTGGAGCTTTAAGTTGAGTTGCCATTTGAAGTATCTTTTTTGATATACCTCCAAAAGTTTCAGGGACATTTCTCATCGTGTGTAACAAAAAAAAAAACCATCAATTAATAAAATATCAATTTGAGAAGCTGGATTATGTTCAACGCCTTTTTCTAAAGATTTCATCAAGATCGACTTTTGAGTTTTGCAGATGCCACCATCAAAATGGCACATGGATAATGGCACAGGCGTTATGGGATATGACAAAATGTTGGCCATATCGACTTTATGATCTATGGATATTCCAAGCATACGCCCAAATAAGTCTCTCTGAATTCGTACTTCCTGAACTTTACCACCGACTTTAGTTTTTCTTTTCTTTGAATAATCCAAAGTAAAGTTTTCTAATGGTGTTTTTTTAATGCTCTTCTCAAACCTGCTAATATCTACTTCGCACTCTGCAATGAACGTTTTACGTTTCACGTCACCATTTTTTTCGATGTTCAGAAGAAATTTTTCTACCGGCTCTGACGCAGCTTTACCAGAAGAAATATTAATTGATATATCTTTTGGTATTTCTGCATCGAATGGATTTATGAATAAATCAAACGTTTCGATGAATTTTTGTAGCTGCTTGGCATTAGTTTTAATGGTATGATTTGATAGTTCTCCTATAACATCTTGTTCTTTTTGCAAAAAAGAATCTTTATAAACTGAACTGATTATTGTTGATCTGATATCATGGCTTCGGGCCCATTGTTGGCGAGCTGAGATGGAATTTGTAAATAGTATAATACCAGTAAGCCTCCTGGCTGCATCAGCGTTTATAGTTTGCTCTAGAACTAAATCAATTGGTTGTTTTGAAAAAGGCTTATTTGTTCTTTGAATGCTAAAAAAACCTTCTTGAAATTCCTCGAACAAATCAGGGTGAGTTTCGGCAACGTTTATCAAATTTGCATTGTATCGAACTGTCCATCGTGCATAGTTTTGCTGATTGCATATGAAAAATAAATTCGTGATTTAGTACGAACTTAAATAGCTTAAAATCTCCAATCCGGACGCTTCTAGATAGAGTTAAATAATAATGAACAAGATTAATATATATTAAATAAAACTGCGGTGTTTTGCCATGCTCGCCGTTAAGAGTCTGTTGTTTAAAAATACTATAGCCATTCAATAGCTTCATTAGTTCTTCATTTTCCACTTCAAATGAAGATAATGGAGTATTTTGCAGACGAGTCATTTCTTCGATCATTGTATCTGAAACCATTTAATTATTTATGTTTGAAAATAATCTAAAATGAAAAATTTCCAGTCCCACTGACATCAACGGATGAAGCCTTTTGCATCTATTGAAGTGTTTTCCTTCCATAAATCCAGTAACTGACCCCGAAGCTAACAGATTACTTTGCACCATGATATTTGTTAAGCCGCAATCCATTATAAATTTTCCTATAGCTTTAAAATAGGACATCAAAATATGGAACGGCCCCAAATAATATAAATAAATTATCAAACTTTGGTGCTTCGGTAGCTTGGATTTGCAAGGCTACTTTAGCAATAGTAAGATCGTAAGTTACTTGGATGGAAGATTGTTTAACTTCTTCACAACTGGTGTGGTAGTAGGTGATGAATTTATGGGAGTAAGATAAGAAACTAATTGTTTTGTATTATTATCTTTACTTATTAAACAATTGTAGCCAACCCACATTGGGAGATTTGGTATTTGCAGAGCATGGCTCAGCATCCAAATCGAATCGATATTATTATACAGTTGCAAATTTGCAGGTAGTGCATTTTCGTTTTCGTGAATAGAAATTTCTAAATTATCAATCATCTTCGGCTGTTTAGGATATGGTTTTTCCTCAACATTTATCTCCCCGAATCTTCTTCGTTTTCTTTTTGTTAAGTCTGAAGTTTCCTGACTGCTGACAGAAGGTAAATTTTGTATTTCGGGTTCAACTAGAATGTTTGGGTCTATATTTTGATATATTATCCCAACCGTATCGTGTAATGTATCCTTACCACTTTTGGTTTCAACATATCGATCAAAATTATCGAAGGCAACACCGGTGGATAAATTTGGTATTTTTTTTATTGCTTCAGGGCATAAAGTTGATTTTTGCAAGGAAAAATATGTCGCTTCTGTTTCCAGTTCTTCAACTCCTGAATAACTAATGCAATGACCATATCTGTGAATGATATCTATAATTTTGCGACTACTAGTTAAGCTTTTTAGAGTCATTCCTAGCTTAATATGTTTTGAAGTTTTAAATCTTAAATGCGTGCGGCAAGGACAATCTTTCTGTGAAGACGTTGTATATGGTAACCATATACAACGTCTTCACAGAAAGATTGTACTTGCCGCACGCATTTCGAATTATTTTTGCGTTTGCTGTTACTACCGGAAATTAAGGTAGAATAAAACTCCGATAAATCTTGTGGCACTGATACTTCCCCTTCCTGTAGTCTCTGACTGATATATCATTTGGTAATATCTTTTTCCCGGCTTGCAAAACTGATTTTCGTAATAGTAAAGCAGCTTTATGGAGAATGTCTTCGTCTTTTAAATTTTCAAATGATTGGTCGTTAATAACAGTTAGATGTTTTGGAACTAATAATTTTTTATTTTGATTTCAAATTCTTTTACTATTTTACTCTCTAAATTATGAGGTGTAAAAGTACTGATTATTTCTTCAGAATTTTTTTTCTTTTCTTTAAATAACTCTATATAATATCTATGAAGATAAGCCAAATTGATCATGCCAAATTGTTTAAGTTGTTTCTTTGACGACGTTTTATAAGAATATTCCAATTGACAATGCTTATGATTATAAATTTGTTGATTAATACAGTTTTTAACTTTATTAATTAACTCCACCCGTGTTTCATCTCCTTCGTCTATCTTGTTTAGAAAGTCGCTCTTATTGGATGAATGTAAATGCAATCTTTTTGATCGATGTATTTTTTGTCTTTTGATTACAAAATATACAAACAAGTATTGTAAGTATTGTAAGTATTGTTCATTTTTATCAATACTTACATTGCTTTCTAACGAAATATCACTTTGAGAGAGAGAATCAGTAACACATTCCATCTGTACACAATGCTCTTCAGAAATAGATGATGTCGGCTCCAGTACCTCTAATGTATCAGCTGCCTCGAGTATTACAATAGGCTCAGATAAAAGACAAGCGGTTGAACTTGAAGTACATGCTGTAGATGGATCATGGCCTATAGAAATAGTTGCTGGACTTGAGGTAGATGCTGTGGATGGAACCTCAGAAATATTTTGTGAATTAACTCCCAAAGTAGATTTTTGTGTAATTACTGATTTTTCCGAGTAATATTTTTTCATTAACCCTGTGAACGACTTATAACATTGTGATAACCTCTTCCAAACAATTCAACTGGCAAAACTACATCTTTAAATTTTAGGTTATGTATTTTTCTCTGGTTTAAAATTTTTTCACACTTTTTTTAAGTTTCTTCCGTAAACAAAGTTAACTTCTCATCAGACTTTTTACAAAACACACAATTTAATAACTCTGCCATGATAATTTATTGATTACTGCAAATATTTTTATTTTAATCACAAAACACGTGTTATGTTGTTATCGGTATAACAGTTGCACTCTTACTACTATACAGCACACAGTAGACTAAGGCGGGCTGTGTATTTAAGAGAGATAAATCAGTTCACATAGATGTCTCACTTGCTTGCAAGGGTACTATGCAAAACGCAAGCTTAGTACCCTTGCGCTCATGCTCACGGTTGAATATTTTTTATGTCTGGGGGGATGTTTGGTCCTTACGATTTGTCTGGCTCAACAAATATAGTTTTAAAATAGTCCTCTAAATAACATATATAAGAATCAAACGTCAGAATATAAGTAAAGTTCAACTTTTTTTTTAAGAGCTTTAAAGCGTCTGGCAGAAGTTATGGC
Organism: Nineta flava; assembly: GCA_963920215.1. Lineage (NCBI taxonomy): Eukaryota > Metazoa > Arthropoda > Insecta > Neuroptera > Chrysopidae > Nineta > Nineta flava. Next base: position 41,790,574 of record OY986043.1, on the reverse strand, counting down.
CGACGGAAAGTGTCTGGCAGTGCGGATATTATTTTCTAATAATGTTTTATAAAGTATACATAAAAATCAGCCATCAGAATTTAAGTAAAGTTAGTCCTATTTTTACTTATCTTTCTCACCTGATACCTGTAAATCGGCCGTCTATCCAACTTAGCAGGTATGCAGACGTTCAAAGCACATATAAAAGCTACTCAGTTTCTCACGTTTTGCCTTTCAGAAAATAAGTTATGTCTGGTAGCCCTGGGCTCTTACTCTATTTTATTCTGCATTAAGTGTGACCTCCATTGTCATTTGAATAAAATGAGTAAATGAAAAAAGTATATGAAACCTCTTTTATAGATCATTTATAGCGAATTTCCTGATAGGAAATAGAGCTATTGGTCCCGTACCGAAGTCAAAATTTCGCAAAACATATGTCCATCGATCCTACCTGGTAGATGTCAAAAATCACCATCTGTAAAATTTATTTATATATATATATATATATATATATATATATCCATGGACATATATATATATATATATATATATATATATATATATATATATATATATATATATATATGTATATATATACATATGTGTGTCTGTAATCACTCTAGGGGTCACAGTTTTCATTTTATCGGAATGAAATTTGGTATTTGAGGCGCTTTTGGTACTCAAAAGGTCAAGTTCGTTAATGGGTAAAATCAGACAAGGGGAACGGGGGTTTAAAGGGAAGAGGAAACACAAAATGTGACATATCTCCCTTAATATTTGAAAAATCCAAAAGTTTATAAGACGTAAAGTTGTACGTACTAAATTTTACTGTAATTTTGTTTCTTACCATTTTTTTGTTACACTGATATTTACAGAAAAATTGACGGTTTAAGATTGAAAATTAATTTCCTTTATATGTCTGTACACATATTAGAGTTTGAGCAAAAATGATTGAGTGATGAATTGTAGCAAATTTGTTTTCTACAACTTTATTGCTTACGCATTTTTCGATTGTTCTAATATTAAGACAGATTTTTTATATTTTGTGTTTTCTTCTTTCTTTATACCTCCCCCCCCCTTCCTCTCGACGTATGTCATTTATTAATAAAATTGGACTTGCAAATACTAAAATCTTATACGACACTTCATTTTGATCAGACTAAAATTGTGACCGCTAAAGAGTGATGTATTATAAAGAAATTCAGTAAATTGAAGCAGCTCTTGCGTAACGATTGTTTTTAATCAATGAGCTATAAACTTAAAAAGAAAAAAAATGTTTTTTTTTTTCTTCAAATTTTGATCTACAGAATCATTGAATGGTTGGGTAAATGAAAACGTGTAAGCTATCTTTTTTGGAGTGTAAGAGACCTACAAAAATATGTATTGGGATTTTCTATGTGTATCCTTATTTTGCGCAAGTGACTGAAGTGAAAATGGAAAACTGCAATGAGGATGATTTTTATATCATATTATTAAGAACTCATATTTAGCACGGCCTTACCTGATGTGCCCAGGAACCCATTTTTTCAAAGTATCCAGTAAAAATTAAATATGTCGATACACACTCATTGAATGCCCATGCATTGAATGGGATTTATCTAGGAGAAGGGGTTTATTTGTCCCTCTAAAACAAAGAACAATTTATTGTTAATTAGTGCATTAAATTATCTGAAGCACAGTACGATCATTGCATAATTACTTTTTTTAATTTTAAATTATTGTTCTGCTAGATCTACCTTCAGCTAGCAGAGCATGTGACTACATAGTACAACGAAGAGCATTAAATTTTTTTTAGAGCATTTAATTAGCTTAATAATTTGATATTAAATACAATATATTTAATTGCTTGTTTAAACATGGCTCTGCTGGTTAAGCTAGCGGAGCATGCGGTTACACAGTACAACAAAGAGCATTAAATTTTTTTAGAGTATTTAATTAGCAATTAATTAGCTTAATAATTTCATATCAAAAACTATATAATTACTAGATTTTTAAAATATTGCTCTGCTAGCTCAACATTAAGTTAGCAGAGCATGCGGTTACACGATACAACAAAGAGCACTGAATTTTTAATTAGGGCATTTATTAGCTTAATAATTTGATATTAAATACAATATAATTAATTGATTTTTTAAACATGGCTCTGCTGTTTAAGCTAGCAGAGCATGCGGTTACACAGTATAACAAAGAGCATTTTTTAGAGCATTTAATTAGCATTTAATTAGCTTAGTAATTTGAGATCAAAAACAATATAATTACTTGATTTTAAAAATGTTGCTGTGCTAGCTTAGCATTAAGCTAGCAGAGCATGCGGTAATGCACCACAACAAAGAGCATTTAATTTTTAATTAGGGCATTTAATTAGCGTCTAATTATGAGACTATTATCATTGTATTCGGCTCAGGTTGCTCTGCTGGCTTAATGGACATGTACAATCACTTACATGAAGGCACTCAATATTTGGTTGACACAGGAAGCTCACTATCTGTGATTTCTAAGTCGTATTGTAAATCGTGTAAATTTACGAATTTACCTTTTTCGATCATTGCGGCAAACAATACCAAAATTACTACTTATGGTACTTCTGAAATTATTCTCAATTTTGGAAATTATTTGGTTTTTAGTCATGAATTCATTGTTGGTGATGTTATTCATGGCATTCTAGGTATAGATTTTCTAAAAACATTCCTTGGCGCATCTTCGGCTTAGGGACCACCGCCTTGGCGGTGGTAGGCATTTCTAAACGTATTTCTAAACGTGTCCTTTCTGCAATCTATATAACAAAAGAAAAACACATTAGTTGATTAAATATAAAATATATAATATGCCTGGGATATAAAATAAAAAGTATTTAATAATTGTATGAGATACAGTCAGGAAATATATTTTATTTTAAAGTGAAAGAAAAAATTTGGATTCAATTCTCCTACAAAATCCCCAACAATAAAATATATTATAAATAAATTGTATTGTCAAGGGTTATTTTATAGATAATAAAAGAACAAAAATTCCTTCCTTGGTTTATTTTTTTGAATTTTTAGAACTCAGCATGAATCCAAATTAATAAAATATTATTAAAGGATACAATGCAGAGCAAAAAACCCACGATCACGACAATTGTATATATATTGTGTGATAGATATATTTGGAAAACCCACAGTATAAAGTGGATATAAAAATTTTATATATTTTATAGTTTATACAGACGTAGGTGTTATCAGTGTATGGCTTTTTATCGTTTTTTTCTTTAAAACTTCTTTAAAAAATTTAATTTTGATTCAAAATAGAAGTGTCATAGAAGTTCGTGTTAAATATGAGTGAAGTGTATATGTGGTTTTGTGAATAGACCCTGCAGAAGTTATAGAATTAATTAACGTTGTTTTGTGTAATAAAGTCAACTGGAAGACATTTTATTGTTTTTTAACAAACAAATATAATAATAGTAATACATTCATGGTGCCAAACTTATTTTAAAAAGCGATCAATTAAGTATATGTTTAGTGGCGAAATGGTTAAGCTAATTAACTATTAACTAAGACTTTTGTCTGAGCTTGAGTTCAAACGCTCTGCGATTACAATTCTTTTATTTTCTCTCTTCATTATTTTTGTTCTCTTTATTATTTCTATCATAAAATTGACAAGAAAATACAATTTAAGTGAAGAAAACAAAATATTGCTTGAAACAATTTTGAGTAGCCAAACAACAATTGTTAATAGCTTGAAAGCTACGGAAACCAATATGATGAATGAGATCCTTTCGTTAAAAGAGGTTAACAAGCAATTGTATACTAAATGTTCAAATCTGATATTACATTTGCTAAAACAAGCTAACTGTAATAATATAATCATCCATGGAGCTGAAGAAATTGGAGATGAATCTGATATCCGGAGAGAAGTAAGCAGAAATTAGAGGAAAAATTCAAAACAAATGGTAAAAGGCTTGTACCCCAATCATCGGAAGAGGAAGAAAATGCAGAACCTAAAATTATACAAGAGGAAAAAATTTTAATGGTGTACAAGTAGATTCCAGGGTGAAGAGATCGTGGAAGGGAAGCAATTTAATAAACTAAAATTTGTGTTTTGGAATATTGAAGGCTTAAAGAATAAAATTAATAATTTAGATATAGGGTCATACTTTCAAAATTTTTCATTTATAGGACTAGTAGAAACTTGGTCACAAGAAGGTGAAATTTATAATATTGCTGGGTTTGATTACATTTTTAAAAGTATACGACGACAAGCAGAAAAGGGTAGGCATCCTGGGAGTCTGGCGTTGTTCTGTCGTGTGCAATACCGAAATTGTGTGCATGAAATAAAATCTGAAAGTATGAATAAGATTATTTGAGTATAATTAAAATAAAAGGGAGTGGATAAATGGCTAATTGGTGTTATTTACACAGCCCGAGTACTCAAAATATGCTAGTATTGATTTCTATGAGAGGTTAGATGACGAAATTTGCAAAATGTCCCAAAACGACCCTAAAGCTGAAATTATACTGGGTGGAGATTTTAATGCAAGAATAAGGGAAGAACAAGATACTATAAATTTGGATATCAGTGAAATAGTAACTTGCTCTGAAATCGATAATTTGGGTCCACAGACAAGGCATACCATATATCTCTACTTGAACAAATATGGCAAAAAATTGTTGGAGTTTGTAAAGCAGAATGGTTTGATAATATTGAATGCAAGAGTGAAGGGTGATTGTGCTAGAGAATGGACATATGTGAGTAGCAAAGGTAAGAGTGTAATTGATTACGTGATGGTTATAAAATGGTTATAGGATTGTGATATCAATATGAAAGTAGGCGATATGTTACAGTCTACTTTCTTTCCTTTGGAAGTTGAAATAAAGGATGGTTGCATAGCTACACAGCAAGTTGAAAATGGTACAAGTTAACCTAAATACAAGTGGTGTGAAGAAAAACGCTCTAATATTATTGATAGGAAAAGAAGTCAGGAAACGGAACTCCATTTAACTGGCGTTAAGCATATATAAAAGTACTGCAAACCTGGATGGAATTTATAAGTGAAGATATTAGAGATCGAGTTGGTCAAGCACACAAAAGTAGAGAGCACCAAATTAATAAGTGGTTTGAAAAAGAGTGTTTAGATAAGAAAAAAAGACAAAGTGAAAATTAAGGAAAATGAGAAGAACTGATGACCAGAATTGTTTATTGGACTACGAGAACTGTTGAAAAGAATACAAAATAATGTGCGAAGAAAAAAAAAATCAGTACGAGCGCCAATATATAGAACAAATTCATGAAACATTAAAAAATACCAATTCAAAACAGGTATGGGAGTTAGTAAAAAAAACAATAATCGGAATAACAATCAGAATAAGTATTCTATTTATGAGATAACATGGATTGACTAATATACAAACTTGTATGGAGGAGAAGCTGCGAATTTACGCAGAACTGATCTGGACAATGATGTTTGTGAGTTTAGATTTGAAGAAATTGGTGTTGATGTGATTCTTGGATCGTTGTATACAGCAATGGGTTGATAAAGAAAACATACTTAACGAATTTCAAGCGGGTTTCAGGAGGGGATGCGAAGCAATGGACAACATCTTGATACTTAAAACCTTAATTGATATTACATTGAAACTTAAGAGATGCAACTTAACAGATTTACTGTTGTTTCATCGATTTTGAGAAGGCATTTGACTTTTCAATGATCAAATCTCGGACTTCCTAAAAGTATGTTGTCTGTTATTCAATCAGTGTATAAGAGTACCTCTTGCTGTATACGGTTGAACGATAAGCGCTTATCGAAACAGTTCCAGACTTACCGAGGTTTAAGACTGGGCTGCCATTTATCAACTCTCTTTTTTTAACTATACATAAATGATTTGAATGAATGGATGCAAAGCATAAATACCACATCTCCGGGTTTCAAGGGAAGAGAAATAAAAATACTATTTTACACGGATGATTTAGTCATCTTATCAAGAACAACTGCGGGAATGAGACGTGCTCTGCAAGCATTACAAGAATACTGTAGTAAATGGAGGCTATGTGTGAACGTTGATAAAACAAATGTGTTTATCGTAAGTAATGGGTGTAAACATTCAGCAAATGAAACATGGAGTTATGCAGACCAACCCATTGAAATCTGGTGAGTTTAGGGGGGTTGGAGGGGACTGCGCATAGATAGGTCTCACATGACGATTTTCAAGGGGTAGTGATGAAAAAAATTTGGTTTTTCTAATTAACCTGTTAATTTGCAGTTATTCTGCGGTGAATGCAAAAAAACTGTAAAGTCGTAAATGGGTCATTTTTGGGGGCGTTTTTTTCCATTTTCAAGGGGGTGGTGATGAAAAAATTAAAGTTTATCGAATAATCCCATTAGTTTGAAGAAATTCTCCACCAAATGCAAAAAACCCCATCTTTTTACCATGAATAGAAGTTAAATAAGTAGTTTAGGGGGTTGTTTTTCCATTTTTTTAAGGGTTGGTGATTAAAAATTTTTTTTTTCTAATTACTTTCTTAATTTGTAACTATTAAGTGTCGAATGCACAAAACCGCATCTTTCTAGCACGTATAGAAGAAAAAGGGTGGTTTTAGGGGTGTTTTTCTCATTTGCGAATGGTTGCGATGGGAAAATTTACTATTATAAAAAAATTATATTATTTTAATCCTGTTCCACGTGGAATTAAAACCCGATCTTTCTAACATGAATAGCAGTGAAAATGGCAGTTTTAGGGGTGTTTTTCCTCGTTTTGGAGATTGCGATGTAGGTTATGAAATTTTTCAATGTTTTCTGTTAATTTGACTTTATTTCAGGTCGATTGGTTAAAATCCCATCTTTCTATCATGAATTTGTAGTTAAAAGAGTAGCTTAGGGGGTTGTTTTCCATTTTTTAGGGGGTAATAATGAAAAATTTTTTTTCTAATCACCTTCTTAATTTGTAGCTATTAAGCGTCAAATGCAAAAAACGGCATCTTTCTAGCATGTATAGAAGAAAATGGGTGGTTGTAGGGGTGTTTTTCCCAACTGCGAAGCGTTGTGATAAAAAATTCACGTTTTTCTAATAATCCTATTATTTTGAACCTGTTCCAAGTCGAATGGAAAAAAACGATCTTTCTAACATGAACAGAAGTGAAAAAGGCAGTTTTAGGGGTGTTTTTGCCATTTTCGGGAGTTTGCGATGGAGTTAATGAAATTTTTCAAAGTTTTCTGTTAATTTGACTTTATTTCGGGTCGATTGGTGAAAATCCCATCTTTCTACCATGAATTTGAAGTTAAAAGAGTAGCTTAGGGGGTTGTTTGCCTTATTTGGGGGTAATGATGAAAAATTTAAAGTTTTTCTAATCACCTTTTTAATTTTCAACTATTAAGCATCGAATGCAAAAACCGCATCTTTCTAGCATGTATAGAAGAAAAGGGGTGGTTTTAAGGGTGTTTTTTCCAACTGCGAAGGGTTGTGATAGAAAAATTTACGTTGTTCAAATAACCCTGTTATTTTGAACTTCCAAATCGAATAGAAGAAACCGATCTTTCTAACATGAATAGAAGTAAAGATTATTAATAAAGATTATTAAAATAATCAAAGAGAACTCTAGGTTTTTTTGAAATTATATTTCAAATTTTGCCCCTATTCCTAAAACATTTGTTTGTATTTTATAAATACGTATTTCGACTACAATGTAGTCATCATCAGTATGAATTAGCTAATCGTAACTATCTCTGGGATATGGATTCAGAGATATTTTGCTTGTTGCTAATTTGGTGCTTGTGTCACAATGAGATTACAAAATTCTGTCCTTTTATACGATTTGGCTGAGGGTATAATCTGACTTGAGGATTATTTAAGTTACCTGACTACTGGATTAGGTGTGTGGAAAGCCCCACATATTTATTGGCGGTATTCTTTGGTGACTGTGCGGCGTTTGCTTTGTCACTAAAGTGAGTGTACCTACGTTAACTTTGACATTCAGGTATTGGATTTTTATTTTTGAAAATGGTTTAATTTTATTAAATCAGAATTTGGAATTGGGCCATTGTCTAAATTCATTATCTGATTTCTCCATTTGTATATGTAGATGCTTTCGTATGCATCTAATTCTGTGGGGTTTTGTACCGATTTAAGTAGTTTTAGATTCGATTTATCAATTTTATGGTTGTTCTCAATAACGTGCGCCGCTATACAAGATTTTTCGGTTCTCCCAAATTTCACATGAGCCAGATGTTCTTTGATTCGAATACCGATTTGGCGACGACTTTGACCAACGTAAATTTTCGAACAGTTTTGACAATTGACACCATATATGCCCGATTGTTGTTCATTACTAATTTTATCCTTAGGGTTGCCCAGTAACTGTTTGATTTTATTTTTACTAACAAGCGCTGTTTTTAAGTTGTGGTCCCTTAATTCTCGAGCGATTTTATTTGTGCATGGATGGAAGTATGTTAGTTTGCACCATTTAGTTTGTTCACCATTGCCAATTTCTGGTGTTAGTGCGGTGGAATTGAAGCAGAACTAACACCAGAAATTGGCAACGGTGAACAAACTAAATGGTGCAAACTAACATACTTCCGTCCATGCACAAATAAAATCCCACGAGAATTAAGGAACCACAACTTAAAAACAGCGCTTGTTAGTAAAAATAAAATCAAACAGTTACTGGGCAACCAAATATCTCTGAATCCATATCCCAGAGATAGTTACGATTAGCTAATTCATACTGATGATGACTACATTGTAGTCGAAATACGTATTTATAAAATACAAATAAATGTTCTAGGAATAGGGGCAAAATTTGAAATATAATGAATAGAAGTGAAAAGAGTAGTTTTAGGGGTGTTTTTCCCATTTTCAAAGTTTTCTGTTAATTTGACTTTAATTCGGGTCGGTTGGTGAAAATTCCATCTTTCTTGCATGTGTGGGGGGGTGTTTTTCCGATTTTCCGGGGGGTTTCAATTTAAAAAATTGTAGTTTTCCGATTTTTCTCGTCGGTTTCAAGCAATTTCGCGTCGAATGCAAAAAAACGCACCTTTCTATCATGTCTAGAAGTGTCTTTGAGTGTGTATATATGAGTCAGTCAGTCAGCTTTACTTCTAGCTGTATAGTATACTAGATTAGAATAGATGTGGCATCTCCATTCAACTCTTGTATGATGTTCATAAATAAATAATAAATATAAATAATTTGTGTATTAAATACTAGATGATACTAGCGACGTTTTGTTTTGTTTCGTTCAGTTTTTAAAAACTTTAATAATAGACCAATCGAGTTAACGTATTTTGAGGCAAAAAAAATATGGATAACAGGACGGGAACAAATGGAACTGGTAAAGTAGCGTATAATAAACGTAAAAAAATAAATGCGTTAGCAGGGGTGTTACGGTGTTGATTTTAAGGGGGTGAATTGGGTATTAAAAAGTTTTGTAATTACATTTCAAATTTTGCCCCAATTTCTAGAACATTTATTTGTATTTGATAAATACGTATTTCGACTACAATGTAGTAATCATCAGTATGAATTAGCTAATCGTAACTATCTCTGGGATATGGATTCAGAGATATGTTGCTTGTTGCTGATTTGTTGCGTGTCTCACAATGATATTAAAAAAGTTTTGTCTTTTATATGATTTGATTGAGGATATCAAATATCCTCATATCCTTCAGGTTGGATATGAGGATCCAACCTGAAGGATTATTTGAGTTGACTGACTACAGGATTAGGTGTGTGAAGAACCCCACCCATTTATTGACGGTATCCTTTTGTAACTATGCGGCGTTGGTTTTGTCATTAAAGTGAGGATGTTGATCGAAGCTAACCTTGATATTCAGGTATTAGATTATTTTAAATTGGTTTAATTTTATTAAATCAGAATTTAGAATTAGGCCATTGTCTAAATTTATTATTTTGTTTTCTCAATTTGTTTATGTAGATACTTTCGTATGTATCTAATTCTGTGGAGTTTTGTACCGATTTCAGTAGTTTTAAATTCGATTTGTCAATTTTGTGGTTGTTCTCAATAACGTGCGCAGTTATACACGATTTTTCTTTTCTATTCTCCCAAATTTCACATGAGCCAGATGTTCTTTGATTCGAGTTCCGATTTGGTGACGGCTTTGACCAACATGAATTTTCGAACAGTTTTGACAACTGACACTATATATGCCCGATTGTTTTTCATTTGCTAATTTTATCCTTAGGGTTGTCCAGTAACTATTTAATTTTATTTTTGCTTACAAGCGCTGTTTTTAGGTTATGGTCCCTTAATTCTCTAGTAATTTTATTTGTGCATGGGCAGAAGTATGTTAGTTGGCACCATTTATTTTGTTCAACGTTGCCAGTCTCTGGTGTTAGTACGGTGGAATTGTTTCGTAAAGTTTTAAATTTAGTTATGCGGACCAAATTATTTATTATGTTAGAATCGAAGCCTTTAAAGATTGCAACTTGTTTAATGTGGTTTATTTCTTTAAAATAATTGTCTTGGACAGTGAAACTTTCAGTATCCTGTTTACCAAAAAATTTAAAATAGCCATTGTGTGTTGAGGTAAGTCGAATCGACTGTAATGTATCGTTCAGTGTGTGTAGATTTTCTGTAGATATCGAATTCTAGTTTATTAGTGTCGTTAGTTTTTATAAGTTTTATATCTAAAAACGGAACTGAGCCTCCTTGTTCTATTTCGGTTGTAAATTCTATCGAAGGATACATTTTATTTAAGGTCTCTTAAAATGTATGGGGATTTTCTTTGTTCGTATCAAAAATAGTATAGATATCATCGACGTAACTGTGCCATACATTTGGAAAATAGTTGAAATCGGTTTTGGATTTTTCTTCAAGATCTGTCATGAAGATATTACTTAGGAACGGAGACAATGGATTACCCATACTTATTCCAAATGTTTGCTTATTATATTTACGTTCGAAAGTAAACACATTTTGTCTCATGCAAAGCCGTGTTAGTTTCAAATATTCAATTATTTCATCTGTGGGTATTTCTTTATTTGCTAGCCATTTTTCTAGTATTTTTATTGCGTCTGGTATTGGGTATTATTATACACAAGCGTCCCAATACCAGACGCAATAAAAATACACCTTGTTTTTCGTTTTCCTTAACATAGAGGTGGCATTTGGCAATGCCTCTTACAATTCCATGGTTGATTCTGCAAGTCGGCACTGAGTAGAAGACACCTTTTGCAGGTGGATAAAATCTATACTGATAGGTAGAAGAATACAAACTTCCCTTCTTGGAGAGTCTGTCACTGTGAGAGCCACAAATTGATGTCCGCAGGGTGGTGTCTTATCCCCACTTCTGTGGAGTTGACAGTGAACAGGTTACTGACGAACCTCAATCAAAAAGGATACTACACATAGGGATATGCGGACGACATTGTTATTGCAATCCATCGTGAAGGCACTATATCGGAGCTTATGTAAAACGCTCTAAGATTCTTACAGGAATGGTGTATCAACGAGGTATTGAAAATAAACCCTGGTAAGACCGCACTAATTCCATTCACACGGAAAAGGAAGGCGGATAACATAAAACCACCCATCCTTTACGGTGAAAGACTACTGATCACAAGGGAAGCCAAGTTCTTAGGAGTAATGTTGGACTCTAAACAACATGTAACCCTAATCGGGAATACATAACCAATAATAGCAAATCTTGTCTCACGCTTTGCAAGAAACCTTTCAATGTAGTCGGTGATAGGGCCGTGTGGACGGAAGGAGAACTACCCTATCTCAAGAAAGTAATCGTCTAGTATACAGACGGATCCAAAACTGAAGAAGGGACCGGGCGGGAATCTACGTTGAGAGAGCTAAAGCAAACATAAGCCTCAACTTGGGGAAATATGCCACGGTCTTTCAAGCAAAAGCCTACGCCATACTGACTTGCGTCCTTGAGAACCTAAGTAGAGGCTACATAAACCAGAACGTATGTATTCTCTCGGACCATCAAGCTGCCTTTAAAGCCTTGTCTGGAACTGAGGTCACCTCAAAGATAGTCAAGGATTATCTGGAGGAACTGCTGGAGCTGGCAAAACAGAACATTGTTAAATTGACCTGGGTGCCTCATACTTTTCTCTCCGACGTAAAATTTCGCCAAAAATTGCAATAATACCTAATTCGCCCCTTTTCACCCACCCCAAATCCACACCGCAACACCAGTGGTAACGCATATATTTTTTTTAACGTTTATTATACGCCACTTAACCATTTCCAACTGTTCCCGTCTAGTTAACAATTTTTTTTTTGTCAAAGTGTAATTTGATTGGACTATAACTTTTTATTGAATGAGGAGTAAAACAAAACAAATTGATCAAAATCGAGTTGTTTTTGCGTGATGCGCGCACAACGGCAAACCTCTATCGTTTTATTTATATAGATTAAAACATATCACAATAACTTCAACATTTTTGAAGTCAGGAACTTTTTATTAGATATAGAAAGAAAAACTTTTAAAACCGCCACTTTGTTAGCGCATTATTTTTAAACGAGAGTATTGAGTGAAGATATTCACAAATGTAACTGTCAAAAATGTAACTAAAATGTTGGTTGTGTCAATTTTTTTTTTCGTATTTTTGCTTTAATAAATTGCAATTATTAATTACTGTTTCAACGTTGAGTTTTATTTAAACATTAAAAACCATAACATATATATATATATATATATATATATATATATATATATATATATATATATATATATATATATATATATATATATATGTATATATATATATATATATATATATATATATATATATATATATATATATATATGTGTATATATATATATATATATATATCTTTATTTATTATTAATAGCCTAAATACCTATTTTGATGTCTCTTTCTTAGTACACCTTAAGGAACATATCTTCCAAATTTCTTGTTTCTATTTTAATCATCTTGGCTGGGCGACGATGAATCAGTCAGTCAATAAAGAATTGTTCATTGATATGTATAGACTTTATATGTATAATAACATAATTATTGAAGAGTAAAAATAAATGTATTATTATATTGTTTAGTTTAATGATGACTTATAGTTCGTTGAAATTCGCCCATTGTCTATATAATTACTACATATAAATCTCCGTTTTGAGAAAAAGCTCAATGCTCTTCAAAATTCCTGAAAGTATTCTTATATTTTTCTATTTATGTCCAACCAATTATATTTCTTTTATAACTCTTTTAAAATTGTATTTAAGTACAAGAGATGATACCATTTATTTCTTCAAAAATCAGTAAATATTTATGGCGACGCGATTCGATTTTCCACCCGCCTTTGGAGCATTGTGTTTTTAGTTCGCATTACATTTCAGGCTGCTTTATATAATAAAAATTGTTCCATAAAACACTATACGAATTTATCCCACTGCAGCCTCGTTAATATTTCATATTTCCAAGATATACAAAGTATATCTTGGAAACACTACACTAATGCAAAATTCGTTCTCTGCCCTAAATTAGTGCTTTTTGTACCTGCGTCCCTCTATTGCTGCTTTTTATTCAACAAAATACTCTCTTTCGTACCACCATTCTTGAAAATGGTGACAGATATAGTAAAAATCTAAAACACAATTATTATCAATTTTTTTGACTTATTTTTTTGAAAAACTGAATGTCCATTCACAATTAGAATAAAACTAGAAAGCTGCTGGCGGCTTTGTACACCAATTTACTATTTTGCCTATTTGTAACGTGCGGAAGATACAAAAATTTGGATTCGGATTCCTTTGAACTATAATTGATTGAGTCGGGTAATAACGTTTCATTTTTTTGTTTTTTTTTTTACAATGTTTTATCTTAATAAACATTAAGCTTAATAAGATAATAATATCTTAATGGGTAAACGTACGCCAGTTTTTCAGAGAGACATATGACAACCAACTTATACATCAATAATATAAGGCGGCATATACGTTTCAACATTCCTGTTTCGAAAAATTCCATTACACCATTTCTTTGTCATCATTTTACTCGGTTCTGAGAAAAAATATTTACGTATATAAAATTAAAATTACCAATTAATTTTGTTAATAATGCGTAGCAAGTACAAAAATATAAAACAAAATCAAATTTTGTTTCAATATACGATATGGAAAGTAGTCAGTAAGCTTTTAATATTATCAGTAATAAAACAGCATTCAATAATAAAACATGTATTTACCATCATTACAATAAATACAGTCCACTAACCAAACCATACATTGGCCCTTCGATCCAGATTACTAATATTACGAATTATTCCAAAAAAATTGATATTTTTCACAATAAAAAATTACAAGTTCATACATTATCTGTCAATTATAATAACAACCATGGGAGATCAAAAATTAATTCAAAGTCGAGCTGTTCAAAAACCTAGTTTGACCAAAATGAAAAACGTGGCTAATCAATTCGATGCAAGTCAAGATGACTTCAACTAATTAATAGTCAGAAATCAAAAAATCGACGACACATATGCTCAATATGGAACAATTCAAACAAGTCTTGAAGAATTTGATTATGAAAAACATTCGTCCGACAGAGAATCAGTTGAAGACATTTTTTACAAATTAAGGCTGCATTTCAAAGAAATATTTTTACCAATTCAAATACCAATGCAAATATAACAAAAACTTCATCCAATAATGACAGCCTCACTACAAGTGTCAAACTACCACAATTGCAAACACCTACATTTTCGGGAAAATATTAAGAATGGCATAATTTCATTGATATTTTCAGTTCAGTCATTGATGAAATCAATCAACTATCATCTATTGAAAAACTATTCTATTTAAAGTCATCGCTGAAGGGTGATGTCATATTAACCATACAATTAATTGCATCAGCATCAGAAAATTATGCAATACAGATATGACAGATATGACAATAAGTTATATATAGCTAACTGTCACATAAAAGTGATAGTGGAGTTATCACCAATTTCAAAGGATTCATCTTCATTACAAAATTTAATCTTTAATACAAAACAACATTTGCGTTCTTTATTATCACTAGATCTACCAGTAGACAATTGGGATGTGTTACTAATTCATATTTTATGTCAAAAATTAGATATTGTCATCGGCGAGAATGGGAATTATTTAAATGCAACAAATCATTTCCAACAATGGAGAATTTTTTGAATTTTTCAGAACGGCGATCAAAGGCACTAGAATTTTTATATCAGGATCAAGTGAAAAGCGAAAAACATGTCGTGAAAGTTACATATGCAGCACAAATAAATGACACAACAAACTCAAATACGAACAAAAAAACTACAAATATTCCTTGCAAACTATGTAAAGGAAATCATAACCTTTATCATTGCACTACGTTTGTACAATTTGATGTTATACTATTTGGACAATGACAATGACCTTTGTCTAATTATTATACGCTAAAGTCTTCTACAGTTTGTCTGACGTAACCGAAAGGAATTTGGACAAACGTCGCAATGTTGACGCTAAAGTATACACAAATAAATATATATGAATAATAACTTCGACAGAAGTGATACTGTCTAAATAAATAAAAATAAGAATGATATGAGAAGGTTGGCTGTTACGTCACAATCGTCTTTGGTGTAGCGGAAGCATACTGGACAAGATATCCAGAGACCCGAGGTTCGATTCCTGGTTGACGAGTTAATTTTTTCATATCAGTATTTAATTAAAAATTCAATGACAATGACATTTGTCTAAATAGTATACGCTAAAGTCTTCTACAGTTTGTCTTATGTAACCGAAAGGAATTTCGACAAACATCGTAATGTTGACGCTGAAGTATACACAAATAAATATATATGAATACTATTAGATAGTTCACAAGTTCAGTTAAAGACTACATTAACCAATATTCCAATAAATGGAATAAGCATGACTCAAACCATGGCTAGTCATGTAGTAAACGTACATTTCGCTTCCAGAATAAATGAATATACAACTCATTTAGAATGCCTGGTACTCCATTCAATTACTCCACAGTTACTAACTAATCAATTATACATTCGAGTTAAAATTCCAAATCAACACAAGCTAGCTGATCCGAACTATAACAGTCCAGCTAAGGTGGAAATGCTGATTGGAGCAGAAATATACTTAGAATTATTACGCAACGGATTTAAAAAATTCGTTAATGGTCCGATAATGCAAAATACGGCTTTCGGTTGAATACTATCGGGTAAGGTTAACACATAGGAAAGTAAACACAAAGCAGTCCAATCATTTGTTATTGAAACGCAACCTTCACTACAAGATTTCTTACAAGCATTTTGGAAAATTGAATAAATTCCAAAAAAACTTATAATCACTGAACAGGAAAGAGAATATGAAGAAAATTTTGTTAAAACAACAACCAGAGACCCCAAACGAAGGTATATCGTTCAATTACCTTTCAAATCAGGACAGCCTAACATTGGGTATTCTTTCGAAGACGCATTCAAAAGATTTGTATCGTTAGAAAAGAGATTAGATCATGCGCAGAAATTCGAAAGCTATATAAAAAGTTTATTTATGAATATCACGCGTTAAAACATATGGACGAAATTTAAGATTTCTCAACTAGTTTCAAAGAACAAGGTACTTATTAACCACATCATCCAGTCTTCAAAGTAGAAAGCTCCACAACCAAATTGCGAGTGGTATTTGACAAGTAATGGTCAATCATTGAATGATAATTTGATGGTTGGTCCTATAATGGAGACTTGGTACTTTTAATAGAGAACAACATACCTGCACTTCAATGGCCAACGGGTAGAATCATACAACTGTTCACTGGAAACGACAGTGCTACCATAATTGTGTTAATCCAAACGTTAAATGGAATTTTCCAACGACCCATCGCCAAGTTATGCAAGTTACCCATCGACTCAACCATATGATGAAGTTAACACTTCAAGGTGGGCGGACCAAATCAAATTTTGTTTCAATATATGATATGTAAAGTAGTCGTCAGTAAGCTTTTAATATTATCAGTAATAAAACATCATTCAATAGTAAAACATGTATTTACCATCATTACATTAAAATATAGGTAGATATACAGACCACTTACCAAACCATATAAATTTAATAACTATTGCACAAGTATAAATTAAATTTTTACAAAAAATACAAATGTTTATTACCATACTATTATTTTTCGTGTTTTACCTGATTATGATACGTTATTTGAACATATTATGCATAGCTGCTGAATCGATTGACATAATGATCTGATGAAAAATCTAAATAATAAGGTTTTAGCTAATTTACTTTACAATTTTTCATTCGGTAACTTTCATTCGGTATGTTCTTCATACGAAGAATCCCATTGTTTCATTTTATCACTAGAAAATTGATCGAGTTAAAGGTCCGCTGTGTTCGCTCAGCTCCCGAACCTAAGTCCTTATCGATCATATACGGTCTTTTAAATTTTGGCGTCAACTTCTTCGATTGACCTGTGGTGCTAACTTCTCTTAAAATCGATACAAGATCTCCAGGTTTGTAACTTTTCGGAGATTTTTGACTATTATCGAAACGTAATTTTTTTCTTGGCTTGTTCGATTTGTATTCGTATATACCTTCTTCACGTTTTTCTTCTAAATCGTTGTTAACTTGTCCTTCTTCCAACGCAAGAATAATTTGGTTTTTCATGATACTTCTAGGATGATAATTGAACAGTTTTTAAGGACATTTTTTAACCACGATTTGTGGTTTTATTTTGCATTGAGTTAATTGTAAATCTTATTATTCAACGTTTGCACCAGTAAATGCAGTTCCACGATCCGGTATCATTCTTCTTGGACATCCGAAAATTCCAGTAATTTCTTTTAATATCTTTCAAGTGATTTATGTGGTTGTATTTTTCGTAGCTCGTAGAATTATATATTTTGTAAAATTATCGCTGCACGATAACACAAACGTTTCCACTTGCGGTTCGAGGATATGGTCCGAGATGATCCACGTTAAAAGCATAGGTAGTCGTTCTATATTGTGCATTTGTCCTTCTTTGTTCCCTCCGGATATCTTGAAGTAGGCACATTCGATACATGACGATATGCAGTTCTTCACTTTACGCTTCATTTTTGGAAACCAAAAATATCGTTTAAGGTACTCGAGTGTTTTATCCACGCCATAATGTCCCATATCATCATGGACATCCATTTATAACTCGCTATATTCTGGTTTTCGGTACAACCGACAAACTTTTTGTATCAACCTTCCGCCAAATTCGTGCATCCTTAATTTCGTAGGCGATTTTTACTTATCGTTCTTCGTTATTATTTAGATCCCTTCGTAATATTTCGTAAATATTTCCAGTGTTTGATCTTGCAACTGCATCGTGAGTAGCCAATCACTTTCTGTATTATTTTTGACGATCATTACCCGTCCAAGTAGATATATGTGAAATCTTTCTATACGACTCGACGACTGCTAAACATTCTAATTCGTACGAATGGTATTTCGATTCTAATTTCGTGGTTTGTCTGCAATAATAACTTATTGGTTGTACGTTTTTCTGAACTCTTTTTAGTATAATTCCCGCCAATCTAATTTTACTTGCATCGCAATGTAGTTCTATTTCAGCATTTTCATCATAAAAGGTAAGTATTGGGTTTTTTTTACAATAATTCTTTCAGGTTTCTAAATGCTGATTCGTGTTCGTCTGACCAAGTAAATTTTGAATCCTTTTTTGTTAGTAAGGTGAGTAGAAAAATTCCGGTAAGTCTTAAGAGTTGTCGAACTTCGTGTATATTTTCAGAACGTTTGTAGTTTTCAATATCGGCGATATTTGTTTTCCCAGGTGCCTAGAAAACCTAGAAAATTAATAGTTTTATAGAAAAACGAGCATTTCTACAATTTTAAGGTAAGTCCAGTTCCTTCCAATAGCTTGAATACCTTACTTATTTTTGCTAAATTATCGTTTATAGTTTCCAATGCGATGATTATTTCATCCATATAAAAATAGAAAATGACATGTTCCTTTAATTTCGAGATTTTCGACATGAGTTTGTTAAAACAATTTGGCGCGTTTACTAATCCGAATGGCATCCATTCCTAGGCATGGTAGGACCGTACCGTTGGTGGAGGGTTGAGTGTATCGATGAAGGGCTATACTATGCCGCCGGTAACTATGTTACTGGCAGGAATACCCATGCCGGACAGGGTAGCCTTGAAAAGCACGACCAAGAAACCATGCAAAAAAACCCAAGCTACGGTGCGAGGCATTGTGTCTAGAGAACTAGCCGAAGGCTAGGACAGCCGGGTTAAATGCTGTCATAAACAATCCCCCTGGAGCAACTAGCGAACTTCAATGTACAAATGCCCTCCCCATCAAGTGACCGATGGGTAGGCAACCCGATTTACTCGTGGGACCAAAATGGTTAACAGTAAAAAAATAATAAATTTGGGGCTCAAATCCCCTCAAAACGTGAATTAGCCAGAGCTGTGCAAGCTACCCTCTCCAAGATACAAAAAACCGCAGATGCATCCAGTCCAGCAGCCCAGTTTATCTGGACGATAAACAACAAACTCCTTTCCTGGAGGTGGAAAAGAAAAATCTCCTCTCGAGTGCAGCCCGGAGAAAAGCAGCGGTAGAGAAAGAGAGGGCTGAGGGGAAACCGACTCCTCCAATAAACAGGAAAATCTGGACAAAAAACCTTACAGCCCTGATTTAAGCAGTGACACCTGTGGGGGCCAATTCAGGGAATCAACCCTTGAAAAACCCTCAGAAAACGAGGTAGAGATCTGAAGACACGACTTCAAGCCTGAGACAGATTTCGAAAAAACGCAGAGGGGGGAAACAGGCAAGGGCTATAAATACTTTTTTTCTGAAACCGCCTCAACAACAAAGATGTGCGTTGCACTGCGAGGGTATCATGAGATCAAAATGACTGAGGGAAAATCCGAAAAGGTGCAACTGTCGATGCTGCTAACCCTCACTAGCCAAGACCTCGTTGAGGGTCCACAGTATCGGGGTTGCTACGTGGACAGTGGGAGCTCTTGTTGTGCAGTAAATAGGCACAACAGCCTTTAACTGGCTTATGGGAAACGGTCCGAATATCAGACCATCGGAAGGAGTGTAACTTATCTTCGGGGATGCAAAAACCCGGATGAACGCATCAAAAGTTCTGATGCATGCTCTCCAGATCTATAACTCCGTTGAACTGGTCAAAATAATCAAAACTCTAGGAGCGCATAATACAAACCTGCGAACTGAGGAGTGGCAAATTATCAACAGCAGAAAGGGGGATACTGGACACACCATCGAGCTGGAAGTAAGTGCAGCGGATCTAAGGTTGATTCAAGACAGTGGGTTTAAATTATATGTCGGGTTTGGTCAAAGTAAAGTCAAACTTAGGCCATCAAAAGCATCAGAGGGTAAAAATGCCAGTTCTTCAGATGCTTCAAATAAACCTCCAGCACAGTAAGGTAGCCTCCGCTGTCTTCTGTCAAAATGTGCTGACAAGGGGAATTTCCAAAGCCTTAGTCCAGGAACCTTGGGCTTTGAGCCATTAGATTCTTGGACTAGGAAACGTTGGAGGACAAATTATTTACAATAAAACTGCAGAGAAACCCAGAACTTGCATTTATGCAAGAGAGGGCATCAATCTTGCCGTTGATAGAGTTTTGTCAGAGAGACCTTACAGTGGTAAAAGTAAAATACAACATGGGGAAACAAAACTGGAATGGTAATCATCGCTTCGGTCTCCCTATCCTATGATGCATCTACTCCACCACTATCAACAGAGATGGAAGACCTGATCCAGTATTGTGAGACAAAAAAAACCACCAACTGATCATGGGATGCGATGCAAACGCTCATCATGGAGGAGAACTAGCACAAATGCAAGAAGTAAGTACCTCCTTGATTATATAATAGCTAATAACTTGGATATAGTTAATCAAGGCAACAAGCTGACTTTTATTAACTGAATTTAGCAAGAAGTCATAGATGTAACACTGAATACGTATGAACAGTGGAAAACTCAAGAAATGGTTAGTATCCGATGAACCATCTGCATCGAATCACAGACAAATCTATTACAATGTGGAGGTAAGAACGGACCAATGTAATATACACTATCGAGATCCGAGGAAAACCAATTGGGACGAATATAATTCGACACTAAAGTTCAAACTCGCCACGATCCCGAAAAAAGTTAAAACATTATTGGACATTGAGCTTGCTGCAACTGAGCTTCAGCATGCAATAATTAACTCTTTCGAGAAAACTGCCGAAAGGTGTCAAAAGACATCAGTAAGTCAACTGGCTGGTGGAATAAAGATCTAAAGAATCAAAGGCAAAAAGTTCGAATTATTTAACAGACAAAAAGGATAGGGAACTGGGACAACTACCATGAAGCCCTAACTGTATACAAAAGGTCTCTGGAAAATCCAAAATAAGCTCATGGAGGAAACTCTGTCAAGACGTTGAAAACACATCTGAGGGAGCAAGACTATATCGTATCCTAGCGAAGAAACCCACTGACATCATTGAATCACTACGTAAGCCCGATGGTGAGTATACTAGCCCCGCGAACGATACACCCGAGACACTGATCCGGACTCATTTTCCGAATTCGGTGGCAATGGCCAGTGAAAATCCTTCTCAAGAGCAGTTTAACCAATGCCTCGTACCGACAAATGAGGACTGGCGGCGATTACAATTAACCGCTCAAAGATCAAATGGACACTAAACTCATTCGACCCCTATAAAGAACCTGGACCAGACGGCATATATCCAGTGCTTTTTAAAAAGAGGCAGAGCATCTTTTAACTCTACTTGGTCAAGTTTTCAGGACAAACCTAGCTACAGGTTATTTCCCAACAGTATGGAAGCCAGTTACCTTCTTACCAAAACCGGGGAGGCTTAACCACTCTACGGGAAAGGACTTTTAGTCAGGATTAGTCTGTCATCGTTTCTACTAAAAACGATGGAAAGAATAATAGAATTTAATTTAACTCAAGGGGCATTGTGGAAAAATCCGGTTCATGCCAACCAACACGCGTATCAGGGGGAAAAATCCTGTGAATCAGCCCTAAATCTAATATACAAGATTAAGGACGGATTCGCAAGGAAACAAACCACCTTGTGCGTGTTTCTTGACATTAAAGGGGCATTTGATAGTGCCTCTAATAATTCCATGATTAATTCTGCAAGTCGACACGGAGGCCTATGTAGAGACTTCATAAACCAGAACGTATGTATTCTCTTGGGCAGTCAAGCTGTTCTAAAAGCCTTCTCTGGAACTAAGATCATCTCAGGGGTAGTCAAAAATTTTGTGTAGGCACTGCTGGAGCTGGCAAAACAGAACAATGTTAAATTGATCTGGGTGCCAGGTCACAGTGGTTTCGTAGGAAACAAAAAATCAGATACCTTAGCAAAGAAGGGGATCGGAATATCCTTCATAGGCCCAGAGCCTATAAAGACTGCATGTAAACAGATGATCAACGAGTGGATAAATTCTAAACACCGTGATCACTGGGAAAATGTACCGCAGTAAAAACTCGAGGAAATACTGCTTCGAAATGCAGCCAAGATGCTATCTCTCGATGCACTAAAGCGTAACAGGATGCAACTGCGGACGGTTACCGGATTCATTACCAGACATTATCCCCTGCAGAGGCTTCTACACACAATGGGACTCCATAACGGGCCCATTATGTGCAGATCGGGGGGCGAGAAGGAAGAATCATCCAGGCACATTATCTTGAACTGCGAACCTCTAGGTTACAGAAGATACAAGATATTCCCGAATATATGAACCTTCAGGAAGACCTAATAAGCAAGCTCCTGGCCATTGCCAACAAATGGGAGAAGCTAATCTCGTCAGACTGAAGTAGAAGAGGGAGCACAATGGACCATAAGGTCGAAGTACAATACTTTTTAAACCCCAAGATATATCTATCTCTCTATCTAATCCGAATAGCATTCTATTAAATTCGTATAAGCTACCATTCACGGAAATAGCTGTTTTTCGTTTATCTTCTTCCTTAATACCGATTTGATAATATCCGTTGCGAGATCAAAACTTGTAAAGAAGGGATTTCCTGCCAGCTTATCTATTGACTTTATCCATTTGTGTCATAATAGTAATTTCTTTTTTCGTTATTCAATTTAGGCGTCTATAATCATAGTCGATCGTCACCTGTCTTCTTAGCTACTAGTTTGGCTGGTGAACAGTATTCGGAGTTTGATTCTCTGATTATTTTGGCATCGAAAAGTTCGTTGAGTTTTCATCATTTCTTGAGTTTTCCCATGTTTTGAGTAAGGGAACCTATATAGTTTAAGTGTAACAGGAATCTCGGTAACTATTTCTATACTCATTTCTACTAATTGAGTTTTTCTAATATAACCTTTCTGGCAAAACAATATTTATATTGTCCAAGAACTTCGCTTAAAACATCTTTGCTTTCGGTCGATGTGGTTTTGTCTATATTCAATTCATTTGTACGAATTAAATTTATTTTTCGATTTTCTTTTCTTTTTTTTTTTTTTTGCTAGATTTCTCACATTTTCATTCAATAGGGAATATGCATCAATTTTTTTTTTGTGCTTATTCCACTCTTTACTTCGTTATAACATAGTAAAAAATATAAATAATGTCGAAAGTGTTTAAATTAATTTTTAAAATAATATATAAAATATCGATTAAATTTGACCTGTTTGAACGACCCTATTTCTCGCGCGCTTTGGATGACGTCTCAGAACATTGAGTGTTGTTTATTATATGCATTGACAAATGAAAGTTATATTAGCATAGATAAAATATTGGTTATTAGTTAAGAATTTTCAGTTTTAATCGCTGTTTCGATAATGGAAAAAGCTAAAAAACCACTTTATAAATATTGTCTAGTACCGGAATGCAAAAACATTTCTGTAAGTACACCAGATAAAGTGTTTTTGTCTGTTCCAAAAGATGCTAAAATGCGTAAGCAATGGTGTAAGTTGATGAGAAGACATGAAATATCTTCAATATCGTGTTTATATTGTTGTGAAGATCTCTTTAATGTAAGTATATTGTATTTCGATAGTTAACAGGGTGTGAAATGGTCAGAAGTAAGTTCTGTACGCATAAATATTTTGAATATCAAGCGAAAGATAACTCTGTTTATACCTGCCTGACCTAAATTACAAAACGCAAAACTTTCATTTAAAGAACTTTCATTTAACTACTTATCATTTCTGCCTTTCCTCCGGCTTTTACTAAATGTTGATTTTATTTCAGATGCAGGAAGATACAATAAATTATGTTCAATACAACATCATGAAAGAACAAGGGATAAAAGTTATACTACGGTTAAAGGAAGGAGTTGTGCCTCATATATTTCAGTGCCAAAAACGAAATATGCCACCACCACAAGAGAGAATGTGTGCTGTTAAAAGACAAAGATTATCAGTAATAAATGAAGCTCTCACCGAGTTTGCTGTCAAAAGTACAAATGCTTTAGAAAGTGAAACTCTACAAACATGTACTGTGCCCAGCTATGAAGCTGGACACAGTACTTTTCATATTGAAGGCTGTGATGATTATCAAGCAAGGCCCAGTACCTCTCGCATGGATGTCTCTGAAACGGAGTGGATTGAAGCCTATAGTAATACAGATAAATTACACTGTGACAAAGCTGTGCAAGTAAATATTAAATCAAAGTACAGAAGTAAAGGTGTTCATGTTAATTTAACTATGAAAAACAAAAATGTAGCTCTATCTCCGTTTCATCGTTCATCACAAAATATTGCAACTTCACCAATAAAATCAGTTGTAAAAACAAAGTTATTTGGAGATAGTCCAGTTGATAGTACATCTATTTCTTCGAATTATTCAGTGATTTCTCGTGATTATGAACCATCTAGCTCATCTCAATTAAGTTGCCTGCAAGATGATTTGGAGGATGAAAAACATTTTAAAAATTCATTTCGATATGGTATGTTAACTGCTATAGAAAAAGAACCTAAAATGTTGCTAGGATTACCCAAACAATCATATCATTTAATAAAACTTTTAAGTGAAAGCATCTCACTTCCAACTATAGACATACTAATTATATTAAAGAAATTAAAACTAAACGATTCATTCAGCATATTAGCATTACATTTTGGATATTCCCAGAGCACTATTAGTAGAATATTCTCTAGAAGTTTACCTCTTATTGCATCAAAAATGAAAGATTTGATTGTGTGGCCAACACCAACAGAGATTTACAAAAATTTACCAATATCATTTAGGGCTAGGTATGCAATATTATTTCCATCATTGATTGCTTAGAAATTCAAATTGAAAAACCATCAGATGCAGTTCACCAATCACTTACTTGGTCACAGTACAAAAAATGTAACACATTAAAGTATCTAATTTCATGTACACCTGATGGGTTGATTAATTTTATTTCTGATGGATATGGTGGAAGAGCAACTGATGTTATGATAGTGCAAGACTGTGCTTACTTGGACTGTTTACCCCCTAACAATGCAGTGATGGCTGTCAGAGGATTCAAAGACTTGTCATGTTTGCTAGAAGCCAAAAAATGTACTCTCATACGACCACCTTCTGTTTCAAAGTCCTCCTCCAGCACCAAAGATGAAGTAAAGCAATCAAAACGGATAGCAGCATTGAGATTACATGTCGAACGAGTAATTAGTAGACTACGAGAGTTTCACATGTTGCTTCCTCATGCTTGTGTAGACAATAATTTAATTCCGATAATGGATAATGTAATAATATTAGCTTGTGCTTTGATAAATATGCAGGATGTTTTAATAAAAAAATGAATTAATTATACATTCGTTTTATTTCAATTAAATATACATTTAGTAAAAAAAAAAATTAATTATTAATTATTTTAGGAAAAATGGCTTTATGCCAAAACAGTATGCATTTTTCCAACAAAGTTTCACAAAGTGGCTTGAAATAATTCACCTCTATTATAGTTACTTTTTTGGTTATTTCATAATCATTATGAGCAACACAAAAAAGGCCCTTTGCCTTGTTGGAAAAATGCATCTGTAGTTGCAATTGTGCCATATATTTTGGAGCTGCTTTATCGTTTAATGTGATGTAGCGGCTCATAGCTTTCTCCGATGTTGGACATTTTATTTCCACGCTGTATATAGTACTTTCCCCATCTGGAGAAGCACCTATGGTCGGATATGAAGGATTTAATTTTAATCCGCATTTATTTATTTTTATGTTTCTTATTTTTTCTACTTCTTTTGCTACTTGACTTTCTAAAAATCGCCCCCTTTTCAAAGCCTCTGTGTCCCTCAGTTTAGTTGCTCCCAAAATGTTCTCAACTAAGGAACCATCGAGAGCATTGCAATGCGAAGCCAATATATGCCTTAGAAGCTGTTTTTCTAGCATATCTTAGCTCGTGCCACAATGGACAGTCATTTTGTTTTACAGTCGCTAATGCAGCTTCTTCGCATGCTTCTGTACTTTGCTTGTTATGATTAAATTGTGTATTGACAATTTTTGTACATTATTTGGTGCTTGATAAAATTTCATAAGGTGATTATTTGTGTCACCAACCACCTTACAATTATTTTTTACTACTGTTAGAAAACTATCAGTAGTGCTCAAGGGTTTTGGCTCAAGGTTGCGATTAGGTGCACTGCAAATATCCTTTGCTTTTATAAATTTCAAGCTGGTACCAATCGAGGATAACTTGGATTTTTTCCAATAGCACTCAATGCTTGTACTTGGTGGATCTTTGCTACGTCGGTGTAGCCACGCCAAAAAAGCAATAGCATGCTTGCAACCTCCTAAAACAAAAGAAAAAAGAATTAAGTTATGTTTGTAATAGCCAATGAGTGGAAGAGACTAAAAAAATCCTACCTAAGTGTGCCGCACAATCTTCACATTGAACAGAAATAATTGTTTCTTCAGATTCATCGCAGATAGCTTGTACTGCATAACACTTCTGACGCACATTGTCTTCCGGTGTAATTCGAGCTTTCACTACACATATGTCCCCATCTCGTTTTACTTGTACATAGTCTACTGCTAAATCACCATAAGATTCTCGTTCAGATCTGTAACAAACAATAATTTTAGGTAAATACATTAAAAAAATTCGATCGGCCATCTACTTCGTTAGGTCCAACACTATCCAAAATTCACTAAAATCTATTGAAATATAATAAAGTTAGGTGAATGATAACAACATTTGAGGCTATTGTAAATTGATTGTACTCATATCCATGGTTTTAAATTATTGTAGATGTTCACAGGTTTTTTACTAAAATCGTTAACTTTTATACTAAAAATTACAATTTTATACTAAAATCGTTAACAAGAATACAGTAAAAAATAAATAAATAACTACATGGTTAGATTTATTATGATTCAAAAATTATTAAATTACACAATTCAACTTTAAAAACAAATATATATTTATTTTTGTAATTTGAGGTTATGTTTAGGTAAATATTGTTGAGTGTATGAAAACCTATTTAGTAAATTAAAAAAAAACATGTATTAGTGTATTACAATAATTACCTTGCAGCTTTCACTCCTTTGACCTCAGCGGACGTAAAATCTGGATGCGATACAAAATATGCTGTCATCATAAAAGCATCTATTTTTGGTAGATTGTCCGACTGTGCTTTGACAAAACCACTTTCAGTCATTGTTCTAATGTAAAAAATCGCACTAGGTAATATAAATAACACTAGCTAATGTAAATAACACTAACTAATATAAATAACACCACAGAAATGTAAATAAAAACAAATTTTCTTTCAAACACGACCAGCACGGTATGAATATCAAATATGTAATACTAAATGTGAATGCTAATATGGACGCCGACAAATCTCATGTGTTCTGTGACGTCATGCATCGATTCGACCAATGGTGATGCGTTTCGCAAATTTGAATTTCGCACGCAAATTTTGCACTTTTTAATTAAATTTTATGGAGTTAAATACAAACTAAATGAGAAAATAATGGTTTAGGTGTAATGTCAAGACCATAAAGTATCGGTGGTAAAAAAATCAAGTAAATTTAAATTTCTTGCATATTCCCTATTGTGAGCAGTCCCAGTTCTTTAATAATTCGAATATCTGGTTGATCTAAGGCTGATCTTCCTATAATTACTTCGGTTTCTTGCGCAAAGTTTGGAACGATTAGAACTTCGACTTTGTTTTATATTTCATAAAACGTAACAACGATGTTCGTTTTCCAATGCATTCGCATTTTCTATTCCCAAATTCACTTAATGTTATATTATACGGTTGGTAGTATGAATTTTAGTTGCAGTGTCTTCCCGCATCGTAACAACATCACTTCCCATATCAAGAAAAGCCTTTCCCATCAATGAATATTGGTATATGATTTTCATTTTTGGTAATACGATTTATTTAACGCTTCTGATCGCTTCAGATTCCTTCAGTTTGCTAGAACATTCTTCTTTTGTATGTTCAGTTATAGAACACTTTCTGCAGCGATTTTTCTTTTGTGGTTTTGGATAGTTAATTGATAAATGACCCATGTCACCACAATTAAAACATTAGAATACAGTTGGTGTTTTCGATTTTTCGTGTGTATCGTTTCGTTTCCCATTTCTTCACCAAATATGGACGGTTTAACGATGTTTTCATTATTAAAGTCAGTAAATCCATTATTTTAGTTTTTTAACTGTTTTATTTTTATACTATAACCTACAAATTCAACTACAACTACACACGAACGAGACGATGCAGCGTTTATATATGGTATGGAACATACTTCACTCGATTGTTCGTTTTACTAGAGTGTTCTGTACGCTTCTTAAAATGCGCCTTTACATTCTATCTTTTTCTAACACATAATATAAACGCATCATTCAGATTCTCGTACATTCATGAACGATACATACAATGTAACGTGTGCAAATGTTTTAAACCTTACGCGGTAGTTTTAAATATAAATTTTCTTTTCTAACAATCCCCCTTAAAGCATATTTGCCTTACAAATCAATTTTCTATTAAAAATTGAATATATTTTTGCAATGCTCGTTTAATTTGTGTTGACTCATCAGTTTCGTTAGTATATCTACAACTTGGAATTCGCTAGCGCAGTAGTCGACGTTAATTATTCCTTCGTTGAGCTTTTCGCTAATGAAATGATAACGCACATCGATATGTTTACTTCTCTTATTCACGATTGATCAATTTTATTGCACTCTGAATATCAACGCAGAGCGTCTCTTCCATCTCACCTTCGTGTAACTCCTCGAGCATTGTTTTTGATAAAGTAACTCTTTAGAAAAATCAGCTGCCGCTATATACTCCGTTTCGATAGTGCCAAAATTGGTTGTTTTAATGAGCACCATACAATTGGACCGCCGTTGTTGAATATAATGTAACCAGCTGTGCTCTTTTGCGTTCCATCATCTCCAGCGTAATGAGCGTCGCAGTATCCGATCAAGCAATTGTTATCGTTATTTCCGTACTTGATGCTGTGATTTTTGGTCCCAATTAGATATCACATTATTCGTTTAACATTTGTTACATCATTGTATGTTGGTTTTTCTATGTATCTGCTTACAAAGCTAACTGCAAATGCCAAGTCTGGTCGAGTCCTGTTCGCTAGATATAGTAGACTTCCGACTGCTTCGCGATAGGGGTAAACTTTGTTGATCGATTTTCTCGGTTCAACTATTAGGCAAAATCGGTGTTGAAACTGCTTTCGCTTCTTGCATATTACACTTGTTTACTTGTTGAATTTACTGCGGTTGACTTATTTAAAACATCGTAATTGTTTATTTTATTTCGATTCCTAAGAAACTTTCCACCGATCTAAATATATTGATTTGAAAATGCCGTTTCAATGTCTCAAGCAACATAACGGACCAGAATAAGTGATGCATCGTGTGTTTTAAACAACGGTGATAATCCACTTTCACAAATAACTCCCGTAAATCGCTGATTCCATTTTAAAGGTGCTTGTTTGAGCCCATATAGTGCTTTATTGAGTTTTCAAGCATTGTTCATTTCGTTGTATCCGTCTGGTAGATGCATCTAGATATCTTCATCCAGATGTCCATATAAAAACGCCGTTTTTATGTGAAATTTAAACATTTTATATGCTTTCTTTTTAGCTAACGCAAACATGAGTCTTAGTGCATCACTTCCAATTACCGGACTAGACGTTTCTTCGAAATCGATACCGTATTTCTGTTCGCATCCACGGACAACTAGACGTGCCTTGTATCTTCCATCATCTTTAATCCAAAAAATCCATCAACTACTTAAAATTTTTCTCTTTTGAGCTTCACTTTTGTCGACGTATTTCGGACCTTCGATCTCACGGCAGATCATTAATCCCAGAGCGGTAAATGTCAAGATGTGAGTATGCATCGCACGAGCATAAGCATACCCCATCAACATCTTCTTCACTGATGCTGGAGCGTATGTTACTGCCCAGATGTCTTCAAGTCCGCTGCCATTCATAATGTGGCCGATTGAGCCCAAGTAGGACATGAGCAAGTGGAACCCACCCAAGCGAATAACAACGTCTTTCAGCGTATCCTGTGATGATGCAACAATCGCACGAGCTTTATGGTACAATGGTTGGTCGAATGTTACGAAACACGTTTTCTGCTTAATTCGACGTGTCTCAGCTAGAGCGGTGTGTAAAGCTGTGTTGATAGTGCTTATATTGGAAGGAGGCTGATTAATGAAAGGCAGACATGCAACTTTGGAAACATTATAAGTTTTATCCGCCGTAAAACCTCCATAAAACCTCCCCAACTCGGTATATTTTATATGTTGCAGTGCTTTGCCCACAGATATGTCGAGTATGCGGCTGGCAATACAGGCGAATCTATGTAGAGAAGTTTCCTTGTGTCATCGTACTCGATATTTTACAATCCGTTCGAATGGCCTGTCCATGGTATGGTTCGCACTATGTTCTATGACGCTATCGTTGCTGTTGATATTTTTGAGGCACTTTTCAATTTTTTTGTCCGACCTTCATAGCTTATTTGCTCCTCAGGCGTGTAGACAGCTATTCCACCTAAGCAGAGGTACGTATTGTAGCCGTCTAAAGTTCCAACGTTGTGATCGGTATTATCAAAGACATGCAGCACAGAAACATTGTCTTCAACTACGAATTTCGGTGGATCCATGATAACCGATGCCTCGTACTATTGTAGTTGATAATATGACACGCAGAAGCCCAGAATTATTAAGGACATCGAGTATCAACTTCGATCCGCACTTGCGGTGAATGTAAATTCCGAGTGCCAGTCGTAGATGCGATGTGAAAACGGAACGTCGGACGAGAGCTACAATAGAATGGGCTATTGCACTTCGTTGCACGAAATATCGCTCTTCATCGTCTTCAACATTTTCCAGTGAATTCGGCGCAATAAGTTTATCAAGGGCACGAAGAAGTGGAGGAATGTCTTGTTGAACTGAGTGGAGAAATTTACCAGCTGGTTGATAAGAATCGTTCTCATACTCGTGATTCTCGATATCTTTTCGGACGATCTCTGCTGCAAAGTTAACTATTGCTTGTTGCTGCTTTTGATTGAGGGAATCCGGATCACGATACCAGTCTCCACATAACTTGGTTATACTAAAGAATTTGTATAAGATCAGAGTTTCGCGGCCTCGCTGCTGCAAAATGTGGATATCGTCTCCGAACGATTCCATCAACTTTCGATACAAAACTTTTCTTGTGAAACATCTGCTGCCGGTAAGATGAAGTAATTCGGTCGCTGTGAATTTTCCTTTTTCCGAATCTTTTATGTGCTCTGCAATGAGTTGAAATGCCGAGTTTATTTCTGCTACTTTTGAAGGATGATCCAATGCGTCCTTTGGGGTTTTCAAAAACATATTGAGACATGTTTTGTGATATCGTGCACCCACAGCAACTAGAGATTCGATATCTTCTATTCGATTTATCAAATCGATCCTTGTTGCACTCGATCTTCAGCTAAATCAAGGATCGTGTCCTTTATGTGTCGCCCTGTACCACGGAGCCTTGCTTGCGAGTACGATCCCATGGTTTTGCGCATATGAAGCACAAGTGACGGAAATGGAATTCATTTTCCGTGAGTGTCGACTCAGAGAGCCTCGCTGACGTACCAGGTGTTGCACCAGAAGATTTCGATGAAGTTTTCAGTTTTGGTGCTCTTTTGACCGATGCTGTTAAGTACCACTTGCGGCACGCGTTATGCACGAGAACCGCAGTGCCAATGCTCCAAACCTCCCATCTTCCATCGCCAACATCTTTGCTTTTCGCAATTAATGACTTCAGATCCTTTTCTCCAACGTTGTCGACTTGCAACTTAGCATACTCCAGTGCTTCATAGCATAGGTTGCATAGAGTGCTCGGATCCATGAACACGGCTTACTGAAAAAGTAGGTACCGAAAAATAGTTCGAGTTCTTTCGACAACAATTATAATTGTATATTAAAATAATATGTTAATATTGAACTTACCCCGATATATGTTCTCAAAAAAAAACGTTCGAATTGTGTAGAAGCAGCATACAAAAGTCACACAACACTAGTATTTTGCAAACCGAGATAAATAACGTTGAAACGAATTTTCTGCTCTGAAGCGTTTAACCGTTCAATACAGAATGAAGACATGAAATCCATTACAGGTATATACGCACCGAACGGGGGTGCCCTTACCCCTACTTACCAATGTACCCCATAATATTTTTGTATGTTTTATTACCTAGATTGGTTACTTTATATTTTATAATATGTGTATGAATAAAATATAAATGTTAAAATTTGAATCTATTGATCTTTTACGTTTACCGCTTGACAATTGTGAACCGCTTGTAAATTTTTTTGATGGTTTAGTTTAGGTAGACAAAATATTTTGTAGGTGGAGTTCAATGTTGCTGCACAATGTTCCGCGTCTGTACCGGGTATCCTACTTTAAGAGAATTATTTTATTTCATTTTGTTATTTTAAGAAAATATTTTACTCAATATTTTACTTATGTAAAATCGATTTGATTTATGATACCCTCTGCCTAGGCCCTAGGCCCTAGGGTATTTGACCAACATAAGCCTATATGTAATTTAGTATGCGGTAGTTTTTGTAAAAACACATTTGCTGTAATTGTAAAACTTGAGTGGTGATGAGATGCGAACTTATCGTGTTTTTATGACTTAATCCTCTATGACCCTTTTTTTAATACCTTCTTTGAATTTTTTTTTCCAACATCTGTATTTTATCGTTTTATTACCTTATTTTTTTTCACATAGCAGTTGTTTCGGTTAAAAGCAACTTGAGATCTCGTCTCTTTTCAATTTACAGACTCTCTCTTTCCCTTTAAGTTCAGAATTTTCCACTTTCTTCAAACTAGGATTCACACCCACCCTTCCGCAATTACCAATCACCAATGTACTTTTGTAAACACCCCGCCCATGCCTATTTTATGAGACTTCAGAATGCCGAAAGGAAAAATCTGACAGTATGAAGACAGTATGAAGACAGTCTTCCTCAACCAGTAAACCGTATCTGTAGCGAGCACAAAACGAATACCGCGGCTCACAATTCGAACATACCGTTCGAATTATGTCGAAGTTTCATTATCATTCAAGTTGCTTAATATTTCTATAATTATAGTTAAAATTCTAACTAATAAAAAACTATTAAATTAATATAAATTTATTGAGCTACTCTCGTCAACTTCATTTTGAATACCCTTGAAATTTAATAAAAGTTGATGATTAAAAACAGCTGTGTTCTAACGAGAAAATAAACCGAATAGAATACGATATACGAATCCGGAGCAGCCTGTTCTTGATCGGTCACCTCGTTTATAGTACTATCGTGTTTTTTTTAATTAGGAATATTTTCAATCATTTTGATTCTCAAATTAATGAAAATTCAAATATTTCAATTATGTAGGTAATAAAAATTGACAAGGAATATTTTGTGTGGACATAACACAGATTCCGTGCGATTAAAAATGTATTTCAATTAATTGAATACTTACATTTTTGGTTTTTCAATTGTATTTTGAAATAGCACGTAGACATGGTATAATTTTAATTTATCCAATTAAAATTCCAATTATTATCCTGCAATTTTTATGACTTTGATGCTGAATAAAAATACATCAATGCTTCGTAATAACATAATGAAAATAAATTAAAATTATGTAAAAATACATTTTTATTAACAACATTTAAATGTTTAATTTCATATTGAAAAGAATATGACGTGTTCGTTTGTGTAGAGTGAAGACTGTTGTACTGCATACTAGTCACCTACTTATGAAGTAGACACTGCGGTTATTATCGGAGAAGAATTAGGCGGAGATTACCCCCAGTACGCTTTACAATCTTTTTGATAAAATTTCTTGCTTATTTTTGCAAATACGAAGATGGGCTTAAGAACCTTTTTTATGTATTTTTTAATTTTCTACAACTTTTACTTGAAACGTTTTTTCATTTAACGCCTAGATTCAGAGAAAACCGGAGATAAACTGGTTCTTAACCCTTTTCCCGAGCCCTCGCACGCAAACATCTGATTGCAAAAAAATTAGCACCATTCGATTCAGCGTCGTCAAATTACCCTTATATCAAATTTTCAGGTAAGAACCAGAAAAGTGCTTACTTTTCTTCTTTTTTACTGGTCTATGATGTGAAGTTTTCGTGCATGGTGTAAGTGTATTTGCATTGGTCGGAATGTATGTTGTATTTGTTGTTGTATATAGAACAGTGGTTGGTGTTTGTGTTAGGAGAGTTCTTTGCCCCATAGAGAGAAACTTTCTCACTATACGGCAAGTATTAATAATAACTGCCTTTTGTAATTGCATGTATGTGTTTTTGTGTAGTTCAGGTGTATGTAGACTGTTGTGAAGTGTTTTTGATATGACGCCTATTGAGCTTTGAACCACCGCAACGATAACAACTCGTGTCATTTTCTACTGATCCCTCAGGTCGACCGTTAAATCGGTGTATTTTGTTAGTTTTTCAGTGTGTGTAGTCTGTAGATTATGTGTGTTAGGTACTGCAATGTCTATGAGGAATGTGGTTTTTGTGTGTTTGTGTATAAGTGTAATGTCTGGTCTGTTATAGTGTATCGTCTTGTCTGTGATAATTGTTCCTTCCCAATATAATTTGTGTGTGTTGTTTTCGAGAATTGTAGATGGAGTGTATTTGTAGTATGGTGTATTGTCTGTTGTGAGTTTGTGTTTTATGGCGAGTTTTTGGTGTATTATTTTTGCTACCTGATCGTGTCTGGGTTTGTAATCTGTTTGTGTAAGGCGTGAGCATGTAGATGTAATGTGTTGTATTGTTTCTGGTTTCTGTCGACATTGCCGACAGAGGTCTGTTTGTTGTGCAGTGTCTTTGAGTATGCTTTTTTTGTAGTTCAGTGTATGCATGATTTGATCCAGTATTGCAAACGTGAAGCCCTCGGTTTCCGGAAAGATATTAAACTTGGTCAACCATGCCTACGAAATCTCTCGGCCAACATAGTTGTGGCTAATCTCATGCAAATATCTTTCATGTAGTACCTTCGTTTTCCATGTCTGCATGTTTGTGCCTGTGCGTTGTACTTTGGTATGTGGAAGAGAGTGTTGTGTTGTGTGCATGTTAAGTGGTGTGTATGACATGTCTGCGGATGTTGTGGCTTTGTGTAGGTGTGAGGTGTGTG
This sequence comes from Nineta flava, assembly GCA_963920215.1. NCBI lineage: Eukaryota > Metazoa > Arthropoda > Insecta > Neuroptera > Chrysopidae > Nineta > Nineta flava. The sequence continues at coordinate 41,755,025 of OY986043.1, read as the reverse complement.
TTTTAGATAAGAAGTACTCCCGTAGGTTATGGAGCTGGCGATCGTGTAATAGTTGGATCTCTGAGAGACCACGTCCTCCTAGCGACCGTTGTAAAACCAACCTGGCTGACGATGAGTAAATGTAGTGTATTTTGTGTTTTGTCATGAGTGTTCGTGTTTTAATTTGTATGTTTTTAATGACTGTGTTTGTCCACTTTATGATTCCGAAGGAATATGTGAGAAATGGTGTAGCGTATCTGTTGATGGTCTTAATGGTATTTCTACTATCAAGACCACTTTTTAGCATGTTTTGTATTCTTTGTATGTAGTGTTGTGTATGTGCTTGTTTTATATCTGTGTGTGTAAGTGTTTGTTTTATGTCTGTGTGTGTTTGTTTTATACCTGTTTGGTTATTATTATTATTATTATTATTACTTTCATTATCATCTTCATCTTCCTGCAACTATCATTTTCAGCATCGATGTCAGCGTCTGCAATACGTTAATGAAAAGAATACTGCACTGAGACTATACTGCACTGCTGTAGGCTGCTGACTCACACTCCCATGAACTTAGCAGAGCACTTTTGGCAGTCTCCTTCCAAACTCATCCAACAAATTTGTTGGACGTTTGTTGGACATTTTTGAAACATTTTTCAAATTTGTCCATTAACATTTTTATTCAAAAATGTTCCTTAGGACTTGTTGGACATTGTTGGAACAATTTTAAAATTTGTTGGACCTAATTTCAAAAGTCGTAAAGCTTATATGCTCTGCTAGGTTCACGATAATGGAGCACTTAACAGTGAGGTCCCACTAATTTTAAAAATGATCCAGCAATGTCCAACAAGTCCTAAGGAACATTTTTTTATACTTTTTTGGTCAGTTTTAAAGCATGGCTCTGTAAGCGTACGCTAAGCTGCGCTTTCAAAAAGCTTTTTAGCTCAGATATGTTTTTAATTCTGTCAGACAACCTATTATAAATTTTATGTCCTCAGTAAACGGGATTTTGTTCATATAATGTAAGATTGTGTGACGGTGCTCTTAGATCATTTCGATGACGTGTGTTGTAATCATGTGACACACTGTTCTGCTCAAGTAGATTAAAAGGCTTTTTTTGTGAGTAATAGACATTCTAGAATATAAACGCACGTCAAGGGTAGAATACCAAATGTTTGGAAAAAAGGTTTACAAGAAACAAGTTGATTTGCATTAGCTATCAGCCTGACGATCCTTTTTTGCATTATGAACACATCTTGTGAGTAACAGGAGCTTTCCCAAAACAAAATTCCATATTTAATCCTAGAGTACACATGAGCATAATATACCATTATCAACGACTCATGTCGCAGGCAGACACAACTCGTGGCAGTGCTTTGACCGCGTGAAACTGGTTTCTAAGGTTATGCCGAGGAATTTTATATGTGAGTCGTTTTGTATAAACTTGCTATTGACGTTTAACAATGCCCAATGAAGTTCAACCCATTGCCCCGTATACCCATGTGTTAAAGTTTATTTAGAAAAACAATTGTGGTTAACGCAGTCAAAAGCTTTACTCAAGTCACAGAATATGCCCACACAGATTTGGGGGTTATCAACAGATTTGAAAATAGTATTTAAATAGCTCATTATAGCAGTTTCAGTTGATTTACACTGTGTAAAGCTGTGTTGCTCATTGCAAAGAATTTTACATGCTTTCATGAAACTCATTATTCGAATAAAAATAGCCTTTTCGACTACTTTTGAGATGCTTGAAACAATTGATATTAGTCGATAGTTAGTAATAAGAGTCCTGTCTCCTGTAAATTGGTGTTAGAAAGCACGTTTCAAGACCATTGGAAAAACTCCCTGTCCAAAGCAGTCGTTGATTAGCGATGTTAACGGATCACTTAAGTATGACATAAATATGTTTTTAGTGTTATTTGAAATTGCATCCCCTCCTGATGCGTTAGAATTATTTAAATCTGTTATGAAATCATTATTTCGTTTTGACTTACGGAATATAAGAATAAGCACTTTTCTTTTGTGTTTTTCTACTAAATGCGCTTTAGGAATGTTCTTAGCTATATTTAGTGGTTCATTTTTTAAGAAATCATTGAATAGATGAACAATTGTCTGTTTTTCACATATGACTCCCTTATCAGTATTTAGTTTGTACTCATGTTTACAGTTTTGGGAGATATTTTTGTTTGTAAGACCGTTAACAATTTGTCATAATGTTTTACTTTTATTTATCGAATAGTTCATAATTAAATGATAATAGTTTTGTTTTGTAAGTTTGACTAATCTCATATGCTTAGTGTTTTCTATTCGATAAATAATTTGTATTGCTTTCGACTTTTGCAATTTTGTTTGCATAAACAATTGCTTTAAAGAATTACTGGACTCAATGATTTCTTCATTTACCCAGTGATTTGCGGCAGTTAATGTTTTTTCTTCAATTTTAACTACAGGGAAACTAACATTCAAATAATACTTTAGTGCAGTAATAAATTGTTCGAAATTACATTCAATGTTTGTTGAGTTTTCATTCACCATGTCCCACTGCTCACTATCTAACAAATGTACAAAAAGTGCATTAGTGGAATCTGAGAATTGTCTATTATATTTATGATTTCCTACTGTTATAATTGTTTGGCCTTTTTATATTAATAGTTTGAGATTTATGATCAGAAAAATAAATGTCGTTTACTGAGACTTTGAACGGGAATTCTATATTTGTGAATACATCATCGATAACCGTGGCTGAGTTTACTGTTACTCTTATTGTACGTTTACTACCATAACCAAATTGTAAGTTCCTAAAAGCTGACGTCCAGTTAAGATCTACATCCGTGCTTGCAAAAGGTCTGGTCGTTCTGAATTTTTTATATGTTGTTAGGACCTAAACCAATATTAAAAAACCAGATTTGCAATTTCCAAAGTGCTGTGCGAGCGGCGGTGTACCCAAAAAACCATGAAATTTTCGGACTTTTTTCAGTTTTTGCTCAATATCTCAGTGAAGAAAGGGTCTGACCGGTATAGTTATTGTATACACTTTTAAAGAAAACTAAATTTTCAACAATTTGAGATCAAAACAAGCTCTATACAGCTATTGGTTCTCAAGATACAGTCCTTAGAAAATAGGCCATTTTTTCCAAAAAGTGAAATTTTTTCGAAATGGTCACTTATTTCGTAAATTTTCTTCTAAAATACGCATCCCACGTCAAATATTATGTAATAAACTGTAGTAAATTTAATTAGCTTTCATTTGAGATCAGACTGGTATCTGTATGCCCAGCGGTTCTCTCAAAAACGGCAGATAACCAAAAACAGTCATAAGTTAACCAGCGCAGATAACCATCGCAGCGCATATATTTACCAGATGTTTGTATCCATATTTTCGGTAAAAGTAGGTACCAATTCCAATCAGAAGGAAGGAAACAAAAGATCGTCGTCATACAGCAGTTATCAGAACATGAGAAAATGACACACACTTCTTCTTCCATGCTTCAAGGGGCCACGCTTGTTTTTGAGAACAACAGTCTCAAAAAATAGCTGTACTGAGTGTCCCTTTGTTGGAGCCCATCTCCACTATGACTGTGTCATCGACAAAACGTTTTTGGAGGTGAGTTTTCGCTGTTCTGACATCAGATACACAATCGCCCTTAATTTTCTGTAGGAGGTGTGATAAAGAAAACTGGCATTCATCACTGTTTTTCAATAGGTAATCGTACACACAATCGATCGTTTCTTCAGTATTACTTGCAGGACGATACCGTCTTTTATTCTACGACCACTCTTTTCTTTTTAGAAATTTCAGAGAGAATCTAAGTCTTAAATATGGAATTTTGTTATGGGGGTCTTCCTCTCAATCAACACAAATTTTCATAAAGCAAAAGAAAATATTACGAGTAATTGTTGGTGTTGGCCAGCAAACTTCCTGTAGACAATATTTTAAGGATCTGAGAATCTTGACGCTCTCCAGTATATACATTATCCATTGTCTCGTCCACATAAAGAAGAATATTCATACGGTAAATCAAAATAACTTTAATCACACGTATTATACAAGACATGGTAGCGACTTAAGAGTACCCAAGCACAACTTAAATGTCTTCGAACATTGTCCATCTTACAATGGCTTAAAATTTTTCAACAAGTTACCATCTCATATAAAGCTTGAATGTAACCAAAGGAAGTTTGAAACCGTCTGCAAGAATTTACTGCTCGATCATTGTCCATATAATGTGGATGAATTTTTTTCTAACAACCTATAATGTTAAGAATATATGACGAACCAATATGTATTACATTTGTACATCATTTCTGGTCTAATAAATTATTATGATCATTATTCCCAGTAGCAGGTGGTAATCTAAACAGGCTCCTGTAGCACAATCGAAGCGCCTCCTCGCCATTGACGACCTGGTTGCTGCAGACGGGGCGTACCACAGATTGTGCTACAGGAGCCTGTTTAGATTACCACCTGCTACTAGGAATAAGAAAAAGTATCGTCCTGCTAGTAATACAGAAGAAACGATCGAGTGTGTGTACGATTACCTATTGGAAAACAGTCATGAATGCCAGTTTTCTCATGCTCTGATAGTTGCTGTATGACCTCGATATTTTGTTTCCTCCCTTCTGTTTGGAAATGGTACCTACTTTTAGAGAAACGCTTAGTCTACAGGTACCTGTTTGATTTCACATGAAAGCTTATTAAATTTACTACAACTTTCTCATATAATATTTGACGTGGGATGCGTATTTTAGAAGATATTTTACGAAATAAGTGACCATTTCGAAAAAATTTTACTTTTTGGAAAAAATGGCCTATTTTCTAAGAACTGTATCTTGAGAACCAATAGCTGTATAGAGCTTGTTATGATTTCAAATTGTTGAAAATTTAGTTTTCTTGAAAAGTGTATAGAATAATTATACCGGTCAGACCCTTCCTTCACTGAGATATTGAGCAAAAACTGAAAAAAGTCCGAAAATTTCATGGTTTTTTGGGTACACCGCCGCTCGCACAGCACTTTGGAAATTTCAAATCTGGTTTTTTAATATTGGTTTAGGTCCTAACAACATATAAAAAATTCAGAACGACCGGACCTTTTGCAAGCACGACCACCTTTTCATGTTTAACTGAACTAATATGGTAGTGTTTTCTTTCGAAACTTTTGAAAAATCTACATATATTAAAATCACCCAACACCATTATAGCCCTATGTATATTATACAATTTGTTCAAAATTAGACTTGATGAATTAAATTGGAAATAAAAGTATGAAAATTACTCGAGGTTGATTTATACACAATTAAGATGATCAATGTAATTGAGTTTTTTAAAGTCCACCGAAGACCACATATTTCAATGTCCTTTTCAACAGAGAATTCTTCTAAATCAATTTTTTCACAATTCCACTTTGTTTTTGCAAAAATACAAACTCCACCTCTATTAAAAATCCATCTACAACTGCATGAGATTAATTTGTACCCACTATCAGTATTTTCAATTTCATGAGATTTTAGCCAGTATTCACTTACACATAAGAAGACAATAAGACATTGAGGTTCTCTATTTTCAGAAACTGGGTTTTATTCTCGAGTTCTTGAATATTCAGATACTTCGATAGTGAAGACGATGAGTTTGACGAAGATTTTGCTTCTGCATAATAATAATAATTATCGGCAAAACTATATATGTACAGTAAAATTTTCATTTATCAATTAGAAAAATGTTTTTTTATTTCAATGACACACAATGTTTATACATATTGTACGTCTCATTTCTTCAACCTTCAGTTCATAATAGAACACTAATATTGTTTTTATTGTGAATTCGCTCAATCGCGCCAAGCGACGGTTGCATGCATTCAGGGGCACTTACTAAGCGGCCTTCGGCCCTTTCTATTGATTATATATTATGTAAAGATAGAGGTGACAAATATATTTATTTAATCAAATAATTATTCTTTATTGTTTAAAAAGTATTAATATTCTTATACATTCTTTTATATCCACATGATAGCCATTTCCTGTTTTTACATACACTACAGGAAACATGGTAACAAACCTAATAACTTAAAAACTAATATTTTATAGTAAGTTCCCCCAACATGGGGCAGGATATTTAAATATACATAACAGTGACATTGTTATATCAACACTCTTCCTCAATGTGCCTGTTAGGCATATTCAATAACCCTAATTATTTCACAAATGTACGAATTGCTTTTTTGACAACGGCATAGTCAATATATAAGCCAATTGCCGTTTCGTGCATAAATATTCGACATTTATCACAGGTTCACTAATCTTTTGTCTTACAAAATTATATTTAATATACATATGCTTTAGACGTTTTTGATCTGGGTTTTTTACAACTTTAATTGTACTTTGATTGTCTTCGAATAACGTAATTATATCTACTTTAATATTGTAACGAATATTAACCTAGCAGTTGGCCACGTATTTTGGAACGAAACTAAGTTACCTGTGAAAGTGGAATTGAACAAATTATGTAATGTTTCTAGGACAACGAAATGTTGATATTGTTTTTATTATCAATACAGATTGAAATATATGGCAGTATGTGAAAGACAAGCAAACGGTGAACATTATAAAAGAATACTCTTGAAATTATAACTTTTGTAAATTATACACATAATATTTTAAATCGTCAATAATTGTTAAAGTCAAAAAGAATTTACTTCATTCAATAAACGAACCCGGGCAAACCGCTACAATATTTAATTCTAACAATATCTTCCTAACTCAACAAGTTTCTACAGTTGCTTCATACAGTTGCTTCACTAATTAAGCTTCAGTGGTGCTGAGAGCAACAGTAGTTTGCTTTTTAGATCTCCATATCACAGTATTACCATAAATGTTTAAGACATAACCCGTAGTTGATTTTCTATCTTTATCACGAGCCCAGTCCGCATCAGCGTTACCTAGAAGGGGTACGCTGTTATTGTTTTTCGAATAAATTAACGCATAATTTAATGTTTGTTTGACATATCTTAATATTATTTACGTGAAATAAAAAATTTTTTACTCGGTTGTGATTGGAATCGACTCAAATAATATACTGACGTAGCTAAATCTGGTCTCGTACCAACAATCGCGTACATAAGAAACCCGATCAGCGATCTACAAACTTTTTCATACCATTGATCAATTACAACTTTTATAAAGAGCTACTATGTATTCCAAAATCATCCCCCAATTGTGCTGTTAATATAGAACTGGGTGTAACCGCAATCCGTTACTGAGCAACAGTACCAAAGAGCTTCAAGTACGCTGTTTCAAAGCGCATGAACAAATATCCATAAACATCTTTGGCGATTTTGGTTTAAGCGACCCTATAAATATAAATAGTTCTCCAAGACCTAATAAAAAGACTCTATATGAGCATTCACTTTTAATTTCCCTACAAAATGTAAAAACGAAGGGCTCCTTAAGTTTTTATAGTAGCCTGAAACATTATGAAGAAAGCTAAACGAAGAAGTAGCTAAACGAAGTGCCAGGCTCATTGCAAAATTTAGACTATATACTTTCAAATGGAAAAGTGTTAAAGTGGATGATGCCCTTATATGTGCCTTGTGTGGGGAAAGTGAAAGTATAAAACACCTCTTAGAAGATTGTCGGGGTACGAGTGGTAAAGAGATTCATCAAAATTTAGTAACTGCTAAAGACATCTTAGTATTATGAATAAAAAGGCTGTAAAGGATGTAGCCAATTACCTACGATTCATTTTAAACAAAATTAATAAATATTTAATTTAATTCTCTAATGCCCTTAATAATTCTTTATCTGTTGTTTATGTTTTTCTTTATAGTATTAATTTTCTATGTATATTTTATATGACATCCGATCAAAAACATAAATGTAAAAAAGGGACGAGTTTTCGGGGAGATACTTCATATAATAGTTGCTCCTTAAAAAGTGATGATATCCCAATTAAAGAGCCGAGCTATTTATAAAGTAAATAGTTAAAACTAAAATGTAAGAATATAAGTGCAAAGTAAAATGAAAAAAAAATTTGGTTGAAATTTATTTCGTAAGTTTTGTTTTTCCATCAAGCCCTTTCATTTGATACCCATATCATATAGGTTATTGTGGAAATTATAAATCGCCATTTGCAGCGGCCGCCATATTGGATTTAGAATGACGCCACTTTACTTATTGTGTTTTGCTCATCATGCTCTTTCATTTGATACCCATATCATAGTGGTTAATGTGGAAATTGTAAATATCCATTTGCGGCGGCCGCCATATTGGATTTCGAATAACGTCACTTTATATACTGTGTTTCGTTCATCAAGCCCTTTTATTTGATACCCATATCAAAGGGGTTAATGCGGAAATTAAAAATCGCTATTTGTGGTGGTCGCCATATTGGATTTAGAATGACATCATCAAGCCCTTTTATTTGATATCCATATCATAGGGGTGAATTTGGAAATTTTAAATCGCTATTTGCGGCGGCCGCCATATACGATTTAAGATGACATCATACACTAATGTAGATACCCAAATAATTTTAAGTCGGCGCCAAAAAATCACCATCGAAATGGAAGAAGGCTGGATCTGATTTTCGGTTAAATGAATTCATATATATAAAAATTAAATCTGTAACACTTGTATGTTTATTGTACAGAATCTCGTACAACAATGTTAAAATGTTAAGATTATTCAAATAATTTATAATATTTATAATTTATCATATGTTAGATATTAACCAATGTTATTATAGAAATGTCATAGACCAATGAGCGGACAGCATTCATATATCATGTATACAATCACACAAATATACAATCACAAAATATAAAATATAAAATATCTCTCTTAATATTAGAACAATCGAAAAATACGTAAGGAATACAGTTGTAGGAAATCAAGTTTGCTACAATTCATCACCTTATCATTTTTGCTCTAGGTCTAATGTGTACAGAGATATTAAGGAATTTATATATATTTTCCATATGTTGTGTTGGGAAAATTAAATTTTTCTTAAGATTCTTATTTAAAGTATCAAAAATTCCGCGTCGAATGCAAAAAACCGCACCCTTCTAGCATTTCTGGAAGTGGAGCAACAAAGTTTTATAAAATCGCACACACCTCTCACTAATGGTATGTGCTAACATTTTACTATAAATATGGAAATATGGACCAATCATAGAGCTTATGATTTCAATGGTTTTTATATAAGTTTTTTTTTTCCATTAAATTTATGATTTTTTTTATAAGATGATTGTATAGGTAAAGTCTAGAGTAGGTACTATAACTTTAAGATGTTTTGTAATTATTAACGGTAAACCGACGATTTAATAAATTCATTTTGAACTTTGAAAAAAAAAAATCGTAGAGCAGCAATATTTCCTATGTTCATTTTATCAAAACAAAAATGCGAAAGTTTTCCCATTTCCCGATATAAATTTCGTGGTTGGATAATTTTCCTTTCGGTTTGGTCACTATATCTAACTGTATGTCAAATATCAACTTTTAAGGACTTATGGTCTAGGCCCTGGAATTATGATTATGTATGGCCAAGATTTGTGGTCGTTCCCGCTATTTTACGGTTTTTGAACCGAAATAACTGTTTAACCGTTTATTTCTTAACGAAAAGCAAACACTTGTTCTCTTATAATTCCCTAAATAGCTTTTATTCGAAAAACCAGCACTGTAGCTCTTTTCGTTCAGAAGATATTTCGGGTCAAATCTGCTCTGATAAAAACTCTGATAAGAATTATGTTTTATTTTTCTTTTTAGCGTAATTTTTGAAACCCAATATAATGTGTAATTTTCTATTTTTATGTAAAAACCTTTGTAATTTTCTTTTTTTATGTATTGATTCGCACATTAGAGCACATCAATTTATAAATTCATATAATATCATTATAGTCTCACTAAAACGTTCGTACCAAGAGTGAGGTGATTTTTTCAATCCATAAAGCAGTTTTTTAAGTTTTAATACTTTTCCATCGTCGACCTTTACTCCTTTAGGTGGTTTAAGATACATTTCTGAATCAATTCTTCCATATAAAAAGGCTCCTTTCACGTCCATTTGATAAATATTATAATTTTTATATGCAGCTACAGATAGCAAGATTCTTAGAGTTTGGAGACACGCAACTGGAGAATATACATCTTCAAAATTTTCTTTTTGTTGGAAGCCACGAACCACGAGTCTAGCTTTGCATATCAATTCATTTCCAATAAATTTTTTAGCAAATACCCATTTGCAATCTATTAGTTTTGCTTTTTCTGGTTTTTTATCTTTATCCAAGTTTCACTATCTTCTAATACTTTTATTTCTTCTGTTATTGCCTTTTTCCACAGCTCATTATCTTTTCTATCTTCTATCTCTTCATAAGTAAGTGGTATATCATCATCATCACTCAATAATGCATATAACGCTTCGTCATCATTATCGTTTTCACGATCCATGGAGTAATCATTCTGCCATACCGGTTTCTATTTATTTCTCTTTGATTTTCTCTCATCATTAGTTTGTTCCACTTCATCTTCAACTAATTCGCCTTTATTTTCTTCTTCTTCTTCAATCTAGGAATATTTCTTTCTGTTTTATTTGATTATCTTCAGTCGGGATAATTGCGATCTGTTCTTTTTCTTAGGTTTTTTATCAAAAATTACATTTCTAGCTATTAGAACTTTATATTTTTCTTCATCCCAGTTTGTATCCTCCTTGATAATATCCAATCATTTTCATTTTCTTAATTTTGTTTTCTAGTTTCTTTCTCAACTCTTTTAGTACGTGATTGTATGCGTCACTACCAAAAACCCGAAAATTTTATACATTTCGTTTTCTATATTCCCATAGTTCTATAGGGGTAACTTCTCTTCCTGAAGTTGGAATTCTATTTGTCACATAGTTTGCATAGAGTACCGCTTCACCCCAAAATTCTTTTTTCATACCTGAATCAATTAAAATAGTTTTTGCTTTATCCATAATTGTCCGGTTCATTCGTTTTGCTACTCCATTCATTTCTGGATTGTAAGCTACCGTGTACTAGAGTCTAATACCATTATCATCACAAAATCCTTGGAACTCGCTTCACACATATTCTTCACCATTATCTACTCTTAAATTTAGCAAATCTGCATTCAAATGTTTCGTCGCAAAATAATATTTTTAAAATTTTTCAAATACCTCTGACTTATATTCAATTAAAAATATCATAACAAAATATGTGTAATCGTCTATAAAGGTTACGAAATAGCGTTTACCATTCCACGTTTCAGGTCCTATCGGTCTACAAACGTCCGTATGCATCTAGCTCTAGTGGCTTATCCGCTCTTCGCTCTTTTCCATTACATGGTAACCGAGTCATCTTACCTAAAGTACATAGTTCACACAAATTATGTTCAAAATTTCTCTTTTTAATATCATTTAGACCATCAACTACAATATTTTGTACTAATAACTTCATATTACTTATACCCAAAAAATCCGTATCTAAGTTAAATTCACCATTCTCTTTCTTAACTGCTAAATTACAATATGATGGTTACACTGTAGCTATCAACATAAAATAAATTGCCCTTTTTATTTCCAATCATATTTAAAATATCATTTTAAAAAATTCTAATTTTACCTGTAGAAAATTTAACTTTAAACCTGTTTGACTCTATTTTTGATATAGATAACAAATTCTTTCTCAATTCAGCTACATACAACACATTTGTTATAGTACAATAATGGTTACGTTTACCGATTACAAAATACACGTAAGTTACCAATACCTACAACTTGGAGAACCATACCACTTTTAGCTGCCGCTATTTCTTTTGGGTTTCTTAATTCTATATTTTCAATAAAATTGTCATTAATATTTATTAAATGATCTGTACAACTAGATATATATACCATGATATACAATCATTATATGCAACCTTTATTTTCCTGTTCACTTTGGTATACTTCACTTTCATATACATATACTACATCATCATTTTGTTTTTCTGCTGCATGAGTTTCTTTACCTCTTCTTCGATTTTGACTATAACCACGTCCTCTTCCTTGTTTATAATCGTTTCTGGTATTGCTATAACCGCTCTGCCCATGATTTGGATTGTGTCCACCTCCATATGAATTTTGTCTCCATTTTGAATAACTATAGGCTTTTGCTCCTGGCATTGAAATTTTTTATGACCTGGTTTGCCACATGAAAAATACAGAAACGACTGATTGTCACTTTGGTTTACAACTTTGGATAACTTTTTCTTTTTTTCTTCTTCACCTAGTAATCTGTCTTTTACAAAATCAAATTTTAAATTTTCTACTATTTCTAATGCTGTCACAACTGTCTCATAAGATTTTGGCATTGACAATAATAAATAATTTACTTTTTCATCTTCGGTAATATCAGCTTTTAACTGGTTTTAACTGGTTTAACTACTGCTTTAACTGGTTTACTCTACTGCTTTTAACTGGTTAAATAATTCTTCGAGTTTTACAAAATGTTGCATCATGGAATGTTTTTCGTTATATTTTATCTCGTTTAATTGACGTCTTACAAATAAACGACTTCTTACACTTTTCCGTTATCTTCTAAATTTTTAAACATTAGTATGCACTTGCCTTATCTTTTAAGTATTCCAAATGACTATCTGCAACTCCTGCGATTATCATGTTTGGATGTGGGTTCTATAAATGAAAACTATTATCTGATAATTCAATTATATTTTTTTATTTAAAATCAATTCACTTGTTTACAGTCATTAGTGAATAACCATTTACAGTCTATACACAATCCGTGCTTTTTGCTAACTGCCTGTGTTCCTGTATATGTTTATCTCTACTGTGTCATTCAATCTCGTCGCTGGCTTGAAGCATCACAGCCAGTGTCCTGTACACTCGCTTTCACCCGCGTATCATGATATGAGTTTCGTAAGACACATATACATCATCACATCAGATCGTTCTCTTTATAAATTAATTAAATAAAAATTATACAAAATAATTTAATTATAAATTGGATTAAATATAATTTACTAGAAAAATGGCTAAAATATGAATTGGCCATTTAAGTGATTACTATAGGATATTATGTTACGTAATCTTTGAGATAATTGGGAGATCTTACTTCTCTGCCTGATCGAGTTATGGGTTTTGCCTGGGTATGATTTTGAACAAGATCATTCGGCTCTAGCATTTCAGCATCTTTTTTTCTCGTTGCCTCAATTTCTTTTTCATCTTCGTTTCTATAGAAATATAAATCTTTTCGGTTTCTCTGAATTTTTGTGTCATTAGCTAACTCAACTTCGAATGATCTTGGTCTATCACATTATGACCTGACTTCCGCGGATACTAGTGGTTTATTGGTTTCCTTTCTGACATATACGTTGTCATTTAGTTTTATTTCTTTTAACGGATATGCGTTTCTGTCGTAATAACGTTTTTGTGTCATCGCTTTTTTTCTTAATTCTTGTTTAACTTTCGTGTAATCTACTTTTTCTCGTTTAACCTTCATAACCGGGATAATTCTTCTCGTTTTCTTTGGAGATTGACGTATTGCGATACTCCAATAACGCGATATATGGATCTTTATGATCGATTTCAATTTTTTTGAACATTTTTTTTATTGTTCCGATATGTTTCTCCACCTTTCCATTTGACTGTGGATAGCGAGGACTGGATGTCAAATGGTTTATATTCCACTCTTTCGCAAACATTTTGAATTCTCTACTATTAAATTGTGGACCATTATCCGAGTACATAGTAGTAGGTATCCCAAATCTCGCGTATAATGATTTTAACACGGCTATGATCGCTAAAGCACTAGTATTTTGTAATTTGACAACTTCAACATATTTGCTGTAGTATTCAATAACTGAAACCCAATTTTGATTTTTGAAATCAAACAAATCTATCCCAACTGTAAGCCAGGAACTTGGTGGTACCTCTCTTAGAAGCAGGGGTTGCTTAACATTATTATTTTTGTATTCCATGCATACATTGCAATTACCAACTATTTTTTCAATATCCTTGTTCATGGAAGGCCAAAATAATACTTCTCACGCTCTTCGCTTACATTTTTCCATGCCCAAATGATTATAATGAATTAATGATAACATTTCTTTCCAATGTCATATGATACTATTAGTTTGTCAACTTTAAATAGTAAACCGTCCATATATGACAATTCATTGGTCATACGTAGATATGGTTTCAATTCTAATGGAACTTGATTTATATTGTTTGGCCAACCATTTTTAATATATCTTATTAGTAATTTCAGATGCTCATCTGCGCGCGTATTTGAAATTTTTCTTTTTTTTCTAATGAAATTGGCAATGATTCTACTAGCAAACAAACGTGTGCTTCAATCTCTGATTCATTGGTTTGTTTGTTATCAAGTACATAAGCTCGCGATAAGGCATCCGCTAACAGGACATTGATTAATATTTTTATTAAAAAGATTTTCTAGCGGTTTGTGGTTAGATTCTACTATTATTGTTTTACCAACTATATATTGGTGGAATCTTTTGCACGCAATTTTCGATTTGAGCGTAATTTCTTTCAGTTTCTATTAACGCCCTACTCGCAATTGGTAGATTTTTCTGCAATACGACACCCCCAAGCCCATACTGTGAAGCGTCAACACTTAGAACTACGTCCTCATCTACGTCAAAATATTTGAGAATCCCAAATCCAAACCGAATTTTTTTTAATAACTCGAGTAAGTTCGAATTAATGGTCGACAAATTAGGTATAAATTTACTGACATAGGTGACCGTCCCCCAAAAAAGTTGATAATTCTTGTTTGTTTTTTGGTCTACTCATTTCAGTTATCGCCTTAACTTTTTCTTTATCTATTGAAATTCCCTTTTCTTTTATTTCTTTTATATAGGAAAAAATATGTCCTATATACTTGACACTATTCGTGTTGAATTAACATTTATTTAAATTAAATTTAACATTTCTCTCTTGAGCTCTTACCAATACTTATCTTTCGTCATGCTCTTTTTTATTCTTTCCCTAAATTAACAAATCATCTATGTAAAATTCCACCCCTTCCATATCACCAAAATTTTATCTTCCAAATGGAGTTGAAAATGTTACCAAATTTTGGCTTCTATCGGTCAGCTTTATTTGCCAGAACGCCTAATCTGCATCTAGAGTTGAAAATACACATGCTCTATTCATTTTTTATGTAATATCTTCTATTGGTTGTATATGGTAATGCTGTCTCAATATTTGTTTATTTAAATTTGTAGGGTCTAAACATACTCTAAGAGTACCGTATTTCTTTTTCACTAACACTAACGGGTTTACCCAGTCCGTGGGATCATTAACATGTTCGATTATCTTACTTTTGATCATTTGGCCCAGTTTATTTTTTAATGGCTTCCCTAAAGCCACCGGTACGTGTCTGCACGATTCGATGTAACACGACGCGTTTTCCTTTAATTTTATATCGTATTCAAAATTTTTTATACCTGATAAATTATTGTTAAAAACTTCTTTGTATTTTTCTCTTAATTTATTCTGATTATTTATTTTACGTATAGTATTAATTCTCTGAATTAAGTTTAGTTTATTTAAAGCCGGAAGTCCAATGACGGTTGGTTGGTTCCCGGATTCACCATCAATTATCACAAACTCTCAATCACATGTCTGTCTGTCCTTGAATTTGCACTGAAAAACATAGTGTTTCCTATCACGTCTAATTTAGTAACACCGTATGCTCCCAATTTTACATTTGTCTGATTTAACATTACAATTTTAGGATTTATATAATAGTATGTTTCCAGAGCCATTACATTGCAATGAGCGCCCGAATCCAGTTTTCAATTTCTTTTTGATTATCTATTACAATTGTTTCTAACCAATCCAGTATGTTAGAACCTTTTTCTGCACTGTATCTACAAAAAACTAATTTTCATTTTCGTCCTCAGTCCGTTTAGTTTCTATCGTTTCAACCATTCTTTTGAGACAAACTTTGGCGAAATGATTTCTACCACCACATTTGGCACAACTTTTCCCATATACCGGGCAATCTCCAAATCTATGTTGTCTTCCGCATCTTATACAATCACTTTGGTTCCGATTTTCTTCCGGTGGTGATCGAAACGATTTATTACTTTTTGAATTATATTTATTCTTTTTGCTCGAAGTTGTTTTGTTTGTTTTAATTGCAACTATTGACTGTGTAACTTTGCTGCCGTGTACCATTTCTATTTGTTGTTCCGCTAATTCTGTTGATTTGCAAATATATATATATATATATATATATATATATATATATATATATATATATATATATATATATATATATATATATACATTTAACTAGATTTAACTTGCCTACTCTTAATAATCGACTCCTCAACCCATCATCAGTGATTCCGCAGATTATCCTGTCTCTAATTAGGTTATCATGGAGGTCCCTAAAACAACATGAGGAGCTTAGTTTTTTTAAATCCGTTAAAAAAGACGTAAAACTTTCACCATCGGTTTGTTGTCTCGTGAAAAAATGTGCCTTTCAATGGTCTCGTTTATTTTTGGTTTGCAAAAATTTTCAAAAGCTTGAATAACCTCCATTAAGTTTTTACTTTGTGTATCTGTGAGTCCAAACGTGTTAAATTTTTCCAACGCTTCTTCTCCAATCACGTGTAAAAACACAGCTACTTGTTCTATTGGTTTCTTTTCTAGCCCGGTAGCCATCGAATACAATTCAAATTTCAGGCGCCATTTCGTCCAGTTGTTTTTTAAGTTGCCTTCTAATGACAACGCACATGGTGGTTTCAATGAACCTTCCATTTTGTTTCACTATTATTTATTATTTTTGTTAAATTTTGTTTATCACACTATCACTCAAATACTTGTAATTTGAACCTTTCGACTGCGCCATGTCATGTTTGGATGTGGCTTCTATATTTTTTATTTAAAATCAATTCACTTGTTCAGCCATTTACAGTCTATTGAAAATCTGTGCTTTTTGCTGACTGCCTGTGTTGCTGTATATGTGTATCTCTACTGCGTCGATCGGTCTCATCGCTGGCTTGAAGAATCACAGCCAGAGTGTCCTGTACACTCGCATTCACCCGCGTGTCAAGATATGACTTTCGTATAACATATACACATACATATCATCACATCACATCACAGCGATGATGATTGCTTGAGCTTTAGCTTCACTTGTAGCATTAGCTGCAGTGTTTGCATATTCAGCCTCTTCAATTGCTTTTAATGAACCATTTTATCGAAGAATACTTTTAATTCTAAATGACCATGCACTAAAGCTATCACCAGCAAATGGGGTGATGTAATATTTTTCTTTTGACATTGTTAATTTGTATTTATTTTATATTTATTCGATTTTCACGTTTTTATATTTCCTGTGCTTAACCTCTTTTATAATGCTTTACTAAAGATAGAGGTGACAAATATATTTATTTAATCAAGTAGTTATTCTTTATAGTTTAAAAAGTATTAATATTCTTATATATTCTTTTATATCCACATGATAGCCATTTCCTATTTTTACATACACTACAGGAAACACGGTAACAAACCTAATAACTTAAAAACTAATATTCTATAGTAAGTTCCCTCAACATGGGGCGGGACATTTAAATATACTTGACATTGTTATACTTAACATACTTAATATACTTAACAGTGACATTGTTATGTCAACACTTTCATTCTTGTCGGACTCACAATATTCACTAATATTTTTGTAGGACTGTGTTCTTTTTGGATTGAAAGAACATAAATCTATTAAGTTTTTTTTTTGTCCTACAGTTACTAATGATAAAAATGTTATCATAACATTGACATGTTCAGAGCGGAGGACTGAGAAATTGAACCAGTGAATTTGTAAGACAAGGGGGCCATGCAATTTTACATACCATTATTAATTACCAGCATAAAAATCAGCTTTTTACTAATAACTATGTATACCCCGTTATTTGAACATGTTGGGGGTGGGAGATCTGCCTGTTTTTTTGAAGTATTTTACATTATCTCTCAATTTAACTAACAAATTAACTGTTACTGATAAAATTTTTGCTATCGTCAAACAAACACGTTACTCTCTTACGCGCGTCGTTAGATGTCTGTTAAGTTAGCATATCAATTCCTAACATATCAATAAATATGTGAAGATCCATTTGCATGCACAATAGTTCTACAGTTCTTGCATATTTTTAATCATAGTTCTCATTATTTATGGTCAGAAAATGGTAATTAAAAAAATGATATGCTAAGTTCACACTTAGATTATGATATGCTAGCCTTTCCGTAAGACTTACAGCGCTTATTATTTTTTTGTTGATAGTTCTCATGATGCACTTCATAGATCAAAAGAGTTCCCACTGATTCGAAAGCTGGATTGTTGCAAAAAAATTAATAACACATAATATATACAAGTAAATGGGATACGCTACGGCTACAAAGCGAGTTCCCAGCTCAAATAAATTTTTAACCGATAGTTCTCAATATACTCATGACAGGTGATAAGAGTTCTGGACACTTGGTATCAAAAACACTTCACAAAAAAATAAAAACAATAATTTTGGTCCAAGATCATGATATGCTACGGCTAATTCATGAGTTCTGGGTTTGAATAATTTTTTATTCGATAATTCTTATCGTACTCACGACAAGTGATACCAGTTCTATGCACTCAGCACTAAATATACGATAAAAAAAATTAATAACAATAATTTTGGTCCAAGATCATGATATGCTACGGCTAATTCATGAGTTCTGGGTTTGAATAATTTTTTATTCGATAATTCTTATCGTACTCACGACAAGTGATACCAGTTCTATGCACTCAGCAATAAATATACGACAAAAAAAATTAATAACAATAATTTTGGTCCAAGATCATGATATGCTACGGCTAATTCATGAGTTCTGGGTTTGAATAATTTTTTATTCGATAATTCTTATCGTACTCACGACAAGTGATAAAAATTAATAACAATAATTTTGGTCCAAGATCATGATATGCTACGGCTATTATATGAGTTCGGAGTGCAAATAATTTTCTATTTAATGGTTTTTATTGCATTCGTGACAAGAGACCAGAGTTGTATGCTTTCAACATTGAATAAACGATAAAAAAATTAACAACACTAATTTTTCTCCAGGATTATGATATGCTAGGCCAATTCTATCACTCTCGGGCTCGAATCAGTATTCATTTGATAGTTTTCATCGTATTTACGTCGAGCGATAAAAGTTCTATTCGCTCGGAATTAAGTATTCGATAATTACAGTTAAGGTAGTTGGATGCTGTTCGGCAGCCCAAGTTTTTTTACTATTCAATTGCACAAAGGCTTTCAATAAGTATACTAAAACGGTGTAAAAAATTTGCGAAATCCTGATCAACAAAAACCCGGGATATTTACCATTGAAATTCGGCACTTTTCGAAATCTTCTATAACAGCCTATGTTAAAAGTAGTCAATTCCAACAATGAATATCTCAAATATGTAGTTGGCTATATAATTTCCAATTCTTTTCACATGTCACAACAGTGTTCAAGAACTTTTAGGCTACTTTTCATTCAATTATCTCTTAAAATTTATATTTGATGATTCTACCTTCACTTTGAACATATTATTGTTATTATGGGCACCTACGTACCTTAAAAATAATGATTTTTCTTTTCTATCGTGATTTGCTACGGCACTGGTCACACACATTTTCAGGCGGTACTTTATAGTATTAAATTGTCCCCTGGCGACTTAGGCTTGATGAGTATTCACCTCCATCAGTTTAAGTAAAAATATTATTTAAGTTGTTTTCTCAATCTAAGCGCTATCCGGAACCAACGACGTGGACGTGTTGAGAACTGGCTCCTTGTTGTTTTTTTAAATTTTTTAATTTTTTTGTTTTTTTTTTTAATTTTTTTTTCTCAATTTTTCTGTTATTTTATCATTTTTTTGCTCGTGTTTTTTTTCTTCTTTTTTTTTTCAATCACACTTCAGTATTTGTCTTACTATTCTAGTTTTAATTTCTGTTCTTATTTTTAAAATACGTTTACAATATTTTCACTTAATCTATTTTTTTCAATTTTTATTTCGTTTTGATCATGAAGAATTTTCCTAGAAACATGCTGTTTTATGCATTCGACGCTAAATAACTACAAATTAAGAAGATAATTCGAAAAACTTCAATTTTTCTATCGCTAAAATGGGAAAAGCATCCCCTAAGCTACCCTTATAGCTTTTATTCATGCTCAAAAGAGCTTTTTTTGCATTTGGTGGGGAATTTCTTCAAACTACTGAGGTTATTCCATAAACTTTAGTTTTTCATCGCCATCACCTTGAAAATGGAAAAACGCCCCCAAAAATCACCCATTTACTACTTTACATGCTAAAAAAATGCGGTTTTTTGCATTAAACGCAGAATAACTGCAAATTAATCGGTTAATTCGAAAAACCTAATTTTTTTAATCGCTACATCTCGAAAAAGGTAATATGAGACCTATGCGCAGCCTCCCTCCCTCTTTAATCCACCTCCCCAAAAAACTACCCCCCCTCCCACAAAAAAAAACCAAAATTCTTCAAAAAAAATTCCACTCTCAAAAAAATTATCCTCCAAAAAAAACCCCCTCATATATTCTCTAATAGCAAATACTTTTCGGTAAGTTTTTTTGCACTTCATGTACTGTTATATTATGTGACGCGGAGCCACTGAGTCAAGGGGGGCACCCCCTTGCGAGCAGAGCGAGTTTTAAATTGTACAGTTGATAAAGCAAAATTTAAAAAAAAGTTAATAAAGTTGATAAAGCAAAGTTAAAAGAGTGCATAGAACTGGTATCACTTGTCGTAAGTACGATAAGACTTATCGAATAAAAAATTATTTAAACCCAGAACTCATGAAATAGCCGTAGCATATGATGATCTAGGATCAAAATTTTTATTATTAATTTTTTTTATTGTATATTCAATGCTGAGTGTAAAGAACTCGGATCACTTGTCGTGAGTACGATAAGAATTATCGAATAAAAAATTATTCAAACCCAGAAATCATGAATTGGCCGTAGCATATCGTGATCTTGGACCGAAATTATTGTTATTAATTTTTTTTGTCGTATATTTATTGCTGAGTGCATAGAACTGGTATCACTTGTCATGAGTACGATAAGAATTATCGAATAAAAAATTATTTAAACCCAGAACTCATGAAATAACCGTAGCATATCATGATCTTGGACCAAAACTATTGTTATTAATTTTTTTTGTCGTATATTTATTGTTGAGTGCATAGAACTGGTATCACTTGTCGTGAGTACGATAAGAATTATCGAATAAAAAATTATTCAAACCCAGAACTCATGAATTAGCCGTAGCATATCATGATCTTGGACCAAAATTATTGTTATTAATTTTTTTTATCGTATATTTATTGCTGAGTGCATAGAACTGGTATCACTTGTCGTGAGTACAATAAGAATTATCGAATAAAAAATTATCAAACCCAGAACTCATGAATAAGCCGTAGCATATCATGATCTTGGACCAAAATTATTGTTATTAATTTTCTGTATCGTATATTTATTGCTGAGTGCATAGAACTGGTATCACTTGTCGTGAGTACGATAAGAATTATCGAATAAAAAATTACTTGAACCCGGAACTAATGAATTAGCCGTAGCATATCATGATCTTGGACCAAAATTATTGTTATTAATTTTCTTCATCGTATATTTATTGCTGAGTGCATAGAACTCGGATCACTTGTCGTGAGTACGATAAGAATTATCGAATAAAAAATTATTCAAACCCAGAACTCATGAATTAGCCGTAGCATATCATGATCTTGGACCAAAATTATTGTTTTTATTTTTTTGTGAAGAGTTTTTAATACCAAGTGTCCAGAACTCTTATCACCTGTCATGAGTATATTGAGAACTATCGGTTAAAAATTTATTTGAGCAGGGAACTCGCTTTGTAGCCGTAGCGTATCGCATTTACTTGAATATATTATGTGTTATTAATTTTTTTGCAACAATCCAGCTTTCTATTCAGTGGGAACTCTTTTGATCTATGAAGTGCACCATGAAAACTATCAACAAAAAAATAATAAGCGCTGTAAGTCTTACGAAAAGGCTAGCATATCATAATCCAAGTGTGAACTTAGCATATCATTTTTTTAATTACCATTTTCTGACCATAAATAATGAGAACTATGATTAAAAATATGCAAGAACTGTAGAACTATTGTGCATGCAAATGGAACTTCACATTTTTATTGATATGCTAGGAATTGATATGCTCCCTGTGGAAAAAATCTGATAAAACCTCATAAAAACTCATAAAATATTTATGAGTTTCTATGAGATCCTATAAGTTCTCATACATGTCTATGAGAGTGAAAAAATTCTCATACAGGTTTTATAAGAATTTATGAGATTCTGGACTTCTCATATATGTATGAGATTTTATAAGATAAATGTCACTCAGAATTTATGAGAATTTATTAAGATTCTATGAGAACTTTCATTTTTATAAGTTTGTATGAGTTTATTTAACTGTGTTTTTTATAAGATTCTATAAGATTTTTATAAGAAAAACAGGGTTAATAATTTTTGAAAATACTTATAAAATCTCATAAAATCTACTTTTAAAATTTTACTCATAAAAGTTAGTAGAATTTATAAGTTTGAATGAGAATTTGAATGAATTGAAATTTCTTATAGAATCTTATAAAATGTTATCAGTTTTTATGAGAAAATTCAATTTATCAGATTCTATGAGATTGTATGAGAAATTTGAGTGGACAAAAGCAGTGCGTTTTCTCATAACTTTACTTGGTATTTATGAGAAATATATCAAAATATATCTTAAAAAATCAAACATTTTTATGAGATAATTCAATTTATCAGATTCTATGAGATTGTGTGAGAAATTTCAGTGGACAAAAGCATAGCGTTTTCTCATAACTTCACTAGAAAGTTATGAGAAAAAAATCAAAATATATCTTATACAGTCTTATAAAATCAAACATTTTTATGAGAAAATGGTCCGCATTTGTGTCCACTGTATTTCCTCATTCAAACTTATAGAATTGGCTAAAATGAATTTTCTCATTAAAACTGATAACTATATTTATTTATTTATGTTCTTTTTTTACATAAACTCAGTATATGACTGGTATTTAAGCAATTAAGTTGTCAGTTAGTTGTTATTTTCAATTTTAAGTTTCAATTATTATCCTGTATGTAAAGATATTGATATATAAAATCTATTTACCTTTATATATACTAATATATAAAGATAAAATTTGTTTGTTTGTTCCGGGTAACCTCTGGAACTACTCAACCGATTCTTAAAATTTTTTCACTGAAAGAAAGCTACATGATTCCCGAGTGCTATATATATATTTTTATGGTACATCTATATAGAATACAATGGTTTATTATATATTTATATATATAATAAACCACCATATATATATATATATATATATATATATATATATATATATATATATATATATATATATATATATATATATAATACTATATATAATACTTATCATGCTAAAAATAATGAAAAATCGAATACTGCTTTTAATCTAATAAGGTGAAAATTTACTATAAATTTTAATAATATTAAAATATATGAGAATAAATGTGTTTTATTTAATATTAAAATATCAAACAAGTGAAAACAAGTGAAAACAACAACTAACTGATTTAATTGCTTAAATACCCGGTATATACTGAATTTTTATAACAAAGTTTATTACAAAAGTCGTTTATTTTTATAAAAGGAAAATTTTTTGTCGTTACATTTTTGTTCTATCTCTTACGGTTTCAAAGATGGACAGTTTTGTCAATTTTGCCCAAACATAGTCCAATTTTGCCCATTCACGAACTTGACCTTACTTTTTTGCTTTAGTAAACACATAGAAAATTTCAGCTTGTTATCTGTTTTCGTTTTTGAGTTATCCTGTTCACGAAAATGTCCGAATTAGGTCATTTTATGAACACCTATGCCAAGCATTTATACCTTTGATCAATACTTTCAAGCGTAACAAACTCATGACTAAACTCAATATACCCTGGTATATTTACATATATCGGGTATAAATATAAAAAATGTACAGTTTTGGAGAACTTATTTGAAAAAATTTTACTCTTCAAAATTCCATTTTTATTTACTTTTGGATTATTTTTAATAAATTAATCTTCATTTTTATTTATTTTTATTTTCACAATGAATTGTTAAGTTATCGATTGTACATTTGTACAACTAAGTAGTTTATTATTTTTATCAGAAAAAACTTTCTTTGTTATTTCAATCGGTTTGAAATAACAGACAAATAATCAAATAAACTATAATATTTATTTTTTAACATACACATTTTCTATATATATATATATATATATATATGTCCAAGTTGCCCACATGAAGAGGAAACGGCCGAGCACATTTTCTTCTCGTGCCCCCGTTTCGCTGCAGAGAGAGCGGTACCAGATGCAAGACTCCATTGCCATGGTACACCAGAAAACCTCGTTGACCTGATGGTCCGCTGTGAGGAAAATTGGAAGGCAGTGGCCGACGCAGCGGCCAAGATGATGAAGATTCTCCAGGGAGATCGACCAAAAAAAAATTGTTAAATTTTTTGAAAATACATCAATTTATATATATATATATATATATATATATATATATATATATATATATATATATATATGTATATAATAATAATAATAGTAATAACAATAGTTTTTGAGATATTTGCAAAAAATGAACCCCCCCCCCCTTTTTTTAACTAAATTATTTATAACTATTGCAATTTTTTTACGCGGGACTTCAACTTTTTCAAAAACTTTCTAGATGCAATTATGAATCGAATGTCACCATAATTTGCTAAAAATTTTCTGAGAAGACGAAAAGGAACTTGCAAAAAAAGGCGTTTGTTTACTAGTCTATTTTTGGTGCTGTGCTGAGTGACACTTTAGTTTTGCATTTTTAAATCTTAATATTTTTACAGATATTCATTACAAAGCAACGAATAAACACAAGATATGTATATATGTATATATATATATATTAAGATTTAAAAATGCAAAACTAAAGTGTAAAGTGAAAATTTTTAGCAAATTATGGTGACATTCGATTCATAATTGCATCTAGAAAGTTTTTGAAAAAGTTGAAGTCCCGCGTAAAAAAATTGCAATAGTTATAAATAATTTAGTTAAAAAAAGGGGGGGGGGTTCATTTTTTGCAAATATCTCAAAAACTATTGTTATTATTATTATTATATACATATATATATATATATATATATATATATATATATATATATATAAATTGATGTATTTTCAAAAAATTTAACAATTTTTTTGAAAACTTTTTTTGTGGTTTTGTGGAGACATCTGAGATCTCGGGTATGTTATGTTTTGTAAATGTAACGAGTACCCTGCGAAGAATAGGCAAACGGAAACACCTCCAATCTCTAATGAACCACAAAAAAACCATTTAAAAAAATGGACATTTTATCTTTTAAAAATAAACGATTCAATTTATTTGATTATTTGTCGGTTATCTCAAACCGATTATAGTTACAAGAGTGACTAACTAAATATCACATGAGGCAAAACGTGTTTTTACTTGATAGAATATTCTTACTTCTTGCATTCGAATTAAGTGAGTTGTATGATAAGAAGTATTGTTTCATACTTCGTTGAAATTTATTAATTGTGATAATTCATGTATGTTTCAAGTAAACAAATTTAAATTTATAAAGAAAATCGAAAAATATTTTCTGTTAAAATTAAAGAAGTTATTATCAGTGAATTGTGAATCCACAACACACGGTAAGTTAAATTTCAATTAATATTTAGTATAAAAATAAAACGAAAATTTAGGAAATATTTTGTATAAAGCATATTAATTATTTAAAAAAATGCCGAAAATCTTTAGCTTCGTTTAAAAAACATAAAGCTTTAATTAAAATCTATTAGAATTTTAAAATATATTGAAAATAATATAAAAAATCTCTTAAAACTTCATTCTATATATTTAGATTTACAAGAAAAACTAGCTGAGCTAATTCCGAAGGGTGGACGAATACGATTTCCACCGGCAGCATATGAGATATATCTGAAGCACGACCCAAGGAAAATTTTCTTGAAGATAACACTATCGATATTTTAACGACTATCATCAATAAATAAGGTAATTTAAATTAAATTGTATTTAAAAAAAAATTATAATTGTTGGTTTAATTATGAAATAAAACTATAATTTTAGCAAAGTTTAATATTATTTATTATTATTAGTCTTGTTACGAATAGCCAACATTAATCCACAAACATTTGTTTAATTAAAACACTTCCGATTTTGTTTGTGACTCATTAACAGAGTCAAATTATGTTCAAAAAGCCGGTTTCAGGCAGGTTGCTCGGAACTGAAATTTTTTATAATCGATTCACCTTGACGTCCTGAATATGGCCCAAAATTTTTACGGTCCGACTCGTGATGGAACAGGGCCAAAATTAAATTTGTTTATAACAAAAAAGCGTTTTTTCTTAATATATTTTTAAAACTAAAAATTTAAAAAATGACAGAATATTATTCAATTCTATATAAAAAAAGAAAACTGAGCCCATAAACATTAAAATCGGTTTATTAGAATTCGAGGAAAAAAAAAGATTAAAATTCCCAAATTTCGAAAATAGCAAAAATTCTAAATTAAAATAAAAAATCTAAAAATTACTTCATTTTTTTTAATAATGGCAAAGTATGCCTTTTATATGTTAAAAATAATGTGCCCAATTTTAGCTCCAAAAAAAATTGGATCCCCGACAATTAATAAAATTCCATGTCACCTATTTTTATAAATAAAAAGGGTGCATTTAATTGGGGACGAATAAATCTTTTTTTAAGTGAAAGGTCTTCAAAATATCTATAAAATGAAAAAGAAAATTATTTTTTTAACTGTATTTTTACCCCTTATTTTTCAATTTGTTTATAACGCGCTATAAACAAATTAAAAAAAAAAAACAGTTAAGAAAATAATTTAAATAAACTTTTTTTTCTTTTGAAATGAATATATATATATATATATATATATATATATATATATATATATATATATATATATATATATATATAGACGTTGGTTAAACAATCATGCTGTCTTTTTTTGATGAAATATATGACGCTGTATATAAATTATAAAATTCTTATTTTGTAATAAAATAAGCAATGACGTCAAGATGAATCGATTGAAAAAAAAATGGCGGTTCCAAGCAACCTGCCTGAAAAATCCTTATTTGACTCTGTTACATTAGTTACTGTAGTCATACAAAAAAGGTTTTTCTCATAAAACTCTCATATTATTAAAGTGATTTACAAAAAACATTTGACGCTGACTCTTTAAATAAAATTAAATCGATTTTGGAAAAAATGTAAATATTAAATGTAATTATGTTAATTTATTTTAAATTTAGGAAAGTCAAAAGGAAGAAGAAAATGCTGTAGTTGAGGTAGAGTTAACATCTGAGTCGTCGGTGGTGAGGAGGGGAGCGACAGCGAGAACGTGAAGAAGTCTCCATCGCTAGCCATTAAAAATATATAAATATTTATTTGAATACATTAGTATTTGTTAACAAAAGTTAATTTTTCTAACCTGTTAATTTGTAAATTAATAAATGTCTTTAAATTAATATATATCTATATGAAAAATTTAAGAATGTATAAGACAAAAAAATGATATAATATTATTATAGTAAATAGTTCAATTAACAAGTTCGGCGTAAGCATGGTTAGAATAAAAATTGTATTTTATTCAAAACTGTCCCATCACTAATTACCAGTATTACGCTAACGAACGTACATCTCTCTACTCGAGGTTCACTGATGTCATGGTTACAAAGTATTGCGTATCGCTCCGCCAATTAATAATTGGATCTTATTATTTATATTTTTTTAAATATATTAATTTTAATAAGTATAATTAATAAGTAAATATTTAATTGGTTGACTGATCTTCTGATCGAAGGGGTAATGATTACGTAGTATGGTGTTCTACGATTGTGCAAGTAGTTATTGTAATACAAATCATTGCATTGTTCTCACATTAATGTTGGTTGGTATGGTGCACTAAAATTAGTTAATTAAACATAATTTATATTATAATAATAATCATAATAAAAGATTAAAATCATAAAAGTAAATTAAACAAGTTCGTCAATGAGGAAGAGATATCCACTATGAAAACCGTTTTATTAAATGAATTAATCTTGTAAATATTTTTTTAACTCTTAAATACTTTTGATTGTCCTACACTTTCCATATGAATACTCATAAGAATTGTCATAATAAAATCGTATATAAATAATTTCCATATAAATAGTTATAAGGAGAATTCTTATAGAAACTGATAAGAATACTGCTTGAATTATCTGATTCATTCTTATAAAAACTAATGTTTCATTGTCTTGAACTTTTCTTATAAAAACTCATAGGAATTGCAAGACAAATGTTTTATGAGAACTCCTAAAAACTCATAACTTCAAATTTTAACTTCAACTTCTTATAGATTCTGATAAAGATTTTTTCCTCGTTCTTTTTATGAGAAAATAGTTTTATGAGATTTTATAAGTTCTTGTAAGTTTTTTCAAGGGACAAAAACATTGCGATTTCTCATAGCTTCTATTTCTCATAGTTTTTATGAGTTTTTATCAGATTTTTTCCACAGGGATAACTTAACAGGCATCGTCGTTAGTCACTATTATCGAGAATTTTCGCAAGAGAAAAGTTGGACGGCTCTTCGAAAGATAGCTACTGACAAACATTTAGCCTGTTACTAATCATTAAAAAAAAAAGTTTTCGAGTCATTTTCCTTCCAATTTTGTTTACTTTTGGTCATTACCGTTTGTAATAGATACTTCATCCTTTTCGGTTTCCTTTTTTACAGTTTCTAGATCACGTGTAATATCTGTATTCGTTTCAATAAAATTAAGACTACAATTTATGACTGTATTATTTTCTGTATCAATTTCTGTGCACTTTTAAGGTAATCGCGATAAGCTATCAACTAAATTTTTATTTGTTTTAATATATTCAATTTTGAATTGAAAATTTGACAAGAATAATGCCCGTCTTTGGATACGGTTTCCTGTCGTTACTGGAAATCCATTTTTAGAACCAAATATCGTCATTAATGGTTTATAGTCACTCTGCAACAGAAATTGTCTACCAAAAAGAAATTGATAAAAAATTTTACTGAATATACAATGGCTAAACCCTCTTTTCAATTTGTGAATAGTTTTTCTCGCTATTATTTAATATACGGGTGTATACGCTATTGGTCTTACTTCACTTGAAGGTAAAATATGTGACAATATTCCCCCTACTCCGTAACTTGAAGCGTCTACGATTAATTTAATTTTTAAATCTGAGTAAAATAAACCAGGACTGGTGGTTTTTTAAACGCTTTTTCCCATTTATCAGACCAGTTCCATTTTTTATCTTTTTTTAATTGTTCATAAGTGGCGCTAATAAGATTTCACTGTTTTTGATAAATTTATTACAATAATTTTCTAGCCCCAAAAATGTCTTTAGTTGGTTTATATTTTGAGGTTGTGGTGCTTTTTCAGTTGCTTCCATTTTATCTTGCATGGCGTGTAACCCCACCTTATCTATTTTATATCCGAGGTAATTTATAGATTTTTGAAATAATTTACATTTCTGTTTAGCAACAGTCAAATCCGTGTTATTTAGTCTAGTTAAAACCGTTTTTAAGTTTTTACAGTGCTCCGCGTGATTTTGTATGATAGATCCCTTGTAATAATATTTCCATAATTTTCTGATTTTGCCGGTGCGCAAGCGATGTCGAAGGGCATACTTATGGGTATATTTAAAAATTCCGAAAGAACTACTAATAGTTGTCTGCGATTCTTCATCAAGCTTGTCTTATTGATAAGCTTGAGTTAAATCTAGTTTACTAAACGTTCCCCCCCCCCCCCCCCCTTTATAATTTATTAAATATTTCTTCTATATGGTATAATGGGTGTCTATCAATTTCCATATATTTATTTATAGTAATTTTATAATCTGGACAGATTCTAATCGTACCGTTTGGTTTCATTACTGGCACTATGGGAGTCCCCTAGTCAGAAGTTTCTACTGGCAGTAAGATCACTTCCATAACTAACCGCTTCATTTCCTTTTCGATTTTATCTCGAATTGCAAATGGTAACGATGGATTTTAGAAAAACTGGTTTCATCTCATTTTTCATATTTATGTGTATTTTTCCTTTTGTAAAACAGCCTATTTTATCTGAAAAAAACTTTTGAAAAATCATTGAAAATGTCCGATACATCTCTTTCTGCGTTTTTTACATAATCTTTGCGTTTATTTTTACTCGGATGTCGATGCTAGCAAGTACAGTCTGAGAAAAAGCAATATTCCCTATCACCTCACGCCTAGAAATTTCGTATTTTCACTACAACGTTACAGAATCAGTAAATTAAGCTCGGGAAAATTTATTTTCGTGATACCTAGTTTTAGTATTTCAAATCCATCCCTACCTAAGAGTAGAACTCTACCACCATCAATGACTTATAGTGGTAATTCATAATATGTATTTTTAAACTGGACCCTTGACGTAATAAATACAATTGGTTGAATTGTTTATTTTGTATATGTTACAAAAATTTTATTTCTAGGATACATTTTTAAATGTTTAAATTTTTTCTTCAAACAATTTTTTAGAAATATATGAACAACTAGCTCCTGAATCTAATTCAAATTGAATCGGAATCTTTTATATTATTAATTTTAACCTAATACTACCCTCATTATCGTAGTTTATGTTACAAATATTTTTTAAGGAATATAATTGTTCGTTCTTTCCTTCATGCAAATAATGATTTTTTATTATTTTTTTTTATTGTTTGAATAATGTGAACTACTGTAATTTTTCCCTTTTCTTTTACAAACTGCATCTAAATGTCCTTTAATATTCGACAAGTATAATTTTTATATTTACATTCACTAGAGCATTTCTTACCGCATAAGTACTGGAAACTCTTTTATTTGCTATGTGGTGTATTTCTTCTTTAATATTAACTTTTCTATAATTATTTCTGGATGCATAATTATCCATAATTATCTCAGGCGGTAGTCAAGGATTGTCTAAAGGAACTGCTGGAGCTAGCAAAACGGAAAAATGTTAAATTGATCTGCGTGCCGGGTCACAGTGGTTTCGAAGGAAACAAAAAAGCAGATGCCGTGGCAAAGAAGAGAGTCGGATTATCCTTCATAGGCCCAGAGCCTATTTTAGGAATTCCAAACACTGCATGTAAACAGATGATCAACGAGTGGATAAATGCTAAACACCGTGATCACTGGGAAAAAGTACCGCGGCAGTAGCTCGGGAAAATACTGCTTCAGGGTGCAACCAATACTTTTAGATCCCAAGATGTATTATATGTATTAGATGTATTATTATGTATTATGTATTATATCTATCTATCTATCTAAATGATTTTTTATCTGATTTTTTGGGTATACATATAGTTCAGTAAGGTTAAACATGAAAAGGGGTTCGTGCTTGCAAAAGGTCCAGTCGATCTGAATTTTTTATATGTTATTAGAACCTAAACAAATATTAAAAAACCAGATTTGCAATTTCCAAAGTGTTGTGCTAGCGGCGGTGTGCCCAAAAAACCATTAAATTTTCGGACTTGTTTCCGTTTTTGCTCAATATCTCAGTAAAGGAAGGGTCTGACCGGTATAATAATTTAATACTAATTAAAGTAGACTAAATTTGCTAGAATTTGAGACTAAAACGAGCTCTATACAGCTATTGGTTCTCAAGATACAGTTCTTCGAAAATAGGCCATTTTTTCCAAAATGTGAAATTTTTTTGAAATGGTCACTTATTTTGTAAAATATCTTCTAAAATACGCATCCCATGTCAAATATTATTTGAAATAAAGTTGTAGTAAATTTAATAAGCTTTCATTTGAAACCAAACTGGTACCTGTAGACTAAGAGTTTCTCTCAAAAACGGTAGATAACCAAAAACAGTCATAAGTTAAGCAGCGCAGCGCACATATTTATCAGATGTTTGGATATACTTTCGGTAAAAGTAGGTACCATTTCCAAACAGAAGGGAGGAAACAAAGCTGAATCTAAAACAGTTTGCCTCATGCCCAACTTCTCAACTGCATGGACCACATTCCTTCTTGCCAACGGCAGTTTGCTTTGTTGCTGGAGACATTCTTCAGTTCAACCAAACTGGTACCTGTAGGCTTAGCAGTTCTCTCAAAAACTGTAGATAACCAAAAACCATCATAAGTTAACCAGCGCAGCGCACATATTTATCAGATGTTTGGATCCATATTTTCGGTAAAACCATTTCCAAACAGAAGGGAGGAAACAAAATATCGAGGTCGTACAGCAACTATCAGAGCATGAGAAAATGACGCACTTTTCTTCTTCCATGCTTCAAGGAGGCCACGCTTGTTTTTGAGAACACACTTTCCTCCCTTCTGTTTGGAAATTGTACCTACTTTTACCGAAAGTATATCGAAACATCTGATAAATATGTGCGCTGCACTGGTTAACTTATGACTGTTTTTGGTTATCTACCGTTTTTGAGAGAAACTCTTAGTCTACAGGTACCTGTTTGATTTCACATGAAAGCTTATTAAATTTACTACAACTTTATTTCATATAATATTTGACGTGGGATGCGTATTTTAGAAGATATTTCACAAAATAAGCGACCATTTCTTCTATATTCTATACTTTAAAAGTGTATAGGATGACTATATCGGTCTGACCCTTCCTTTACTGAGATATTGAGCAAAAACGAAAAAAATCAGAAAATTTCATGGTTTTTTGGGTACACCGCCGCTAGCACAACACTTTGGAAATTTCAAATCTGGTTTTAATATTGGTTTTGGTACTAACAACATATAAAAATTTAGAACGACTGGACCTTTTGCAAGCACGGATGTACATCTTGATTGGACTAATAATCCATTTAGTAATTCCGTTACATCTTCATTAAACATAGTTAGGAACAATGTTACTTACTCTAACCTTTTTTACTCCATCATCTTCGATAGCGTTTGCTTTTATACAGTTTAGGAATATCTATTTGTAGAGTAACCATTTCATTTTTTTGTAATTAAACTTTGGTATTATTCCATAGTGTTGAGTATTTGCCATTTTATTATATTTTTATAATAATTTTTACCAATTGTGGTGTTTTGCTTTAATCCAAAATTTTTATACACGTGGTTTGTATAACCAACAATTATTTTTTCCGACTGCGCCATTGTCGTGTTTTTATACTATTTCAGTTGTGGTGGTCGTAATAATAAACACGATGATAATTATAACTTAATTTTATTATAAATATATACAGTATTCATAAATGTTCTAATGCAACTTAAACCAGAGATTATCAAACTGTTAATTCTATTTTAATTAAGTGATGTGTAGTTTCTTACACATGATCATGGAGACTAGACATGGAGACCGAACTCAAGCGGGAGAATTGATAAAATTTGTCAACGTAAAGGTGCATTTTCATGCTGACGCTTGACGCTGGTTTCTAGCGTCAAATTCGGTCACGTGATGAGAATTTAACATGCGCGCCATCTAAAAATAATTGTAGCGAAAAATTACAGCGTTTAGCGTCAAATTAGACATCAGTATCGAAAGTCGATCTATCGATGTTACCAATAGACTTTATAGGTTACGTATATAATTGTGAGTAAAACAAAACTGTATCTGATATTTTTTAATATTTATTAGTATTTATTTTTGCACTCGCTATATTTATAAAATCACCAAGTAACAGCTGATTATTGTTTTGAAAAGATCGATTATTATCGATGCGATTTTCGAGTTATTACGTTGACGCTAATATAACCCGGCAAAAAAGATAAACTAAATTTAGCTTTAACGATACATTTTTTCTAGATGGCGCGCATGTTAAATTCTCATCACGTGACCGAATTTGACGCTAGAAATCAGAGTCAAGCGTCAGCATGAGAATGCACCTTAATGGTAGAAGTTATATTTACTTTTTGTGCCACTAGTTTTCCTTT
Organism: Nineta flava; assembly: GCA_963920215.1. Classification (NCBI taxonomy): domain Eukaryota; kingdom Metazoa; phylum Arthropoda; class Insecta; order Neuroptera; family Chrysopidae; genus Nineta; species Nineta flava. The sequence continues at coordinate 41,720,978 of OY986043.1, read as the reverse complement.
TGCACCGAAGTGAGTATAGTATAATAAATAGGAGTGAAGTAAGCAAGTAACAAATTTTATTTTGAAGTGAATAAATGTTTTTTAATAAATGTATTATTATTATATTAATAATTATTAATTATTAAATTAATAATTTAATGAATTAATAATTATTAAATTAATAATTTAATGAATTAATAAATGTTAAATTAATAATTTAATTAATTAATAATTATTAAATTAATAATTTTATTAAGTAGTTTAATTTGAATTATTAATACTACATAAAGCGTCATGTTTTTCAATTCAAACTCGCGCCTTATACTCCATCCACTGGTTTCGTTGCAAAAGGAACACTTCTGACATCTTATTTTTGTCAGCCATTTGTTTACATGGAGTTCGGTCTCCTTGTCCATACACTAGATGCTCACACCATATATGTAATACTCCTATATAGACAGTTTATATAGAAAAGAATGTCCCAACATTATGGTGCCGACTATATATATTCTCTCTCTCCTCCGAGACACATTGCGCAGAAAACAAATTGGTCGCTCGGAGGATAGAGAGCACGAAACACTATCTGTCTCACTTTGTCGGAACAGCTTTCACTTATAGGGACTGTCCTTATAGGAGTATTACATATATGGCTCACACTTTTGTACAACATAATGAAGTTGTATCAGAGATTAGTTAAGAGATTGCTTATGCCTATACTAAAATGTGAGGCAAGTTTTGGGCACTGAAAAAAGCGACACTTTAGCGGCAAAAGTCGGCAGCTCAATGCCAGTACGAGAAGGAAGCCCTTATAGAGATTCGAGCGTTGGAGTAACAGAAATGCTCTTATGCGTTTTTTCCTATATGCTGCCATCGGTTCTCCTTCCAAATAAATATATAAGAATTGACTTTATTACTGTTCGGCAACATACTGGAATATTATGTGAGTGACAAGGATGCTCTTATGGCGTATTTTGCTTTACGTTGTCGCTATAAAACACGTGGTCTCCTCATTTAACAGTGTCCTCAGTGTCATGTTTGTCAATGGCGATATATAAGGAATATTATGTGAGACTGACAAGGGTGCTCTTATGTCGTTTTTGACTTTACGTTGTCAGCTGTAACGCACGTGGTCTTCTCATATAACAGTGTCCTGGTTTGTCAATGGCGATATATAGGGATTATTATGTGAGAGTGACAGAAACACTCTTATGAGGAATTTTAGTTTTTTTTTAAATTAAAAAAAAAATGTTATTAACATAAATATTATTTTTCAAGCAATTTTTTTTTTAAATTTAATGTTTTTTATAACAATTAATTTTTTTTATAATAAATTATTGTTTTTTACATAAAAATATTCTTGGATTATAAATAGAAAGTATATTTTAAAATTTTAAAGAGTTTTTATTAAGTAAATGAACATATTTTGTTTTTGTTTTGATATTTTGTTTTGATTTGGAATTCTAGCAATTGTATTATGTATGCTAGTAGCAACATTTCTTATAGTCCGGTAAAAATAGACATTTCAAATAACAAAAATTCCAGCAGAGCTGCCTTTGGTAGAGACCTTGGGTACACAAGTAAAAATAAAGTGCCAAAAGTCCCCATAGATTCCATGTGTGATAAAAAAGTTATTCAAGGTCAAAGGTAAAAATTTTCGGTATTTTGGATTTTTCTCGGTAACGGTAAGTTTTATCAAAAATATAGCCCAAACAAAAATTGTAGATCATAACAACAATTGTTATCAACAAAAATGGTCCATATACTTTTTTTCCTAAGAATCACCATTCCTAAGATATCGTCATTCTAAAAGTTGAAGGAGTTACATTACATGATATGCACACATTTCCACACCACCTGTGAGGTAGTGTACTTTTTAGCGCGTTTTTTTACGTGGTTTCCCCGGTAGGCTTATTCCACGATCTGTTATGACGGAGTTTTATGGGAAAATACTGTATTTACTGATATAGGTCAGCGTTTCCCAAACTTTTTTGACCGCAGCCCGGTACGAGGTTTTAAAATTTTTCGCAACCCACCTTATGAAAAAAAAACCATTTATTTACAAAATAAATTTTAATTTTTAATGAAAATAAAGTTATTTGTTTGTTTATATCATACACAAAAATTGCAATATAATTATATAAAAAAATATAAGTTCATAATTAAAAAATTAACAGTTATTTTCATTTAAAATTTTAGTAAATGAGTAAACTTTGTTTCCACATATTTTGTCCATAGTGCGAAGGATGATGTTGTTTGTCATCACAAAACAATTTCAAATTAGGAGATAATGATGTTAATTTTATTCTCAAATTAGGTTCGACATCCAATCGGTTCGATACTTATTTTTTAAGTACACCAAGGCTGAGAACGCAGCTTCACACGTACAAGTGGTGACAATAGGCATTAAAAATTATATTGCTTTTTCGCTTACGCTTGGATACTCCTGAGTTTGCGGTACACGTACCGGAGAAGGCAATATTTTAAATGACGAATTCGCAGCAAACATGCGCAAGCATGTGGACAACAGGTAATGTGCGTGCGCGGGAAGAGGAAGACCTATCAACGTCAGCAGCACAACGCGCAGGCGCGGGCGATGAAGCTATATGAAAGAGTGCAAATACCTACTTTGCCACTATTCCAAGTGTCTAAATGATTTGATGAAAAAATTTTTTCGCGACCCGGCTAAATTTTTGTACGACCCCGTGCCAGGTCGCGACCCACACTTTGGAAAACGCTGATATAGGTGATTGATTTAAACTGTAGTTCTGATTTCTGTTAATATTTGAATCTGATTCATACTCTTCAAATTCGACTTCAACAGTCATGTCTTCTTCGATTTCTTCTTCCTCTACCAAAGTCTCTACCAAAATTCATCTCTGTCGGAGTTTTTGTTATTTTATCACTATTTTTATGTCTATTTTGACCGGACTATTATTTTTATTTGTAATATAAAATTAAATATTTGTAAAACGCTCTTTTTTTATTTTCATTTTTAGTATAAAATTAAATATTTATAAATTTTGTAAAACATTTAATTTTCTATTGGTTACAGATGTGAACTTTTGCCGTGTTTTTATTCTTCTTTCTTTATTATTTTGGGCGGTTTTGGCATATATTTTTAGAGGTCAAATTATATGACCTAAAATCAAAACGAAAAACAAAAAATATTGTTGATTTCTTACAAAAAGAAATCCTATTTAAGTATACAGCTTGTATTTTAAAATACACCCAATCTGCAAACAATGTATAGTGCATCTATCACTGTCTATGCACAGTTAACAGTATACCATTATACTCTACTACTCTACAGGCAAACGTCCCCACCAAAGACTGATCTTATGACAAATGTCTGTGGTGAGAACGTATCAAATCGCCTCCGATTTTAATGCAGAACAAAGTAAACCATATCATAGTAATTACATTTCAAATTTTACCCCAATTTCTAGAACATTTGTATGTATTTTATATATACGTATGTCGACTACAATGTAGTCATCATCAGTATGGGATATGGATTCAGAGATATGTTGCTTGTTGCTAATTTGGTGAGACCCCGTGAGACACGCATCAAATTAGTAACAAGCAACATATCGCTGAATCCATATCCCAGAGATAGTTACGATTAGCTAATTCATACTGATGATGACTACATTGTAGTCGAAAAACGTATTTATAAAATACAAACAAATGTTCTAGGAATTGGGGCAAAATTTGAAATGTAATTTCAAAAAACCTAGAGTTCTCTTTGATTATTTTAAAAATCTTTATCATATCATAGTACACTACATATAGACAGCGATTGGATACACTATACATTGTTTGCAGATTGGGTGTATTTTAAAATACAATCAGTATATATTTTTCATTTAAAAAATAATTTAAATTAATTTATAAGGTAAACAAATATGAAAAAAATTTATTTGTACCGCGTAAGAGCAACAAGGATGTTATCTGTGTGCATAGGAATACTAAATGCTAGCACCATATAGCAAGAAACGCATAAGAGCACCCTTGTCAGTCTCACATATTATTCCTTATATATCGCCATTGACAAACATGACACTGAGGACACTGTTAAATGAGGAGACTACGTGCTTTATAGCGACAACGTAAAGCAAAATACGCCATAAGAGCATCCTTGTCACTCACATAATATTCCCGTATGTTACCGTACAGCAATAAAGTCAATTCTTATATATTTATTTGGAAGGAGAACCGATGGCAGCATATAGGAAAAAACACATAAGAGCATTTCTGTTACTCCAACGCTCGAATCCCTATAAGGGCTTCCTTCTCGCACTGGCATTGAGCTGCCGACTTTTGCCGCTAAAGTGACGCTTTTTCAGTGCCCAAAACTTGCCTCACATTTTAGTATAGGCATGAGCAATCTCTTAACTAATCTCTGGTTGTATATCCTTTTCCAGTGGAGCGATTCTGTAACTGAAATCTGGTGAAAATACTAAACGTGGACAGTTCTCTCGATTCCGTAACATTCATCATAGTGAAAATGTGAGCCATCGTGCCAGAGGTTATATAGGTTTTTTTATTTTTATTTTAGTTTTTCACGGTTACACCGCAATCTACCTCGTCCAAAGTCGGGGTGGGCGCGCATGAAATTTATTATTATTTGTTTTTGTTTTTCAATCACATTCATGTTTATTGAAAAATTAAACAATCAAAGCACAATTGCGAATCTCTGCGTTTATTTTTACTCGGATGTCGATGCTAGCAAGTACAGTCTGAGAAAAAACAATATTTCCTATCATCTCACGCCTAGGAATTTCGTATTTTCACTACAACTGTTGTTGCAACTGGTATCAACCTTGGGTGAATGTCCAGCGTTAACTTGTGATTATCGGTAAAAAAACTAAGATAGGTAACTTACCCCAAACGTTGCTAAGCAATCAGATATGATGATTCACGATGCAAGAAAAAGGGATGGGAAATGGATGGATATTTCTACCTCGTGATGCCACTTCGAATTCACTGAAGATCGCAATCGAATACTGCGAAGCACTTAGTAACGTTTGTGTTAACGATAACGATAAAATCATATACTACTAAATATACACTTATCACTATTACTACATTTAATTGTGAAAGCGCGGATAAATTATATATAAATTAGGATATGCCCAATATGGCTACTATATTCTACTAGAAAAGTTAGATTAGAACTGCTAATTTTTTTACTGTCGGATATGTTGTACCAAAATTGCGTAGGAGTCGACACGTGACCCTATTTCGCTCTTTTATCGACAAATAGAATTTTGTTATTTGTCATAGGTCGAATGCATGTTTGTACAAACACATTGTTTTCTACAATAATAATTATATAAATAACAATTGTCTAACAATTCTAATTACCACCCAAACAACAATAAAGATACTGCATTAACATTCCCCCCAGGCATTGAAACATTGTTTCAATCAGGAAAAAATATTTAAGAAAAATAAATAAATAAAAATTCGATTCCATCGATCTATCGCTTAGACCTTTAAAGGAGATAAGTCAAAACAAATACCATTCTAAATTAAACAAAATAATATTCAAATACAAAAAAAAAATAAAAATAAACAACAACATAACGGTAATTTAGTTTGGTTATGCTGATAATGCTATTGTGTTGGTAGTGGACACAATTTAACGACAGGTCTTTTATAGTACCCATGCTTCGTCCGAATTGTCGCCACTCGTACAATCCCGTCTGCACCAGGATATACTTCGGTAATGATTCCTAACAACCAATGAAGTGGGAGTAAATTTTCTTTGATCAAAATCACTATCGTTCCAACTTTTGCGGGTGTTTCCAAGGTATTCCATTTTTGCCTGGCCTGTAACGTATTAAGGTACTCTACGTGCCATCTTTTCCAATATGATTGAACAATTTGTTCAATCAAGGATTTCCTAAATAACAGATTGGTAGGACCCGGGAGTACTTCTAACGATGGTAGTTGTGCTAAGGGAACCCCATTTAAAAAATGCGAGGGAGTTAATGCTAGAGGATCAGAGGGATCTGAACTAAGGGTATATAATGGTCGAGAATTCAACAACGCTTCAACTTGAATGATGACTGTGTTAAATTCCTCGTACGTGAGGATCTGCTCACCTATCGTTTTATTTAAAATGGATTTACAGCTACGAATATTTCCTTCCCATAAGCCTCCCAAATGTGGTGAAGCTGGAGGTATGAGTTTCCAAGTTATTTTATTGGCGAGTAATTCTCCTTTTATTATTTCCTTATACTCAGAACGTTCTATAAATTCATACAATTCGTTGAGTTTCGATTTTGTCCCAACAAAATTAGTGCCACAATCGGAGTACATCACACTAACAGGACCTCTACGTGACAAAAATCGTTTAAACGCGGCAATAAATGTAGCAGTTGACAAGTCAGAACACAATTCTAAATGCACAGCCTTAGTTACAAAACAGATAAATATGCATAAATATGCCTTTTGAGATCGATTGCCCCGATGGCGAGAAAAGGTTATTCGATAGGGTCCTGCAAAGTCTGTTCCTGTATGAAGGAATGCTTTGGCTTGATTAATTCTAGGCGCAGGGAGGTCAGCCATAATAGGATATACCGCCTTCGGTTGGTGCCGAAAACAGATATTACAAGATTGCACCACCTTTCGAATTATTGATCGACCAGATACGATCCAATACTTTTGTCGAAGTAAGGAAGTTAACAAAAATACTCCTACATGCAAATTTTTTGTGTGGTAGTAGCGAACTAAAATTTCAGTGAAGTGATCTTTGCTAGGTAACAGAATGGGATGTTGATGATCATAGTCTATATGAGCATTTGATAGTCGACCCCCAACACGTAGAATATTTTTATCATCTAAAAAAGGATTTAAAATCTTCAGATTACTAGAAATAGGTTTCTTCAATTTTAAAGATTTTATTTCTAAATTAAAATGTACCACCTGAACTGATTTAATGAGAAATTCTTCAGCTATTGATACATCTTTCACTAAATTGGAGCCATTTCTAGATAGAATTTTCAAAAAACGTAATACGTAAATTGTTGTATTTACTAAACGATTCCAGGATGAAAATCTTTCGATGGCTAAATACAATGGCGATTGTGTTGATTCCACTGATATTAATGCTGTAGATTTTTCTTCTAACGAAAAGAGATCGTCGATATCTATTTTTCGAATTGGCCAATTTTTTACAGATTTTGACATCCAAGAAGGGGCGGAAAACCAAATTTGATGGTTATCAACTAGCTGTTGAGGAGTGAGTCCTCGAGATATGGGGTCCGCTAAATTTTAATTTGAAGGTACATGATACCAATGATTATCAGGTAAATTCTGTTGAATTTTTGCAACTCTATTTGCTACAAAGGTACTCCAGCGATGGGGGGATGATTTGAGCCAATTTAAAACTACCGTAGAATCGGATAGGGCATAAATGTTGGTAATAGATATGCGGTTTTTATAAACATTTATTACAAATTGCAATAATTTTGCTAGTAGTAATGCTGCGCATAATTCCAATCTTGGAATTGATAAAGATTTTATTGGAGCGACCTTAGATTTGGCACAAACTAGTGAACAGGATATGTCAAGATCATTAACTGCACGAAGATAGATAGCAGCACCATATCCCTTTTCACTACTGTCAGCAAAACCTATCAATGAGATAGCCGTTTTATTATTAACTAAAAGGTGTCTTGATATGTTGAGGTTTGTTATACAATTCAATTCAGTACAAAATATGGACCAACGCGATTTTAATGTTTTGGGTGGATCTTCATCCCAATCTAATTTTGAAATCCAATAATCTTTTATTAACAATTTCACAAACATGGTAAGGGGTGCTAATAGACCTAAGGGGTCGAAAATATGTGCCAATGTAGACAAAACATTTCGTTTGGTTGGTTTAGATTCGATATGACCTAATTTAAACGAAAAACTATCCAATTTTGGTTGCCAAGTGAGACCTAAGACTTTAAATTGGTGATCAAAGTCTAGAGTTTGTATAAGTTTATGGGAATCAGGTAGTTTTGACATTAACTTATCTGAATTACTGGCCCATTTTACCAGTTGGAAGCCACCAGATTTGAACAGATCTACTAACTCACGATACAAATTTTCTGCATCTTCTTCATTTTCGATTGAATAAACCAAATCATCAACATAAAAAGAATTTTTAACGATTGAGGATGCTTGTGGAAAATGTTGAGATTCATCTTGAGCAAGTTGTTGTATGGTTCGTAAAGCTAAGTATGGCGATGCCGTAATTCCGAAGCAAACAACATTTATTTCAAAAACAGATAGAGGGTGGTCAGGTGAAAATCTCCACAATATCCTTTGAAATTTTCTATGCGATTCCACAATGTGTATTTGTCTAAACATTTGCTTTATATCAGCAGTAAATGCTACTGAAAATAGCCGAAAATCTAATAATAAAGCAAAAAGATCCTTCTGCAATTTGGGTCCGGCGTGGAGTAAATCGTTTAACGATGATAGGCTGGTTGATTTTGCTGATGCGTCATAAACTATACGGATAGGGGTTGAACTACTTTCCTTGAATATCGGATGATGGGGGATATAGAAATTTGGCTCTGAAACGACAGGATTTTCAACAATAGACATATGATTTTGATTCAGGTAATCCTGCATAATTTCATTATAGGCTAAACGTAAACTTTGATTTTTTTCTAATTTTCTTTCTAGAGCCAAAAATCTATGACGAGCGCTATCCAAAGAGTTACCAAGATTTGATGGATCAAATTTGAATGGCAGTGGTACTGTATAACGGCCATCAGAGTTTCTTCTAAAAGAAGATGCATACAACTCCTCACAAGCTGCGTCATTCTAATTCAAAAATGTAGGTTCAGCTACATTTTCAATTTCCCAAAATCTTTGCAGTACACTTTCTAAAGATTCAAAAGTGCAAAATGCTTTTGTTTCATCTAAGGTATTAGACAAGATTGGAGCGGTTCCCATAACAATATATCCCAGTTTGGTTTGGATTGCCAGAGGTGTGTTAGGGGTGCCGGTTACCTTACCAGGACCTAAAAGTTCTGCCACAAGTTGCGATCCTATAATACCATCTACTTCACAAGGTGTATGGTACAAGTCATCAGCTAGCGGTAAATCTACGAGATGATCGAGATTTGTTATGTCAACTTTGACTGATGGCAAGGTGTCCGTAATTTTGTCTATTATAAAAACGTTCATATTAAACTTGTATTGATCATTTATAACAGAGGCAAAATTAAGATTTGAATATCCTCTAATGAATTTCTTTGATGTAGATATCCCTTGTACTAACATGTTAGTTTTTGAAATGGGTAGATTTAATCTTTTACAACAATCGAATGTAATGAAATTAGATTGACTACCAGTATCTAAAAGAAGCCTGATTTTATGTTTGATGTTCCTGCTGTCAAAGGCGTACACAACTGCAGTGGACAACAATACTACAGAGTTTCGGATCATTAAATTATTTAACGGTGGTTGTCTAGAACAATAACTATGAACAATTTTATGGTCGCTGCTGTTGTTAGGTTGGGATTCTTCCTTGGTTTTAGAGCTACAATTTGGTGATTCAACGGTTTTCGATACATTACTGGCCTGATCAAAATGTAATAAACTGTGATGCTTAATTTTACAGAGATTGCAAGTTCTCTGCGACTGACAATTACTAATTTTGTGATGTGGGTTCAAACAATTAATGCATAAGTTTTTTTCTTTCGCCACTTTATATCTATCATGCGGTACAAGATTTAAAAACTTGGGACATTGAGTAACTGTATGCACTTGTTGATCACAAACAAGACAGTTGTTTTTTAAATATTTACTATTTTGACTATTCGGTAAGTTGTTGACATTAAAACATTTATTTACACGCTCAGCTGATTTATCATTGATATTGCTAACAAAATAATTTTTACTAATTTTAGATGGATTTGAAGCACTATTGTTAACTCGAAATTTATCCATTTTTGTTGTTTTGCTCTGACGTCTAACAAATTGAATCAGTTCTTCGTAGGTGGGTAAGCCTGTGTGATCTCGAATTAATTCGAAGGCTTGAACTGTTTCACTGGGAAGTTTCGTCATCGAAAAATAAGTCAAAATATAGTCGGTTAGATCTTCGAGTTTTAAACGTTTCAATGCAACAACAGATGTATGGAATTTTTCCAGAAATATTTGTAGCTGGTTGTGGCTTGAATTATACGTTGGACGAAAACTAAACAATCGATCTAAATATAAATTAGCTAGATATCTTTGATCTTGATACGTATCTTCAAGAAGCTTCCAAATCAATGTATAATTACCTGGGGTAGGTTCAAGGCCACTGCATGTTTTCAAAGCCTTTCCTGTAAGGCTACTCAAAAGATATTGCAGCTTTTCTGCTTGTGTAAGCTCAGTCTTGATATGAACAAGCTGCTGAAAGTTTTCATAAAACAGTGGTCATAACGTTAAATCCTCTCCGTCGAATTTCATCAATTCAATTTTAGGCAAATGAATCCTCGACCGATTTTGAGATGGATGGGTACATTCTGAAGGGCTAGAAACGACTGTTTCATTCTTGATGAAAGACATAGCCAGATATTCAATGTGATCGCACAACTCTTCAAAACTTTCTAAAAACTGATACGACGGAGTCGCTTCAGGAGTTAGTTTCTGGTTTAAAATGACAATTTGTTGAATTAGATCGTGATATTCCACTTTGGTTTTTGAAAACGTACTATAGCGAATTTTAAAGTTTTCTAATTTTTTAGAATTTGTTGAATCAGCTTTTAAAGCTTGACCATCGTCATAACACAATTGTATTCTCCGAAAAATAACTTCGCGTTTGGATAACACACGATCTAATTCTAATTCAGTCGATGATTTAGCAGGCATTATTATGGAATGTTGAAACGAACGTGATTAACGAGATTATGAAAATATACCAAACCAAAAAATATGTATGATTTACAAAATGATTATAAGATAGAATTGAAAATAGATATGTGTTTCTACCAACATGCAGTCGATGAACAAATTATTTAAAGATATAATCGCGAAAGTCCCAGCTCGGGCGCCAATGTTGTTGCAACTGGTATCAACCTTGGGTGAATGTCCAGCGTTAACTTGTGATTATCGGTAAAAAAACTAAGATAGGTAACTTACCCCAAACGTTGCTAAGCAATCAGATATGATGATTCACGATGCAAGAAAAAGGGATGGGAAATGGATGGATATTTCTACCTCGTGATGCCACTTCGAATTCACTGAAGACCGCAATCGAATACTGCGAAGCACTTAGTAACGTTTGTGTTAACGATAACGATAAAATCATATACTACTAAATATACACTTATCACTATTACTACATTTAATTGTGAAAGCGCGGATAAATTATATATAAATTAGGATATGCCCAATATGGCTACTATATTCTACTAGAAAAGTTAGATTAGAACTGCTAATTTTTTTACTGTCGGATATGTTGTACCAAAATTGCGTAGGAGTCGACACGTGGCCCTATTTCGCTCTTTTATCGACAAATAGAATTTTGTTATTTGTCATAGGTCGAATGCATGTTTGTACAAACACATTGTTTTCTACAATAATAATTATATAAATAACAATTGTCTAACAATTCTAATTACCACCCAAACAACAATAAAGATACTGCATTAACAACAACGTTACAGAATCAGTCGAACAAACTCCCGTGAAATGAAAATGCAAGAATTGAGCAATCTCACTTCAAATACAGAATCGGCTACCTGAACCGTGAAGAATAGATAAATTCGAACGACATAGGTAATTCGTCTATTTTTGCGACCTCAAAAACGTGTAGAGATCATAGTTATTATTTTCACCACTAGCGGCAGTGCGAATCTGCGAGTACGGATTATTATTATTATTATATATTAAAATCAACAGTTATTCCATCTTAAGGCCATTACACAATGAAAAAAATAAGGTATACGAGATAAAAAATAAGGAATAAGAAAGAGCGGAATCCAGCAGATGGCAGAAACGTTGATCAATTCACAATTCAAAAATAAGGAATAAAAATAGCAACAGAATTTCCGTCGCGTTGGTTATCAGTTCCTTATTTCTTATTCCCAGCCAATCGCAGGTTTGGCTGGCAATGTTATGCGCAGGATGTTATTAGATTATGTTTTTGACATTCGTGCACCCACCAGCAGCGGGCATGCAACCGCTGTGATTGGTTGAATATTGTATCTTATCGCCCATTGTGTTTTTCGCTGTGCTATTTCTTATTCCTTATTTCTTATATCATATACCTTATTTTTTTCATTGTGTAATGGGCTTTACAAGTAAAAATTGTAAGAATAAAAGTTGTTTAATTTTAATAAATGTGAAAAAATGGGACGATGTTGTGCAGTGAAAGCATAGATATACTCTTATATATCTATGAGTGAAAGATTGTTTAAGGTTAGGAAAACGTGTCTGCATTTATGAAAGGAATATGGTCTGTAATTACCGGTTTTGTCATCTTCTTTCTTTATCTAATATATGTCAGTTATTGTAAACATATGTAGTATAAATACATATTAAGTGTTATTTCTCCCTTTTACGTATAAAAATTAAATAAAATGTTGTATCTATCAAAAACATTTACTACAAGAATAATCAAAATTGTGAGAGACTGATTCGGAATTTTTATTTGTAAGATGTGATAACCGTTGATTTTAATATGTAATAATAATAATAATTCTGTACGCGTAGATTTGTGTAGATTTACACGTTTTTGCGGACGCAAAAATAGACGAATTGCCTATGTCGTTCGATCTCCTATTTATCTATTCTTCATGAGACATACAATCATGAAGAATAGATATATTAGGAGATCGAACGTATTGTTCATGGAGACTATATAAAGGAGATCTAACTCAAACGGGAAAATTGACAAAATATGGCAACGAAATGGTAGAAGTTATATTTACTTTTTATGCCGCTTGGGTCGCTAGTTTTTGATAGGAACTCAACCGTACCGAAGTGAAATACCTTACGTTTAGTTTATATCTTCGCATAGCAGATCTCCCACGAGTATGAGAGAGTACATATGTATACATTAAGCAATGTGTATGAGAAGGTCTTAATGTATACATACGTACTCTCTCATACTCGTGGGAGATCTGGTATACGAAGATGTAAACTAAATGTACGGTATAGTATAATAAATAGAAATGAAGTAGCCAAAATTAACTATGATTAATAATAAAAACACAATTTTTATTTGCTAATTCCACTTGTAGTTATTTATTTAAAATAAATGTTAACGATCGTTTCATCTTCTTTGAGACATTTTCAAAACAATATTTATATTTCAAAAGAACAACGGTATTTATACTAAAAAATATGTTTATGTAATAAAATCAGACGATGTATTTTACTATTTGTAAAAATAGTCAAGTGAATAAATAAAAAATGTGTAAAAAACACTTTGTCTAGATTTAAAAATTATTTTGGACAATACATTTAAAAATAAATAAATAAGTTTTTCAAAATAAAAACATTAATAAAAATAAAAATATGACTAGATTGCTTTGAACAACGGGGAATTGTATATGTCCAGTTGATCGTTTAAGATTTGTTCCCCTTTCTTTCTTCTTTTAAAAATTTCTAAAGATTCCCAAATATTCATTTTTAAGCCCTTTTCAACTAAATGTAGAATTTTTATCCCGCTTCCCGCATTGTGGCCATTTTCCATAAGATGGGTCGCGAAAGTTGAATCATCTTTTTTGTTTCTAAATGATCTTAAATGTTCGCGTTCTCTTATTTCGAAATTACGCCCTGTCTGGCCCACATAAACACCATCACAATCTCCACAGCACAGTTCATACACTCCCGAATGTTTCTTCCGATCTAGTTTGCTTTTATTATTTAATATTAAGTTGGATAATTTTATGGGTGGTTTAAAAGCAGGGGTTATATTATGAGATTTTAAAATATTACCAATTTTTTTTTTATATGTTCCCATAATACGTGATTGATTTGTATTTCAACACTGTCTTTTGTTCATCCGGGATGTATAAAGCTTTTTTGGCTATTTTATTCTGTTTGTTTTTGACCATTTTTTGAATAAGGTGTTTGTTATACCCATTATTGACTGCTATTTGTTCGATCACTTTTATTTCTGAAATCAAGTCTTCTTTGGATAGTGGCAAAAAAATGCAGTAAAAATTTAAAAATAAAAAAAAATGTGATAAAAAAACACACTAAAAATTAATAGGTCGTTAGGTAGGTCTACCCATATTTAGACAAATAAAATCAGTTATAGAACTTCAAAGTCACTAAAAAGCGAGAAATAAACCATATTTTGACAAAATGGAAACCCGACTTCAAAAATCAAATATTCTATAACAAAAATGCACTAAAAAGTAAACAAATAAATGCATATTCTTTTGCCAATTTTTGTTCACCTAAGCAAAATTTTTTAAATATATATGTACAATTATTGTTATTTTTTGAGGCGGTGTCCAAAAGTTATGTGAATTTCTCTATGCTGGCACCGCCTCCAAAAATAACAATAATTGTACATATATATTTAAAAAATTTTGCTTAGGTGAACAAAAATTGGCAAAGAATATGCAATTATTTTTTTACTTTTTAGTGCATTTTTGTTATAGAATATTTGATTTTTTAAATCGGGTTTCCATTTTGTCAAAATATGGTTTATTTATTAAAAAAAGAGGTTTTTATTTAAGTCAACATGTTAGTAGACTTAAGACGATCTTAAATAGTTTTGTTGTAAAAAAAGTAGTGAAGATAATGGATTTTTTGGGTTAACATAATATCATTATTTATGATAATATTGATATCGATTTTGATTCGAGAATACAAAATTATTTTGATTTTTATTCAGACATCGAATTTCAAAGAAGATGTAGATTCGACGAAATCAGAATTAAATTTGGAATATTACTACTAATAGAACAGAATCTAGCTAAAGTCAACCGTCGTGGATTATCTATTCCACCAGTGTTTCAATTATTAATATGTTTGCGATTCTATTCAACTGGTTGTTTTCAGGTAATTATAAATAATTATTATAACTATAAATTTATTTTTAATAATAAACTTTCATTACTTTTAAATAATCTCCTTTATCTGCAGTACATATATTTTTTAATAAAAAGAAAAGCACAACCAACTGTATTCTTTGTGTATATTGTATTCTTTGGTTCAACCAAACAATATAATATACACAAAGAATACAGTTGGTTGTGCTGATAATGGCACTAAATACCGAAATCGAACAGCTATTGTCATCTAGCGGTCAAGGTACCAGCTTCAAATTTCTAGTGACACAGAAATCGTAGTTGCACGCTTCTATGTATATTGTATTCTTTGATACAATGCAGGGTATGTTCCAAAATTTGCGAGCGCTGGCAGTGTTCACCGCGCGTTCCCGAATTCATGACAGCACGCTACAGCAGTACTGTGACAAAAATGACGTCATGAATTTTGTGCTGTGACTGCTGCCGCTGAAAATATGAAGCAGTGAAAGCAATGAACATTGTGGCGTGCTGTAAGTGCTGTGAACCGCGTTCCAATTTTCACGGCTGCAGTAGCAGTAGCAGTGCACTTGCAATTTTGGAACGCGGTTCGCAGCGAGATTCATGGCGTTAACACTGACAGCGCTGGCAGCAAATTTTGGAACATACCCATAATACAATGTAACGTGTTCAAATATGTTTTAAACCTTACGCGGTAGTTATAAATACAAATTTTCTTTAACATTCATACCTTTGTGTTGCGGTCAACATTTCGTGTATTGTTGTAAAATTGTTAATTGCTAATATTTGTGTAGTTAGTTCTTTATTATTAATTCCACTTATGGCGTATTTTACAATCGTCGTTTCGCCAACCGTATTTTACAAACGTCCTTTGCTTTATTACCGATAAGTTGCATTACTTTTCTTTCGTTTCGTGGATTATTGTCGGGGAATTTCTGCTTCATTGATACTTAATGGAAAATAATTTTTCACGTGTCGTTGAAAATCTTCTCAATTTAAAACTTCATCCTCCAAAGAAAACAAAAATTTTGCAAGCCCTTTTAAATTGCTGATGGCGTAGAGTAGCGTAATGTTTTCGTCTCATTTGTACAGTATTCGAAATCTTTCGATTTTCGAAATCCCTTGTGTGGCTGTTAATCCAGTTATAGCATTGATTTCAGGTAATGTTTTCTCCGCTGGGTATACATTATCTTGTAAATTTGTTACATTACGCGTAGTTAAGTTATTGCTAAGTTTTGGACGTGTATGTCAGTGTTTGAACAAAAAAACAATAATAATCGCAGCGCAATGTTCGTATATTACATTCTCTGTCGAAAACACCACAAAATGAAATGAGATATGCACGAGCTGTTTGTACCAATGTACAAGCACGATTGTTTCCATAGAGATTGTATATTATCTCTATTATTGTTTCACAAATTGTTTGATCATATACAGTCGGTATTTTAAAGTACACTCAATCTGGAAACAATGCATAGTGAGTGTATCTATCGCTGTCTATATGCAGTGACTATGATATGGTGTCTTTGTTACATATGCATGTAGACACACTCACACGACGGACGACGGTCAATAACGACGATGTATACACATGCACGAGTAAGATGCAACTATATATAAACGATTATAGTTAGAGAGTGATAAGTATAATAGTTGTATGTTATACAATACTGATTTTAATGCAGTTTAAGTGTAACAAAAACACCATATCATAATACACTACATATAGACAGCGATAGATACACTATACATTATTTCCAGATTGGGTTTATTTTAAAATACGGGCTGTATAAGGGCCTATTATTATTGCACAACACTTCCACGATTGATAAGCGGTTTGAACGTGTATGGTAGCGTTTGACAACCCTGTGGAAAAAATCTGACAAAAACTCATAAAAACTATGAGAAATAGAAGCTATGAGAAATCGCAATGTTTTTGTCCTATGAAAAAACTTACAAGAACTTATAAAATCTCTTGATACAGAAATTGATACAGAAAATAATACAGTCATAAATTGTAGTCTTAATTTTATTGAAACGAATACAGATATTACACGTGATCTAGAAACTGTAAAAAAGGAAACCGAAAAGGATGAAGTATCTATTACAAACGGTAATGACCAAAAGTAAACAAAATTGGAAGGAAAATGACTCGAAAACTTTTTTTTTTAATGATTAGTAACAGGCTAAATGTTTGTCAGTAGCTATCTTTCGAAGAGCCGTCCAACTTTTCTCTTGCGAAAATTCTCGATAATAGTGACTAACGACGATGCCTGTTAAGTTATCCCTGTGGAAAAAATCTGATAAAAACTCATAAAACTATGAGAAATAGAAGCTATGAGAAATCGCAATGTTTTTGTCCCTTGAAAAAACTTACAAGAACTTATAAAATCTCATAAAACTATTTTCTCATAAAAAGAACGAGGAAAAAATCTTTATCAGAATCTATAAGAAGTTGAAGTTAAAATTTGAAGTTATGAGTTTTTAGGAGTTCTCATAAAACATTTGTCTTGCAATTCCTATGAGTTTTTATAAGAAAAGTTCAAGACAATGAAACATTAGTTTTTATAAGAATGAATCAGATAATTCAAGCAGTATTCTTATCAGTTTCTATAAGAATTCTCCTTATAACTATTTATATGGAAATTATTTATATACGATTTTATTATGACAATTCTTATGAGTATTCATATGGAAAGTGTAGGACAATCAAAAGTATTTAAGAGTTAAAAAAATATTTACAAGATTAATTCATTTAATAAAACGGTTTTCATAGTGGATATCTCTTCCTCATTGACGAACTTGTTTAATTTACTTTTATGATTTTAATCTTTTATTATGATTATTATTATAATATAAATTATGTTTAATTAACTAATTTTAGTGCACCATACCAACCAACATTAATGTGAGAACAATGCAATGATTTGTATCACAATAACTACTTGCACAATCGTAGAACACCATACTACGTAATCATTACCCCTTCGATCAGAAGATCAGTCAACCAATTAAATATTTACTTATTAATTATACTTATTAAAATTAATATATTTAAAAAAATATAAATAATAAGATCCAATTATTAATTGGCGGAGCGATACGCAATACTTTGTAACCATGACATCAGTGAACCTCGAGTAGAGAGATGTACGTTTGTTAGCGTAATACTGGTAATTAGTGATGGGACAGTTTTGAATAAAATACAATTTTTATTCTAACCATGCTTACGCCGAACTTGTTAATTGAACTATTTACTATAATAATATTATATCATTTTTTTGTCTTATACATTCTTAAATTTTTCATATAGATATATATTAATTTAAAGACATTTATTAATTTACAAATTAACAGGTTAGAAAAATTAACTTTTGTTAACAAATACTAATGTATTCAAATAAATATTTATATATTTTTAATGGCTAGCGATGGAGACTTCTTCACGTTCTCGCTGTCGCTCCCCTCCTCACCACCGACGACTCAGATGTTAACTCTACCTCAACTACAGCATTTTCTTCTTCCTTTTGACTTTCCTAAATTTAAAATAAATTAACATAATTACATTTAATATTTACATTTTTTCCAAAATCGATTTAATTTTATTTAAAGAGTCAGCGTCAAATGTTTTTTGTAAATCACTTTAATAATATGAGAGTTTTATGAGAAAAACCTTTTTTGTATGACTACAGTAACTAATGTAACAGAGTCAAATAAGGATTTTTCAGGCAGGTTGCTTGGAACCGCCATTTTTTTTTCAATCGATTCATCTTGACGTCATTGCTTATTTTATTACAAAATAAGAATTTTATAATTTATATACAGCGTCATATATTTCATCAAAAAAAGACAGCATGATTGTTTAACCAACGTCTATATATATATATATATATATATATATATATATATATATATATATATATATATATATATATATTCATTTCAAAAGAAAAAAAAGTTTATTTAAATTATTTTCTTAACTGTTTTTTTTTTTTAATTTGTTTATAGCGCGTTATAAACAAATTGAAAAATAAGGGGTAAAAATACAGTTAAAAAAATAATTTTCTTTTTCATTTTATAGATATTTTGAAGACCTTTCACTTAAAAAAAGATTTATTCGTCCCCAATTAAATGCACCCTTTTTATTTATAAAAATAGGTGACATGGAATTTTATTAATTGTCGGGGATCCAATTTTTTTTGGAGCTAAAATTGGGCACATTATTTTTAACATATAAAAGGCATACTTTGCCATTATTAAAAAAAATGAAGTAATTTTTAGATTTTTTATTTTAATTTAGAATTTTTGCTATTTTCGAAATTTGGGAATTTTAATCTTTTTTTTTCCTCGAATTCTAATAAACCGATTTTAATGTTTATGGGCTCAGTTTTCTTTTTTTATATAGAATTGAATAATATTCTGTCATTTTTTAAATTTTTAGTTTTAAAAATATATTAAGAAAAAACGCTTTTTTGTTATAAACAAATTTAATTTTGGCCCTGTTCCATCACGAGTCGGACCGTAAAAATTTTGGGCCATATTCAGGACGTCAAGGTGAATCGATTATAAAAAATTTCAGTTCCGAGCAACCTGCCTGAAACCGGCTTTTTGAACATAATTTGACTCTGTTAATGAGTCACAAACAAAATCGGAAGTGTTTTAATTAAACAAATGTTTGTGGATTAATGTTGGCTATTCGTAACAAGACTAATAATAATAAATAATATTAAACTTTGCTAAAATTATAGTTTTATTTCATAATTAAACCAACAATTATAATTTTTTTTTAAATACAATTTAATTTAAATTACCTTATTTATTGATGATAGTCGTTAAAATATCGATAGTGTTATCTTCAAGAAAATTTTCCTTGGGTCGTGCTTCAGATATATCTCATATGCTGCCGGTGGAAATCGTATTCGTCCACCCTTCGGAATTAGCTCAGCTAGTTTTTCTTGTAAATCTAAATATATAGAATGAAGTTTTAAGAGATTTTTTATATTATTTTCAATATATTTTAAAATTCTAATAGATTTTAATTAAAGCTTTATGTTTTTTAAACGAAGCTAAAGATTTTCGGCATTTTTTTAAATAATTAATATGCTTTATACAAAATATTTCCTAAATTTTCGTTTTATTTTTATACTAAATATTAATTGAAATTTAACTTACCGTGTGTTGTGGATTCACAATTCACTGATAATAACTTCTTTAATTTTAACAGAAAATATTTTTCGATTTTCTTTATAAATTTAAATTTGTTTACTTGAAACATACATGAATTATCACAATTAATAAATTTCAACGAAGTATGAAACAATACTTCTTATCATACAACTCACTTAATTCGAATGCAAGAAGTAAGAATATTCTATCAAGTAAAAACACGTTTTGCCTCATGTGATATTTAGTTAGTCACTCTTGTAACTATAATCGGTTTGAGATAACCGACAAATAATCAAATAAATTGAATCGTTTATTTTTAAAAGATAAAATGTCCATTTTTTTAAATGGTTTTTTTGTGGTTCATTAGAGATTGGAGGTGTTTCCGTTTGCCTATTCTTCGCAGGGTACTCGTTACATTTACAAAACATAACATACCCGAGATCTCAGATGTCTCCACAAAACCACAAAAAAAGTTTTCAAAAAAATTGTTAAATTTTTTGAAAATACATCAATTTATATATATATATATATATATATATATATATATATATATATATATGTATATAATAATAATAATAACAATAGTTTTTGAGATATTTGCAAAAAATGAACCCCCCCCCCTTTTTTTAACTAAATTATTTATAACTATTGCAATTTTTTTACGCGGGACTTCAACTTTTTCAAAAACTTTCTAGATGCAATTATGAATCGAATGTCACCATAATTTGCTAAAAATTTTCACTTTACACTTTAGTTTTGCATTTTTAAATCTTAATATATATATATATACATATATACATATCTTGTGTTTATTCGTTGCTTTGTAATGAATATCTGTAAAAATATTAAGATTTAAAAATGCAAAACTAAAGTGTCACTCAGCACAGCACCAAAAATAGACTAGTAAACAAACGCCTTTTTTTGCAAGTTCCTTTTCGTCTTCTCAGAAAATTTTTAGCAAATTATGGTGACATTCGATTCATAATTGCATCTAGAAAGTTTTTGAAAAAGTTGAAGTCCCGCGTAAAAAAATTGCAATAGTTATAAATAATTTAGTTAAAAAAAGGGGGGGGGGGTTCATTTTTTGCAAATATCTCAAAAACTATTGTTATTACTATTATTATTATTATATACATATATATATATATATATATATATATATATATATATATATATAAATTGATGTATTTTCAAAAAATTTAACAATTTTTTTTTGGTCGATCTCCCTGGAGAATCTTCATCATCTTGGCCGCTGCGTCGGCCACTGCCTTCCAATTTTCCTCACAGCGGACCATCAGGTCAACGAGGTTTTCTGGTGTACCATGGCAATGGAGTCTTGCATCTGGTACCGCTCTCTCTGCAGCGAAACGGGGGCACGAGAAGAAAATGTGCTCGGCCGTTTCCTCTTCATGTGGGCAACTTGGACATATATATATATATATATATATATAGAAAATGTGTATGTTAAAAAATAAATATTATAGTTTATTTGATTATTTGTCTGTTATTTCAAACCGATTGTAGCATTAGAATTAGATTTATATTTTTATGGTACATCTATATAGAATACAATGGTTTATTTTTCGTAAGTACGGTTTTGGTAAATATATCTATTGTTTATTTGAGTTTTTTCCAACTATAATATTGAAAAAGGATAAAGAAAGTTTTTTCTGATAAAAATAATAAACTACTTAGTAAATGTACAATCGATAACTTAACAATTCATTGTGAAAATAAAAAATGAAGATTAATTTATTAAAAATAATCCAAAAGTAAATAAAAATGGAATTTTGAAGAGTAAAATTTTTTCAAATAAGTTCTCCAAAACTGTACATTTTTTATATTTATACCCGATATATGTAAATATACCAGGGTATATTGAGTTTAGTCATGAGTTTGTTACGCTTGAAAGTATTGATCAAAGGTATGCTTGGTCTGCGATGTGGCTAAAAATCTCTTCTGGCGATATTGTTTCTCTCTTGGACGTGTTCCTTTTTTTAATTAAGGTGTAATCTTATCGAGCACCTCAAGGAACGTATCAAGAGAATTCGAAGTTTTTGTAGTCAGCAGCTGAAGTTAAACTAAACTCTGAAACCTTCATGATTAAATACGCTCCTCTTCATCAACCAACTCTTCGCCTATACTCTCAGCTTCTTTTTTCGTTTTAGTTTCATCTTCTCCGTCAAAAAAACAACAAAAATGGCAACATTTGTCTGACACAACTGACGGACGTCTGACAAAATGACGGCACATTCGTCTGTGTCAGACATTTTCTTTCTGTTGTTGGAAGGTGTATGGACCAATATTTTCGCAAAAATGGTTCTTGTGCAGATTGTTTGATCGTGTATGGGGTCTTTAAGAATAAAAAATATCCGGAAGTACCCGATCGTTTGCAAGACAAACGTATATAGCGATTAAAGATTATTAAAATAATCAAAGAGAACTCTAGGTTTTTTTGAAATTATATTTCAAATTTTGCCCCTATTCCTAGAACATTTGTTTGTATTTTATAAATACGTATTTCGACTACAATGTAGTCATCATCAGTATGAATTAGCTAATCGTAACTATCTCTGGGATATGGATTCAGAGATATGTTGCTTGTTGCTAATTTGGTGCCTGTGTCACATAGCCGATATAATCGCCGATATAATCGCTATATATTTTTACCTTATATTATTACCGATAACATAGCCGATATAATCGCTATATATTTTTACCTTATATTATTACCGATAACATAGCCGATATAATCGCTATATATTTTTACCTTTTTACGACAATTATCAACTACTATCATTTATTAATGGAACGATTATGAACGCTTTGCTTACAGTGTCGATCCCCTTTTAATGCCAAAAATATTTGCAGATCTTTTGTTGGAATTTGTCATATATGGTACATACGTTAACCTGTATAATAGACTGTAACCATTGAAAATCAAATTGTGAATTCCTATATTATAAATGTATTTTTCAGGAATAAAATTTACAAAAATACACAAGTTTATAATTTTCATAACCAATTTTTATTTTTAACCACTCCTTCAAAAATGGCGCTTACAATTCTAATTCTAACCTATGTATTTATATATATTAGTATTTATACAAGTTATGGCTAATTATTTTATAAGTAAGGTATTTTTGTTTGTTTAATTTCTAAAAATATCATTTTGTCCTAAAGACCGTTTAACAAATTTTTTTTATTCATTTATGTTTATATAGCGTTTACATTAATTCAAAGACATGTTTTCATTGTTAGGAATCAATTGTTCACTCACAACAGACAGTTCTGTTTTCATATCTTTAATTTATTTTTAGTACTATCTTTTATTTGAACACTTTTGATACCGATTTCTAAACATTTTTAAAATATCCGAACAGTTTTGTCTGGTATTCATCAAATTGTACTCAAATTTCCTCACATTAACTTAAACGAAATAATTTTTTTTGTATGTATAAGTCATAATGGCCTCTACTATTGAAGAAAAAAATAATTTTTAATATCAATCAATATGAACTTGGTCGTTATGCCATATTTTGTACACATGTATTTGATGTATTTTGTATTCAATTTGTGTACTCGATACAATTACCCTGGCGTTAATTTCCTTTGCAACATTTAAACTATAAAGTTTGAGGCATACAGGGAACGATCTGGGCAACGAGCAGCGATATCTTTCCGAAGCTTTCTTTGTGTGGCAGTATTCTCTCTGCCACACAAATATTGATCTATTGCAGCAATCTATAATTTATCGCCGCAATGACAGACACAAAACTAACAGAGAACAAACTGAGTTGCTCATTAAAAAAAATAAAAATATTGACTTCCCCTAGCTTGAATTGGTTTTTCAGTTCCTTATGAATTTCCTTTTATGGAATAGTAAAATTTCTCTAAACATTGACACGGTATACGAAACTATTTGTAAAACGTCACTTTCTCATGTGATTTCATTTCAATATACAGGCGGTGATTTTCTCCTAAATTTTCTTTGTTTGAGAGGGAATATTTCCTCCGATCTACTCATTTCTAAATATAATTTGTATATTATAACAAAAATATAAAATAGAACTAACACTGCCTGTTCTCTAAATTCAGCTACCCCGTATGCCTCGGGTTTTTCATTGAAAATTCAAATATAAAAAAAATGTTCGGTAACAAAAGTTTTTTTTTTGAACAATCCATTTAGAATTTTGGATTTTTAATTTTATAAATCTAAATATTTGTAAAGAATTCTCCGTCCGTTTTAATTACATAGCGTTAACTTATATTCTACTCAAACATCAAAAATATTCATATACATATGATGACCTGGGACCTTTCGACATATGTTTTGAATATTATACGGGAGGTCACCAAGTATAATTACAGAAGGTATATAGAAATAAAATTATATCTGACCGCGATAATGAGGATAATTTTTTTCATATTATAAACAAAGCTTCCCACAAAATTAAACATTACAAAAAATTAAAGACCCCATCATAAAACATAGAAAACTGGTTTCGGTCAAATTGACTATTTTTGGATATGTTTTTGTTCTGATCATTCTGGAAAAATGTCTTTATTCTTAGACCATTGAGAAAGAACAATTGTTCTGAAATTAATGTTTTTTCATTAATTTGAATTTTACTATACATGTACTAATACTCCATATTATCTAGCCTTTATTTCTGTTTTATTTGAGCCAGTAAATGGAAGTATTTAATAATGTAACTGATTGCATACTTTCGTGCTTTTACATTACTAATTTACAAAGGACTAACAGAAAGTAAATATATGATTAAAATCGATAACAATGAATAAAAATAATAGTAGCGAAAGAGGTATTCTTTTGTAGAGGTTCTACCAATGGAGACATTTGTTTAGAATGGCCAGAACTACAATCAGCCAGTTTGCCTAAACCCTTCCATCTTCTATTTATTTTGTTCGAGGTCGTTTCTATAATTACATTACTTCCGTTGGAGAAAAAACAAAAATAATTTGTACAACATATAAATACTTAAATAATTAAATTAGAAAAAAACAAACAAACAAACAATACATTTTGTAAATAAGAAACGAAAAATGATATTATGAATGTGTCCTCCTATTAATGCATCGTCAATTTAATTAAAAATCACAAAACATCTTAAAGATGGATCCCGATCACTATTCACTTAAAAAATTTTACTAATTTAAATATGGCTTTTTTATTTTAGGTGGGTACGAATAAAAAAATTTTTCGAAAATGATGTATCTAAATTAATATTCAAATGCAATGGGGATGATGGATATGAAGTTTCACGTTCATGTTTTATTTTCCAATTGTGAATATTAGTGTCACAAATTTTAATAATATGCATTCATTTCAAACTGTTTCATTTAAATATCGAAGAATTTGTAGAAAACCAATTTGTAACTAACGGGTTTTTTTTTTTGGGACAAATACAACTTTAAAATGAATTTTATTCGGACATACGGGCGCATCGACAGGCTCGGGCTAATTTACAACAATCCATGATTCCTAAATTTTTCGTCCCCCAATTGAATGGCATTAATGTGGATGTGGAAGAGCTTTGGATTCAACAAGACGGCGCAACAAGCCGCCACACAACACGTGCCTCAATCAATTTATTGAATGAAACTTTCGATGAATGTATAAATTCAGTGAATTGGCCTCCAAGATCGTTTGATTTAACTTCCTTACATTATTATCTGTGAAGATATGTGAAATCTCTAGTCTACGCTGATAAACCAGAAACAATGGACGGCTTAGAAGCCAACGTTCGAGCCAGCCGAGTTGCTTATATGCCCAAAATCAAATTTAAACATTATTTAAACATTATTTGCATAAAATTTCCTAAACCAAAATTCCAAAACCATGCCCATTACCACGATTTTTGTGTGTTTTATTTCATTTTAAAGTTGTATACCTCTAAAAAACACCCTATATAAACACATTTAGTTTAAGCAAGCGTTAAATCTATCCAGGAACATCATGTAATTATATGAGCCACACTACATTTCTCTCGATCTGTTAGTTCAATAAAGTCTTACATCAGCAGGTGTACAAAAAGTTCCATCGAAGTATTATATTTGATAAAAATGTTTCAATTGGCCATTCTAAATATACCTTGAGCACGGCGTATCACAAAGTGTTGAGACAATTCGAATATCCGGGTCTTACATTACTGAAAAATTTAATGATTTGTAGACTGCCAACCCTGGCAAAATCAAGCACACTCTGAAATGTGCACTTTGCTTTTATTCACCCAGCATATAATATAAGCCAGAAAATGTATATTTGCTAAAATGGAATGTCCATATATACCATTTGGAAAAGGATAAACTTGGACGCAAATTTTTGTATATCTGATCCTTATTAACTGGCGTGTAATAGAAAATATAAAAATATGTTTGTATTTCTCTCAAATTTATAAAATTGCAGATTTATTATTTACTTAGAATAATATTGTGAAGATTGATAGTAAACAACAAATTTTTTTCAAAATTGGAAAACAGATCAAACACGCGAAAAAATAATTTACATATACAGGTGAATGCACAATATTAACGAAATTATTTAAAATTATCATTAATTTTTAGTTTTTTTTATTCATACGACCTGTGACTATTGAAAATTGGACGGTGATAATATTTGATAAAGAAAAATATTTCCATAAAATGAAAACATCCCTCATTTAACATTTAAAATAAAGCACGATTTACAATTTTAATACAAAGCAATTATAATACGATACTGAATTTGTTATACAAAGGCTAAATTTTATCTCTGTTTATTTGGTTTTCGTATTAAGCTTTAAACTAAAGCACAAATTTCAATGAAAACAACACAAATGCAGAGATAAAATATAACACAAAAATGTTTTTTTTTTTAATTTTATGTTTAAAATACGAATAATTCTCATAGAGAATGATGCTCTCTCAACATAAAGGCGGCACTTTTAAAAAATTCAAACCTAACAACAAAGCTGGGCATTTTCTCAACTTTCTCAAAAATAAATATTATTATGAGAAATTGACTGATTTTTTGCTGGAAAAATTTTTTTTTGTATTTTTTATTTTAATTTTAATTTTTTCTTTTCAATCTTATCCATGAATGTTTTATTTATTTATTTATTTTTTGTTTTACTAGTTATTAAATAGTAATAATAATAATAATTCCAATGAAAATTCATCATGTATCTCTATTGCTATCAAAATCCAGGTAATTTACTAATTAAACGTAACAGCAAATAAATTGCACTGGTCCACATTTGTCGTAAGTGTGAGGATCGTACAAGCAAGAACCTCCATAAGAATATAACAGTCAATAGCTGTGTAATGCGTTGAATAAATATTAACCTGCAATCAAAAAAAGGTTATCAAATTTATTGAAATAAAAAATGGGGGGAGTGGGATATTGTTTATATTGTTTGAAAAATATTGAATTTTTCTTAATAAAATAGTTTTTCTTCTATTTATTCAATGAATCTAAATCTAATAAAATACAATTTGACACATTATTTTTAACATATAAAAGGCATACTTTGCCATTGTTTAGAAAAAAATGAAGGCATTTTTAGATTTTTTATTTGAATTTAAAATTTTTGCGTTTTTCAAACTTTGGAATTTTTTTCCCGAATTCTAATAAACCGATTTTAATATTCATGGGCTCATTGTTTTCATTTTTTATATAGAATTTAATAATATTCATTGTCATTTTTAAAATTTTTAGTTTTCAAAAAGATATTAAGAAAAAAACGCTTTTTTGTTATAAACAAATTCAATTTTGACCCTGTTCCGTCACAAGTCGGAACGTAAAAACTTAGGGTCATATTCAGGACGTCAAAATGAATCAATTTAAAAAAAATTGCGGTTCCAAGCAACCTGCCTGAAAAATGCTAATTTCACTCTCCCCTTCATACATTGCCAATTTTTTAACTTTGACCCCAGATTTGTGACCCAAAAACTAGTTTCCGGACTAGGTGACCATTGAGACATTTGATCACCACCTTGTAAAAAATCGATTTATCAGGGTAAGATCCGAATTCACAGAAAGTGTTTTCCCATAAGGTTTATGCAGGGTCATTTTAAACGCGACATCTTCCTTCTTTTTAGAAATAAAAACGTAGGTAATGGAATCATTGAAGACCAAAACTGCGAAAAACTATTAAAAAGAACTTCATTTTTTTTCATTTGAAAGAAGAAAAAATGAAAAAAAAATTACCTCGATAGATGCGCTCTTGCTTTCGGTAATGTATCAGGTTTTTCTTTGAATATATAATGTCTAATACCCAAGACATATTTCTCAAGATATTGATTCCAATCAATTTGTGTTACATCAATATTAAATTCTTTTCGATCAGAAGGCGATAACAATGAATTCAATACTCTTACATTATCATCTTTAAATTCCCATTGATGAGCTGTGAAATATTCTAAGCATGATGCAGCTTTTATTAACTTTTCTTGAATTTTCAACATTCTAAAAAAAAAGAAGTTATATAAAACTTAAACAATAAATTAAGCATTTTTCTGAAGATTGCCAAAAAACGAATGGACTCGATACAAATCGGATGCAAAAATCTAAATAGAATTATGTTTGTAAATTTATTTCGTATGAACTTAGAAATGCCCTGTTTGGTAACTGACCATTTCGGTCATGACAAATATTTTTTTTTAATTCGGACAGTCAAAATGCCAATTTTTTTTATATAGAAGACAAAGCGTGGTAGTTGGGGTCAATAAAATAGAACTACCAGCCAGGCATCAGCCTCCCATCTACTACTACTACTATCATGGAAATTATTATTTATGCGTATATTATTTATACGGGGAAATTTGAAATTTTGCACGCCGATAATAGCTATAATTAAATATCACAATTTTAAATAAACTACATATATTCATAATCAGAATGACTTTCAAGCTTCAAAACAACATTATGTGAAAATATCAATTTTTCGAACATTGACGGATAGTGAATTGTTTTAAATGTTGGTCTGGTACCATGAGTCACAAAAGTAGCGCTCATTATTCTAAATTTTATAATTGAACTGTGTCTTATTGATTCGGTTTTAGAAAAATGCTTCGGATAAAAGTTGTCCATTATAAATATACCAACAACTTTTATTCGAAACATTTTCCCAAAAAACTAATAATAAATAAGACAAAAATCAATTAAAAATTTTTTAAAAATAAGCACTACTTTTGTTTTTTCAGAGTTTGGGGTCACCATTTTGCTCAATTTGACGGAAAAAAACTCCGACAAATCATCAAACTAATAATTTTGTTATTGTCTAGTTTTAGATACGCCATTAAAAAGGAATACTGTTAACCATGGCAAAACGGCGTTCAACAATCGAGCAGGTTACTCAATATTTTTGAGTCATCTATCCCCTTAAAAGCTTCATATTTTCTATTTAAATGGACTTGATTTATATAGTAAAAAAATTTAAAATAAAAATAATATAAATTTAAATAATAAGTAAAATTAATATGGATATAAAATACATATAATATTTATCGTATGTTCTTTCGATATATGTTATAGCGAATTTCTTGTTACGTTATTTCATGCACAACACAAAGAATATAAAAAGTAATACATACATTGGTTTTTTTCCTAACATAACTGATATTGTATCTAAAACATAAGCCGGGCACAATTGAAGCAAAAACATACGAGTTTGATACCAATATTTATTTGATGTAATTCCTCCACCAGGATACCACATTACATCACCTAAAAAAACAACCAAAAAGTATATTAATAATTATCGAAATTATCCATTGTCATTGAATAAAATAAACTTACTAAATGGATGTTTTCTCATATAATAAAAGCATACATTAATAAACTGACTCCAAGTAATTGGTTTTCTTTTGCCCGTCGTTACATTATAAACTACAATAGGATTCGATAGTGATTTTTGAATACCTAACGCCGTACTCCATGCAGCACATAACATTGTATTAATCACAATGTCGACTGGTACTAGATCTGCTGTTTTATCACCCCTCCCATACATTGTGCGAAACATGCCTTTTCCTGCAGCTGCTACAATACCAGTTGGACCATTCCAATTATCAACCCAACCAGCCATTGGTCCTTCTAATGACGATAACACTAAAATAATATATAAATCACTATAAAAATACAGGTATATTGAAATAATAATATTAAACAATTTAACACTAAAAGATTTATCACTAAATCGAATATTGATTCTTGTTAAGTAGTACAAATGGCGTCAAAAGTCGAGGTATCTTTTTAAAATTTTTTAATTGATTTGTGGTAAAAGTTGTTCAGTATAACTATACTAACAACTTTTATTCCAAACATTTTTCCGAAATCCGAATAATAAGGCACACGCAAAGCAAAAAAAGTCGCGCTAAAAATTTTATATATATTCACGAATTTCTAATTTTCAGTATCTCCCAAACATTTTGCATGTGTTCTTAGGGAGATTTGTTCACTCCATAGATTAAATTCTTTTCAATTGCCAATAAAAAGTTACGAAGCATCTCAAATTTTCAAATAATATAACTTGAACTGCATAGAAACAATTTGGAACAGTTTTATTAAAATTTACTAAACGATTGTTGAGAAGAAAATTATAAAAATGAATTAAAAAATATCTATCTAAAAACAAAAAGAATTATTTTTTTGTTGATTTAAATTAAAGCTACATGCACATAATTTAAATCAACAAAAACATAATCCTTTTTCTTTCTAAATAGATATTTTTATACCCGGTTTATGTAAACATACAAGGGTATATAAAGTTTAGTCACGATAATATTTCCGCATGTCCGTCCATCTGTCCGTGGACACGATAACTCAAGAACGAAAAGAGATAATGAGTTTAAATTTTGTTTGTGTGTTCAAGAGCAAAAAATTGAAGTCAAGTTCGTAAATAGGCAAAATCGGACCATGTTTGGGCAAAACTGCCCATCTTTGAAACCGTAAGAGATAGAGCAAAAATGTAAAGACAAAAAATGCCCTTTTTTAAAAATAAACAACTTTTGTAATATACTTTATTCAGTATATACCGAGTATTTAAGCAATTAACTCAATTAGTTGTTATTTTCAATTGTTTTATTCCTTTTTATAATTTTCTTCTCAAGAATCTTTTAGTGAATTTTAATAAAACTGTTAAAAATTGTTTCTATACATTTTATCTAGAGCACGGAAGTGTGCAAGGCCGAGTTTAAGCGGCATTTGGCCTTCTCACTTAAAGTGCTATTACTATCGAAAAATCAGAGCCAATCTGATCCCGAAATATCTTCTGAACGAAACGAGCTATAGTGCTGATTTTTCGAATATAAGCTATTTGGGGAATTATAAGAGACTGTTTTTTCAATCACCGTTAAGGGATAAACAGTTTAAAAGTTATTTCGGTCCAAAAAAAGTTAAATAGATGGGATTTTCACTAATCGATCCGAAATAACGTCAAATTAACAGAATATTTTGAAAAATTTCATTACCTACATCGCAACTCCACCGAAAATGGGAAAAACATCCCTAAAACTGACCTTTACACATCTATTCATGATAGAAAGATCTGATTTTTTTCCATTCGACGTGGAACAGGTTCAAAATAACAGAATTATTTGAAGGAAGAAAATTTTACCATCACAACCCTTTGCACTTGGGAAAAACACCCCCAAAACCAACCCTTTTGTTCTATACATGCTAGAAAGATGCAGTTTTTTGCAATCGACGCTAAATAGCTACAAATTAGGAAGTTATTTCGAAAAACTTAATATTTTTTATTGCAACCTCCCGGAAAATCGAAAAAACACGCCCCCAAAATTACATTTTTCAGTTCTATACATGCTGAAATGATGGGATTTTCACCAATCGACCCGAAATAAAGTCAAGTTAACTATTTATTTTGTAAATAGCTCGGCTCTTTAATGGGATATCATCACTTTTTAAAGAGCAACTGTTATATGAAGTCTAGAGCTATTTACTTTGTAAATAGCTCGGTCCTTTCTTGCATATCATCACTTTTTAAGAAGCAACTATTATATGAAGTTTAGAGCTATTTACTTTGTAAATAGCTCGGTCCTTACTCTCATATCATCACTTTTTAAGAAGGAACTATTACATTAAGGATTTTCCCGAAAACTCGGCCCTTTCTTACATTTACTTTTTTGGTCGGATTTATAAATTTAATTAAAAAATTAAAAAACATTACATTGCAAAATTCCACCTAATCTTTATTTATTTTTATTTAACAAAAAATAAAATAAGTGTGACACATGTTTCGGCCTAAATGGTCATTGTTCAATATACCTGAGGAATAAAAGCATGTTAAAAACCGTTTTTTAAAACTGTGCGGTTTTAGTCAATAAAAATTAAAAAGTTAAAAATTATGCTATATTCCGCCAATCAGAGAAAAATAAATATTAAAAACAAAATAACGTCACAATCCTCCAATCAGAGAAACAATTAAAAAGTTTACTTATTAAAATAATAAGTGAGTCAGATAAAAGTATAAAACAAGTTATGTAACAACTAACTGAGTTAATTGTTTGAATACCCAGTATATATTGAGTTCATGGAAAAATTTATCAAACAAATGTTGTTTATTTTAAAAAGAAGATTTTTT
This sequence comes from Nineta flava, assembly GCA_963920215.1. Lineage (NCBI taxonomy): Eukaryota > Metazoa > Arthropoda > Insecta > Neuroptera > Chrysopidae > Nineta > Nineta flava. The sequence goes on along the minus strand of OY986043.1, from coordinate 41,688,220 downwards.
GTTATTAAATTTTTGTAATATCTCTTACGGTTTCAAAGATAGGCAGTTTTGCTCATTTTGTCCAAACATGGTCCGATTTTGCCCATTAACGAACTTGACCTTACTTTCTTGCTCTAGAACACACAAACAAATTTTCAGCTCGTTATCTCTTTTCGTTTTTGAGTTATCGGGTTCACGGACAGACATACAGACAGACGGAAGGACATGCGGAAAAGGACTAATTAGGTAATTTAAGAACACATATAACAAAATTTTTTTTCCGCGATCAATATTTTCAAGCGTTACAAAGTCGGAACTAAACTTAATATACTTTGTATATTTACAAATATACTGGGTATAAAAACAATACATATTTGTGTGCACTTGTCGAGGAGAAGTACAGAGCGTTTGTAAAATATTAAGGTACTGGGAGTCTATAAAATATTGAACAATGTGGATGACATTATTTCGGTTTGGTCATTGAGAAAAATTTTTGGACCATTCTTATTTTTAGAAATTTCCATGGCTTCAAGAACGTTTCATGGTAGGTGCAGGGTTATGGTCGTGTTCGTTGAGGTGGTTGGCAAACGCTGAGTCCGTTTTTTTTCGTCTTGAAGGAGAGCAGATGTTCTTTTCTCCTAGTGTGGAAATTTCTAGAGAGGCTATATACTCCAGATTTTTGCAACTTATCAATTTTAGTTTTTGAATTCATGATGAGGTTTCCAAGTTGAAGGTGTGGTTTGAATGCCACTCTAAAACCTTTTTGCTGTAGGAAGTTACCTATTTTATCCGACACGGGTCCTAGATATGTTACTACTTTAAATGGATTTTTAGGTTCGATTGTGGTTGTAGAGGCAGCTCTCAAAGCCATTTTATATTGTTTTTTCGCCAGCAACTTGTCGACCATATTGTGCTCAAAGCCATTATTAGTAGCGATTCTCTGAATTATATCGATTTCTCTGTGGAACCTTGTGTTGGAAAGAGGTATAGTAATCGTCCTGTGTATCATTGAGTTATACGCTGCTAATTTCTGGCTGATGTGGTGAAAAGAGTCTTGTGGGATCGTGACGCCACAGAAGGTAGGTTTCCTGTATATACCCAATTCCAACCTATGAGCTGTTTTTATGATCGTCAGGTCCAAAAAATTGATGCAATTCTGCAGTTCTTTTCCCACTGTGAATTTGATTTTGGGGTTCATAGAGTTTAACCATTCAACAAGTGTTCTAAGTTGCCTGTCTGACCCATCGAAACACATAATGAGATCGTCGACATAACCAAAACTTGATGTTTTTGGTTTGGTCTAATTTAAAAATACGCTCCTCAAACGAAGCCATGTGAATTTTTGCCAGAAAAGGGCTAAGGGGGGAACCCATATCCAAGGCCGGATGTCTGTTTGAATATTTTGTGATTAAATTCAAAATAGTTCTGTTTGAGGATCGTACGCAGAGTGTTAACGATGTCTTCAGTGATCAATGGATTGGTTCCATTCTTCTCTAGGATGTCCTACACTAGTGTAATACATTCTTTGTGAGAGATATTACCAAACATGTTGGCAATATCCAGAGATACCAGTTTGTATCCATTGTGTATGGTGACGTTGGCTAACTTCTGGGTGAGATCCAACGAGTTTTTTATGGAGTGCGGATTGTTAAATTTGGAGAGTCTTTGATCACACTGTCCAATCGACTAGAGATTTGTTTGGAAGGACAGCCCGTGTATGATACCACTGGTCGGATGGGTGCATCTTCTTTATGGTTTTTGTCAAAGTTTTACACTTTGTCAAATCGTCAAAGTGCAGACAAAAATCTGAATTTTTGATATGTTATTAATTGCTAACTCATACGTATAAAATAATTTTTTGAAAAAATCTGACAAAGGGTTTTCGTGTAATTAATCATTAAAAATTGGAATTTTAACATGTTGTGAATAGCAAATGTTGAATGAACGCATACATTTTCGATAATGTTGCTCCACCTTCCTAGATTAAAAAGTAAAAAACTTTTATAAATTAAATCTCGTACATTACGTTAAAATTAAAAAAAAATAGTCTGACGAAGAGTTTTGTAAATATCTTAATTAAAAAGATAAAAATTCACGAAAATTATTGTCCACCATATTTGAGTAGAGTCAAAAGACGATTATGTATTATTTTTAGTAATTAAATAATTACATTAATCCGATTACTAGTGATGCTAGATGATCTAAATTTAAATAATTAATTTACAGATTAAAATTTTTAATTTCTGTTAAAAAAAATGATTCTGTTTATTATGATTTTCTGGGTACTGTCCGTTCAACCTTAACGTTTGAATTATAGCGTTTAACAAAGCAATAAATTAATTTGCAAAATAAACAAGTCAATTTGCAACTCCCCTATAGATCCTTTGTTGGAATGTTGAACAATAAATTTTACTAATTTGAACTTACTTTTAAAAATTGAGTAAAATCTCTGAACATTATTTGAACTTAGTAAAAAATTCAGATAAATCACAAATACACTCAAATTCACATACTCTTATCAGCATACAGCTCTTATGAGTGTATCCATTTTTAATCTAAATGTAATATTCTTTGGTTCTATAATGAAAGTATCATATAATACATACCAATACTGGGTCGAACAATTGCAACAGGAAGACTACCAGCTAATTGTAAAAGCATACTTTCAGCTAGAGCTTTTGTAAATGTGTAAGTATTTGGACGCTGTCCAACAAGTCCAGCCGTAAGTTGATCAATCATAGGTTCATCCAGCCAATCAACTAACATTGTAACATGTTCGGGAGCAATTTTTTGGGTATATATTTGTTCCGATATTACTTGACGTTCACAATTACAGTATGCAGTTGATACATGAACTAATGCCTATAAAATAACCATAATATTGAACATTACTAATTTAGAACATATGCATCTGCTATAAAAAGTATCTGGATAAAAATTAATTCAAATGAATTCAAATAGTAAAGATTATTAAAATAATCAAAGAGAACTCTAGGTTTTTTGAAATTACATTTCAAATTTTGTCCCAATTCCCAGAACATTTGTTTGTATTTTTATAAATACGTATTTCGACTATAATGTAGTCATCATCAGTATGAATTAGCTAATCGTTACTATCTCTGGGATATGGATTCAGAAATATGTTGCTTGTTGCTAATTTGGAGACTAATTTGTGAGACACGCACCAAATTAGCAACAAGCAATATATCTCTGAATCCATATCCCAGACATAGTTACGAATAGCTAATTGATACTGATGATGACTAATGTAGTCGAAATGCGTATTTATAAAAATACAAACAAATGTTCTAGGAATTGGGGCAAAATTTGAAATGTAAATTCAAATAGTGCTTGAGCTTCATTTATTAAAACATGTTTATGCATATTTCACTCGTTATGGCATTTTTGATATACATCTTAATACTTGTTTAAGCTTGTTTTGTAATAATTATATAGAATGATCCAACAAAAAATATTTCAAAAATTTTAACACTATGCTTATACAGACTGTGTTGGAGTGCTTTTCCAATAGAGAATCAATGTTAAATATTATTTATTACTGGCAGGCCGTCTGGTTACTGTGCGGAGTCAGTCAGTACACATGTAATGAGTACACACTCTTAAATGAGTCAGTACACACAATACACACAGTCAATGAGTCAGTACACACTCTTAAATGACAAACTACCATACGCATATGAGATGATTCTCATTACATGTGTACTGACTGAATCCGCACAGTAACCAGACGGCCTGCCAGTAATAAATAATATTTAACATTGATTCTCTATTGGAAAAGCATTCCAACACAGTCTGTATATTTATATGGATATAAAGTTTCATAGAAGAAAATTTTAAGAATAAATAAACGATCGTATGCAAAATTTCGACAATCCAATTTCTTTTGAAAAGAGATAGAAGTGAATCAAATTAGAAAATTGTAGAATATGTACACTCCCGTTGAACCAGTAAGTAACATTCTAAGCTAATATATTACTAAATTAATTGATTCTAAGATGGACAAAAACAACAATAATATGTGTATAATATTACATACAGTAACACTTATAATGTTTGAACTGGTTCAATTTTTATGAACGGGAGTGTACTTCAAAAGAAATTATATAACAAAAAGCAATGATATCCAACATTATCATAATGGAATAGAAGAGTGTCAAATTTTCATTTTTTTAAAGCACTTGCCCAAAAAAAAAAAACATTCAAATCTTTTGGGATCTCTGACAGGAGGTGGAGCTTAATATCAACCTACTAGCAGTAGTTACTAAGTTGTTAAACAGAGTGAATAGGAAACATCAACCTACTAGCTCTAGCTTATAATTTACCTACCGGAGAGCATATCCAGGTTCTACAGTTCCCAATATGAGGGTTCAATCTAGTTTTTCTATAGTAGATATTGTAATATGTTACTTGGCAAGTTTTTATTCTACGTGTTTTAAAATCTGGAATCTAGCCCAATAAAATATTAAATACTTACTAAAGAAAAACTAACAATACTTGGTCTTCACTAGATCTGATACTTTTTTTGGTAAAAGGTTTTACAACAAACGAGAATTTAATTACTTTTGACATTTATGCTTTTTATCGGATTTTTTCTACCGTAATGATTATGGTATTTATTATAATTTAAAAAAAAAAATAAAATTACCTCCAATTTTTGCATTTTATGGCATAATTCTACAAGCCGTTTGGTACCGAGCATATTGATTGTAACACTTAATTTTAATTGTTCATCGAATTTTACAGTCGCTGCACTATGAAACACAACTGATACATTATTAAACAGAGTTTGTTGATCTATGTTGCTTATTCCTAATTCTGGTTGTGTAATATCGCCTTCAATTGGTATAACATGATCGAGTATTCCTGAATTATTTTTCTTTATATATTCCATTAACTAAAACAAAATCATAAATTTAATAGTTTTAACTAAATGAAATTATGAACACTTAAGTACAAATTCACTTGGTCTCCATATTTTATCATTTTGTGATCATTCTATTCGTACGAAAACAAATATTTTGGACCCACGGTTACTACACACACGCTACGCATAATTAAAAAGGATTTAATAACGATATTTTTTTTCTGTTACATAAATTGAAAAATGATATAAGATATAAAAAGTATATCTGTGATAAAAGTACTACCGTTTTCGGAGCATTGAGCAAGTCCCTTTAAATCAGTTTTTTAGATCTAATGAATGGAATTCAATATACTTTTATGCTCTTTTACGGAGGGTTATGAATTTAGCAATATATGTACACTCCTGTTCATAAAAATTGAACCAGTAGAAACATTCTAAGTGTTATTGCATGTAATATACATATATTTGTTATACATACGCTTAGAATGTGACTTACTGGTGGTTCAATTTTTATGAACGGGAGTGTATGTATGTTAGTATATTCGTATGTTCATCTGTTCCCGTGCATCAGCCCGAGTGCTCGAGTTTGTAATGGCACTCTACTCGGAACTGGGTCGATTCCCAGCGGCAGCAATTTATCAATTAAATTAATTTAAAAAAAAATTAATGGGGTGGTTAATTGAAGAACGAAAGTAACCGGGTATGCATGTATATGTTAACTGCAGTTTCCTATCACAATCTCTAGATGAATATCGGTTCCTATCAAAATCGATTGTAGTCGCACAACCTACCAATTCTAGTGTATTCAAATTCCTTGTCCTTTAGAGGTCGGTAAAAAGAACCAAAGGCCTACTTGCCAGGCGTCGACCTCTCCTTCGCTACTACAACTAGTATGTTCATCTGTTCCCGTGTAGCTCCTAAGACCTAAGCTACTTATCATATTTTGGCAATCTCATCGTAAAAAGTTATTCGTGATAAAATATATTTGGGGGTGGAGCAACAACTGGTCGGACCAGAGATCTGCTATATATATCAGACTTCGAACACTTCGTTTTCGAGATACAGGTTGTTAAAGTTAATTAAAAAAACTATTTTTTATGTCTCAAAAAAGACTTGAATAATTTCGATTATACGTGACACGTTTTTAGAAATAGTGACTTCAATAACTTGCCTAGGGTGCCCTGCGAGAACCTCTGATCCGACCGGGTGTTGCCTCACCCCCAAATATATTTTATCACGCGTAACTTTTTTCTGTTATAGTAACGAGGAAACATAAACATATAAACACTTTTTTCAATAAAATTTAGTTCCAACAACTTTTGTATGAGACAACAAGCTCTCTATCTATTATCTTTACATATTTATTTTCTCAGAAAATGTAATAGATACGAAAAAAAGTTTTACACAAGAGTTGTTGGAAATAATACTTTATGAAAAAAGGTATTGGCATGTTTTTTTCGTAATTATTATAGGAAAAAGTTATGCGTGATAAACGATTTGGGGTTGAGGCAACACACTGTCGGATTCGATTCTCGCAAGGCTGTCTAGGCAAGTGATTTCACCTTAAATGTAATATCTTTTATGAAAATTTCATTTCCTAATGAAATGGGCACCGCTTCCACCCCTACTGTAGTAATAGATATAAAAAAAGTTCAATACAATAGTTGGAAATATAATATTATGAAAAAAAGTATTGATGTATTTTTCTCGTAATTATTATAGAAAAAAATGTATGCGTGATAAATGATTTGGGGGTGACGCAACACCCTGTAGGATCAGGTTCTCGCAAGATAACCTAGGCAAGTGATTGAATTCACTATATATAGTATCTTTTCTGAAAGTTTCATCCCCTAACTCGACGGAAACCGTTCTTACAGTCGTCGCTCCTACTATGGGCCACACAAGTAGCGCTCATATTTCGAAATTTTTTAGTTGATTTGTACCTTATTCATTCTGTTTTTGGAAAAATATTTCGAATAAAAATTGTTAGTATATTGTTATTTATAGTGCTATTTTTGTGGTGCCGATGTTTACAAATGGCGTCAAAAGTCGAGCTATCATTTCAAAAATGTTTAATTGATAGCCCGACTTTTGACGCCATTTGTAGGTGCAAATTACAGGTTTAAATTGTTATATATTTTCGTTGTTCTGTACATAATTCTATTTATAAAAAGATTTATTATAAAAGGTTTTTAAAGGTCTCTAAAATTATGTGTTAAGAAGTTTCACAAAAAAATTATTTTTGATTTCTAGTGCACATTTTTTTAAAGCCGAGTTTAATTTATTAACTTTATTTTTGATATATGTTAAGTTACTAATTAAAATAGCTTACCGGTGAACTTAATAACTGATTAACACGATCATTCACTTGTTGTCCTTTCTTTGGCCGAATTAATAAATATATATTTCCAATTCCTGGACACGATCGTAATAATTTCTCCAATAATACCTTTCCCATAAAACCAGTTCCGCCAGTAATAAATATATGCCGTCCTTTATAAAAATCACTGACTGGTAGATAATGGGCACCATTTTGATGTAATTGAATTCCACCATTCATCATAGCTGTATTATTAGCCATTTTGTTTAAAAAAAAATATAATAGACTTTGGTTTATATCTAATATTTAAATTATTTGGTTTCGTCTTCAATATCTCTTATAATATTAATATTATATATATATGTATAATATATAAATGCTTCTTCGTGAACTAATATATTAAAATTTGGCAGTTACTATGAATTTTTTGTTCTTTGCTACAGCTATATCAATATTTAACTTTTTTTCTCTAATTAAATTTGTGCGACGTGGTTGTTTTTCACACTTCAAATTCCAATTTTTATTCTCACAAATTATTTTGGAGGCGACACAATCGGTATTGTTTGTTGTGCGAATCAGTAGTAGTATGGCCAAGGAAGCAAATTTTAGTTTTTGAATATTAAAGTAGCATTTTTTTCATAAATAAACAGAGAAAAATTTGTATGTAATTTTTGATCTTTGTTAAATGCTGGAAGATTTATTACTATTTTTTAACTTATTTATTTTCATATTACAGAAAGAAAATCAACAATACTTTTTTCTTAAATATTTCTCATATATTTATAGTAATTGTTCTCACGCATTGGCATTCTGCAACAAAAAAAAATCATATTATCAGTAAAATTATTTATGGTACAATAAATTTAGAATAAGTGTTTTTCGGCATAATTGTAACTTAAGATTTTTTATTATGTTATTCTTAATGAGACCTGAAAACTCTCGACTATGTGTTGTATTCGCCACCCTCTATAATTTTTTCAAACCAAACAAAAGTGTGAGTGTGTACTTATTTACACACGTAAGAAGTTATATGTTCTTCTTTTTAAATAATTTATTAAAATAATATTAAATAAGGTCAACACTACTATTAAGAAACAAACGTTATATATTGTATAATATTGTCTTGTATTTCAATATGCAAAAATCATATCACACACAAAATTATTGTCCACTGAACAGTGGGGTCACTTAAATGACGGACATACTTATTGTATGTTTCGCTAAGCATCTAATGTATGGATATATAAATATAGTGTTTCTACTGTATGACACATATTTTTTTACTAAATGCCTCCCCTGTGCAATAGAGCAGGATAGAAAGCTGTGTAACATCGATCCAGCGAGTGTTAAATCAGTCGAGTGTTATATCAGCGATTCGTTACTTGTTGAAAATACCGTTGATCGGATTCTTATAACGTGCCAAAAGAAGTATAACTAAAAATTAGGAATCTAATATTTAAATGAATAAAATCAGATTTAATAAAATGTTATCGTACATTTTTTGATAAAGTCAATGATTGTGATGTGAGGGTGTTAATTATAATACCGAAATTGATTTATTTCAGAAACGAAGCCAGATGCATTGTTCAAAAATATTGCGGGGCTAGTATTATGGAAAATTAAATTGATTAATACACCTGTTAAAGCCTCCCCCCCCCACATCTCTATTTTTTAACAGTAAGATGTAGAACAGAATTTTAAATTGCAAAGTTGTTCGTCTTAAAAATAGTAACAACTCTTGGTAACTCTTTTTTTTAGTAAATCGAATGGATTTGGTCAAAATCAACTGTAAAAACATACTAACGTTTAATTGACTTTAACATTCAATATCTGTTGTCAAATTAAAATATAGGGTTAGGGGTGGTGATAATGAATTATTAACGCTATTGATTTACGGTTTCCGTGGAGCTTCCATGGATTCTTATATATTAGACAAATTAGACAAATCAAAAAGTAAGTGAAATGACAATTTTTTGATACCTCACTTGCTGTTGAGCAAATCGAATATTAATGTTAGCAAAATTTTTTTTTGCCACTATAGCACATATTTGTAACTTTTAACGAGAAATAATTTCCTGCCATCAATATTGACGTGTAGATATAAATATCGATTTTATACGATAAATTAAAAAAAAACGAAATAAAATGTATTTTTAACCCGACTTCAAAAAGGAGGATGGTTCTCAATTAGTCTGTATTTTAATTTATTTATTTATTTATTTTTTTTTATGTGTGTCACCTCAGAACTCCGTCATTTATGAACCGATTTTGAATTTATTTTTTTTTTTGTTTTAAAGGGTTTGGTTTCCCATTGGTCCCATTGGTCCCAAATCGCATTCTGATGAGGGGATCCCCGGGAAATCGAGGAAAATCTTCATTTTATATGTGATAACCGAATTCTGCGAATTTTTTTTTGTTTTGAAAGGGTATACTCATTCATATTGGGAAAATACGAAAATTTTTTTAAAAACCGACTTCAAAAAAATTTTTTACAAAACAAAACCGACCCAAAAAAAAAAAATTTTTACACAAAAAATACAAAATGCATGCATAAAAAACTAAAAATCTGTTATGAAAAAATGCACTAAAAATTAAAAAAAAAAAAAAAACAACGGAGAAAACAAATATGTTATAAAGAAATGCACTAAAATTAGTAGGTCGTTTAGTTGGTCTACCCATATTTAGACAAATAAAATAAGTTATAGAACTTCAAAGTCACTAAAAAGCGAGAAATAAAACCTATTTTGACAAAATGGAAACCCGACTTCAAAAATAAAATATTCTATAACAAAAAATGCACTAAAAAGTAAAAAAATATTTGCATATTCTTGTGCCAATTTTAGTTCACCTAAGCAAAAATTTTTAAATATATGTGTACAATTATTGTTATTTTTGGAGGCGGTGTCCAAAAAATATGTGAATTTCTCTATGTTGCCACCGACTCCAAAAATAACAATAATTGTACATATATATTTAAAAAATTTTGCTTAGGTGAACTAAAATTGGCACAAGAATATGCAATTATTTTTTTACTTTTTAGTGCATTTTTTGTTATAAAATATTTTATTTTTGAAGTCGGGTTTCCATTTTGTCAAAATAGGTTTTATAATAATACAGTTGGATTAAGATAATAATACGGATCCAAACTTGCACGATGGATACTTAAAAAATGATCGATTTATTTCACACATAATTAAGAATGAAGTAAAATTAATGAAGCTTTACATGGAAAAACGTTTGGTTAAAAATAATCTGAAGACAAAAGCTATAGTTAAATTGATTTATTTAAAAAAATTTTCATTTATAGGAATTACCAAATTTTTTTATATTAATAATTTGAGAATTTCATAGTTAATAAACACGATGGTTATAATATTTTCTCTTAATTAATAACTATTATAATTTAATCAAATTTATTAATAGTAATTTATTGATTTGTAATGAATCATTGACAATATTTTAGCTAATGTTATAGTCACTGTATTTATTGTCAAAGATACTTACTCTTGACATTAAAAAAAAAATTTTTTTTTACTACTTCATTATCCGCGGGTTTTACCATCATTAAAATTTATATAAAAGGTGCTTCGAAACTGATCTCCATCACAAAATAAACAAAAAAGACCATACAAACAAATGTCTTAAATTTATTTATTACCGATATATTGAAAGTTAAGATAAAGGAATTTAATGATAAGCAATTTATTTGGAATGTGACGTGCTTTCTCTGTTTGAATAGGGTCGAATTCGGGAAAAAGTGGGAAAGAGAAATATAAGGGAGAAGGGAGGCTTAAAGGGACCCGCTGCCTTTTACCCTTATATGTTAAAACTATTAATTTTTATAAAGGTGCATATGAATTTTAAGGTCACATACCTAAATATTTTTTTTCTAAAATTTGACAGTTCAAAATGTCAATTTTTTGTATTTTATATTTATTGACAAATAATTTATTTTCAAAATTTTGTTAATGTAGGCATTTCTATAGACACTAAAAACTATATTAAAGATCTAGCCGCCAGAAAAGGTTATAACCGACAAAAATAGCTATAACTTTGAAACGGTTTGGAATTTTGAGCTTGATAGTTTTTTTGGAGTCGTAAGGAAAATTTACCTCTCATCATTATTTCGGTATCTCTTATAGTTTTCTCCCAACAATTCGGACAAACACACACACACACAACATATTTCCTTTTTATATATAGAGAGAAGAGATTTTATGTATTTCCAATTATATTTTATAATATTGAATGTCAAAAATGCCGTCTTTAGTCACTCAACGTACAGAATCCAACATTTAAAAACAAATTTATGCACTGATCGAGTGAATCTTATGCTAAAATAGATCAGTTTAGCTTTATCGTTTCCGATTATAATAATTGTATCATTCAACAAAAAATTAAAAAAAGAAGAAAATAAAACAAACAAAAATTAACGAATGATAGAGCGGAAATCGAAAGGATGGACTCTGGTAGCTAGAGTCAAGTATAGGTAACTTAATTTCATACTCATTATAATTCCTTCCTCTGAGAAAATTCGCTATATATATATATATATATATATATATATATATATATATATATATATATATATATACTTGACCTTTTGAATACCAAAAGCGCCTCAAATACAAAATTTCATTCCAATCGGAATAAAATTGTGACCGCCTAGAGAATCCACAGACACATAAATTGTGAATATATATATAATCATATATTCACAATTTTATTCCGATTGGAATGAAATTTGGTATACGAAGGCGCTTTTGATATTCAAAAGGTCAAGTTTATTAATGAGTAAAATCGGACAAAGGGAAAGCGGGGTTTAGAGGAAGGGGGAAACACAAAATTTGGCATCATATCTCCCTTTTAGAATCTTATTTAATACAGAGATACCAAGCACTACTAATTCAAACTGGTAGCACCAGAGTTCAATCCAAATATCTACGGATCAAAAATGGTGTACCATAAGGTAGCATTTTGGGACCGTACCTATTTTGAATTTACATTAATGATTTAGCTATTTGTTTGGATCAAAAACAATCCTTTTTGCAGATGACATTTCTGTTGTGTTTGAGAATGTAAGTGAACTGCAAAATTCTATCACTAATACAGTGAGTGATTTTTGTCTATGGGCTAAGAAAAATAGATTATGCTTAAACTTTATGCAAAAACACAAGGTATTAAATTTGGAAATTATGGTGAAAAAATCGACCACTTCAAGATTGTTTATCAATTAAATATAAAATGCGACGAAACTATAATGTTCTTAGGAATGCATATTGATAAAAACCTTGATTGGAAAAGGCACATCGATATAGCAAAGAAAAAAATAAACAACTCAACAAGTACATTTATTTACATAAAGCACTCAAGAATCAAATTCCTATCAATGGTATACTTAATGTGTATTATAGTTACGTATATGCTAGCATGAAATATGGAATAATATTTTGGGAAAATAGCAGCTATGCTGAAAAATTATTCAAATCACAAAAGAGATGCATTCACATCATTTTTGATTGAAAGAGAAGTGAGTTCCGTAGAAAAATATTCATTAAAACTAAGTTGCTTACGCTATGTGGTATTTACATATTGGAATCCGCGATATTTATTAGAAATAATTTTCAACTTTTTAACCAAAACCAGTATGAACGAACGTATGATACAAGATCCAATGCTGCATACAACATCGAAAAGACAAAACTCAATTTAATACTTGATGGGCCGAATAAAAACCTCAGGAGCATTTACAATAAAGTACCAGTTGAAATTTGTAATCTACATAGTGACTCAAGATTTAAGAAAGAATTAAAAAGTTTATTGATTGAAAGTTGTGATTATAAAGTTAAAGATTTTCTGTAAGTTGTAATATTATGACTATTTTCCATGTACAGTATTGTATATATAATTTGGAAATAAATATCATTATCAATAATTGAAAAATCGAAAAATACATTAGGAATAAAGTTGTAGGTACTTAGTTTTACTATAATTTTGTTTCTTATCACTTTTTCTGTTACACTAATATTTACAGAAATATTTACAATTAAAAATTGAAAGTTAAAATTCTAAATATCTCTCTCTAGCGGTCACAATTTTATTCCGATTGGAATTAAATTTGGTATTTGAGGTGCTTTTGGTATTGAAAATCTCAAGCTCGTTAATTGGTAAAAACGGATAAGGGGAAAAGGGGGTTTAAAGGGAAGGGAAACACAAAATTTGGTATATCTCCCTTAATATTTGAAAAATTTATTAGAAGAAGATTGTAGGTAATTAGTTTTACTACAATTTTGTTTCTTATCATTTTTTCTGTTACACTAATATTTACAGAAATATTTACAATTAAAGATTGAAAGTTAAAATTCTAAATATCTCTGATACACATTAGAGTTTGGAAAAAATGATAAGGTAATGAATTGTAACAAACTTGATTTTCTACAACTTCACTCCTTATACATTTTTCGATTGTTCTAATATTAAGAGACGTATTTTATATTTTGTGTTTTCTTCTATCTTTATGCCCCTTTCCCCTTGACGTATGCCATTTATTAATAAAATTGGCTTTGAAAATACTAAAATCATATCAGATACGACATTTCATTTTGATCAGACTAAAATTGTGACCGCTAGAGAGTGATTTATGTATTCTAAGAAAATTCGCCAAGTTGAAGCAGGTCCTGCGTAACGAATTTTTTAAAATTTTTATACTGAAAGTTTAGATCAAATTGTGTAAGACAGTAGACAAGTGACGTTTTTTAAAAAGACTGACCTTGAAAAACTTTCCCAGGTAGTTCACTCGTTACAGTCAAAGCAAAAAGTATAAAATACAATAATTAATTTATTTATTACTATGCCCATTGAACACATCTAGTATATATTATAGTGTTTTAACATTTATGATACAATTTACTATATATTGTCACTTGGCCACAAATGTTGATTTATTGATTGATTCATCTTGGGGTCTAAAAAGTATTGCACTTCGACTTTATGGTCCATTATGCTCCCCTTTCCACCTCAGTCCGGCGAGATTCGCTTCTCCCATATCAGGTCCTCACGAAGGTTCATATATTCGGAGTGAGATGCACCGAATATCCTGTATCTGCCTTAATATAGAGGTTCGCAGTCAAGGAAAATGTGGCTGGATGTTTCTTCCTCCTCGCCACACATTCTACACATAATGGGCCCGTTATGGAGTCCTATTGTATGCAGATCCGGTAACCCTCCGCAGTTGCATCCTGTTCAGCCTCAGTGCGTCGAGAGATGGCCTCTTTGTTGCACTCTGAAGTAGTACCTTCCCGAGCTCTTGTCGCGGTACATTTTCCCAGTGATCACGGTGCTTAGTATTTGACCACTCGTTGATCACCTGTTTACATGCAGTCTTTGGAATTCCTAAGATAGGCTCTGAGCCAATGAGTGGTATTCCAACTCCCTTCTTTGATAAGGTATCTGCTTTTTCGTTTCCTTCGAAACCACTGTGACCCGGCACCCAGATAAATTTAACATTGTTCCGTTTTGCCAGTTTCAGAAGTTCCTCCAGACACTCCTTGACTACACTTGAGGTGACCTCAGTTCCAGACAAGGCTTTTAAAGCAACTTGACTGTCCGAGAGAATACATACGTTCTGGTTTATGTAGCCTCTACGTAGGTTCTCACGGACGCAAGTCTGTATGGCGTAGACTTCTGCTCCTCAGTGCGCAGGTTTGCATTCTGCGCTCCTAGAGTTTGATTATTTTGGCCGTTTCAACGGAGTTATAGATCTGGGGAGCATACAGCAGAACTTTTGATGTGTTCATCAGGGCTCTTGCATCCTCGATGACAAGTTCCACTCCCTCCCATGGCCTGATGGACCTTCTCCATGAGCCAGTTTATGGCTGTTGTGCCTATGCACTGCACAACGAGGGCCCCCCTGTTCAGGTGACAGCCCCAATACTGCGGGCCCTCAACGAGCTCTTGGCTAATGAGGGTTAGTAGCATCGAGAGTTGCACTCTTTCGAATTGTTCCTGAGTCATTTTGACCTCAGCAAACCCTCGCAATGCAATGCACATCTTGAGCTCGGGAAGGTACTGCTTCAGAGTGCAACAAAGAGGCTATCTCTTGATGCACTGAGGCTGAATAGGATGCAACTGCGGAGGGTTACCGGATTCATTACCGGGCATTATCCCCTGCGAAAGCATCTGCACACAATGGGACACATCTGCACACAGATACAGGAATCCATAAAGGGCCCATTATGTGCAGATTGTGTGGCGAGGAAGAAGAAACATCCAGCCACATTTTCTTTGACTGCGAACTTCTATGTTAAAGCAGATACAGAATATTCGGTGCATCTCACCCCGAATATATGAACCTTCGGGAGGACCTGATAAGCAAGCTCCAGGCTATTGCCATCATATTTGAGAAGCGAGTCTCGTCGGACTGAGGTAGAAGGGGGAGCACAATGGACCATAGGTCGAAGTGCAATAGTTTTTACCCCGATATTAATCAATCAATCAATGCATATCCTTGTTGTTGAGGCGGTTTCAGCAAAGGTAATCATAGCACTTGCCTGTTCCCCCTTTCTACGTTTTGTCGAGATCTATTCTGGACTTAGGGTCCCATCTTCAGATCTCGATCTCTTCTTCTGTGGGTTTTCCAAGGGTTGTTCCCTGAATCGGACCCCACAGGTATCACTGTTTCTGAGAAAAACAGGACTGTAGGCTTTTTTGTACGGATTTTCTTCTTTATCAGAGAAAACGGTTTCTCCTCAGCCCTGGCTTTCTTTTCTGCTACGTTTCTCCGGGCTGCACCCGAGATATTTCTCCTTTCCACCTTTAGGAAAGGATTCTTGAGTTTATCGTCTGCATATACACCTGCAGTTTTTTGTGTCTCGACAATATTTATACTGTTCCCAACCATTTTGGTCCCACTTGATGGGGAGAGCATTTATACAATGGAGTTCGCTAGTTGCTCCAAAGAGATTGTTTATGACAGCATTTAACTCTGCTGCCCTAGCCTTCGGCTAGTTCTCTAGGCACAATGCCTCGCACCGTAGCTAGAGTTTTGCATGGTTTCTTGGTCGTGTAAGTTTCGTTACTGTAAGTTTTTAAAAACTGATTTGTGCCTTATTTATTCATAGTACATGCAATCATTTTTTTTACAGTAACTTCAATATTTTTGGGGTCGCAGTTGCAAATTATTACATTTCATTTCAAATATGCGCTTAGATAATTAAAAAACCAGTTTAAAAGTAGTTTTATTAACATTTTAATGTGGTATTATTATTTTAATAAGTTTTTAATAGCATCAAGTTATTTTTAAGTTTAATTGTACGATAATCAAGTGAAGAACGAGAAAAATTTTCATCCTACAAATTAAATGGAATGGACTCTGAGTCTCCCATCCTCAATGTTCAACCGCTTCCAGAAAAATTCGATACCGTTTTCCAAAATTTTATAATTAAAAAAGTTGGGCGTTTTGTCAAAACTAAGCTAATTACAAAGTACCAGTTTGATGTTTATCATCATGAAAAAACTCTTTGGTCTCCTGGACTAAAAGGTTTTACAATAAAAATTTAATAACTTGTTTTGCTTTTCCAAATTTAATGTTTGAAAATAAAATTTCATAATTTTTAAAATAAACAAGACATTTATTTTCATATAAACTGGTTTTCTGCAGTGGTTTGTTTGCGAGATACGGGTTCTCTAAAATAAAATATGATTTTTCATCTGTTCTAACATATCTCATTAACGAGTATAATTTTTTTAATACTATTTCCTCGAAAATAAAGAACCAAAAAACCCTTTTTGCACCATATTTTTGACCGCAAAATTGTTCATACTTGCAGCATTCTTCTACATAATTACCATTCCTCCTGGTTTTTTCACTCGTCAGTAAAATTTTGTTTCTACAGATTTTTATCTTTTCGATGCGCATTACTTATCAATCACGATAAAATATCACGAATATATCACGATAAAAATCTCACCTATAGATTCTGTATAAGCGTTTTTGTCTCTAAAACCTGGCAACCAGTACAAGAAGCGTGAAACCACTGATTTTGGAGCGTAAAACCCGTACATATCAACAGTGTTATATTTTTTAAAGTTTTTATTGTAATAAATCAACTTCTTATTTATTTTCATAGTTTTAAACTAAATTTAGTCTTCTTAAGAAACAAAACAGAATCTTCGGAAACACAAAATTTGGCATATCTTCCTCAATATTCGAAATATCGAAAAATTTATTAGAAGTAAAGTTGTAGAAATTAGTTTTACTATAGTTTTAAAAAGATATTAAGAAAAAACGCTTTTTTGTTAAAAACAAATTAAATTTTGATCCTGTTCCGTCATGAGTCGGACCGTTATAATTTAGGGTCATATTCTGGAAGATGAATCGATTCGAACTCAATTTCTCCTGGTTTTAATGACAAAGATACATTGTTGTATGTTAAATTATATTTTGCACGAACTCGTAAAAATGCTTTACATTTTTTTAAAGTACCCTCCGTAAATGATGTTAACGGCTGCTGCTTTTTGAGGCAGAATACACAAATTTCTCGTCACTCACCACGGCCGAACAATCACTGATGCTATTTATAGGAATTTATTAAATTCATTTTATTACCTCGGTAGGTACCACAGCTTTGATAGTGTACCTGAGACATCTGTTCTTAGTTTCGCTTGACTGACCGCAGTATGTTTGTGTACACAACCACCGTAATAAACTGTAAAAAAACAAGGCTTTGCAAATTTGGAAAGTATTTTAGGCTCTGGCTCTTAGACCATAACTAGCCAATTCGAAGTTGCAAAAATGAATTCGTGTACCAAAAATAGTTGTTTAAATAAAATTCGTTTAAATTCGAATCAAATTTAGGTATGAACAAAAAATAAATTTTTTAATTTAAACGTTGTATTGAAAATTATTAAGAATAATTTTTCTGGACCCAACACATATCTAAATAAAATCCTAACAAACTCAAAATTAAAAAAAGGTTTATGTGTGCGGTTTCTTAAGTGTTGTGTTTGGTCAGTTTTTCTGTATGCATGCGAAACTTGGACGTTAACGGCTCCTATTATAAAAACTATCGACGCCTTCGAAATGTGGTGCTACCGTCGCATGTTGAGAATCTCGTGGAACACCTATACCTCTAATAGTCGTGTACTTAAAATTATTGGAAAAATGCCTGAACTTACCAAAATTATAAAAAAGAGGCAATTGAGCTATTTTGGTCATTTCATGCGGTCGGGAAAGTACGACATTTTAAAGACAACACTGATGGGCAGAATAGATGCAAAAAGAGCAGTCAGCAGGCGAAGAACTGACTGGATGGACAATTTAAAAACCTGGACTGGAATGGATCTGAGGGAAATCACCAAAACCGCAGAAAACAAAACCGCCTGGAAAAGAGTGGTCTCCAACATCCCATAAGGGGATAGGGAACTCTATATATATATATAAATATATATATATATATATATATATATATATATATATATATATATATATATATATAACACATATCTAATCTAATATACAATAAAGCTAGAAGTGAAGCTGATTGACACACTGATCTATACAAAACCTAACCCACTTCTAGACATGCTAGTTAGATGCGGTTTTTTGCATTCGACGCGAAATTGCTTCAAACCGACGAGAATTTTCAAAAATCGGAAAACTTCAATTTTTTCCTTGCAACCCTCCGAAAAATTTGAAAAACACCCCCCAAAATTAACAGAAAACTTTCATTAGTTACATCGCAACCCCCCGAAAATGGGAATAACACCTCTAAAACTGCCCTTCTATTCATGTTAGAAAGATAGCGTTTTTTCCATTCGACGTGGAACAAGCTCAAAATAATAAAATTATTTGAAAAAATAAATTTTCTCATCACAACCCTTCGCAATTGAGAAAAACATCCCTAAAACAACCCCTTTTCTTCTAAACATGCTAGAAAGATGCGGTTTTTGCATTCGACGCTAAACAGCTACATATTAAGAACGATATTCGAAAAACTTCAATTTTTTCATTGCAACCCTCCGGAAAATCGGAAAAACACCCCCCAAAATTACAATTTTCAGTTCTATACATGCAAGATAGATGGGATTTTCACCAACAAGATAAAGTCAAATTAACAGAATACTTTGAAAAATTTCATTACCTACATCGCAACCCCCCTCTCCGAAAATGGGGAAAAAAACCCTAAAACTGTCCTTTTCATTTATATTCATGTTAAAAAGATCGGGTTTTTTCCATTCGACGTGGAACAGGTTCAAAATGACAGAAATATTTAAAAAACGTAAATTTGTTCATCGCAACCCTACGAAAATGGGAAAAACACCCCAAAACTACCCCTTTTCTTCTATTCATGCTAGAAAGATGCGGTTTTTTCCATTCAACGCTAAATAAATAAAATTCATCGCTTCCCCTCGAAAACAGTTCTTGTAATGAAAATTATTGAGAATAATTTTTTTGATCCAACACACAATTTAATTCTGAAACAGAAAAATATTAAGTAAAATATTATGGAAAATATTTAACAAAACAATATTTTTCTCCTTGCAAGAAGGAGTATTTTTTTTGAAAGAAGTACAAAAAGAAAATAATATAGCTCGATTTATTTTTTTTCTTTAACAAAGTTTTTTTTAAGTCGAAAAATGATAAGATTAATAGATGCTTTTGATTTAAAGTTTTTCTATTTTTAAAATCAAAAATTGAAAAAAAATTATTACATATAATTTAATTTTAATCAAGTCATACAAATTGAATGTTTTTAATAAATAATATGAATAGATCACAAATAAATAATTTTGTAAAAACAAGATAGTTTTTGTAAAACAAGTAAACAGAAGTAAGCTAGCTTACAGTAATGTATCATAAAATTTGTGTATAGATTTTGAATTCACACTGGCCGGGTGTGACAATGGGTCAAACCCAAGGAGAGGTATAATTTTTAATTAATTTTACAAATAGTCTGAACACTCCGACTACGTCCATGGGTGTTGATATACTAAAATATTCTAGAAGCCTCCATGCGAAAATATATTGTCAAAAACAAAATATTTATTCAAAAAAACAATCATATTCTAGAACGACCCATGGCGGGTATATAAACCGGTGACCAGTGTCGATTCAAGTCAGTTTTAAATCGTGTCTGAGCAGTTTTAAATCGACCATTGTGCGATTAGTATCAAAGTTTAATATCGACTAATGTCTGTTAGTATCAAAGTTGCTGCAATTCGGCTATTGTTTGATTAGTTCAAAGTATATAATTGTTGTTCAATCCAGATCAAGTTAAAGTTGGAATTTGTACAAGTAATTTGATCAAGTAATTCAAAGTTTGACATTGTGTGAAAAAAATTAAAATAATTGTTGAAAAAGAAATTGGATAATCATTTTTTTTTAAGCAATAAAATCAGGTTTTTTTTCGTTTCGTAAAAACTTGTGTTCAATTTCATTTTTTTTTCTCTTTTCTTTAACAAAAAACGTGCGTGTCATTTCATTACAAAATATTTAGTAAAATCCATTACTAATATATTTCTTTTTGTTTTTGTCGAGTATCGGAATCATTGCAGGTTCGGGCAGCGCTCCTTTGAAGTAAAAAGAGAGCCAGGATACCGCGACAAGTGGCGACCGTGACAGGACCCAGGATATGCACTGAAGAAGAAAGGATTCACAATAGCAAACCGCAGCATCCCCATGCCACGCCTGCGTGAGATGATGGAGGCCGAAGGGCTGGACAGCACAGGCACTAGAGAGGTCTTACAGGCAAGATGGAAGGAGCACCAAACTAGGCAACAAGGAACACCGACTTCAAGGACTCAAGGATCAGCCATTCCCACATCAGAACGGCGTAGAAGTGTGGTTTCCAACCCGGAAGAGCCAGCTGCTGCAACAATGGAAATTATGTTTGCTACAATAATGTCCAACTTTAAGAACCTGGACGAAAGAATGGGTGATCGATTGGAGAAGATGGCCGACCAACTTCAAGGATCTGAAGCAAGGATGGACGAGCGACTGAGTAATCGACTTCAAGAGTCTGAAGAAAGAGTGGGCGAACAGACATTAAGTATAATGCAACAAGTCCAACAAGAGCTGAAAGAGGACTTGTCGGAGCGAATGGAGAACCTAAGAGAGGTGTGCGTACGACGTATCAGCCAAATAAACACTGACGTCGAGGCTGTGAAAGCTGACATCACGAACATCAAAGCCGATGTCGCTGTAACCCGCACACAAATCGAAGGCATAGAAAGCAACGTAACCACACGACTTGATGGCATGGAAACGAAGATGAATGAACAATACAATAAAGTCGTGGATGACATTATGAGGATCGAGCAGCATCAAACACAGCAACTTCGAGACATGCGTATTGATCCTCAAGAAGTGAATACAGTCATTCGCTCCGCCGCATTGGACACAACGACGCTTCTGTCCATCATGCCGGAGTTCAGTGGTAGACCGGCTGAAGATCCAGTAGTTTTCTTGAACAGAGCGACGGCATTACTACGACAAACGCATCTGCCCGTAGACTGTTGGATTGATATGGTCACAAAAAAATTAACAGGACCAGCCAGAGATTGGGCATTGATGAACCGTGGGTTGGGCTACACCTTCGATGAATGGAAGTGGCAGTTGGAAAGCTTCTTCAACAGTGTCGGAAGAAAAGCTAAAGCCGAACTGGAATTGATGACCGTTTCCCAACCCACAGGATTAAAGACAGAAGCGTTCGTAAATATGAAGGTGCAGCTGTTCAGAAGAGTGCACGCCGACAGGAATATTGATGACGTGGTGCCCATAATATTGAATTTACTACGCGAAAACGTACGACCGCTGGTAAAGATTTCGAATCCAAAATCATTAAATGAGCTACGTATAACCGTCAGAACACTGGATGAAGAGCCAGCGAGGAATCGACAAGAACCACCAGCAAGAGCACCACCACCACCACGTCCAAGCAGTCCAGGAACGTGCTTCGCATACCACCAAGTGGGGCACATAAGTCGAAACTGTCCCAGAAGGGGACAACAAAATAAACCTGAGCCGTCGGGAAACTAATTCCAGGATCAATGAGGGAGGAAATTGGTTCTGGGGTACACATTAACCTCCACAAAAACGCACAACATCGGCGTGAACACCAACAATTACCGATTCATTTGACAACAATGGAGACCAAGAACTCACACCAGAATGGGCCAATTGTGGAAGTTGATGTGCGTGGAAGATCAATATTGGCACTGATCGATAGTCAAGCATCACACAATTTTATCAGTGAAGAATTGGCAAGAAGTATTGGTAAATGGCACCCGGTCAGAGATAGTACAGGGAGTGGAGCCACAAACAATAATACTTTCAAAATTCTTGGGAAAATGTGCATGGATGTGATGATATCAAGAATGAAGTTCAATGTTGAAGTAATGGTTGTACCTGGCCTACGGGACCACTTAATACTTGGTCATGAATTTTTAACAAAAAATGGTGTGAGTATCGATTACCGGAGTGGAATAATTTACTTGGGGTGTGATAAGAGAGTCCGCATTGCATGGAGAAAACCAGATGGAGCCCATAGAGAAATGGCAGCAATTAACGATGCATTGGGCGAGTTACAAATAAAACTTCTTGAGAACCAAGAGCAGTTAAAAGATGTCATTCGGCGACATCCCAGCGTTTTCGGCAAAGTTGGAAGGACAAAAACGATCACACACAAGATTGAGATTACGAAGAATTCCCCCATTAAATTACGACCATACCCGTACAACAATGAGAAGCAACGGGTATTAGAAGAGATGATTGAAGAGATGGAAGGCGATGGCATTATAGAACCATCCACATCGCCTTGGGCCGCACCCGTCGTATTGCCGAAGAAGAAAGATGGTACCTTTCGATTGTGCGTCGATTATAGAAAGTTGAACGATATTACAAAGAGCAATGCGTTTCCGATTCCAGATCTGCAAGAGATGTTGAGAAAAGATAATGGAGCCAAAATATTTTCTACATTGTATCTTCAGGCTGGTTATTGGCAAATTGAGATGGAGCCACAATCGAAAGAGTACACAGCAT
Source organism: Nineta flava (assembly GCA_963920215.1). NCBI lineage: Eukaryota > Metazoa > Arthropoda > Insecta > Neuroptera > Chrysopidae > Nineta > Nineta flava. The sequence goes on along the minus strand of OY986043.1, from coordinate 41,664,997 downwards.
TTACCACCCCAAGAGGTCTCTATCAATTTCGCGTCATGCCGTTTGGATTGAAGAATGCGCCAACTACGTTCCAGAGTTTAATGAACGAAGTTTTATCTGAATACATCGAAGATTTCTGCCAAGTTTACCTGGATGACATACTAATCTACAGTCGATCAGTCAAGGAACATTTACACCACCTGGATCTTGTACTTGAAAGACTAGAACAACATGGATTAACTTGTAAACCTAGCAAATGTGTCATTGGCAGCAACAAAGTCAAATATCTGGGACATATATTGAACGAAGACGGCATTGACAGAGAGGAAGAGAACGAAGCTATCAGTAATCACCCTGTACCAAGAACACTACGACAATTACGACAATTTTTGGGATTATGTGGTTGGTACAGGAGCTGCGAGAAGAACTACGAAGATATAGCTGCACCTCTAAGCGAAATGCTCAAAAAGAACATAAAGTGGCGCTGGCTAACATTGCATCAGAAGGCGTTCGAAAATCTCAAGTCATCAATAGTAAATGCACCGAAACTAGCACATCTAGATTTTAAGAAGACGATGGCAGGATGAAGATCGTGATGTGGCTGCCATCAGAACATACATCGTAGATAACAATAGTCCACTGAGAAGCAATCTACGTCGACGAGTGGACAGAACACGAGCTAATTACACCGTAGCTGATGGGATCCTCTGGTACCATAGTCAACTGATGGTACAAGAAGTGCCAGTGGTTCCCGAAGAACGCCGACTTGGTTTTCTAAGAAGATATCACGACAGTGATGTAGCAGCACATCCTGGATGGAGAGAAACGTATCGTCAAATCCGTAACCGCGTCTACTGGTATGGGATGCAAGATGACATACGCAGATATGTAAAAGGGTGTGATACGTGTGCTAGAGTGAAGCCACTGAATAAGAAACCAAGTTCAGCAATGAGAAGTCGAAGACCTACCTCACCATGGGAGGTAGTCAGCATCGACTTGATGGGTCCATACCCAAAAAGAGCCCGGAAAACAATATTGGCCAATGCCGAAGAAAATGACCAAGTGGAGACGGGACTCAAGTTATCAACCAGGAGAGTCCGCCTGGATGCGCAATCAAGTGCTCAGCAATAAGGTGAAGGGTGTCCATAGTGAATTGGCACCGAAGTGGAAAGGGCCTTACAGAGTGCTGAGGAGTTTACCAGCTGGAATATATGTTGTGGATACAGTGCCTCCCACGAAGATACATGGAGGTCTCTTGAAGCCGGCCAGTGCTAGGACCGCCGCCAATGGGAATCTGGGAAGATTGAGTGTGGGGAACGAGGTGTTCGGCCAACTACTTCCAGATCGATTGGGGGGTCAAAGGCATGGAAGTGATGGAAGACGACGGAATGTACCAAGTGTGGACGAGCCAGAGGCCAGAGTATTAGAGCCAGGATACAACTTGCGGCCCAGACGACCGGCAATCGACAACAGGCGCCGTTGAAGAGTGAAGAACTAATGTGTACGTACACTTTTAAGTTATGCGAGCTAGCTAAATGTACTAGTACAATTGAAATAGTTCAAATAGTTCTTAAGTCAAAAATTGGTCGACCAAATATAATAAGCAAATTAGAAAATGTGTGTTGGCATCTAGAGGGGGAGATTTTGTTGTAATGAAAATTATTGAGAATAATTTTTTTGATCCAACACACATTTTAATTCTGAAATAGAAAAATATTAAGTAAAATATTACGGAAAATATTTAACAAAACAATATTTTTCTCCTTGCAAAAAGAAGGAGTTTTTTTTTTGAAAGAAGTACAAAAAGAAAATAATATAGGTCGATTTATTTTTTTTCTTAAACAAAGTTTTTTTTTAAGGCGAAAATGATAATAAGATTAATAGATGCTTTTGATTTAAAGTTTTTCTATTTTTAAAATCAAAAATTGAAAAAAAATTATTACATATAATTTAATTTTAATCAAAAGTCATACAAATTGAATGTTTTTAATAAATAACATGAATAGATCACAAATAAATAATTTTGTAAAAACAAGATAGTTTTTGTAAAACAAGTAAACAGAAGTAAGCTAGCTTACAGTAATGTATCATAAAATTTGTGTATAGATTTTGAATTCACACTGGCCGTGTTCATTAAGTCGCTGGTTGAATATCAACCAAGCGGGGTGTGACAATGGGTCAAACCCAAGGAGAGGTATAATTTTTAATTAATTTTATAAATAGTCTGAACACTCCGACTACGTCCATGGGTGTTGATATACTAAAATATTCTAGAAGCCTCCATGCGAAAATATATTGTCAAAATCAAAATATTTATTCAAAAAAACAACCATGTTCTCGAAGGATCATTGATGAGTATATAAACCGGTGACCAGTGTTGATTCAAATCAGTTTATTATCGACTATTGTCTGTTAGTATCAAAGTTGAAATACGGCTATTGTTTGATTAGTTCCAAGTATATAATTGTTGTTCAATCCAGATCAAGTTAAAGTTGGAATTTGTACAAGTAATTTGATCAAGAAATTCAAAGTTTGACATTATGTGAAAAAAATTAAAATAATTGTTCAAAAAGGAATTGGATAAACATTTTTTTTAAGCAATAAAATCAGGTTTTTTTTCGTTTCGTAAAAACTTGTGTTTAATTTCATTTTTTTTTTCTCTTTTCTTTAACAAAAAACGTGCGTGTCATTTCATTACAAAATATTTAGTAAAATCCATTACTAATATATTTCTTTTTGTTTTTGTCGAGTATCGGAATCATTGCAGGTTCGGGCAGCGCTCCTTTGAAGTAAAAAGAGAGCCAGGATACCGCGACACAGTAATGTGAGACCTATCTATTCACAGTCCCCCAAACACCCCCCCCCCCCCCCCCCTTAACCCATTCTTCCCACAAAAATCACACTTAAACCCTCCAATTCCTCCTTCCCTTAAAATTATCCCAAAAATATAACACCCAAAAAAATCCTCCCCCACCAAGGATTTTTTTAAACTTTTTTTACAATTCATGTAATGTTATTTTCTGCGACGCGGAGCCAAGGGGGGAACCCCCTTGCGAGCAGAGCGAGTTCTAATTATAAAATTAAAAATTTAAATATTACGAAAAATATTTAAGACATTTTTTTTTCTTCAACTGCAAAAAGAAAATGATCTAGTTTCGATTTATTTTATTTGTTTTGACAAAATCATACTTTTGCAATTTTTTTATAAAATAATCTGAATTTTTTGAATAAAATGATTTTCGATTTTAAATTGGATTAAGATTTGATTGCTTTTTATTTTTTTCTCATTACTTTTCTTAATCCAGAAAAATTATTCTTAATAATTTTCAATACAACAAAATCTCCCCCTTTAGATCTCAACACATATTTTCTAATTTTTTATTATATTTGGTCGACCAATTTTTCTAACTTAGGGCCAATACACACCAAAAGAGCAAAACTGTTTTAAACAGTGATATTCCGCCTGGTACTGTTTTGATAAAATAGAACATAAAATTACATTGCATACGCACACTGAGCAAAAACATTTTGTTTTGACTATGTCTTATCAGATTAACAACAGCGTCTGTTGTTAATTGCCGGTCGTCTGGGCCGCAAGTTGTACTCTGGTTCTATTTCCATGGCCTCTGGCTCGTCCACACTTGGTACATTCCGTCGTCTTCCATCACTTCCATGCCTTTGACCTCCAATCGATCCGGAAGTAGTTGGCCATTCCCCACACTCAATCTTCCCAGATTCCCATTGGCCGCGGTCTTTTGCACTGATCGGCTTCAAGAGACCTCCATGTATTTTCATGGAAGGCACTGCATCCAGTACATAGATTTCAGCTCAACTATTAGGTAAACTCTCAGCACCCTGTAAGGTCCTTTCCATTTCGGTGCCAATCCACTATGGACATTTTCCACCTTACTGCTGAGCACTTAAACGAGTCCCGTCTCCACTTGGTCGTTTTCCTCGGCATTGGCCAACATTGTTTGCCGAGCTCTTTCTTCATTCTCTTTGCCCTATCATTAATCCAATCTTGAATATCTAGAGGTTCTTCTTCAGTTTGAATTTTCCAATCCCCAGACTTCTTCATCTCTGCTCCCAGTAACAATTGGGCAGGCGAAAATCCAGTTGTTGGATTTGTTTTGTTACGTATTGCAAATACGGACTTGGTGTAGTTGTTGGTCCCAGTTTTTGTGTACTTGATCCAATAAGTATAATCGCAACAACTTCTTCAATTCTTGATTCTGTCGCTCCGTGGGGTTGACTCGTGGATGGTATATTGGAGTAGTCCATATTTCTGTATTCCAATCTCTATTCACTGCTTTTCATTCTTTTGATCTGAACTGGGGACCATTATCTATAGTACTACTATCCTATAGTACTACTATAGGATATCCATAACAGCTGAATACTTATCCTTCAGTACTTGGGCAATTTTCAGGGTCGTCGTGGCCCATAATGGAAATGCTTCGATCCATCTAATGAAAAGATCAGTCACGACCAATATATTCGTCTTTCCACGTGATGTGCGTGGGTATGGACCCATCAAGTCGATGCTGTCTACCTCCCATGGCGAAGTAGGTCTTCGACTTCTCATAGACTGACTTGGCTTCTTGTTCAGTGGCTTCACTCTAGCTCACGTATCACACCCTTTTACATACCTGCGTATGTCATATTGTATCCCATACCAGTAGACGCGGTTAAGGATTTGACGATACGTTTCTCTCCATCCAGGGTGTGCTGCTTCATCACTGTCGTGATACCTTCTAAGAAACCCAAGTCGGCGTTCTTCGGGAACCACTGGCACTTCTTGTACCATCTGTTAACAATGGTACCAGAGGATCTCGTCATCTAAATCATGTAAATAACTACTTCGGTAAATAATTTTTTTATGTAATCAAATCACACAAACAAGTTACAAACAGAATATCATGTTGTACTATAAATTGTATATATAAATATTGGATTCGTAAGCTGGAATAATCACAAAATATGTTTTGAAAAAAACAATGTTATTTTGTTATTCGTTTGAACACGTTTAGATTTTGGATGTATATAAAGGCCCGATTCTACCAATCCAATATTCAGTACAAATTTGACGTTGTAAGTTTAATATTACCATTCTTGGATTAAAATAATTAAAGTTGTTAAAAAGCGATTGTTCCAGTAAAAACAGTTGTACATTGTTGTATAAAGACGAGATAAGAGTCTTCATTATAATAAAAAGAAATTATTAAAATTAAAATTCTTTTTTTTTGTTCAAATCACTCAGGTTTGGAGATCATAGAAATTTTTTGTTTGTTTCATTTTAATTTTTTTTAAAGTGCGTGTTGTGCACTATTGACGATATTTAGTAAAACTTTTACTAATATTTTTTGTGTGTGTGTCGAGTATCGGAATCTGTTGTAGGTTCGACAGCGCTCCTTCTTGAAGGTTAAAGAGAGCCAAGATACCGCAACAACGTCATGAACATCTTCAAAAATTCATTTTGATCAAAAATACACAGGACTGGAAACTTTCCGAGAAAAATACAAACTAGCTCAATCAAAGGTCCGGAGAGAAATTCTTACACAAAAAAAGGAAAGCTGGAACAATTTTGTTGCTTCAATCAATACTAACTCCACCACAAAAGAGATATTAGAAAAAATACAAAAAAATTAAGTAGATAAGTACTAAGAACATTGATAAATTAAATGCCTTACATACTGAACATGGGCTGACTACAGACACAACAACAATAATAGAAAAATTATCCGATTATATCCTATATATCAAGTAATCAACAATACGGTGAAGAGTTTGAAATTTACAAAACAAGCACAGAACTACCCAACCTAATCAGCTGTGAAACTGCTGAAAAGATATACTACAACAGCCTTTTTAAATTACATGCATTCAAAACAGCACTACAATCCATAAAAAATAATGCAGTAGGCCCTGATAGAATCCCAATAATTTGCATCGAACATATGCACCAATCAGCGTTAAATCTATTACTTAAAACTATAAATATTATTTGGAAAGTAGATTAAATATCAAAATTAAATAACCATTTAATAAACATTTTAAAGCCCCAAAAAAACAAACTGCAACCTTCAAGCTACAGACTAATATCTCTAATCAACCACACAGCAAAAATTATGGAAAAAATGGTATATAACAGACTAATCTGGATTCTGGAAGAAAACTAAATCCCAAATAGACACAAACTAAATCTTCAACAAGTTCACAAATGTTTGAACAACTATTTCGGGGAAATATAAATACTCTCTACGCTGACTACAAACATATCTACACAGACGGATCTCGGAAAGCTACAGGGACTGCATGTGCCTTCATTTTGCAAAACCATAAACAACAATACATACTGAATGGCTACGCATCGAACTTTACCGCGGAAGCAGCTGTCATAAAACATGCACTACAATATATCCAAACAGTTAACATGCCCCAGAAGTACCTAATTGAAACAGACTCATTAAGCGTGAAACAAACTTGATTTTAAAATGTTTCTAATAAAAGAATTGTTCTGTTTTTTTCTTAATTTTCAGTAATATTATATTTTGAATTTATCGCGCCTTATTATTTCACTGATTTAAAATAATAGTTTGTAACACTGATTACGTAACAAATCAACTTCATATCAAAACAAATTAATGTCAAAATTAAACAGCTGACTTTCAAAGTATAACTAATTGGTTAGAAAAATATTAACAAAAAGAGTTTTAAAGAATTGTATATTTAAACAAGATTTACAATAAAATTTAAACGTATAATTACCCACAGATTATTAAACATAAATTTGTAACAATACAAATAACAATTTAATTATTTTACTAATTTAGAATATTGAATTTAAATATTCTTCGAAATAGCAACTATTTTAAACACGTCGTATATGCGATGCAATTATCAAGAGAAGTGTAATTGAATCATTATTTGAACCATGGTAAGCTTTGTTGTTGTTAGGAATATCATCTATTGACGCTAAAAGCTCGGCAAGAACCCATATGTTTTAGGATATCGGCAATAGACATTATTCCGAAATATCCAGTGCCGGGGTGAGTGCCACTTTAATTCAACCATATTATTAAAACCTGGTGAGATTAGTCAACATTCAAATAAACATCTGCATCTAAACAAAAATCGTTATTAAACTGTGCCTTCATCCCTTCATCAAAAGTACGTGAATCAAAAAATGTAAGATATTAAATATTATGATAATTCAATATCGTTACAAGCTTCTTGAAGCAATGGGAAATAAAATAAATAAAAAAAAACTGCACTGATACAACAAATACAACATTTATCCTACAGAATCCATGAAGCAAATATAACGGCAAAATTTCTTTGGATACCAGACCACACTGGTATTACAGGAAACGAAAAAGCAGATGAAGCCGTAAAAGAAGCACATATCACAAGAATACCAATTCTAGAAATAACCACACAAGATATGTACGATCAAACAGGCAAAACAAAAACTGCTAATTGTTCGAGATCTTACTTGGCAAACTATGCCTCTAAATAAACTAAAGAATTTAAAACGTGAATGTTCAGTGTGGAACTCATCCTTCCAATTGGATCGGGAATTTGAGATAGCCCTTGCTAGGCTTCTTTATGCTAAAGAAAACTCAAAGACCACAATGTGTAAAATGCAACACAACTATCATAGTAGAACATTTCCTTATCACATGTATGGACTATCAATAACAACAAACCAGGCGAAATATAACCTTCCAAACAACTTAGAAAAACTTTTGGAGGACGATGTACACACGCTGGATAAACTAAAACAATAACTACAAGAAACCAAAATAACAAAACAAATATAAAACCACCGATATAACTGGTTGTACATATGGCCCTAGGTGTTAGACGTGTAGCCGTTAAAGTAATTAAAAAAAAAGGTTCCAACATAGTTATGCAAAAAGTGTTACTTGAATGTATAGAATCCAAAAATATCACTGTATTCTATGTAAAATCGATATAAATACAATCTTTATTTATTTATTTCGAATTATAATCCAATAAATTTAAAGTTATCAGATGATTCAGTTATTCTTAAAAATTATCCAAGATATTTTCAAATATTTTTTTATCAAATTTCATTATTAATGTTTAAAGTTATTTATCGAAAAATGTAGATCTGTTTATCAAAATTTATAGTAACCAGAAATAAGCTGAGTTTACGGAGAAATATTTTGAATAATGTTTTTCACACACTACCTCTCATCAACTTAACTGGTGCTGCTCAAATGTTTGAAAATTCATCCCAATATCATCAGATGCATCAAAAATCTGTTGCCATTCTGGAAGACAAAGTTTACAATTCGTTCTGGTAAACGTACTGTCTCAACAGATTTGGTCACATATTATAAGCGTGGCGTATATTAAGGAGATAATCTTAGCCCGCTTCTTTTCTGCATCTCACGTATGCCTCTCTCCTTGCGCTTGCGAGAAGAGGCCGGTTATCGATGTGGCCCCTCGACAGACAAGAAGCATCAGGTAACTCATCTATTCTATATGGATGACCTGAAACATTATGCTTCTTCTGAGAGCAGTCTATCACAAGCTCTCAAATCTGTTCATCAGTACACGAAGGCTATTGGCATGGAATTCGGATTGGATAAGTGTGCCATCATACATTGTAAGCGGAGTCACGTCCCTAATTACGATGCAGACGCGCAGCTCATGGTTGGAAGGATTGTGAAACATCTCGATGAAAAGAGTTTTACACATACTTGGGCGTTGGTGAAAGTCAAGCTCTGGTATGTCCACTGTAAAGAAAGCTCTTCGTGGCAGGTATAGGCACTGTCTCAGACAAATTTAGGAATCCGAGTTATCTGGGAAACATAAGATTCGTGCTACTAATATGCTTGCCCTACCTATCCTTCTCTATTATTTTGATTCTATCAAATGGACAATACAAGAGCTTAATGAACTTGATAGAGGCACTCGCAAACTTATGAACATTTGTCTTAGTTTGCAGCCGCGCTCCTCGGTGCCTCGTAACTACCTCCTACGTCAGCAAGGGGGTAGGGGTCTCCTATCCGTCGAATGCCTATACGACAGATTAGTGTTAGGCATAGCTTAACACTAATAATATAGCTTAAAATTAAGTCTAATATTTTATCCGACTAATCGTGATCAAGATAATTTGGTCCTTCTTCCTCGATCCGACTTCGTTCAGCTGTTCAACGAGCTGAAATTAGCTCCGTCTTTCAAAATCATCGATCGCGGGACTATAAGGGTATGTTCTACCGCCATCTAGACTCCTGTGATCTCTTCGTTGATTTTACGTTTTCTTTCCTCCGATCAGCTGGACTCAAATCCGAAACAGAAGGCTTTATCATCGCTGCCCCAGATGGTGTGATAACCACTCTTACACACCAGAGGTACGTTTGGAAGGTAGCAGTCTCCAGTATTCGGTGCAAAGTGTGCACCTACATTCATCGTCATAACGCTGCCCTGCGTGCGCTGTACTACTTCTTGAGACACAAATATGAAGTGGAACAAACGCCAGTCTTACCAAATGCTCCCGAAGATATCGGATCTGTCGTCAAAACAAGAAATGTCTCATCTTTTGGAATTTCTCGCTTGCAACTACCAGGCAGTTCTCTGCTATTAAGCCTGATATAGTGCTCCAGGTTATTTCAGCTAAGAATATCTACGTCATCGAGTTCTCTGCGCCTGCAAAAACGAATATAGTCTTGAAAGAGGAGCAAAAACGGACTAAATACCTTGATCTTCTCCAAGAACTAGGACAACTGGACCCTGGCTACTCAGTCAAAATGGTTGTTCTCATTATCGGTTGCCTCTGTATACGCCCCACTTTAGAGTCTAATATTTCCACTATTCCGGTTTACAGGTCTCATCTTCGTCACCTTATCACCTCCATGCAGAAGGCTGTCATCATAGGCACCCTTCATACATTGAGATCGCATGGGACTGTCTTCAAGAAACATACTTGAAGTTATTTGATATTAAATTTTGCAGGTTCCACATCCGTGCGGTGCAAGGACGACCAGAGCACTACATGACAGACGAACGTACCCCCTGACTCGGAAGACAGACGGACTGTTTGGACATCGCGTTACTGACGGACGTACAGACTATAAGACCATAAGGTAGCGCAACTTCTCCAAAGAACGTGGCTACCTTCTGTGGATTTATGTTTGTTGAAGAGGTGGGTGGCACTGGCGTGTACATCCTGTATCCCCTCTCCCCTTTCAACTGACATAAATACTAGATTATCAAATGATAATTAATTAAAACTCTAGGTTTTTGAAATAAAATTTCAAAAATATATTACATAAATACGTTAAATTTTAAACATAATAATAATGGGATATTTAAAAATTAGTGGCGATGTACATTAAGGCTATATTACAACGGTATAATTATGCGCATGCGCAATATAGCAGTGAAGGTAAGGCATTTTTATTAATATAAAACTATTAATAACAAATAAACAATATATATGATCGAAAAATTATTAATAATGATCTAACAGATGTAAATTGATTAAAATTCATCGATTTTAGGGGTAAAAAGTAAATATCTTAATAGGGCGGCAAACCTGATGACTATAAATTGTTTAATTATTTATAAATAAATAAAAAACGAACAACCAATTTTTAAGGTCGGACAATAAAGAACAAACGACGAACGATTAATTAAAAATAATGAAAAGTGAAAAAAAATCTATGTGGGGCTAAATTAACTGAGCTGTATAACATTTTAATAAAAATAAAATACATTTAAACATATGAAGAGGTTCAAAGAGTAATTTAGTTTCTTTGTTATTCTACTTTCTGGGATACAAAAAGTATAATAGTTAATTTAAACATCAGTTTGTACTATGCAGTATTACAATGGCTGTAGTTACCGAACACGATGCGCTTTAAAGCGCGTCGACCCTGTACGACGCGCTACGAGTACTCCAAATACATAGCCATTTTTTTAATATTTATAATATAAATGCTTATTTATAGTGCCGAATTAAATGCTATTTTGACAGGATGCTCTGCAGTCGGTTATCCCCACCATATACTCTGCACCCAAACAATAGAATACAATAACGCGTAAACACCTTGTTTTCCTTGTGAATTGTCATTATTTCGACAAAGTATTTCTTTAACTTTTTGCATATTTGCAGCTGTATTTCAAATGCCGCTCAAGGAAAATATGATTAAAAAAATTGTCCAAAGAATGGCTATTTGAAAGAGAAGTCGAAACGGTTTTCTTATAGAATATTTTATTTCAAACTTAATCGCAGACTTAGTACTTTTTGTTTTTAATGAATTTAATTATTGCGATTTCTAGATAGATATAAATATAATTATATTAATTAAACCGTATCTAAATAGTTGAAAAGATTACACAAATATTTCGGTATAACACAAAAATCTGCATAATTATCCTACAATTATATATTAATTAAAAAATGGTATATTAAGTGATATGACGTATAAAGACTTTTTAAAATTATATTTAAAGAATATTTTTTTCATGCGATTACAGGTTACATATAAATTATGTTACATAATTCTTTGCATTGGTTAAAGGTTTTTAACATAAACTTGTAAATATCATTATTTTCGACGCTTATATTTTTTATAAATACGCACGTATAGACGTGGTCCTACCAACTAAAAATTGGTTAATAAAACAACGGCATGTTCATTATTAAGAATGTTCCAGCATGAAACCACTTTTTGACAGATTTTGATCATTTTTTTTCACAGGCAAAAAATAACGATTTCTAATAAATCCCGAACTTTCAGAATTATTGACTGTTTAGAAAGCGAGATAATTAATAGCAAAGTAATCAATCTCTCTCATTCGAAACATGTACAACTTCAAGCCCTCACAACTATTATATGTTGTATTAGTCTAAGATCCCGACCTATGTGGTGGACCCTTCACTCTTTTTCCAGGCGAAATATATTTTTTAAACAATAAAACAAATTAACAAACAAGAGCCAGGAGGGTTGTCAGCAAAAATTGGGTCCAGGCTATTTTTAATTAAAAATTTTTAATTGAATTTTTTTACAAACTTTTTTCCTGTGACAACTTAGTATCAATCGATAGTAAAAGACTTGTAGAAAGTGCCATCATACGATTGGCGGCCTTTTTCGAGTCCACATTACCTGACATCCAGGTGTAAACAGGTGAACAGGTAGTTAATTGCTCGTATCGCTATCCGGAACCAACCAAGTATCAAAATGTAGATAATTTTATTACAAATTTAATGATATAAGGTTATCATACTAAAACATGTCCAGACTAGAGGTTTTCACAACTTTTAATAGTTGCGCGCGAGTGGGAAGCGAGAGAGAACGCTTTCACGCACTGTTGTATGCTATAAAGAAGGACACACAATGCCAGATAACTATGCAGCCGTTGAGTGGAAGGACACAGTACGTATGATAACCTATATTCTCGATAGACTCTTTGGTGACAAGAATATCGTTATATTTAAAACCTTTTTCTTTTCGAAACAATAACTTCATGTAACAATTGTTAAATGATTCATCAATAAAATCAAATATTTTAAAGATCCGATTCCATTGCAATACCACTGTCCAATTGCCAGAATTGTTTGACGACACCGACGGATCATTCGACATACCACTACCATTAAGAGCCAATACAGTTATCATCAGAATTCATGTTTATATTTTAAGTTAATCACTGAGTGAAACAATATCACAAAATAATTTAATTTGTTGCCAGATAACACTTTATATGTGCCTGGCTCCCGCCCATGCGCAGCTCACCGCTAGCTTCTCCGTCTCTCGCTCTTTATAGTAGTGTAATGACTCCACAACTACTTCTGTTGTAAAAATAGCGGGTTTTTCCACAAAATATTTATATTTGTCGTGATTGTTTTTGTCTGGGCCTTTACGTTTTGCATTGAATTCAATAATAAAATTTTATTCTTTTGGAGTACTAAAAATTCAAAAAGAGTAAATCTAAGAAAACCCATCAGATTTCCACTGAAATTCTCCACCAAGAAACCGGACACCCCATTCTTATCCCATTCCAAAGATTATGAGGAATGAGGAATTATGAGATGGAATCTCATAATTCTTATAAGCTAAAAAAGAATGTAAAATATTTCTCTGTAAACAAATATCAGACAATAACAGCAATATGTAATAGTCATTAAATAATAAAAGACAAAATATTTATTATTAAAAATAAATTTATTTCGGCATTTTTAGCGAATTTCCTCCAAAGGAAATGCAGCTATTGTTTTTGCACCAATGTTGGAATATCGTAAAAATTTCGTCAAAGGTCCATCGATCCTACCTATTAGATGTTAAAAATCACTATCGCAAAAATTTGTATATATATATATATATATATATATATATATATACAAATTTTATCATATATACAGGTTGTCCCAGAACAACCTGGAACCCTTCGGTGAAGTTGTTCCTTAGGTCAAGACGAACTCATTTTACCATATAACATAGGTCCGGAAATGATTTGTTTATCCGCTAGCCGCCATTTTGTGTTTTTTGCTTTATAATTTATATCTACACAACGCGTTGTCCGATTGAATTGAAAATTGGGACGATTGTTGCTTTAGCATAGACCAATAATAGAAAAAAATTTGAATTTTCAAAAATGTATTTTCACAAAATGGCGGCTTTTAGAAAAATTCAAAAAATTCATAAATCTGCTTGTTTTTTGCTTACGTAAGTTTGAATTTTTCTGTTTGCTTTCAGAAAAATTCAAGAATTTCATAAATCTGCTAGTTTTTGACTTACGTAAGTTTGAATTTTTCTAAAAGCCGCCATTTTGTAAAAATACATTTTTGAAAATTCAAATTTTTTTCTGTTATTGGTCTATGCTAAAGCAACAATCGTCCCAATTTTCAATTCAATCGAACAACGCGTTGTGTAGATATAAATTATAAAGCAAAAAACACAAAATGGCGGCTAGCGGATAAACAAATCATTTCCGGACCTATGTTATATGGTAAAATGAGTTCGTCTTGACCTAAGGAACAACTTCACCGAAGGGTTCCAGGTTGTTCTGGGACAACCTGTATATATATATGATACCCATATAATATCATTTTATATATATATATATATATATATATATATATATATATATATATATATATATATATACTTTTTTAAATGTATGTGGACTCTCTAGCGGTACACTCTACATTCGCATGATCATATACTTTCCTTGTTTGTTACATTGAATAATGCAAAAGCCTCTCTCTCTCTACAAGGTTTTTTTTTTAATTTCTATTTAAAAAAATTTTTCTTATATATGCTGCAATTGATTTTAATGGATTTTAAGATGGCTGCCAGTTATGGATGTATTCTAATTATTCTAAACTTTTAAATTAGCTAAATATTTTTCAATTAACATATGAGGGAAGTAAGCTAAGTTTACTTTAAGTTTGAACACCTGGCTGCAGGTAACCGTAGCAGTAATAAGCAGCGCTGTCTGCTATTACAAGATTTTTCGTATCGTATACTATGTTATTTAACAAGCAAAATTCAATTAATACGTGAGGAATTTAATTATAAAAAAAATCAATTTATAATTAATTAATTAATGTTAATTGCAGCAGAACTACCCTGGCAGACATTACATTGCCAAATTGCTTATATTGCAATAAGCGTTTTCAATAATATTTCAATCAATTAATAGATGAGGGAAGGTTTCCTAATGCCGGATCTTAGACAATACATGAAATATATTTTATTGTAAAAAACTTTAAAAAAAAAATTCAATCAACTTCAAACAACACAAAAAGTCACTATATTAAAAAGCTAAAAATAACAATTTACAGATATAATCTAAAGACAATTCTTGCCCAAACCTATTACGTATAATATAGTATATGTAAATATACAAGGTATGTTTAAGATTGATCACGACTGTAACGCTTAAAAATATTGATCGTAAGTATAATTTAGTATATGTAAATATACAAGGTATGTTAAGTTTGATCACGACTGTAACGCTTAAAAATATTGATCGTAGGCATGAATGTTTGGTATATGTGTTCATAAAATTTGGCCATTTCTGAATGTCCGTCTGTTGGACACGATAAACCAAGAACGAAAAGAACGAGCTTAAATGTGTTCTAGAGTGCTTAATGGGCAAAATCGGACTATATTTGGGTAAAACAGCTTATCTTTGAAACCATTGAAACCATTTCTCATAATTTGTGATTATATGTTCCTCGGAAAGAAATTTTAACATTCGAATACGCAGAATTGTTTACAATTTAATCATTGATATACAACTGAGTATATACTGGGTATTCAAGCATGTAAGTCAGTTAGTTGTAACATTACTTCACAGTCGAACATAGAATCTCCTCCTTCTTTTTTTGAAGTTGGTTAAAATAAACTATACAATAATTTTATTAAAATTTTGTTTTAATTTTGAAATGTCAATTTTGATTGTCGTTTTCATAGTAACTATAAACTATAATCGTTGTTTATCGTTCTATTTTGGCTATTAATAAATTTAATTTTTGCAAATACTAAAGTCATATCAGATATTATATTTAATTTTGATCACACTAAATTTATGACCGCTAGAGAGTGATTTATGTATTCTAAGGAAATTCGCTAAGTTGACGCAGCTCCTACGTAACGAATGTTTCTCAGTATTAAAAGGACAAATAGTTTTTTTTCTATGTAATTACAATGTCCTCCTTTCTTACTCTCATTCTTATTGTAAATTTGTATAATATTGCTACGCCTACTATAATAAAAATTTTCTGATATTAGTTTACAGAGAAATATTTTACATTCTTTTTAACTTATAAGAATAATGAGATGAAATCTCTATAAAATTTCTCCTCCAAGTAATGTCATTTTTTAAATATAGTTAAAATAAGTTGCCCTTCTACTTTAAATATGTTCCCCTTTCGCCCATATAAGGTTCACTACATTTGAATTTGATTCTAGTAATCGATTCTATAATAGATAATCCTAGTATGGAATCCTAGTATGTATTTTTTAAAGATAATCATAAAACTCCTCCGAAGTAACTTTTGTTATTTTGCTAAAACATAATTAATTACAAGGTTAAATTGAATACAATTACAATACACTTACTTGTGCATGTTTTAAATTAACAATATTTTTTAGTTACTATTTTTTTTATACATAAAATTTTTTTCCCAAAATCAAATTTTTTGGTCATTTGGACACTTTTAACTTCTGCAAATTTATGAAAAGTCTAATTGGATTGTAAACTTGCAGAAAAGAAATTTGTCGAACTATATCTTATGAGTTTAATTTCAAGTCATAGATAACTGCTTTTCCGCTTCTGGGAGCGGTTAGTCCTCAACCTACACTTCTGGGAACATTGTCTTTTAATTTATATTTTCAAAATGTAATACTACACCAATTTTCAGAATTATATTAGATCGTTTTTTGTTTTGTTTAAAACTCTACACGATTAACCCTCCACCCACACTCTTTGCCTCCAATGTGACCTCTGCAAAACTGGAAACTTATGATAAAAAATCACGACTATATTCGATCAGTTCACTTTTATGTAGCCAGCTCTCTCAGACCAATGGAAATACATAGACCATTGAAAACTGGTATTTGTAGAAATTATAATTTGATAAATATAATATTTAATTTTAATAAAAGTTTGTTTTATATAGGTGTTTCTCAATATATACGACATACTTTTAAAGCTCTCAGAGATGTAACGTCTTAAAACTGATGACCTGTTAGGTTCATTTCCCCAGCGCCCCTCACCATCAAATTTCGAGTTGAAACAGATATCAATCGTTTGTACCTCGTTTTTACCTGATTGTACCTCAATTTCCGTCGTTTGTACCTCAACGGTTTTCAAATTAACCCTAATTTTATTTCCAGCCAGAATTTCCTCGGCACCCCCACCTTCAAATTTCGAGTTGAAACCGATATCTGATTGTATTTTAAGTCCTGTCGTTTGAGGCCCAACCGCTCCCAGAAGCGGTAATGCAAATTTGTTTACTGCAAGTTTACGATACAATTAGACTTTTCCACAAATTTGCAGAAGTTAAGTGAGGCTAAATGACCAAAAAATTTAACTTTCGGAAAAAATTTTTATCCCACTTCTGGGAGCGGTCTCAACCTACACTTCTGGGAACATTTGCTTTCAATTTCTATTTTCAATATGTAATACTACACCAATTTTCAGAACTATGTTCGATCGGTTTTTTTAATCAAAACTTTACACGTTTGACACCTCACCCACACTCTCCGCCTCACCTGAGACTTCTGCAAAATGCGGCTCTTCCTTTGACGATATCATGAGAAACTTATGAGAAAAAATCACGACTATGTTTTATCAGTTCACTTTTATGTAGCTCACTTAGTCTATTATGTATAAAGATGATTATTGAAATAATCAAAGATAACTCTAGGTTTTTGAAATTAAATTTCAAAATTCGCCACAATTCCTAGGTCTTTTGTATTTTAGTTGTTGGGTATACTAAAACCATTATATAAAAAATGATTGTGGAGTAATTTTCATCTTTATGCAACAATATTTACCAAAATACCAGCACACCATTATTATTTCTAATATCTAGAGCACGGTAGTGCGACAAGCCGAGTTTAAGGGGTTTTTGTCTGTGTTTGAATTTTTATCTGATGATGAAAAGGAAACTTTTCTAAATATATAATATAAATTCAATAACAACAAGAAATTTCAAATCAAATGTTTTAAATTTTTTATAAAAATAAACATACACCGAATAATCCAAAAAATCCAAATAAAAATAATAGATCATGGAATTGGGACGAATTTTGATAGTTAATTTCAAAAACTTGAGTTATCTTTGATTATTTTAATTAATAATCTTTATTCATAATTCATATTGTTAGTAGCTAAAGAAACATGTAATTTTTATATATTTAAATTGTTACATTTAATTGTAGTGTCTTTTTGTAAACCACTGAGATACAAACGATGCGACTTGAGGTACAATCAAGTACAAACGATTGATATCGGCTTCAACTCGAAATTTGAAAGTAGGGGTGCTGAGGAAATGCTGACTGGAAATGAAAATAGGGATAACATGAAAACCGTTCAGGTACAAACGACGGGACTTGAAGTAGAATCAGGTACAAACGAGGTACAAATGATTAATATCGGTTTCAACTCGAAATTTGAAGGTGGGGGTGCCGAGGAAATGCTGGCTGGAAATGAAATTAGGGATAATTTGAAAACCGTTGAGATACAAATGACGGGACTTGAAGTACAAACAGGTACAAATGAGGTACAAATGATTGACATCGGTTTCAACTCGATCGGTTTCATCGCTTTCAATTTGAAGGTGGGGGTGCCGAGGAAATGCTGACTGGAAATGAAATTAGGGATAATTTGAAAACCGTTGAGATACAAACGACGGCACTTGAGGTATAATCAGGCAAAAACGAGATACAAATTATTGATGTCAGGTTCAACTGGAAATTTGAAGGTGGGAAGAAGCTGGCTAGAAATGAAATTAGGAATAGTTTGAAAACAGTTGAGGTACAAACGATGGAAATTGAGGTACAATCAGGTAAAAACGCGGTACAAACGATTGATATCGGCTTCAACACGAAATTTGAAGGGGGAGGTGCCGAGGAAATGCTGGCTGGAAATGAAACTAGAAATTTAAATGTGGGGGTGCAGTATTTACTCAGCACCCCCAAATGAAACTAGTAATAAATTGAAAATTAGTAATAATTGAGGTACAAACGACGGGACTCCAACAATCAGGTACATACGATTAATACCGGTTTCAGCTCGAAATTTTGATGTTGGGGTCAAGGCCCATGACCTGTTCATAAATTAGTTTATCAATAGTCAATAACGTAATAGGGGTACGATAAGTCATCAAAGGTATCAATATATATGTTTAAAATATATTTATTTTTATATTATCTTTTGTGTACACTTAATCGTCTTTTCGTCGTTTGTGTACGTTAATACAATATGAGTACTACTGTCAATTTCCATTGATGTTACATATACGCCGGTCAAAATCAACAATAAATTCGCAAAACATGATGTATCCCTGATTTTTTAGTATGTTGTTTGGACCCATTAGGGCTATGTATACCCAAGTTTACAATTGTCAAAAAATTTTTACACGTGAAAAACAGCGAAATTTTTGGACTTGTTTCAGATTCTGCTCTATATCTCCTAATCCATGCATTTTTCATCGAAAGCTCTATACATTTTCTAGAACATTAAATTTGTGACATCTTAAGCCCAACCGGAGCTCTGTAGGTCAATTGATTACCGAATTACGGCACTTTGAAAATAGGTCAGTTTTTCCAAAAATTGAAAATTTTACTTTTAGACCTTCTTTGACCTACATTGACCTACAGAGCTCCCGTTGGCGTTAATTTGTCACAAATTTAATTTTCTTAAAAGACGTGTAGAGCTTTCGATGAAAAATGCATGGATTAGGAGATATAGAACAGAATCTAAAACAATTCTAAAAATTTCGAAGTTTTTCGTGAGTAAAAATTTTTCCACAACTTTTTTGGAGTTGCAAACTTGAGTATACATAGCCCTCATGGGTCCAAACAACATGCTTAAAAATCAGAGATACAACATGTTTTGTTAATTTATTGTTGATTTTGACAGGCCTATTTGACTATTTGTCTAATTTGATTGACTGATTAATTGTTGAAGTTACTATACTTTTGATTACTTACGTTTATTATTTATGTTTATATTAAAATACATTTCAACGTTTTTTTAAATGATTACATAACCAACGCTCCTGGCACGGCGCTCCGAAGCGTCAATCTGGAGCGACGCGCCAGGAGCGTGAGGTTGGAGTGTGGTAGACAAAAAGAGCAACACTCCTGGATACGCGCCGTGAGCGAGAGTTTGTAACGTACGCGCCAAAACCCTCTAAGTATATACAATAAACAAAGGTTTCCGCCAAGGCTGAATTTCCACGCACCGCTCCAAGCTCTGTGGGTAATAACCAGTCAGTCGAATTGAATACTTTGCATTTGAGTGGACCATGTTAACATTATTTAAAAAAAGAGGAGTGCTATTGCTTGTGTACTGCATGTAATATGTGAAAATGAAAAGAGAACCCCGTGAAAAATGTGGGTTAAGCAGTGGAGATTGAATAGAGAACGCTTTGGCAATATGCCTTTATTGAAGGAACTCAGAAAAAATGAACGACAAAACGTTTCAGGTTATTTTAAATTTAGTTCGTCCTAATATTGTCCCGATTCCACATTACGCACTGATGTAAATAAACAGTATGTAAATAAACAGAAATAAATAAATACACAGAAATAACTTCAACACTTGTCCGAGGCGGAGTGAGAGGTGTGGAACATTAAATTGGAGCCTGTGTGTATATGATGGTACAGTTCCAAGCCTGCACTCCTGCCACGTCGCTCCAACTCCACCAGCGTTTACATACACAGGATTGGAGCGCACGACTGGAGCGTCCGCTCCAAAACTGTCGAAAAAACTCCGTGTGTAAACGGCCCTCATGCCTTCTTTTTCATTACCAAACCAAATAACAAAAGATAGGAAAGGTTATAGAACATTTCTGGAAAAATGCGATTTTACCTTATGTGGGTTTTTGAGAGAACTACGAGGCTTATAGACTTCACTTTGCGCTTAATTTATTGCTAATTAAATTGCCTACAAGTTATATTCTGCAAGTTCTGCTCGCAAGACCAATGCTTTCAACGCAATTTCGGTCCAAAGAAGGTCTAAAACTAAAATTTCCAATTTTTCACCGTCTTAAAACTGATGACCACTTCATAATTTAGGTCATCAATTAATTGTCAAAAACGTCATAAGGATTCAGGTCATCAAAGATATCAATGATATATTTATTTAATTTATTTTCCTTTAAAAAATGAATAAAATTATTATTGTATTAGTGTGTAGGAATGTTCAATTCAAAATACTATGCAATAAGTTATAATACTTTTCCGCGGTATCCTGGCTCTCTTTAGCCTTTAAAGGAGCACTGTCGAACCTACAAAAGATTCAGATACTCGACAGACAAAAAAAACACAAAATATTGTTGATTTGATTAAAAAAAAAAAGAATTTTAATTTAATTTTGTCAACAATGTTTAATTTATAACGTTGATATTAAGCGACTAATACTAATTTTAAAACAGATAATTTTAATTCAACAATAGTTTACTTTAAACTGAATATACTCGAACAATAGCTTGTTTTAAACTTTAATCTTAATCAAACAATGCCAATTTAAAAACTGATTTGAAATCGGTAAAATGCTTTCTTTATATAGTGTCCTGGACTATTCTAAAACAGTACTTGTTTGTACCAAACAAAAAATATTGTTTCTCGAAAACATATTTTTTTATACTCTTGAACTCAGTTGTGCTTCAGCCATAGTCGTATTCAAAGGGGTCAGAAATTGATAAAATTTATTAAAAGTTATAATGGACTGACCGAATGCGAACCAATATAATACAATACAATAATACAATACCCCGCTTGTCAGATACCTAAAGGCACCGCCCACCGGGTCGTGTATAATATACATTAAATATTTACCGAAGCTTACAAAAAATACCTATGTTCAAAATTGAATTCGTACTTTCAAAACATGTTTTGAAACAAAATCATACTTATAAATTGTATTTGATTTTTTTGATTTTAAAATAACTTTCTTTTCAATTAATTTACTAATTTTTTTTATTTTTGAAAAAAAAAATTTTGTTAAAGAAAAAAAAATTAATCAGTTTTGATTACACATTATCACATTATTTTCTTTTTGCAAGAAAAAAAAAACTCCTTTCTTGAGGATAAAAATATTGTCATTTTAAATATTTTTCTTTTATACTTTCTCTGGTATCTAGAACTTTTCTTTTATATTTAGAACTTTACGTTTATATACTTAATAAACAACAAAATCTCTCCCTTTAGACCCCAACACATATTTTCTAATTTTCTATTATTTTTGTTGGTCGACCAATTTTTAACTTAGAACTAATTGATAATTGCATTAGTACATTTAGCTAGCTTAACTTAAAAGTGTACGTACACATTCTTCAGTTCTCAACGGCGCCAGTTGTTAATTGTAGATCGTCTGGGCCGCAAGTTGCACCCTGGTTCTATTGCCGTGGCCTTTGGCTCGTCCACACTTGGTATATCCCGTCGTCTTCCACCATCTTCATGCCTTTGACCCCGAATCGATCCGAAAGTTGGCCGAACACCTCGTTCCCCACACTCAATCTTTCCAGATTCCCATTGGCGGCGGCCCTTGCACTAGCTGGCTTCAAGAGACCTCTACGTATCTTCGGGGGGGGGGCACTGTATCCAGTATATAGACACCAGCTGGTAAACATCTCAGCACCCTGTAAGGGCGTTTCCATTTCGGTGTCAATCCACTATGGACACCTTCCACCTTACTGCGGAGCACTCGATTTCGCATCCAGGTGGACTCTCCAGAATTATAAAAGATTTCCGTCTACACTTCGTCGTTCTCCTCGGCATGGGCCAACATTATCTGACGAGCTCTGTCAACATATTCTTGCGTTACATAGGTTTCGCTCTTTGACCCATTCTTGCAGGTTTTGAAGTTCTTCTGCAATTTGTATTTGCCAATCCCAAGCTTCTTCATTTCTGCCCCCAGTAACAATTGGGCAGTCGAAAATTCGGTTGCTTAATTGCTGGTCCCAATTTGTATATTCTTGACCCAACAGATGCAAACGCAACTACTTTTGCAACTCTTGATTCTGACGTTCCGTGGGGTTGGCTCTTGGATGGTATATTGGAGTGGCTCATATTTCTGTGTTCCAATCTCTGTTCACTGCTTTCCATTCTCGTGATATTAACTGGGGACCATTATCACTACGTACTGCTCTAGGATACCCATAACGGCTGAATACTTTCAAGTATTCAGAAGTGGGTCCAAGTTTCTTGCTGGCATAATTTATTATTCGTTTCGTTTTTCCATCATCTTCTAGTTTAAATAAAATTGCATCCAATCCGACGTCACTAGCATCCGTGTTTCAACAGAACGTCTTCTTAAAATTTGGATGTGCTAGTTAGGGTGCAATTACTATCGATGATTTGAGATTTTTGAACGCCTTCTGATGTCAGTCAGCGCCACTTTATGTTTTTCTTGAACATTTCGCTTAGAGGTGCAGCTATATCTTCATAGTTCTTCACGAAGCTTCTGTACCAACACATAATCCCAAGAATTGTCGTAGCTGTCTTCGTGTTCGTGGTACATGATGGTTACTGATAGCTTCATTTTATTCAAGTCAATGCCGTCTTCGCTCAAAATGTGTCCCAAGTATTTGACTCTATTGCTCCCAATGACACATTTGCATTTCTAGTCTTTCAAGTACAAGATCCAGGCGGTGTAAATGTTCCTTGACTGATAGACTGTATATGAGTATGTCATCCAGGTAATCTTTGATGTATCCAGATAGAAATTCGTTCATTAAACTCTGGAACGTAGCTGGATTCTTCAATCCAAACGGCATGACGCGAATTTGATAGAGACCTCTTGGGGTGGTAAATGCAGTATACTCTTTCGATTGTGGATCCATTTCAATTTGCCAGTAACCAGTTTGAAGATCCAATGTAGAAAATGTTTTGGCACCATTAACTTTTCTCAAAATCACTTGTAGATCTTGAATGGGAAACACTTTAATTTTAGTATAAAAAAATATATAGTGACCCTCTTATCACACCCCAAGTAAATTATACCACTCCGGTAGTCTATACACTACCTTTTCATTAAAAATTCATGATCAAGTATCAAACGGTTCCGTAGGCCAGGTACAACCATTACTTCAATATTGAACCTCTTTCTCGATAGCATTATATCCATACACATTTTTTCAAAGAATCTTTAAGATATTGCCGCATGTGGCTCCACTCCCTGTACTATCTCTGGCAGAGCGCCATTTACCACTACTTCATGCCAATTCTTCGCTTACAACATTGTGTGATACCTGACTAAAATAACAAATAATCAATGGAAAAGCTGAATATTATTATGTTTTGAGTTTTCAATAATAATTTGGAATGATGGATGACTTGTTGGTAGGCTCTAATGATGCCCAAAATTTCAATTCTGGAAATTACATCAAATGAAGCTAATTAATTATTACTAAAAACCTTTTAGGACCGTTTTCTAGAAACTCTTTTAGTTTGTTCTTGTGTAAAAAATCTTCGTTTTGTTAGCCTTTAATATTTTTATTAAATAAAACAAATATTTGAAGTTTTCGTAAATCACTTTATTTGACTAGTTTTGGAGCACAGAAACTAGTTCCTTCCTCAGAAATAAAAACTGGATTGATTTTACTTCATTTTTGTGTTCCGGAACTAGTCAAATAAAGTGATTTTACGAAAACTTCAAATATTTGTTATATTTAATATTTATAATGAATTTTCTTCGTCAAGTAACGACCCATTCAATACAAAATTTAATATTTTAAGTATCTCATTTAAAATTCTTTAGCAGTCACATTTGTTTTGATCATCACTGAAAATTTACTTTTATGGACATACGATTTTTTATCTCTTGGGCATAAAAATACACCAAGATTTATTAAAGTTGGAAAGTCAATAAATAAATATCTTGAAATTTTTAAAATTAAAAAATTTATCGTCATATATGTTAATAAAAAAAACAAGTAACATAACAACTAAGTTAATTGTTTGAATACAAAGTATATACTGAGTTGTATATCAATGATTGAATTGTTATCAATTCTGCGTATTCGAATTGTTAACAATTCGCTTTCCAAGGAACAGTTAAACACAAATTATGAGAAACCTGACGAGTATGAAAAAATGTTCAAACAAAAGTTGTTTATTTTAAAAAGAAGAAGATTTTTTGTTTACAAATTTTTCAAAGATGTATATTTTCCTACCTGGCGGGAAGGGGGGGGGGGTTAACATGTTCCGATTTGCATATTAACGACCTTACTTTTTTGCTGTAGAACACACACACAAAATTTCAGCTTGTTATCTCTTTTCGTTCTTGAGTTTAGGGTTCACGGACAGACGGACGCACATGCGAAAATGGTCGAATTAGGCCATTTTATGAACACATATGCCAAACATTCATGCCTACGATCAATATTTTTAAGCGTTACAAAGTCCAAACTTAATATACCTTGTACATATACCGGGTATAAAAATATATTAATATTATTAACAATAATAATATTAAAAAAACTTTCAATCACATTTGACATTACAAATTGGTAATTCCGGTGAAGCACAACGACTAACAAACAATAACACAAGGCCCTATAATAAATTTTAAGGGCATTCACCTTATGGAAAAAAGTATGTATTATTAGTACAGTAAATAGCACAGAGATAGTAGCGTGCATTAACTTTAAATACAATTAAATTAAATATATAGTCACTATATAGAAATGCAATATGAATCGGTGATTCACAATAAGTTTATTGATGATTTTAATTCATTGAAAATTTTCATATGAATTGAAAATAACAGACATAATCGGTGCTTATTTCTGGTTAAAAATTATGTATAAGTGATCCATCAGTATCGGTTGTCTCATGAAATCTACTGACGTCAGTAAGCCTGTGCATTTACATTGTTTTAATAAAGGTTTGTTGCAACCCATCTATTTAATTAAAACCTACAGACTTACTATTTGACAACGCACAGCCTAAGCCGGTGGGTCTAGAAGCATGCAATTTCTTCCCCAAAGGGGGTTAAGTAGTGAATGAAAGTTTGTATGGAAGTTCGTCATTTGAAGGTAGAAATATGTAAATTGCTGTTCAGGCTTCTGTCCATAACTAAAAGTCAGTTGTATCAGCGATTTTGGAAATTAATCCCCAAAGGGCGTAAAATAAGGGATGAAATTTTGCATGGGAAGTGCGTCATTTTTTAAGATAGTAACATGAAAGTTACTATTTAGGCTTTTCACATTTGAAAAAATCGGATGTTTCTTAAGATGACACGGCTAGAATAACATAAAATCAAAAGAGTGGACATTTCACCGGAAATGTTCAAAATGTATATTTGTATCCCTGGTTCATAAAAAGTATATTCTTAGAATAATTCCAGGGCAATAAGAGCATACTTTTAGTTATGTTATATGGAATACCATAAACCAAAGTTGTGGATCTGTGCCTGTTAAGCACCGATCTCATTCTAGCGGGCCATTGTCAAAGCAAATCCAAAACCATTTTACCACTCATTAGTTTTTAGGAAATATTTGGCTTTGTATAATAGAAAAATAATGGACGTTTACACGTCGACCAAAATAGTTATATAACCTGATATTATAAAATCTCAGGTAATTGGATTACTCCAATACTTGCAAACATTTGATACGCAGGAACTGCGTCAACCTAGCTAATTTTCTTAGTTTACGTAAATAACTAACTACCAGTCACAATTTTAGTCTGATCAAAATAAAATGTCGTAGCTGATATGATTTTGGTATTTGCAAGACCAATTTTATAAATAAATGGCATAGGTCAAGGAGAAAAGGGCATAGAGAAAGAAGAAAACATAAAATATCTCTCTTAATATAAGAACAATCGAAAAATGTATAAAAAACAAAGTTGTGGAAAACCATGTTTGCTACAATTCATTATCTTATCATTTTTCTCAAACTGTATTGTGTACGGAGATATTTACAATTTTAACTTTCAATAATAATAATAATAATCAGAAAGAGGGGTACCGCATACGAGTCCCTAGCACCTAGACCAAGGGGTCCTCTGTGCACTCCTTGAGAACAACCCGTCACCCGAAGGCGAGACGCCTCCTGGCAAGAGGTGCTATTTTAAGCAGATGAAGCTATAGGATTCTGTCGAGGCCAGAGAGAGTTCACAGACACATAATATATATATATATATATATATATATATATATATATATATATATATATATATATATATATATATATATATATATAATCGATATACGATAGATATATATTCGTTAGGTCAAAGAATCGATCGTGGTCCTGTATATCTGATAAGTGGTATGAGTAATTTTTATATCCTCCACAAGTGGTGTGTTGAAATCTATCTATCTTTCTATCTATCTATCTATCTATAAAAAAATAGGGGTTGGTGATAGAAGAGTGGAAATTTAGGATTGTATGTATGCCATATACTAAATGCAACATATTTTAAGCCAAAAAAATAAAAAAATTTCCAAAAAAATAAAAATAAAAGTAATGTTGGGGTGGACCAGAAAACACATACACCCTTCTTTTTGCGTCGGGTTAAAAAAGAACAAAATTATAAAGAAAGTTTGGATTTATTATTTTAAGGAATTTTTTTGTTATTATTATTTTCTGTTTCTGATAAAGATTCTTCATTACGACATATTTTTGATGCCCTCGCCTGGGAACTATTTCTAGAAAGTTGAGATCTTGTACTAAATTAGTACTTCTTTGTACTAAATTATTTGCTTAACTGTTGAATAGGAATTACCCATTTTAATTGAACTCGTCAACCTGGTTGACGAGTTAATTTTTTCATATCAGTATTTAATTTAATTAATAAATTCAATGATAATGAAATTTGTCGGAGTATACGCTATAGTCTTCTACAGTTTGTCATACGTAACCGAAAGGAATTTCGACAAACATCGTATGTTGACACGAAAGTATACACAAATAAACAAGTATTAAATAAATATCACTTCAGCAGAAGTAAATACTGTCTAATAAATAAAAAATTAGAATAATATGAAAAAGTTGGCTGTTGCATCACAGTCGTCTTTGGTGTAGAGGAAAGCATACTGGACTAGTTATCCAGAGGCCCGAGGTTCGTTTCCTGGTTGACGAGTTAATTTTTTCATATCAGTATTTAATTTAATTAATGACTCATCTATATAAAACCGAACCCACTTCTAGACATGCTTCTAGACACACTTCTAGAAAGTAGTGGTTTTTTGCATTTGTCACGAACTTGCTTGAAACCGACGGAAAAAATCGGAAAACTTCAATTTTTTCGTCTCCAAAATTACGTTTTTCTGTTCTATATATGCTAGAAAGATGGAATTTTTACAAATAGACCCGGAATAATGTCAAATAAACAAAAAACTTCATTACCTCCATCGCAAGCCCCCGAAAATGGGAAAAACATCCCTAAAACTGACCTTTTCACTTCTATTCATGCTAGAATGATTCGGTTTTTGCATTCGACGCGAAATTGCTTCAAACCGACGAGAAAAATCGGTAAACTTCAATGTTTTTAGTGCAACCCTCCGGAAAATCGGAAAAACCTCCAAAATTACTTTTTTCTGTACTTTACAGGCTAGAAAGATGGAATTTTCATTAATCGACCCGCAATAACGTCAAATTAACATAGTAATTTGAAAAATTTCATTACCTACATCGCAAACCAACCCCCCCCCCCCGAAAATGGGAAAAACTTCCTTAAAACTGACCTTTTCACTTCTATTCATGAATTTTTTCATTCGACGTGGACCGGGTTTAAAATAATAGGATTATTTTAAAAATGTAAATTTTTCCATCGTTACCCTTCGCAAATGGGATAAACACCCCTAAAACTACCCCTTTTCTTGTAAACATGCTCGGAAGATGCAGTTTTTTATATTCGACGCTAAACAGCTACAAATTAAGAAGGTTATTAAAAAAACTTACAAACTTTCATCGCTTCCTCCCAAAAAACATGTGAACAGCACCTCCGAAGCTACCCTTTTAACTTCTTTTCATGGTAGAAAGATGGAATTTTCACCAATCGATCCAAAATAAAGTCAAACTAACAGAATACCACGAAAATTTCATAACCTACATCGCAATCCCCAAAAAGAGGAAAAACATCCCTAAAACTGCCCTTTGCACTTCTTTTCATGTTAGAAAGACCGGGTTTTTTTATTCAACGTGGAACTAAGAGTAAAAAGAGTAAAGTATCGTGAAGAGTAAAGAAACGCAAAGCATACGCGAAGTATAACAAAACGCGTAGCGTTTTGTGCGAAGTCTTCGGCTTCGTATATTTAAGCCTTTCAAAAAGGATTGATATCCGACCAAAAACATAAATGTAAGAAAGGGCCGAGTTTTCGGTAAAAACCTTAATGAAATAGTTCCTTCTTAAAAAGTGATGATATGAAAGTAAGGACCGAGCAATTTACAAAGTAAATAGCTCTAGACTTCATATAATAGTTGCTTCTTAAAAAGTGATGATATGGAAGAAAGGACCAAGCTATTTACAAAGTAAATAGCTCGGTAAACTATTTACTAAAAACATTAATGAGAGGTAAATTGATTAAATGTAAGAAATTAGTTTTCCCTTAGTATGTTTTTAAAATTTTAAATAACGCGGCAAGTTATTTTTTCTGATGAGTATTTAAAATTTAAATATTTTACAAATATTTTAAAACTTGCCACGTTATATAAAATTTTAAAAACATACTAAGGGAAAACTTACGAAATAAATTTAAACCAAATTTTTTCTGACATTCAATCAATTTACCCCTCATTAATTTTTTTTAGTTAATAGTTTACCGAGCTATTTACTTTGTAAATAGCTCGGCTCTTTAATGGGATATCATCACTTTTTAAAGAGCAACTATTATATGATGTCCTGAGCTATTTACTTTGTAAATAGCTCGGTCCTTTCTTCCATATCATCACTTTTTAAGAAGCAACTATTATATGAAGCCTAGAGCTATTTTTTTTGGTAAATAGCTCGGTCCTTACTCTCATATCATCACTTTTTAAGAAGGAACTATTACATTAAGTATTTCCCCGAAAACTCGGATCTTTCTTACCTTTATGTTTATGATCGGATATCACTCCTTTTTGAAAGACTTAAATAAACGACGCCGATGGTTTCGCACAAAACGCTTCGCGTAACAAAATAACATACGCTTCCGTATGCTTTGCGTTTCTTTCTTAGGTTGCAATAAAAAATATTAAGTTTTTCGAAATAACTTCCTAATTTGTAGCTATTTAGCGTTGATTAAAAAAAACTGCATCTTTCTAGCATGTATAGAACAAAAGGGTTGGTTTTGGGGATATTTTTCCCAAGTGCGAAGGGTTGTGATGGAAAAATTATCTTCCTTCAAAAATTTTTGTTATTTTGAACCTGTTCCACGTCGAATGGAAAAAACCCGATCTTTCTATCATGAAAAGAAGTGAAAAGGTCAGTTTTAGGGATGTTATTCCCATTTAAGGTGGGGTTGCGATGTAGGTAATAAAATTTTTCAAAATATTCTGTTAATTTGAAGTTATTTCGGGTCGATTCGAGAAATTTCCATCTTTCTAGCATGTATAGAAGAGAAAAACGTCATTTTGGAGGATGTTTTTCCGATTTTCCAGGGGGTTGCACTGAAAAAATTGAAGTTTACCACATCCAGACATTTTTTAATTTTTGTTTTTTTTATTAATAAAACAATTAAATGTGTAACACTTGTATATTTATTGTACAGAATCTCATATGTTCGGTATTAACCAATAGTATTAAAAAAATTTTCTGAATTGTATGTCATGTAAAATCGGTTTTAATATATATATATATATATATATATATATATATATATATATATATATATATATATATATATATATATATATAATAATATAAACACTTAACAAATATACAAACACAAAATATCTCTCTTATTAGAACAATCGAAAAATACGCAAGGAATAAAGTTGTAGGAAATCAAGTTTGCTACAATTCATCAACTTATCATTTTTGCTCAAACTCTAATGTGTACAGAGATTTTAAGGAATTTAATTTTCAATCTGAAATCGTCAATATTAGTGTAACAGAAAAAATGATAAGAAACAATATTATAGTAAGACTTAGTATCTAGAACTTTAATTCTTATAAATTTTTCGAATATTAAGGGATATATGTCAAATTTAGTGTTTACCCCTCCCTCTAAACCCCCCTTTCCTCTTGCCCGATTTTACCCATTAACGAACTTGATCTTTTGAATACCAAAAGCACCTCAAATATCAAATTTAATTCCGATAAAATGAAAACTGTGACCACACTATTATTATTTAATAAATATTTATGTTTTCTACATGGTATATTACTCATTATATGATCTTAAGTATTTCATCCAATCAGAAAGCACTCACACAAATATCAACGAATCAAAAGCATATATGGTTTATAATGTTAATTTAATTAAAACGAAAATTGTAAAAATTTCGTTTTTTCCGATACAAATTTCCAGTTTTCGCAATTTAGAAAACGCTAGAGGTTGGAATGAAATAAACTTCTTCGCTTGACGCCAATACGTTATTAATTAAAATTGATTTATTGTAAATTAGCTATTTTCGTCTTATATTGTCATTCACGTAGAAACTTGAGCACATGCCATGTTAGATGAATTAACTAGATAATGAGATAATTCTACTGTCAAATTAGCTCGGTCCTATATGTTCGACACCCAAAATAAGCACCGACGCTCGACACCGTCATCGAAACCGCTCCCATCAAATTACAAATTTACTCACATCTGACAAAAAACATAAATGTGAGAGGGGCCAAGTTTTCGCACATAAAAAGTATTGATATCCCAGCAAAATAAAAAATGTTCGCCTACAAAAGTTGTGAAATCTATGTAAAGACCAAGTTTTTTAACGAAATGAAAAAATGATTCGTATATTTATTAAGTTTCTCAGGTTCAGGGTTTATATTTCCCTTGGCAAGTGATCAGATTATTTCTTTGTGTATTAAGTGTTATAAAATCTGGCCACTTGCCAAGTAAAATATGAAAACCCTGCACCTGAACAACTTACTTAATTAATAAATACCGTCAGATGGTGGATCTCAAGCTATATCCGCTTATATTGTAAATTAAAAAAGATTTCTGAATAGCTCCACAAACTTTATATAGAGACCACTTGTGTATGTAGAAGTTGTGTACACAGTGGTAGGTTTATAATAATACTAGCCACTATTTTTTTAAGAAAAAAATTATTGGGTTTATGGTTGGTTTTATGAGATAAACATCTCGCACCGTTTAAAAGATACTTTTCGGGCATAGCTTCCATGAATGCTTTAAATAGGAATTGTTATATGTTACCCGGAAAAAATCTCTACCATTCGTTAAAAACCCTCTATCAAAATCGATTAAGCCGTTTTAACGTGATATGGGAACAAAAGAAAATTTTTATAATAGGTTTTTTTATCTTGTAATAACAATAAAACCTATTTTGACAAAATGGAAACCCGACTTAACAAAAGATGCACTAAAAAGTAAAAAAATAATTGCATATTCTTGTACCAATTTTAGTTCACCAAAGCAAAAATTTTTAAATATATATGTACAATTATTGTTATTTTTGGAGGCGGTGTCAACATAGACAAATTCACATAACTTTTGGACACCGCCTCCAAAAATAACAATAATTGTACATATATATTTAAAAAATTTTGCTTTGGTGAACTAAAATTGGCACAAGAATATGCAATTATTTTTTTACTTTTTAGTGCATCTTTTTAGTGTGACTTTGAAGTTCTATAACTGATTTCATTTGTCTAAATATGGGTAGACCTACTAAACGACCTACTAATTTTTAGTGTATTTTTTTATAAACACATTTTTTTTACCCGTTTTTTTTTTTTTTTTGTAATTTTTAGTGCATTTTTTTATAACAGATTTTCAGTTTTTTTTAAGCATTTTGTTTTTTTTTTGTAAAATTTTTTTTTTTGGGGTCGGTTTTTTTTTTGTAAACAATTTTTTTGAAGTCGGTTTTTAAAAAAATTTTTTTATTTTCCCATTATGAATGAGTATACCCTTTCAAAAAAAAAAAATTTCGCAGAAATCGGTTATCACAATTAAAATGACGATTTTCCTCAATTTCCCGGAGATCCCCTCATCAGAATGCGATTTGGTGACAATGGGACCAATCGGGAATCAAACCCTTTAAAACAAAAAAAAAATTCAAAATCGGATCATAAATGACGGAGTTCTGAGGTAACAAACATAAAAAAAAAAAAAAAATACAGACGAATTGAGAACCATCCTCCTTTTTTGAAGTCGGGTTAAAAATATTATTATATTAACCAAATTCAACAATATTTTTAGATTTAACTGCAGATTTGACCTTGTCTATAATTGCATATTAGTACAGTAAACAGTTAAATATTATTTATTATTATTTACTTATTATTATTATTAATGGTCTAAGAGTTCGCAAAATAAGTTTGATATAATGATATAATGGTATAAGAGCCGCAATTTGCAGAAGTCTCAGGTGAGGCGGAGAGTGTGGGTGAGGGGTGTAGAGTTTAGATAAAAAAACCGATCGAATATAGTTCTGAAAATTTGTGTAGTATTACATATTGAAAATAGAAATTGAAAGAAAATGTTCCCAGAAGTGTGGGGTGAGGCCCAACCGCTCCCAGAAACGGTAAAGTGGTTAGCTTTGAGTTGAAATTGGATTCATAAAACATAGTTCTGTAAATTTGATTACTGCAAGTTTACGATACAATTAGAATTTTCCACAAATTTGCAGAAGTTAAAAAAGAAGCTAAATGACCAAAAAACTTAATTTTCGAAAAAAATTAATCAAAAAAAAAAAAGATCGAATTTTGTTCTGAAAATTGGTGTAGTATTACATATTGAAAATAGAAATTGTAAGAAAATGTTTCCAGAAGTGTACGTTGAGACCCAACCGCTCCCAGAAGTGGTAAAGTGGTTAACCTTGAGTTGAAATTGAACTCATAAAACATAGTTCTGCAAATTTGTTCACTGCAAGTATACGATACAATTAGACTTTTCACAAATTTGCAGAAGCTAAAAGTGAGGCTAACTACCAAAAAAATTTACTTAAGCAAAAAATGTTTATTAATTAAACTATTATGAATTTAGATAAACACTAATGTTAAGCAACATTGGTCACAGTCAGTACTTGGATGGGTCAGCAAATTGCGGCTGTTGCTTTGACGATATCATGGGAAACTTATGAGAAAAAATCACGACTATGTTTTATCAATTCACTTTTATTTACTTTCACTCTTAGAATATACATACGAATTTTAATTAATTTGTGACGATCAAATTTTATAATTCACATACAGACTTTTTTAAACTGTTCAACATTCAAAATCGACTAAGCCGTTTTAGCGTGATAAGGGAATAAACAAAAATTAAATATTACTACTATATTAAAATTCAAACTAACTAAAACTTACGAAAATGTGAAACAAACCGAAGAGCCCTGTATTATAAAGTGATGTCTGCGACGTAGTTCCAACTTTGTAACGGTTGAAAATATTGATCGCATAACAAAATTTTTGGTATGCGTCTTCATAAAATGATTAGTTAATCCATTTCCGCATATCAATCCGCCCGTTTGTCATCACAACAACTCAAAAACGAAAATATATATATATAATATATATATATATATATATATATATATATATATATATATATATATATATATATATATATATATATATTATATATATATATATATATATATATATATATATATATATATATATATATATATAAAGAAAATAATAATAATTGGTAGATACCCTATATTTACTCTATCTCTCTTCCTACCTCTCACTCAGAGCTGAAAGTGCAGAAAGGTCTGCCCACCTATTTAAACTTGTCACCCATTTTGTATATTAATAATGTTATTATCATAGAACATACCATTAAAAACTTACATATTTATTAAATACCGTCATTTTGAAACTGGAATGTATATATATATATATATATATGAATATATATATATATATATATATACATATTTATTAAATACCGTCATTTTGAAACTGGAATGTATATATATATATATATATATATGAATATATATATATATATATATATATATATATATATATATTCATATATATATATATATATATATATATATATATATATATATATATATTCATATATATATATATATACATTCCAGTTTCAAAATGACGGTATTTAATAAATATGTAAGTTTTTAATGGTATGTTCTATGATAATAACATTATTAATATACAAAATGGGTGACAAGTTTAAATAGATGGGCAGACCTTTCTGCACTTTCAGCTCTGAGTGAGAGGTAGGAAGAGAGATAGAGTAAATATAGGGTATCTACCAATTATTATTATTTTCTTTTTTTAATTAAAACATTTTCTGAAAAAAATATAATAATACCAACTATTTTTTATGGTCACTATTATTCAAAGTATACAATACATACAATACATTGAATACATACTCTGGAATTTTGGGCTGGTAATTTGGGGCATAAAATGTACCTTTTTAATATATTTGGGTATGAATAAAATATAAATGTTATATAAATTATAAAATGTAAATCTTTTGATCTATTACATTTACCGCTTGTAAATTTTTTGATGATTTAACTTTAGTTTAGACTTTAGAATTAAATTTTAGGAAATTCCGAATAATTTGCCTTAACTATTGATCTCTGAGAACTAATAAACAATTATTGACTTGATTTAATTATTTTTTCTTAGTAGGGGGTATAGTGTCATGGGAATTTGATGATACTGGATACAAAAAAGATGCCAATGATAAAGCAAGGTGGGTGGGGGGGGGGGGGAGGTTTGGTAATTTGTTACTAATTTCTGAATGGTTAAATTTTACATAAAGTGGGAATACATATAGTTGTTGTTGTTGTAATTATTGTTATTGCTATCATATTGTTGTTATTATTGTTATTATTATTATTATGTTTTTTGGTGTCTCTCCATATTATAAAAGATATTTTTTAAACAATAAATATTTTATAAAACTAATTCTAAATTGATTGAATAAATTATTGGGCAATAATCGGTAGACAATCTGTATTGAAACATCGTTCCGTCTTACTTCAAAACATACCTTTTTTACTTACTCTCACCCAACTTATGGAGAGTCGTTCGACTCCGGCGAGCCGTCGGCGCCCACCTCTGGTTTAAATTATGTTTACTGCTTAAGATGATCGACTGATTAGCTTGGGTAAGCTTGGGTAAGGGTTGATGATGGATTTGGAGTAATTTATATATATATATATATATATATATATATATATATATATATATATATATATATATATATATATATAATTATATATATATATATATATATATATATATATATATATATATATAAATTTATGTAGAATCAGGTTAAATTCTATTTTTTATCTTAAAGGGTTACGTGCACTTGAATTTAAAAAATTTCTTTGAATTTTTGAAACAATGTTTTGAATTTTCTTTTAAGTACAATATTTCTGAAATATTCTATGCAATTTTGAAGTTGATCCAATGATAGTTTTTAAGATAATGAGGTAAATAGCAGTGTTAAAAGCTAAAAAATTGAATTTATACACCGGCACCGGAAGATAACAGGATTGAATTCTGAATATTGAACTTTATTATGGCAATTTATTTACGATTTGTGTTATTATGTGATTTCTAGCCTTGTGTAGTACATAAATTATGATTTCCACAACAAATAATTAAATAAATTATATTTGTAATTATTACTATTGTATGTGTGCAACTTTAAAACGTTTTTCTCAAAACGACATTTTAAAAACTCATTTTACTCTACATTTTAAAACTTTTCAAAACTACTCGACAGATTTTTTTGAAATTTTATTACTTATTTCAGGCATTACTAGTCCTTTTTTTTTTAATGAAAATATTATTTTTACAATCAGCGACCGTTTTTTTTCTTCGAAATTTGTA
This sequence comes from Nineta flava, assembly GCA_963920215.1. Taxonomy (NCBI): domain Eukaryota; kingdom Metazoa; phylum Arthropoda; class Insecta; order Neuroptera; family Chrysopidae; genus Nineta; species Nineta flava. The sequence goes on along the minus strand of OY986043.1, from coordinate 41,628,344 downwards.
ACGTTGGGAGGGCACTAGTTTGTTGATAATTTAAAAAAAAACTTTGATTAAGGAGATTCGATTTTAGATAAGCCAGTCGGAAATAGGTACTGGTGGTCGCTACGAGGCACTATTTTTAAGAGATGAGTCAACAATCGAGCTGATAATTTGATTCAGAAAATTTTCATTTAAAGTATTTGTAAAAATTACTTCAATATAGTTTGTAAAAACTTGGTTTTATAAATTAAATAGAATCTTGGAAATCAAGAATTTTGGGTCTATTTTTCACGTCTCTGAGTGTACGTAACCCCTTAATGTTTAAAAAAAAATATAAATCGCATGTTTGAAAACATTTTTGTATGCTTTAAATTAGAGTCGAATTAGCTTCAAAAAGCCCGTTTCAGGTAGGTTGCTCGCAACCGCAATTTTTTTAATCGATTCATCTTAACGTCCTGAATATGATCCTAAATTATTACGGTTCGACTCGTGACGGAATAGGGTCAAAATTGAATTTGTTTATAACAAAAAAGCGTTTTTTCTTAATATCTTTTTTAAAACTAAAAATTATAAAAATGACATAGAATATTATTCAAATCTTTATAAAAAAAAAAAAACAAATGAGCCCATAAACATTAAAAATGGTTTATTAGAATTTGAGGAAAAAATTACCAAAGTTCGAAAAACGCAAAAATTTTAAATTAAAATAAAAAATCTAAAAAATTAACAATGGCAAAATATGCCTTTAATAAGTTAAATATAATGTGTCCAATTTTAGCCCTTAAAAAAAATTAAGTCCCCGACAATTAATAAAATTCCATGTCGCGTATTTTTATAAATAAAAAAGGTGCATTTGATTGGAAACGAAAGATCTTCAAAATATCTATAAAATGAAAAAGAAAATGATTTTTTAAACTGTATTTTTACCCATTATTTTACAATTTGTTTATAACGAGCTATAAACAAATTAAAAAAAAAACAGTTAAGGAATTATTTAAATAAACATTATTTTCTTTAATATAATAATATTTTATAATATTCTATGTAATTTTCAAAATTTTTAGTTTTTAAAAGATTAAGAAAAAACGCTTTTTTGTTATAAATTCAATTTAAACCCTGTTCCGTCACGAGCCGGACCGTAAAAATTTAGGGTCATATTCAGGACGTCAAGATGAAACGATAAAAAAAAATTGCGGTTCCAAGCAACCTGCCTGAAAAGTCTTTATTTGACTCTACTATTATTGTAGTTAGTCTAACATATTGAAATTTTAAAAGTAAAATAGCTTAAAACCTACAATCGTTGCGAACATGTCAAAAATACCCAGAGCAACTTACATACTGCAAATGGCTTTAACTGGTTATTGAACAAACTTAAGAAAATACTGTAGATTTTAGGCATGTCATATTGTGACGAATTAATTGTTCAAATCAATGACACTTGAGTCAATAAAGTTGCATAACTTTCAAAATTAAATCGTCACTACTCATAGTTCTCACACTGAGAAATGGATGTCGCCTCACGTCTTAAAGTAGTATCAGTCGGTGATGTTCGCCAGACGCGAAGTTACTGTTTCGTTTTTTCTCGTAAAATAATATATAAAGTAGACAGGCAGAAATCAGAGAGGAGAAGGCACTGCTCTTTGGAGTGTCTCGGTGAAATCATATATAAACCACTCGTCTTTGGAATGTCGAGGTGAAATCATAAACTTGATTTGTTTTTTGGAATCTCGTGGTGAATTCATACACACCGCTCTAACTGAGTTGGTTTCAATTTATTCTCAAAATGTATATATAAAATGGATGTGTGCGTCAATACAGCGATATTCCACATCCTCATGGTGATGTATTATTTTAATTAATTTCATTTAAAAAAAGAAAATCTATTAATATTTCTGGGTGATGATGATCGAAATTTGTTTTGTATTTACCTTCAGTTTTCAATCTTAACTTATTCTCGCGTGTGCAAGTGAGAACTCGCTTCACACGAATCATTGTATATTTTCTAAACCTTTTAAATTAAACTGCGGTTTCAATATTCACTTTTCAATCTCTCGGGACGGGTCAGGTCGGCTAAAAGATTTATACCGTTTCAGATTGAAATTCTGTTAATCGTTTGGTAAAATATATATACCTTTCAATTTTGGGTTAGGTCAGGTCGTTTTGATTTATACTATCCCAGTTTCATTATTTTGTTTCACGTTTTGCAAAACTAACATTTCAATTCATTATTATTCGTCGTTCGATCTTATAATATAAATTCATAATGTTTAGCATCCAGAATCTCATTTCATAGCCCAATTTACGCTATTTATAAATAAAGAAGATTCTCGAGCAAGCATTCCAGAACGCAATATCTCATCATCATCATCCATCGTTAAGAATCATTTCACCGTTACCTTTTGTAATTCTCTTACAGTATAATTCAAAGTGATAATTTCTTATGTCACATTCAAATGAATGTGAATATTTCATACGTAAACAGATATTTAGCGACCAGTTTCCGGTATCGTTTTCTCTCTCTTTCTTTGCTTATTCACTCCACTGTTTTCATAAACAGCGGACATCTTGTTCAAATCTTAAACTTATACAAACTATTGCACTTGCGCATAACACGATTAATGGTCAATTTACCTTTCCTGTTTTATCACTTTTATTCCCCCGTTTATGCATCCGAATCTCACCAATACACCGCGACACTCCAAGGAACAGTCAATATAATTAATCCGTATTCCTAGAGCATACCTTGGGTATGTTCCTCAACGGGTATACCCTTTTAAGCGAATTTTCGCATCAATTGTTTTCAACAATTCTAGGGTACATTCACAATCGAATGTGCTCTTTTAAACGGTTATCCGTAACCGACGAATCATATACTTGATAATTTATGTTTTGTTACAATCAAAATTCATTATCAAATGATAAAGGATTGAATATTAAATTTTGAATATGGAATATTAAGTCATTATTTTTGGTTGAATTCTAACAATCCAAGTAGTTTTGTATTTGTTCAATTAGTTGTTCAATGTTACCTTCAGTGACATATAGGAATATTAATATCCATTTAATTTTGTAATTTAATTTAATTGTTTGTTTAAAATATTTTGTTAATTCGTCGACGTAGGCCGCAGACGATACCATTTAAATTTCCCCTCTTAAATAATTTTGAAATTGATTTGATTTTGGTTAACGTCCCTTCAGGGCTTTTGGTTAAATTTAGTTTATCGTTTTATTTGGGTCTGCGACCGAAATCGGCGTATCGGACGATAGAGTAAAACTCTGCTTATTTGTAATCAACAGACATATAACGATTTTGTAATAAAATTAGTTATCATACACGACACAATTAACTTCAACTCAATTATCGTCCACACCTGTAACACAATATCCCAATTAATCCCGGCACACTTTCAACACGATCACACCTGAGGAGTTCACCTCTGGCTCTTCAACTATTTTAATGACGCAATAGTTTGGTGTGACCGAATCCGAAAATACACTTATATATGAATGCAAATATTCAAATTCACTCACAACAGTCATATAATATTCGAATGCACGTCTAAAGGTCTTCTTGTCCATTCAAGGTTATTTGAAAGGCCTGACCATCCCTCTCGGCATTCGTTCTTTATATTATATATATGTTGCCCCCCAAACAGTGGTAAATATCAAGTTTACCGATATTTTACCCTCCACAGGAAATTTTAAACAATAAGTTTCAAGTTTTTTTTCGTTCAAATAATCTTCTAAAATCAAAATCTATTGATTTTAATTCCATTTCTCTCAATCATTGCATTCATTTTTAAACAACACTACAGTACCACATCAGAAGAGAATGTACCAGTAAATACATTTTTTTTATTATTATTTTTTCTCGCGTCAATATCTTCCCAAACAAAACCTTTCCTAGGGAATTACTTAATGACAATTTCGGTATATTTAGACCTCTTTGTCTCCTCGTTTTTAACGAAATTTGCGTTCAGCTTCTACACGCTAATTTATATTTTAAATAAAAACTAATTTTTTGGAACAGATTCGCCGTTTCATGATATTTAGTTCACGTGTTTAACATTTTATTTCTAAAAAGGACATTATTCAATTTAATCAAAATAGAACATTACTAAATTTTACCAAAATATAATATTATTAAATGATATCTTTAAATTTTTAAATGTATTAACTATATATTTAAACATCTATTAACTATTAGTCGTATATTTGAACATAAAACGTATTTCTATGCGAAATAGACTGAGTTAACTGAGTTTGACAGCTACCTTTATAGTGATGTTTCGTGTACATGCTATAACTGCACTCTGAACGAAAATATAAAGAAGTATTCAATACATAAATAATACATTATTAATAAACTTTTTGAAGTACGATTGTTGTAATGAAAATTAGTGAAATAATTTGTAAGACCTCAGCACACAATCTAATTGCAAAAAGAAAATAATAGGGAAAATAGTAAATTTGGAAAATAAATTACATCTAGATCTAAAATTATTTTATTTCAAAAAAAAGAAGATATAATTTGTTTTATAGCAAAACTATTATTTTTTTAAATTAACATAAACGCTTATTATTGTATAACTTATGTAAGTTTTAAATTGGGTTACTAACTTTATTGGGATAAACAAGATTTATTTTTTTTAAATGTTTTTTTTAAATCGTCTAAACATGTTGTTGCGACGGTATATAAAGCTGGAGTCTAACCCGCTAATTGTTAAAAATTAGTATTGTTTGAGTATAAATAAAAAAAATTATTGAAGAAAACTAAACATTTTGTTTATTTTTTTGTTTCGAGTATTTGAATCTGTATAGATTCGACAGTGCTCCTTTTTAAAGGTTAAAAGAGAGCCAAGATACCACGACAATTGGCTGCTGTGGCAGGACCTGGAGATGCATTCACAATGGTGATGTTAAGCCGTATTACTGTTCTTTTCAATCGAAAATCTGAATTTCCGCCTGCCCAAAAGATCTGTAAGAGTGGGTTAATGAGAGAGACCGGGAGCGTCAGGAGAGTGTTGAGAGGGCTCGGCAAGCAATGTAGGCCAGTGCCGAGGAGGGCGACTGAGTGGAGACGGGACTCGTTTACCAACCTGAAGAGTCCGCCTGGGTGCGTAACAAAGCGCTCAGCAGTAAGGTGGAAGGTGTCCATAGTGGATAGGCACCAAAGTGGAAAGATCCTTACAGGGTGCTGAGAAGTGTACCAGCTGGTGTCTATATGCTGGATACAGTGCCTCCCACGAGGATACATGTATGTCTCTTGTCTCTTGAAGCCGGCCAGTGCAAGGACCGCCGCCAATGGGGATCAGGGAAGATTGAGTGTAGGGAACGAGGTGTTCGGCCAACTACTTTCGGATCGATTGGGAGGTCAAAGGCATGGAGGTGAGGGAAGACGACGTGATGTATCAAGTGTGGACGAGCAAGAGGCCAAGACAATAGAACCAGGGTACAACTTGTGGCCCAGACGACCAGCAATTAACACCAGGCGCAGTAATAAGAACTAAGCAATGCGTACGTGAGCTCTAAAAATAGTTCCAGGTCAGAAAATTGGTCCATCTTTGAAATATGAGAGAAAATTAGAAAATGTGTGTGGAGGTCTAATGGACCTCAATACATTTAAGACCATAGCACACAATGTAATTGTAAAAAGAAAATAATAGGGAAAATAGTAAATTTGGAAAATAAATTACATCTAGATCTAAAATTATTTTATTTCAAAAAAAAGAAGATATAATTTGTTTTATAGCAAAACTATTATTTTTTTAAATTAACATAAACGCTTATTATTGTATAACTTATGTAAGTTTTAAATTGGGTTACTAACTTTATTGGGATAAACAAGGTTTATTTTTTTTAAATGTTTTTTTTTTTTGAATTGTCTAAACATGTTATTGCGACGGTATATAAATCCGGAGCCTAACCCAATTTGAGTCGGTTCTTAAATTCAGTCCGAAAGGAACAGTAGTGCGGTTTGAAGTTACCATTGTTGAATTAATCATTGTTAAAAATTAGTATTTTTTGAGTATAAATAAAAAAATTATTGAAGAAAATTAAACATTTTGTTTATTTTCTTTGCTTCGACTATTTGAATCTGTAGAGATTCGACAGTGCTCCTTTTTAAAGGTTAAAAGAGAGCCAAGATACCGCGACACGATATTTGATTGACTTTATTAATTGAAATGTGTGGGTGAAACATACAAAATTGAAAATTGCAATTTTGTATGTGTATTGTTTGTAGCATATATAAACCATATTTTGACAAAATGGAAACCCGACCTCAAAAATCAAATATTCTATAACAAAAAATGCACTAAAAAGTAAAAAAATAATTGCATATTCTTGTGCCAATTTTAGTTCACCTAAGCAACAATTTTTGATTATATATATGTACAATTATTGTTACTTTTGGAGGCGGTGTCAGCATAGAGAAACTCACATAACTTTTGGACACCGCCTCCAAAAATAACAATAATTGTACATATATATTTAAAAATTTATATGTACAATTTTTTATGTACAAAAAATTTCGCAAAAATCGGTTAACACATATAAAATGAGGATTTTCTTCGATTTCCCGGGGATTCCCTCATCAGAATTCGATTTGGTGCCAAAAGGACCAATGGGAAACCAAACCCTGTAAAACAAACAAAAAATTCAAAAACGGTTACCTCAGACGGAGGTCTGAGGTAGCACGCATAATAAAAAGAAAAAATACAGACGAATTGAGAACCATCCTCCTTTTTGAAGTCGGGTTAAAAATTTAATAATCTTTAAACATTATATGATCGACTGATAATTAGTGAGAACTCTAGGTTTTTGAAAAAAAATTTCAAATTTGTCCCCTTTACCTAGATCAGTTTTTTAGTATTATAAATACGTATTTTGACTACAATGTAATCATCATCAGTATAAATTAGTTAGTCGTAATTTACTCTTTGACAGTTAGAAATAGATAGAAAGTCGAGATCAATAGACAAAAATAATAAAATTAACTAAATTAAAATATACTAAATTTAAAATGTAATAAATTTTAAATTATATTGAAATTACTCTTGTTAAAATTTCTTTCATTCACATTTATTCCTGTTACCTTACTCTTATTAAAATTACTCTTATATTGTCTCAGGATATGTTACTCGTCGCTAATTTGGTGACAATTTCACAATCATTCATGTTTGTCTCTGCTTATATATTTTGACATCTTTAGAGAGAGATGGACATGTTGGCAATTAATTTTACCGTAAGATTTTGATTAAATTTGAATTTGAGATCGGTCCATTGTCTAGATTCATAATATTTCTGAATGTATTTGCTTTCGTATGCATCCATCTCTGAGGGATTTTGTACTGCCTTAACAAGTTTTAAATTGGATTTGTCGATTTTATGGTCATTCTCTATAATATGTGCGGCTACACAGGATTTTTCCAATCTGCCGTATTTCATATGAGCCATATGTTCTTTGAATTATAATACAAAAAAACTGATCTAGGTAAAGGGGGCGAATTTGAAATTTTATAATAATATTGTTTTAATAAACATTTAACTTGAATGTAGAAATGTACGTTGTGCTAGTAGCCTCTGCCACTTATTAATTAGTTTTTCGAAAAAAATTTTTGAATAAAAGTTGTTACTATATTTATAATGAACAAATTTTACCCGAAACATTTTTTCGAAAATCGAATCAATAAGGTACATATCAATTATATAATTTAAAAAAATGACCTGGACTTGTGTGGCCATAGTACATAGATGAATTATCGTGGACACAAGTGGTGTACATTTCTAAAATGCTATTCGTCTCGAAAACGGCAAGAGGTTGAATTAAACATTGCAATACAATAGTACAATAGGCGTCAACAGTTGATATTAGTTTTTAAAATTTTATGATTGATTTGTGTACAAATCAATTATAAAATTTTAAAAATTCGTTACGCAGGAGCTGCGTCAACTTAGCGAATTTCCTTAGAATACATAAATCACTCTCTAGCGGTCATAATTTTAGTGTGATCAAAATGAAATATAATATCTGATATTAGTATACTGACTTTAGTATTTGCAAAAATTAAATTTATGAATAGCCAAAATAGAACGATGTATAACGATCATAGTTTATAGTTACTATGGAAACGACAATCAAAATTATTTACAATAAAATATATTTCGTGTATTCGTGTCCAACAAACACAAAATATTAAATATCTCTCTTAATATAAGAATAATCGAAAAATGTATAAGGAATAAAGTTGTAGAAAATTAAGTTTGCTACAATTCATTGCTTGATCATTTAGAATTTTAACTTTCAATCTTTAATTGTAAATATTACTGTAAATATTAGTGAAACAGAAAAATGATAAGAAACAAAATTACAGTAAAACTTAGTACGTACAACTTAAAAATTTTTCCTGATAAATTTTTCGATTTTTCAAATATTAAGGGAGATATTCCAATTTTGTCCCTCTAAACCCCCTTTCCCTTTGCTGATTTTACCCTTTAACGAACTTGACCATTAGAATACCAAAAGCAACTCAAATACCAAATTTCATTCCAATCGGAATAAAACTCCACAGACATTTTATAAAAGTACATATGTATATACCGTATGTGTTGGAAAGCAATGCTAATAGAGAATCAACATTAAATATTATTTACTATAATAACTATACACAATATGCTTAACAAAGATATAAAAATAGTGGGTGTACTCTGTAGTGTATGCTTGCTGGACTGTTTTGTACTCAGTATGCATTTACATGTAATGAGAGTGGGTTAAAATGTTCATTGTTGTCTTCTTAAGCTTGGCATTACTTCTAACAATTAAAAATTCTTTTTTGAATATCCCTTATTATTTGTATGTGGAATGTTTGAAAATACGTGTGACGTGTTTGATGATAATCGGCCCTTGGGCCTTGACGTGCAGAAATATTATGATACTCAGTTATAAGTTAATAGGATTCCGTGTTAGGATTTTGGACAGTTGGTTAATCTTATTTTGTTGTGAAATAATAATACTTATATTAGTTGCTTGTTATATTGGGAATTGTTATATTAGTTTATAGATGGTTGTAAGATTTTAACATTCCGCGCGTTCCAAATATAGTTTGTTGAGCTTGAACTAAAAACGGGTAGCTGCTAAGGCTACAAATTTCAAATTGACTAAACAAGAGTAGCTACAATGACATAAAATTTCAAAGTAATATTTTTCAATAAAAATATTTTTTTTTTTTTTAAATGAGGAAGCAGCTATGGCACAAAATGTCAAAAGTGTCGTTTTATAATAAAACATTTTTTGTTAACTAAAACCGGGAAGCGGTTATGGATACAAAGTCCAGCAGTATCGTTACACAATAAAAACAGTTTTTCTTAACTGAAAACGCGTAGCCGGTACGGCAACTGCTTTCCAGGGTATTGTTTTAGTTAAACAACCATTTTTGTTCACTCAAAACGGGTAGCCACTATGGCAACAAATTTCAAACAGACTATACAACAGTAGAAACTACGACTAAATCACAACCGGCATCGACCACGGCAACAAATTTCAGAAGTATGATTTAATAATGACAATTTTTTTCACTGTGAATGGGTAGCCGCTATGGCAACAAATTTCCAATTGACTTTGAACGAGGGTAGACACATAGCTACAAATTTCAATATATATTTTTTTCTAAAAAAAGTTTTTTTCGATTAAAACCGGCAGCCGCTACGGCAACAAATCTCAAGAGTATTATTTAACAGGAAATTTGTTGCCGTAGCGGGTGCCGGTTTAAATCGAAAAAAAAACTTTTTTAGAAATTAGAAATTTGTAGCCATGTGTCTACTCTCAATAAAAGTATGTGTTTTCACTCTAAAAGATAGCCGCTCCGGCAACAAATTTCAGGAGCCAGCAAATTTCAGGAAAGTATTATTTAACAGTGAAAACTATGTTTTTTCACTTTAAATGGGTAGCCGCTACGGCAACAAATTTCAAATTGACTTTAAACGAAAGTAGACACATGGCTACAAATTTCAATATATATTTTTTTCTAAGAAAGATTTTTCTTGATTAAAACCGGCAGCCGCTACGGCAACAAATTTCAGGAGTATTATTTAACAGTGACTATTATGATTTTTCACTCTAAATGGGTAGCCGCTATGGCAACAAATTTCAAATGGACTTTTATTGAGAGTAGACACATGGTTACAAATTTCAAAATATTTTTTTTCTAAAAAATAATTTTTTTTCTAAAAAAGAGTTTTTTTTCGATTAAAACCGTCAGCCGGTACGGCATCAAATTTCAAAAGAATTATTTAACAGTGACAATTATGTTTTTTCACTTTAAGTGGGCAGCCGCTACGGCAACAAATTTCAAATTGACTCTTATCGAGAATAGACACTACGGTAACAAATTTGAAATTGACTTTTATTGAGAATAGACAGACACATGGTTACAAATTTCAAAATATTTTTTTTCTAAATAACTGTTTTTCTTGATTAAAACCGACAGCCGCTACGGCAACCAATTTCAGGAGTATTATTTAACTGTGACAATTATGTTTTTTCACTCTAAGTGTATAGCCGCTACGGCAACAAATTTCAAATTGACTTTTATTGAGAGTAGACACATGGCTACAAATTTCTAATTTCTAAAAAAGTTTTTTTTTCGATTTAAACCGGCACCCGCTACGGCAACAAATTTCAGGAGTATTATTTAACAGTTAGGATTATGTCTTATCACTCTACATGGGTAGCCGCTACGGCATCGATTTTAAAATTGACTTTGAACGAGGGTAGACACATAGCTACAAATTTCAATATATATTTTTTTCTAACAAAGGGTGTTTTTGGATTAAAACCGTCTACCGGTACGGCGTCAAATTTCAAAAGAATTATTTAACAGTGACAATTATGTTTTTTCACTTTAAGTGGGCAGCCGCTACGGCAAAAAATTTCAAATTGACTTTTTTTGAGAATGAACACATGGTTACAAATTTCAAAATATTTTTTTTCTACATAAGAGTTTTTCTCGATTAAAACCGACAGCCACTACGGCAACAAATATCAGATATTATTATTTAACAGTGACAATTATGTTTTTTCACTCTAAATGGGAGCCGCTACGGCAACAAATTTCAAATTGACTTTAAACGAGAGTAGACACTGTGTGTAGTATCCATTTTGGTTGAGGTTCGTGAGTAAGCTGTTCACTGTCAGGCTACATAGGAGTGGTAAGACACCAGCCTGCGGATATCCCTTTGTGGCTCTCACAGTGACAGGCTCTCCAAAAAGGGAAGTTTGTATTCTTCTTCCTATCAGCATAGATTTTATCCACCTGCAAAAGGTGTCTTCAACTCCGTGCTGACCTGCAGAATCAACCATGGAATTGTAAGAAGCATTGTAAAATGTCCCCTCTATGTCAAGAAAAACACACAAGGTGATTTGTTTCCTTGCGAATCCCTCCTCAATCCTGTATATTAGGTTGTGGAGGGCTGATTCACAGGATTTCCCCACCTGATACGCGTGTTGGTTGGCATGAAGCGGATTTCTTGAAAATGCCCCCTGAGTCAAATGAAATCCTATTAGTCGTTCCATTGTTTTCAGTAGAAACGATGACAGACTAATTGGTCTAAAGTCCTTTCCCGTGGAGTGGTTAAGCCTCCCCGGTTTTGGCAAGAAGGTCACTCTTACTCACTTCCATACGGTTGGGATATAACCTGTAGCCAGGCTTGCCCTAAATATATGACCAAGCAGAGTTAAAAGATGCTCTGCTCCTTTTTGTAAAAGCACTGGGTATATTCCATCTGGTCCCGGTGCTTTGTAGGGGTCGAATGAGTTTATTGCCTATTCGATCTTTGAGCGGTTAATGGCAATCACCGCTCTTCTCCAGGCCTCGCTTGTCGGTGGGAGATCCTGGTTAAGCTGTTCTTGAGAAGGATTTTTACCGTCCACTGCCACCGAATCCGGAAACTTAATCCCGATCAGTGTCTCGAGTGTATCCTTGAGTGAGCTAGCATACTCACTATCGGGTTTACGAAGTGACCCGATGTCATTGAAAATGGATTTACAGGAAAAAATTGGGGCCGTTGGGCATTAGATATATATGGAGAGTGTAAAAAATATTTTAATGTATAAGCCCCAACGGCAAACGCTAATTTTCTTAATAACATTAATCTTTCAAAGCAAGTGACCAAAAATATGGATTTATTTCCCATATGGTCGTGCATTTCTAGTGCATATTTTAATTTTGGAAGAGATCCGGCTAGTAGCTCTAATGTGGAGATATTGTTGTTGTAGTGTGAATCACACTCATATGGCAGATACACATAGCTGACCCATCAGTGTCAACATTGCAATTAAACCTGCGATACAGTACCAAATACTACATTAACATACACACGCATATCTTTGTCTCTTTTCAACTTTTTTAGAACACAACAACGGCTCATCAGTTCAGTTCAGCTGAGTTACAATCTAACATTCGTTGAAATCAAAAAGTTAATACAATTCAAAAGCTTAATACAAAAGTTGTAATTGTTATCCAAATAGAAGTAAAATAAAAATATACAAAAATATCCATTTCAAGTATTTTCATTATCACACGCACCCTTTCGCAACACCATCAGTATAAAATAAAACTCCTGAAATTTGTTGCGATAGCGGCTACCCATGTAGAGTGAAAAAACATAATCATGACTGTTAAATAATAATCCTGAAATTTGTTGCCGTAGCGGCTGCCGGCATTTATCGAAAAAAAAAAACACTTTAAAAAAAATATAATAATTTGAAATTTGTAGCCATGTGTCTACTCTCGTTCAAAGTCAATTTGAAATTTGTTGCCGTAGCGGCCACCCATGTAGAGTGAAAAAACAGAATTGCCACAGTTAAATAATACTTTTGAAATTTGGTGTCGTAGCGGCTGCCGTTTTTAATCGAAATAACTCGTTTTTAGAAAAAAATATTTTGAAATTTGTAACCTTGTGTCTACTCTCATTTAAAGGTAATTTGAAATTTGTTGCCGTAGCGGCTACCCATTAAGAGTGAAAAAACATAATTGTCACTGATAAATAATACTCCTGAAATTTGATGCCATAGCGGCTACTGGTTTAAATCGAAAAAAACTCTTATTTAAGAAAAAAAAATTATTTTGAAATTTGTAACCATGTGTCTACCATCATTAAAAGTCAATTTGAAATTTGTTACCGTAGCGGCTACCCACTCAAAGTGAAAAAACATACTTTTCACTGTTAAATAATACTTTTGAAATTTGGTGCCGTAGCGGCAGCCGGTTTTAATCGAATAAAACTCTACTTTAGAAAAAAAAATATTTTGAAATTTGTATCCATGTGCCTACTCTACTCTCATTAAAAGTCAATTTGAAATTTGTTGAAGTAGCGGCTACCCATTTAGAGTGAAAAAACATAATTGTCACTGATAAATAATACTCCTGAAATTTGATGCCGTAGCGGCTACCGGTTTAAATCGAAAAAAACTCTTATTTTAGAAAAAAAATTATTTTGAAATTTGTAACCATGTGTCTACTCTCATTAAAAGTCAATTTGAAATTTGTTGCCGTAGCGGCTACCCATGTAGAGAAAAACAACATAATTGCCACTGTTAAATAATACTCCAGAAATTTGTTGCCGTAGCGGCTGCCGGTTTTAATCGAAAAAACTCTTTTTAAAAAAAAAATATTTTGAAATTTGTAACCATGTGTCTACCCTCGTTCAAAGTCAATTTGAAATTTGTTGCCATAGGGGCGACCCATGTAGAGTGACAAAACATAATTATCCCTGTTAAACAATACTCCTGAGATTTGTTGCCGTAGCGGCTGCCAGTTTTAATCGAAAAAAACACTCCTTTAGAAAAAAAATATTTTGAAATTTTTAACCATTTGTCTACTCTCATTAAAAGTCAATTTGAAATTTGTTGCCGTAGCGGCTACCCATTAAGACTGAAAAAAATAATTGTCACTGTTAAATAATACTCCTGACATACGTTGCTGTAGCGGCTTTTAAATCGAATAAAACTATTTTTAAGAAAAAAATATTTTGAAATTTGTAACCGTGTGTCTACTCTCAATAAAAGTCAATCTGAAATTTGGTGCCGTAGCGGCTACCCATTTAGAGTGAAAAAACATAATTGTCACTGTTAAATAATACTCCTGAAATTTGTTGTCGAAGCGGCTACCGGTTTTACTCGAAAAAATCTCTTTTTTTGAAAATAAATTATTTTGAAATTTGTAACCATGTGTCTACTCTCATTAAAAGTCAATTTGAAATTTGTTGCCGTAGCGGCTTCCCATTTAAAGTGAAACAACATAATTGTCACTTTTAAATAATACTCCTGAAATACGTTGCTGTAGTGGCTGCCTGTTTAAATCGAATAAAACTACTTTTTAGAAAAAAAAATTTTTGAAATTTGTAATTTGTTGCCATAGCGGCTACCCATTCACAGTGAAAAAAAATTGTCATTATTAAATCATACTTCTGAAATTTGTTGCCGTGGTTGATGCCGGTGTGATTGACAAAAAACACCTATTTAGAAAAAAAAAAATTCTTAATTTTGTAGTCGTAGTTTCTACTGTTGTATAGTCTTTTTGAAATTTGTTGCCATACCCGACTAGAAATTTTTACCTGAAACTGACAAGGACCGGATCTGGTCAACTGATCCGTACCTGATCCGTCATGTAACGCAGACGATTAATCTGGGCCCTATCTGGCATGCCCGACCTGGAACATATCTGGCTGCTTGGCTCGAATCGGATCTGGCATGCCTAATAGGCTCCAGATCAGGCATGCGAGCTTAGAAACGGATCTGGCATACCTGATAAGATCCAGATCAGGCATGCCAGCTTGGAAACGGATCTGGCATGCCTGATAAGATCCAGATCAGGCTTGCCAGCTGGGAAACGGATCTGGCATGCCTGATAAGATCCAGATCAGGCATGCCAGCTTGGAAATAGATCTGTATCTTAAGTTGTTCTATAGATTTAAAAACAAAACAAGTTTAATTCAATTAAATTTAAATCTTTTATTGATGAATTACAAAATTTAGTTTACAATAATATAAATTTTTTTCACTTTCTTCTAAGCGTAATAATCGATGATCGTCCCAATTTCCGTCGTTTTAATTGCTGACGTTATACCTTTATTTTTTAAGCCGAATTTCAGCTTGCTCGTAAGAACCTATAAAAATTTGCGTTAATTAATAATTTTAATGTAAAGTCATCATACTATACTTTATTCATAAATATAATTCTAAAAAAAAATAAAATAAATCACTTACAAGCGCTTCCATGAATTTCAACATGATATTGTGACAATTTTTTACCATTTCATGACGTTTTTGGCACTTTATTTTATTTGTAAACGGCTCTGACATATATGTCCAAGACATATGATTCAATTTTTCATTCCAAACTATCCATGACGTTGGAACAATAATTTCCTTTTGAGGTATTATCGATATAATCCCATTCGATATTTGTTTCAATATATTATCTGACCCGACAGACGTTGTCCTGACTTAACGTGACTATGGAAACGACAATCAAAATTGACATTTCAAAATTAAAACTTAAATAAAATAATTTTATAGTTATCTTTTTGAAGTAGAGTTTCCGTAGAAATGAGAAAATCAACACAAATTTTAACCAACTCCAAAAAAAAAAGAAATATCCAAATCCGTTCCTAGTTTGGTCCATGTCAGGCAAACCCTATATAATATGAATACTTTAACATTGGGCTTGCCAGATGGATACCTGTTCAGGAACTGATCGGGTACCAGTCCGGCATGATTTTAAAACTTTTGAAATAATTTTATTATTTTGTTAAAAAAATATAATAATTAAAATTTATTTAATATTAATAAAGTTGAAAAAAATTTCATTTTACAAAGTTTTAAAATATCCTACAATTGTGAGCTAGGGTTATCCTCATCCGTTCGTAGTCTGGCCCATGTCAGGCAAAACCCAATATAATATGAACACTTTATAATTGGGCTTGCCAGATGGATACCTGTTCAGGAACTGATCGGGTACCAGTCCGGCATGATTTAAAATCTTTTGAAATAATTTTATTATTTTGTTAAAAAAATATAATAATTAAAATTTATTTAATATTAATAAAGTTGAAAAAATTTCAGTTTACAAAGTTTTAAAATATCCTACAATTGTGAGCTAAGGTTAACCTAATCCGTTCCTAGTCTGGCCCATGCCAGGCAAACCCAATATATTGCAAACACTTTAACATTGGGCTTGCCATATGGATACCTGTTCAGGAACTGATCGGGTACCAGTCCGGCATGCCCGATCTGGCATGCCATACTCGTAACTGATGCGGACCAGATATAGTGTCCGGCAAACGTCTGGCATTTTCTGCTCGGGTAGTGGCTACCCGTTTTGAGTGAACAAAAATGGTTGTTTAACTAAAACAATACCCTGGAAAGCAGTTACCGTAGCGGCTACCCGTTTTCAGTTAAGAAAAACGGTTTTTATTGTGAAACGATACTGCTGGACTTTGTATCCATAACCGCTTCCCGTTTTAGTTAACAAAAAATGTTTCAATTGTAAAACGATACTTTTGACATTTTGTGCCATAGCTGCTTCCTCATTAAAAAAAAATATTTTTATTGAAAAAAATTACTTAATAACTGCTTCCTCATTTAAAAAAAAAAATATTTTTATTGAAAAAAATTACTTTGAAATATTATGTCATTGTAGCTACTCTTTAGTCAATCAATAGTTTAGTCAATTTGAAATTTGTAGCCATAGCAGCCACCCGTTTTTAGTTTAAGCAAACCTTTCTTCCTGTAAAACAATTCTTTCGATACTTGTAGCGATAGTGGCTATCTGTTTTTAGTCTAAAAAAACTTTTCTGATAGCAAAAAAATACTTTTGAAATTTTTATCCTTAGCGGCTGCATGTTAAATTATACTATTTTTACTGTAAAATGCATTTTTGCATTTGAAATACATTTTAATTGTTTCTATCCCATAGATCTTGGCCGGCTACAAATTTGTATGCACTTACAATTGTAATTCGAAGCTTCCAAATATCGATTATTATGGTATCCGTTAGCTTCATGTTAAGCTAGCGGATACCGAATTTTTTAAATTTTGGCTAAGGCTACAAATTTTTTGATAGCGTAACAAATAGGCTACAAATGCCCAACTAGGACCCATTTGTAGCCTACATTTTTAGTCCGCTAGCTTAAGAGACCTGTAAACTACTTACATAAAACATGATGTGGATGTCGTAACGGTATACGTGTGCATCTATATTTATATTATACAAATTAATAATCATGATAAAAGGGGCGACCATTTATATTTAGATTTCTGAACATATCTGTTATTAGACCGGCAGCTAACAATAAGAAAATTACGCAGATATTTTGTGTACATTTAAAATGTTAAAGTTAGGTGAACGTGTATATAACAATAAGACATCATATTAAGTCTGATCGCCATGAATTAAGCAACCGTAAATAGCAATTGTTTTGAGTTTTACTTAATGTTTTTACTTAATGCAAAGTGATGACATTTGTATACAAATCGGACACTTCGGAGCTGCTCTTGAATAAAAAACGAACTACTGTGCAAAGTATTATCCCATACAAGAAACATGGCCACCGAATCTTTTTCGGGCGATAGGACTTATCGAAATCCCTTCGTATAAACGTATACTTTACAATAAATATATTAGTACACACAAAACATTATTGTATTTTCTCTTACAATTCGTGTCAGCTGCTGGTCTATGTCTTTATTTATAGGACACACATGACACAAATTACTAATGTAATAAACCATATTTTGACAAAATGGAAACCCGACTTCAAAAATCAAATATTCTACAACAAAAAATGCACTAAAAGGTAAAAAAATAATTGCATATTCTTGGGCCAATTTTAGTTCACCTAAGCAAAAAATTTTAAATATATATGTACAATTATTGTTATCTTTGGAGGCGGTGTCAGCATAGAGAAATTCACATAACTTTTGGACACCGCCTCCAAAAATAACAATAATTGTACATATATATTTAAAATTTTTTGCTTAGGTGAACTAAAATTGGCCCAAGAATATGCAATTATTTTTTTACTTTTTAGTGCATTTTTTGTTATAGAATATTTGATTTTTGTAGTCGGGTTTCCATTTTGTCAAAATATGGTTTATTTCTCGTTTTTTAGTGACTTTGAAGTTCTCTAACTGATTTCATTTGTCTAAATATGGGTAGACCTACTAAACGACCTACTAATTTTTAGTGTATTTTTTTATAAACACATTTTTCATTTTTTTTACCCGTTTTTTTTTTAAATTTTTAGTGCATTTTTTTATAACAGATTTTCAGTTTTTTTTACATGCATTTTGTTTTATTTATTTTTTTTTTGGGTCGGTTTTTTTTTGTAAAAAATTTTTTTGAAGTCGGTTTTTAAAAAAGTTTTCTTATTTTCCCATTATAAATGAGTATACCCTTTAAAAAAAAAAGAATTTCGCAAAAATCGGTTAACACATATAAAATTAGGATTTTCCTCGATTTCCCGGGGATCCCCTCATCAGAAGGCGATTTGGTGCCAATGGGACCAATGGGAAACCAAACCCTTTAAAACAAAAAATAAAAATTCAAAATCGGTTCATAAATGACGGAGTTCTGAGGTGACACACATAAAAAAAAAAATAAAATTAAAAAAAAATACAGACGAATTGAGAACCTTCCTCCTTTTTGAAGTCGGGTTAAAAAATAGATGAAATATGATCTTGAACTCTACATTTTATGCATTTTTTGTGTGTGTTTATACTACAGGCAGTGGTGGACTTCCCTCTAGAGTAAAGGTAGAATTACATTGTAACGATCTGATAAACACCAGAAATTTTTTTCAAATATTAAGGGATATGCAAGGAATATATGCCAAATTTGTAATTTTGTGTTTTTCTCTCCTTGTAAACCACCCCTTTCCCCTTGTCCCATTTTACCCATTAACGAACTTGACCTTTCAAATATAAAAAACACCTCTAATACCAAATTTAATTACAATCGAAATAAATCCATG
This sequence comes from Nineta flava, assembly GCA_963920215.1. NCBI lineage: Eukaryota > Metazoa > Arthropoda > Insecta > Neuroptera > Chrysopidae > Nineta > Nineta flava. Next base: position 41,609,336 of record OY986043.1, on the reverse strand, counting down.
ACCGCTATAGAGACCACAGACACATAAACGTATATAAATATATATATATATATATATATATAATAATTATTATTATATTTATATATATATATATATAATTATTATTATATTTATATATATATATATATATATATATATACATCTATATCTATATATATTATATATATATATTTATACGAAATTTTTGCGAAATTCCATCATCGGTACAAAAACAATAGTTTCATTTCCTTTGGAGGAAATTCGCCTAAAAAAAGAAGTGTAAGCTTTAAACTTATAGATATTAGAAAATTCGTTACGCAGGAGCTGCGTGAACTTAGAGAATTTTCTGATAATACATAAATCGCTCTTTAGCAGTCACAAATCTAGCCTGATAAAAATGAAACGTTTATCTGATATGATTTTGGTATTTGCAAGGCCAATTTTATTAATAAATTACATAGATCAAAGGGGAAAAGGGGCATAGAGAAAGAAGAAAACCCGAAATATTAAATCTCTCTTAATATTAGAACAATTGAAACATGTATAAGGAGAAAAATTGTAGGAAATCAAGTTTGCTACAATTCATCATTTTTCTCAAACTCTAATGAGTACAGAGATATTTAGAATTTTAACTTTCAATCTTTAATTGTAAATATTTCCCTAAATATTAGTGTAACAAAAAAAATGACAAGAAACAAAATTATAGCAAAACTAATGTTTATATCTTATAAATATTTCGATTTTTCGAATATTCAGGGACATATGCCAAATTTTGTGTTTTCCCCTCCACTAAACAGAGGGTGTTCCCTTGTCCTATTTTACCAGTTAACGAACTTGACCTTTCAAATACACAATTTTTTTCCAATCGGAATACGCTAGAGACACATAAGACATATAAACGTATATATATATATTTTTTTTTTTTTAAATTGTGCGGTTAAAATCCGAATTACTGGCAATCTTATCACCAAAACATCATTCAAAAAAATCAGAAAAAATTATTATGAAATAGGTGTAGATTCAATCTAAATTATCAGGATTGAAAAATTCTAGCACGATCAATTGTTATTCTACCACGACAATGGAAATTCGCTTAAAATGTGATTCATGTCTATTTTAACATGATTTTTGAACGTTTTAACAATTGGTCGTGCTAGAATTTTTCAATCCTGATAATTTAGATTGAATCTACACCTATTTCATAATGATTTTTTCAGATTTTTTTGAATGATGATTATGGTGATAAGATTGCCAGTAATTCGGATTTTAACCGAACATATTACTGAAAAACTTATTATATATTGACTTCCTACACGATCCCGTAGAAACATTTTATCTCCTTAACTCCTGATTACATTATTCCTCTAATAGTTTCAGATAGAATCACTTAGGACAGATAGGTTGACATCAATGTAATTCCGCAAGTGTACCCTTTTACCAATTTTGGCACGGAATTAATTTAACACTAAAAGTTAAAATAAATAATTTATTATGAGTATGAAATACACTTTTATTTGTCAATATGAATATGGAATAGAAACTGTGTTTTTACCACGGTAATGTCTTTTTTTTAAATATTTTTTTATAATGATTTTTGGCAGTCTATCCTGTATAGGTTTAGACTCTACTTAAGAATGGGATATTTAACAATTGAGATTATTATAAACATGAATGAAAATTGTTCATCAAACAAGGACATCATATTCTGTATTAATAGGATGTTTGGTGCAGTCAATGAGAATTATCAGGTTTACAACTACACCACAAGTTCGGCGTAGGTATAGAAGGTTGTAATTACAGGACATAACCTCGGTATCATATCTACTAGTTACACAATTATTAGTATTATGTTGTGAAATACACACACTGATTTTAAATTAATTTCCATGCATTTCCTGTTTACTCATTTATTTTATCTTGTTCTTTGAGATAAAGAATTACGGTATTCGTTTATGAATATCAAATTTAGATTTTTGTCATATTAAAAAGCATTGTTTTCAATGTTACACACTAATTGTTAGGTAATGTGTATCAAATGATATTCTGACTATATATACAGAAACAACATTATAACAATCATATATAGTATAAATATCTGATTAAGGTAGTTCCAGAACTGTCTTATATTATCAAAATAAAAAACCGGTTTGCTTTTATTATAGATAATACATATACACACATACATATATTCAATATTCATATATACAAATTAATGTAATTTTGAAATAAAAAATAATTTTAAACTATTATAAATTTGTTTAATAAATATTTATTCTTACTATCCTAAATATTAAATTATCAAATGATAATTAATAAGAACTCTAGTTTTTTTAAATAAAATTTCAAATTCGCCACAATACCTAGATCAGGTTTTATGTATTATAAATACGTACTTCGGCTACAAAGTATTCATCGTCAGTATAAATTAGCTAATCGAAATTTACTCTTTGACAATTAAAAAATAGACAGAAAATAAAAATAGACAAAAATAAAATTTAAACAAAAATAAAATAAATTGAATTGTGAAACTGTCACCAAATTGGCGACGAGTAGCATATCCAGACACAGTATAAGAGTAATTTTAACAAGAGTAAATTTAATGAAAGTAATTTTAACAAGAGTAAATTTAATGAGAGTAATTTTAACAAGAGTAATTTTAATAAAATTTATTTTATTTTTGTTTAATTTTTAATTTATTTTTATTTTCTATTTATTTTTTAATTGTTTAATTACGATTAGCTAATTTATACTGATGATGACTACTTTGTAGTTGAAATACGTATTTATACTACAAAAAAACTTATCTAGGTATTGGGGCGAATTTGAAATTTTATTATCCTAGTTATTTTTTTAAATTCTAATAATAGTTGGGCGGGCATGAAGTTTTACATGATTCTAATCAGAGAATGATTACGTTGTTATTAAGTATTTCGCGTTCTAAACGGTCAAAAATTCTGAAGCTTCGTGATTTATTAGAAAACGTAATTTTTTGTCTGTCAAAAAAAATGAGCAAAATCTGTCGAAAAGTGGTTTCATGCTGGAACATCCTTAACAAATCATATATAGATTTTAGTATATATAATAACAATCATATATAGTAACTCAGTGTTAGTTTAATATAATTTTTTCAAAGCAAGGTTTTAAGTGTTAAACAAGGAAATATTGAAAATATTTTTTTACATTAAAAGGCGAATCAAAAATCAAATTAAATGACATTTTACGAACGGGTAACGAGTACTAACGAGTGAATACTCTATTTATAAGCAGATTTAAAACTATTTTAGTCCTTTAGAATTGATACGTAAATTGTTCTACACTGATAGAAGTAAGTTATTCTTTGCAGTAAGGAAATTTTTTTTAAACCAAGAATTTCGGACTCTCATATAGGGAAGATCATATTTATTTGGTATAAGAAAATAATTGAATGAAAACAAGGGTTTCTTAATTGAAGCAAATATATTTTCTTGAGAAAAGAAATTACTTTTATCAGTATTGGTATAGAGACTCCATCCCAGGCATCTCTTTGGTACCGATACGAATTCGTTTTATTCAAGTTCTACCAGTTTAAATAATAAACATGGAAACTGTAACCCCACAAATTTCTTGAAATCTATATTCAGGTAAAAATGATCAAATTACCTATCTTAATATTGCCATTTTAAAACCTCTATCTGGTATTTGAGTATGAATTATACTGCCTCTGATAAACTTATCAGGTTTTTAGGTATTTTAAAATATAGCAATGTTCGACACTGTCAAAAGCCTTATAATAGTCGACAAACAACAGATAAATTGTACCAATGTATTCTTTGTATTTTTCAATGACTTAACTAATGGTTTGTAAGTGGTCAGTTATGGAGTATCCTTTCTAAAACCTGCTTGGTCGCGATCACAGATATCATATAATAGGGTTCTATTCTTTGTAAAACTATTTTGCTGAATACTTTATAAATATTGTCTTTAATGGTAATCGGTCTATAATTGTTCATATCTAATGGATCTCCTTCTTTGAAGATTAAACACTTAGTTGCATTTAGCCAATGTGACGGTATCACGTCACTGAATAGAACTAAATTAAATAGCTTTGTAAGAACACTTATCAAACTTGCACCACCATATTTCAGAAACTCACTATAAATTCATAAGAATAACATTGACATAAGATTCTCCTTCAAGTTAGATGACAGTTGGAATTGGCAGAAATGACTTATAGAATACGGTGGTAACGTTTAGTATTTCTTGTCTTGTGAATATAAGGGTCCCTTGATGATCAAGTATTGCAGGCATCCACACTTTAGTTGGATGCACTTCGCCCCTCTAGTTGTTATCTTACTAATATTATAAACGCGAAAGTTTGTGAGGATGAATGTTTGTTACTCTTTCACGCAAAAACTACTTAACGGATTTTGAATAAATTTGTATGAAGGTAGCTTATACCCTGAATTAACACATAGGATACTATATGTTAACATATAGGATACGAAGCCGCTGGCAAAGTCTAGTATATTACAAATTTTAACTATGTTATGAGAGTGAAAAAAGCAAGAAGGATAGAACTTGGAAATTCGTGGTCTCTGTGCCTTTTCTTCCAGGAAATAGACGTGTTTAATACTTTACATATAAAAACAATAAGACTATGAATAAACTTGTTTATTGTTTAAAGTTGTTAGGTTGTTACAAAAGAATTATTTATCCAATCACATATGTTCAAAATTTCTTCGTCTACATTTTTGTCTTGCGAAATTGTCAATTACATCATCATAGTTTAAAGATAACTATAAGTTTGATTCAATGTAAATTGTTTCAAGCTCTTTATTTCTTAGAACCTGTAGAATCGCGTTGGCGGCGAAATACTCTTTGGGTGGACTTGAGGTATTTTTTTCTTCGTTTAAAAACTTCCACGCGCGCCCTTTCGTAAACTCGCGCCCCTAGGCACGTGCCTAGTTTGCCTTATGGATAATTCGCCACTGCTCGGCTGCCTTACAGATTGTTTGTTGAAGTAGGTGATAGTCTTGTTGCAGATTGTGAGGTGATAAGGCGTATCCATTGAGTGATTCTTTTGACAATTCCTGGTACCTTATTTTAGTTTCATCAGAGATTACTTTTGTTTTGCCTGAATTGTTGTAAAGAAGTTTTCTATCAATTTTTTCAATTTAAAACTTGGCCTCAGAAGTTGGTGATCGGAGAAAAATTGAAACTGATTTATTACTTCAGTATAATATACATATATATATATATATATATATATATATATATATATATATATATATATATATATTTATATATATATATATATAATGATACACATTCACAATTGTAAAACATCTGAGAATTGACAGCATTGAATTTTCAATAGTTTTATACATCAACAAATATTCAATGTACTCTCCCGTTCAAAAAAATAAACCAACCTGGATTGATTTTCTTACATTTCATAAAACTCCCTACTTTTGTTACTCTCTGTATCATGCATAATTTTATTACTATATTCACCAAATATATTTGATCCCAAAAATAGTGTACTCTGCTTATTGTATTGACATCAGTGTATGTATGTATATACTTCTTTAATTTTGAATATAAAAAAAAAGTGTTTAGTACCATAATTGGCAGATGAGTATCTCAAAAATTGATCTGTCGCGAATTTTTTATCTATCCTTTCTACATGCTGCACTGATTATAGATATGTAATTTGCCATGCAGAACTTTGGTCCCAATTTTTTTAAGAATTTTTTAAAAATAATTTGAAAACATTGTTGTTTTCGAACGGAATAAACTTTTATCATATTGTTTGGATAAACTCAAACATTTAAGATTTTGTGACTTTTCAAAATAAAATTGATATTTTAGAATGTATAAATTTTTAAGTATAAAAAAGTCACAAATTTGACCATTTTCTACCCATTAAACATCACCCAAAATGCGTTTTTAAAACGAAGGGTTTTCAGATTCAATATTATAAAGATAAACCCATAATCCCGCATATTTCAATTGTAAATAATACGAAAAGAAATTTTTCCGTTCGAAAACAACCATTTTTGAAAGTATTTAAACAATTTCGCTTTAAAATTAAAAAAATTTTGACAAAATGGAAACCCGACTTTAAAAATCAAATATTCTAAAACCAAAAATGCACTAAAAAGTAAAAAAAAAATTGCATGTTCTTGTGTCAAATTTAGTTCACCTAAGCAAAAAATTTTAAATATATATGTACAGTTATTATTATTTTTGGAGGCGGTATCAGCATAGAGAAATTGACAAAATATTGTCGTTTTTATTTCGAAAAAATATTGTATTTATTTAAATTTTAATGTTTCACATAAAATTTATCCTTCATATAAAATTTGGACACCGCCTCCAAAAATAACAATAATTGTACATGTATATTTAAAAATTTTTGCTTAGGTGAACTAAATTTGACACAAGAATATGCAATTATTTTTTTACTTTTTAGTTCATTTTTGGTTTTAGAATATTTGATTTTTGAAGTCGGGTTTCCATTTTGTCAAAATTTTTTTTTTCTCGCTTTTTAGTTACTTTAAAATGTATATAAAGTTCTATAACTATCAAGTTCTATAACTGATTTTATTTGTCTGATTGGATGGGTAGACCTACTAATTTTTAGTGCATTTTTTATAACACATTTTTTTTTAATTTTTAGTGCATTTTTTCGTAAAAGATTTTCAGTTTTTTTTACATGCATTTTGTTTTTTTTTTGTAAAAATTTATTTTTTGTAAAAAATTTTTTTATTTGAAGTCGGTTTTTAAAAAAAGTTTCTTATTTTTCCATTATGAATGTGTATACCCTTTCAAACAAACAAAAAATTTTCACAGAAATCGGTGATCACATACAAAATGACGATTTTCCTCGATTTACAGGGGATCCCCTCATCAAAATGCGATTTGGTGACAACGGGACCAATGGGAAATCAAACCCTTTAAAAAAAATCAAAATCGGTTCATAAATGACGGAATTCTGTGCTGACACATATAAAAAAAAAATACAGACGAATTGAGAACCATCCTCCTTTTTGAAGTCGGGTTAAAAATGGGATCAAATTTCACTATGCAAAATCTGCATTTTTACAATTAGAGCAAGGAATAAAGAAAAAATTCAATAACAAATATCGTATCAGAATAGTTTCTGATACAATCTGTATTATCCTAGATTATATATTATTACAGAAAAGTATTAAAAAACCGGTTATATATAACAATGAGTCTGTCACTGATATGTAGAATAATAATAATAATAATTATAATATTATTATTATTTAAATATTATAATTTAGGATAGCATTGCTCTTGGTAATATTTCAACAAAATTTAAAGATTCTAAAAATTTTTTGTTTTCAATTTTTAACAGGGATAGGCGTAGGGTATTGTTTTAAAGAACTACTTTTAAGGACACGAAACATATTTTTTTAAACTTTTTGATGAATAGATTTTTGTGTTTTTGGACAAAATTACTCGGATAAAAGTTATTTTGTTCTTTGACGGATATCTTATGGTGATCTTATTTTTCACCCAGACCATGATCTTCCAGGTTATTTACAAAAAATCTATCTCTATTGATTGACCACCAATAACACCTTTTTATTCTTAATAAATTTTTTCTAAAGATTATGTTTCTCAAAAAATGCAATCTTAGCCAATTTAGACTTAATTACTCAGTTTTAATGTTCTGTTTTCGTCAGCTATTCGATTTTGTCAAAAAAGAAGTCTCCTTTAAAAAGTACAAGTTGACCTTCAAATAACATTGAAGGTCATGGTTAAGTTGAAAGTTCATTCAGATCATTTTTACCAAAATCGAAATTTTCATGAAGAAATATTCAGGTGCGTTGTTTAAAATGACCATTCTGTAAAAATTTTAACATATGAATGAAATACGAGTATATAATTCAAAATTTCGATGTTGTCCAAGTATAATTGAATTCAATATTAATTTAGTTATTGTTTTTGTGTGTGTATATAACAAAGATAAGTAGTATAGTTTTTTAGTATGTAAAAAGAAATGGAATTATAAAACTGTATTTATATTTTTTTAAGAAAATAAATTTTATATCCGTGTGATTGATGAACAAAGTAAACCTTTAAAAAATATATGTAAACTAATACATGTAAAGTATTATATCTCCCTCTTACATATAAAAATTAAAGAATGTTGTATCTGTTAAAAACAATTACTACAAGAGTAATCAAAATTGTAAGAGAGTGATTGGGTTCAGATTGGTTCTTTTTTTTGAACGGGAGTGTGTATCGTATTTCGAAAGATATTTATTTCTAGATATTTATTCAAATTGTCACTAATACGGAAGTATCTAGGAAGTTGTGATGAAACCATTGTCATCACTATTCATTGTCATCACTACTCATACATAGGTAAATGCTAGAATTTTGTTCTGTATTGTGAAAGAAAGGGTGTAACAATGTAACTTCAAGTTCATGAATGGGCCAAATCGGACTGCTTCTCCTCCCAGGGGGAAATATCCATCTTTGAAACCATTAGAGAGAAAAAAGTTCGTTTTTTAATCCGACTTCAAAAAGGAGAATGGTTCTCAATTCGTCTGTATTTCTTTTTTTTTTTTTTAATGTGTGTCACCTCAGAACTCCGCCATTTATAAACCAATTTTGAATTTTTTGTTTGTTTTAAAGGGTTTGGTTTCACTGTAAATCGAGGAAAATCCTCATTTTATATGTGATAACCGATTTCTGAGAATTTTTTCTTTTTTTTGAAAGGGTATACTCATTGATAGTGGAAAAATAAAAAAATTTTTTTAAAAACCGACAAAAAAGAAATTTTACAAAAAAAAAACAAAATTAAAAAAAAAAACGGAAAAAAATGTGTTATAAAAAAATGCACTAAAAGTTAGTAGGTCGTTTAGTTGGTCTACCCATATTTAGACAAATAAAATAAGTTATAGAACTTCAAAGTCACTAAAAAGCGAGAAATAAAAAATATTTGGACAAAATGGAAACCCGACTTCAAAAATTAAATATTCTATAACAAAAAATGCACTAAAAAGTAAAAAAATAATTGCATATTCTTGTGCCAATTCTAGTTTACCAAACCAAAAATTTTTAAATATGTATGTACAATTATTATTATTTTTGGAGGCGGTGTCCAAAATTTATGTGAATTTCTCTATGCTGACACCGACTCCAAAAATAACAATAATTATAAATATATATTTAAAAATTTTTGCTTAGGTGAACTAAAATTGGCACAATAATATGCAATTATTTTTTTACTTTTTAGTACATTTTTTGTTTTAGAATATTTGATTTTTGAAGTCGGATTTCCATTTTGTCAAAATATTTTTTATTTAAATTATACATTTTATTATTTTCTTAACAAACAAATATAACAATCATTATACATTCATGGTGCCAAACATATTTTAAAAAGCGATCAAATAAATATATTTTTAGTGGCGAAATAGTTAAGCTAATTGACTATTAACCAAGACTTTTGTCTTTTGTCTTTTCTCTTCATTATTTTTGTTCTCTTTATTATTTCTATTATAAAAATTAACAACAAAATAAATTGGCCTTAAGTGAAGAAAACAAAATATTGCTTGAGACAATTTTGAAGAGCCAAGCAACAATTGTTAATAGCTTAAAAGCTACGGAAACTAAATTGATGAATGAGATCCTTTCGTTAAAAGAGGTTGGAAAGAGGTTGGTTAAAAGAGGTTGGTTAAAGAGAGCAATTGGAAACTAAATGTTCAAATTTGGAAAAAAAGTACAAGATCAACATGAAATAATATTACATTTGCAAAAACAAGGTAACTGTAATAATACAATCATACATGGAGCTGAAGAAATTGCAGATGAATCTGATATTGAACCAACAATTATAAAAATGTTGAACGAAAAACTTAACATTAATGTGAAAGCTGAGGAAGTTGATGAAATATATAGGTTGGGAAGAAATAAAATTACTGACTATCCTCGACCAATAAAAGTAAAATTATTAAGAAAGAACAAAAGTAAAAATCATAGACAAGAGAGGAATGTTGAAAGGCACGAGAATATACATAAATGGTGATTTACCAAGAACATTGAGAATAAGAGAAGTGAAGAGAAGAAAGCAGAAATTAGAGGAAAAATTCAAAACAAATGGTAAAAGACTTGTACCCCAATCATCGGAAGAGGGACAAAATGGAGAACCTAAAATTATACAAGAGGCAAAAAAGTTTAATGGTGTACCAAATAGATTCCAGGCTGAAGAGATCGCAAGCAAGGGAAGCAATTTAAAGAACTAAAATTCGTGTTTTGGAATATTGAAGGTTTATAGAATAAAATTAATAATTTAGATATAGGATCATATTTTCAAAATTTTTCATTTATAGGACTAGTAGAAACTTGGTCACAAGAAGGTGAAATTTATAATATTGCTGGGTTTGATTACATTTCTAAAAGTATACGACGACAAGCAGAAAAGGGTAGGCATCCTGGAGTTCTGGCGTTGTTCTATCGAGTGCAATACCGAAATTGTGTGCATGCAATTAAATCCGAAAGTATGAATGAGATTATTTGGGTATTATTAAAAGAAAATAAACCATATTTTGACAAAATGGAAACCCAACTTCACTAAAAAGTAAAAAAATAATTGCATATTCTTGTGCCAATTTTAGTTCACCTAAGCAAAAAATTTTAAATATATATGTACAATTATTGTTATTTTTGAAGGCGGTGTCAGCATAGAGAAATTCACATAACTTTTTGACACCGCCTCCAAAAATAACAATAATTGTACATATATATTTAAAATTTTTTGCTTAGGTGAACTAAAATTGGCACAGAATATGCAATTAATTTTTTACTTTTTAGTGAAGTCGGGTTTCCATTTTGTCAAAATATGGTTTATTTCTCGCTTTTTAGTGACTTTGCAGTTCTATAACTGATTTTATTTGTCTAAATATGGGTAGACCTACTAACTTTTAGTGTATTTTTTTATAGCACATTTTTTTTTTTTTTTAAATTTTTAGTTCATTTTTTTTAACAGATTTTCAGTTTTTTTTACATGCATTTTGTTTTTTTTTTTGTAAAAATTTTTTTTTTTGGGGTCGGTTTTTTTTTTGAAAAAAATTTTTTTGAAGTCGGTTTTTAAAAAAATTTTCTTATTTTCCCATTATGAATGAGTATACCCTTTCAAAAAAAAAAAAAAAATTCGCAGAAATCTGTTATCACATATAAAATGAGGATTTTCCTCGATTTCCCGGGGATTCCCTCATCAGAATGCGATTTGGTGCCAATGGAACCAATGGGAAACCAAACCCTTTAAAACAAAAAATTCAAAATCGGTTCATAAATGACGGAGTTCTGAGGTGACACATAAAAAAAAATACAGACGAATTGAGAACCATCCTCCTTTTTGAAGTCGGGTTAAAAAGGGAGTGGAACTGCTAATTGGTGTTATTTACACACAGCCCGAGTATTCAAAATATGCTAGTATTGATTTCTATGAGAGGTTACATGATGAAATTATACTGGGTAGAGAATTTAATGCAAGAATAGGGGAAGAACAAGATTCTATAAATTTGGATACCAGTGAAATAATTATTTTCTCTGAAATCGATAATTTGGGTCCACAGCCAAGGCATACCAAAGATGTCTCATTGAACAAATATGGCAAAAAATTGTTGGAGTTGGTAAAGCAGAATGATATGATAAAATTGAATGGAAGAGTGAAGGGTGATTGTGCTGGGGAATGGACATATGTGAGTAGCAAAGGTAAGAGTGTAATTGATTACGTGATGGTTACAAAAGGCCTATGGGATTGTGATATCAATATGAGAGTAGGCGATATGTCACAGTCTACTCACTTTCCTTTGGAAGTTGAAATAAGGGATGGTTGTATAGCTACACAACAAGCTGAAAATGGTACAAGTTAACCTAAATCCAAGTGGTGTGAAGAAAAACGCTCTAATATTATTGATAGGATAAGAAGCCAGGAAACTGAACTCTATTTAACTGGCGTTAAGCATACGACTAAATTGGGGAAAGTAAATGAGGGGGTAAAAATACTGCAAACCTGGATGGAATTTATAAGTGAAGATATTAGAGTTCGAGTTGGTCAAGCACGCAATAGTAGAGAGCACCAAATTAATAAGTGGTTTGACAAAGAGTGTGTAGATAAGAAGAAAGAGACAAAGTGAAAATTAAGGAGGAGAACTGATGACCAGAATTGTTTATTGGACTACTTGAACTGTCGAAAAGAATACAAAATAATGTGTGAAGAAAAAAAATATCAGTACGAGCGCCAATATATAGAACAAATTCATGAAGCATTAAAAAATAGTAATTCAAAAGGTATGGGAGGAGTTAGTAAAAAAAAAACAATAATAATAAGTATTCTATTAATGAGATAACGTAGATTGATTACTATAAAAACTTGTATGGAGGAGAAGCTGCGAATTTACGCAGTGCTGATCTGGATGACGATGTTGTGAGTTTAGATTTGAGGACACTGATGTTGATGTAATTCTTGGATCGTTAAAAAATGGTAAGGCAGGTGGTATTGATGGTATATTGAACGAATGCATCAAATTAGCTAGTGAAAACTGTAATTTAAGTTCCGTCCTTACATTATTATTCAATGCCACGTATGATCTTAAAATATTTCCAAAATTATGGAATACTGGTATTGTAGTAAATCTATATAAAGGAAAAGGAGATGCATATGAACCATCAAATTACCGTGGTTTAACGCTCTCACCCAGCATCAGTAAAACTTACACTAAACTTTTATTTGAACGTGTACAGCAATGGGTTGATAAAGAAAACATACTTAACGAATTCCACGCAGGTTTCAGGAGAGGATACCAAGCAATGGACAACATCTTGGTACTTAAAACCTTAATTGATAATATAGTAAGTTCAAACCTAAATGAGACAGTCGCAGAAACACATTTTTTTTGGACCTAGTCTATATGATATTTAAGGTGAAGTAGTATATCATTATCATTCTACACTTCTGTGTGTTAATAACTAATCCAGTGAATCTCAAACAGTTTCGTGTGTGTGGTATTTTGGAAGTTTATATATTTTTTTAAATATTTAAATACAATGGAATGTACGGCATCTACTTCTTTTGAAGAATCGAATCAAAATATTGAAGAGAGTGTAAGTTTTTTAAATATGTAAATTATAAAATTTCAAATTCGTCCCCTTTACCTAGATCAGTTTTTTGTATTATAAATACGTATTTCGACTACAATGTAGTCATCATCAGTATAAATTAGCTAGTCGTACTTTACTCTTTGACAATTAGAGATAGTTATAAAGTCGAGATCAACAGACAAAAAATAAATAGAAATTAACTAGATTAAAATATATACTAGATTTAAAATATAATAAATTTTAAATAATATTGAAATTGCTCTTGTTAAAATTTCTTCATTCACATTTGTTCCTGTTAATTTTACTCTTATTAAAATTACTCTTATATTGTCCCAGGATATGTTACTTGTTACTAATTTGGTGACGGTATCACACGGTGTGATACAAAATAATATAATACAAAAAACTGATCTAGGTAAAGGGGACGAATTTGAAATTTTATTTCAAAAACCTAGAGTTCTCACTAATTATCATTCGATAATATAACGTTATGTAAATTATATTAAAATTATTAATACTTAAGGCTCATTTCTTATCGGTATTTCAATATCTGCAAATTGGCAAATTTTTTATCCTAAATTACATATTAAAGAATAAATAATACATATTAAAGAATATTAACTTTGCGATGTTATACCCAAAATAAATGGAGCAGCATTCTGCATTATAATTCTCACCTTGTTTGAATTTTATACGTTTAATGTTTTTATTATTATTTATATTTCAATTTTTTTATTCTTTATTTGTAGGTGCGTGTTCATACCCCTAGGAAACAATTACATAGCCAAACAAAAGAAATAATATATAAAGTGTATAGTTTCTTTAAAAAAGAGGCTGATGAAAAACCAGAACTTCATAATTTTTTAAAACGAACAATCGACGCTGTAGGTTTATCGAAACCGACCGTTTGTCGTGTAATCCGTGAAATGAAGAAAACTGGTCATGTATCTTCACCCAAGAGGAAAATAACACCTGACAAACCGAAAACCAATGTCGACGGTTTTTCCCAGGAGGTAATTCGGCGTACCATCCATAATTTTAATATTACAGAGGGTTGTCGGCCAACAATAAAAGCCGTCTTCGAAAAATTGAAAGAAGACATTGAGTTTAAGGGAAAACTAAGCTCGTTTAGATTAATTATTAAAAGAATGGGGTTTAAATGGCGCAAAACATCTGATAACAGATGTCTTCTTCTTGAAAAAGAAGATATAAGAAGAAATTTATTGTAAAAAATAAATTGTAAAAAATAAATTGAAAGGGTACTCGTTGCAATTGTTGCTCAGTGAAATATATAGCAAAGAAAGCTTATCGATGTTCAACAAACTTAATCATTATGTGCAGGGGGGGTTGTATTTGAATGAAACTGTCACCAAATTAGCAACAAGTAACATATCCTGCGACAATATAAGAGTAATTTTAATAAGAGTAAAATTAACAGTAATAAATGTGAATGAAGGAAATTTTAACAAGAGCAATTTCAATATAATTTAAAATTTATTATATTTTAAATCTAGTATGTTTTAATCTAGTTATGTTTCTATTTATTTTTATTTTTGTCTGTTGATCTCGACTTTGTATCTATCTCTAATTGTCAAAGAGTAAAGTACGACTAGCTAATTTATACTGATGATGACTACATTGTAGTCGAAATACGTATTTATAATACAAAAAACTGATCTAGGTAAAGGGGGCGAATTTGAAATTTTATGTCATTAACTATTTAAATTTTATTTTGTTAAAACGAAAACAAATGCTGTAATCATATTTCTGTGACCTTTTGTTTTTCTGGTTTTGCTTTTGAATTAAGAGGCAGTGAGTTGTAAGAATTTGTTTGAGTTAAAACTTTTGCCAGAACTTTTGCCAGAATTTTTCAAGTTTTATTTTCACGATTTTCGAAACGACTTATTTAATTGAACCAAAGTTGATTTTTTTCAGGATTGAATTACCTTCTTAGTGAATTAAAAAAAGGCAGAATAAAATATGACATTTAATAATTTTGGCTGTTTATAAAAAAATGTGTTTTTTAGCTTATCACGCCCGCCAATTTAGAAAAATCGTCAAAATAAAAATTGGAGAAAACGCGTTTCAAAGTTATCCGTATATTATGTAATCAAAACACGTAGCCAGATCTGTACAGATCATTTTTTTAAATCTAAGGGCTAACATTGCGCTTATTATTTTTAACATATAAAAGGCGCCATTGTTTAAAAAAAATGAAGTGATTTTTTATTTTAATTTAAAATTTTTGTGTTTTTTGAACTTCGGGAATTTTTTTCTCGAATTCTAATAAACCGATTATAATGTTTATGGGCTCGTTTGTTTTGGTTTTTTATATAGAATTGAATAATATTCTATGTCATTTTTAAAATTTTTAGTTTAAAAAAAAATTAATAAAAGGCTTTTTTGTTATAAAAAAATTCAATTTTGACCCTGTTCCGTCACGGTCGGAACGTAAAAATTTAGGGAAATATTCAGGACGTCAAGATGAATCGATTTAAAAAAAAATTGACTCTAATATATATATATATACACTGTTAAAATATTTGTATACCTTATATATAAGCAATATAATAGAGTAATAAGTTTCGTCCCAAGTCTCTAACGCCCGATATTATTGATCAAAAAAAATAAACTTTAGTATAGGTGTTCATAAAATGTTATAATTATTTCTTTTCCAGGATGTCCGCCTGTCTGTCAAATTCTATTGCTGACGTCAAGTTCGGGAATGGACAAAATCGGCTCATGCATAACTCCGCTAGGAGAGGGAGCATGGTTTTTAAAACCGTAAGATAGGAAAATAGGAAAAACATTTACTTTATAAAAATAAAATATATATTGTTTGAAACTTGTATTTTATAAACTGATTGGTTCGCGACAACTTTAGCCCAAACATGTGTAATTACTGTTGATTACAGAAGCATGAGGTATACTACAAGTTATATTTTTATACATCTGTATAGAAGTCAAATAAACAGTTAATGTAGTAATGTATGTAATATTGAACTTAATATATATAGAGTATTAACATAATTAAATCAGTTACTTGTTACATTTGTAATAATGTATTAGTTTTGTTAGAATTTTATCAGTATGTTCTTCTGCAAGCTAGTTTGTATTAATAATTGACTGTTTTGAATTGCTTTTCTCAAAATAATCATAATGTAATTAAAGAAAAACTATTTCCTATCCAATCTTGTAAATGGCAGGTAAACTATTTCTTCACAATATCAGTTGGATGTCCCCATTGTTAATTGAATTTTTCTTATATTTTATTTATATATCGGCAAAAAAAAACAAGTTTATCATGTACAAAATTAATATGTAGTAGTTTTGTCCATATCTGGGTTAAGTTTAACCTCCTACTTTTTATTTTCCTCGTTACCACTACTTAACCAATATAATTATTTATTTGAATTGTATTTTCATTAAAAAAAAAAAGGATATTTTGTATTTGAATATGATTATATAAATTGACCTACATAAAGAGATGTCGTTTTAATGTAAATATTGATGTAGAATGTTGCATGTGTTAAAAAAAAGTTATTTAATTGTTGTACAGATTAATAATATTTTTATATTTAAAAAAATAGAAAACAAATCAGTACATTAATATTTTCAGGGGCACACAACGTCCCGTTATCCCTTTCTGGAGGATGCGATAAAATTTAACTCAGTTGTTATTTTCACTTGTTTTAAATTATTCAGGAAAATCTTCAACCGTAAATACGAGACAATGCGATAGAAAACTTTTACAATACAAGATACATACCACTCTCGTCTCGTCTGGCGGCATCACTTATACGAAGGCAATGGTATCAATTTTGATGCTATAATTGTGTATGTATTTTATTTTTATACACATACGTACAGGTGTATAAAAAAAAATACAGACGAATTGAGAACCATCCTCCTTTTTTGAAGTCGGGTTAAATATGACTGGTTCAATTACCAAGGTATTATATAAAGATGTAAGTAATAACTCATGCTTCTATGTTCTACAGTAATTACATATGTTTGAGTTGAAATTGAGTCAAAACTATTCAGTTAATAAAAAATGTTTCAAACAAAAAATATCTTCTATTTCTTTCGGTTCTAAAGGTACATATCCCCTTGGAGCGGAGATTCTATCTCTAATCGTTTTTTATGTTGACCGACATACAGATTGCCGGACAAGTGGAAATGGAGTATTTAGATTATTTTAAGAACAGCCGTACTTAATTTTTTTACTACGATTCAATCATACTCTTATATATTTCATATACATAATATAAAAACCCCGAATATTATTGGCCGTATCGTTTTCCAAATATGAGTTATCCGAATCATATTAAAAGTATTTGTACAATGTGCAGCACAAAAACTTCTGATTTATATTTTCAATCAAAGAGTGGGAGGTGCCCGGACGAGCGTGGGTAGATCCTGCCCTCGCTTCAATCTTGCCTCTGCTGCTCCTGTTTCTGGTCGGCAATCGATTAATTCTTGGGTTACACATTCAGGGGAAGTGGAAATGTGGTTTCACGCCGCACAAAGAATCAACGGGAGCCGTTAGATCACTCGAAAACTTTGAAGTTGAATGTTTTGTGATCTCCTCGGCGTTAGGCAAGCAAACATGCAGCTGCATATAGAAATAGCATATATAATATAAATAGCTTCTAGCTGAAGTCAATAGTGTGAAATGCGTAAATTTTAACACATATGACACATCGAGTTTTATCACAAATTTTAATGGTATTAAAATTAGAGACTCTACTTTCTCCGTGACGGGTATAGGGGTCAACTATTTTAAATGGAAATCCCAATTTTGTTATGTAGATTTTACAAAGAAAAATATTTTGCAAGTCTTACCAGTTTTTTGACTCGAGGCATCTTTCTCGAAATATACGATACTCCAGACTTTTATGCTATCTATTTCTCTAAAACTAGGTTTCATACAAAAAATGCTCGTACCATAATTATTTTAAGCTTAATCTCTGGATCGTGGCGACGACTAGTCGCCGCGTATAGGATACTGAAATGGTGCCGTCTACGAGGGTCTTATAGAGAGCCTTTATGGCTTAAGTATTATAAATTATACTTACTTTCTTTCTATACTACTATAAGAAAATATTTTTCTTACCTAAAACAAAAGAAAACAAAATTATTAGCATTGAATATAGATATTTATTCAGATATTTATTCAGATATTTATTCAAAATATTACATAGAATATAATGCCTAAGTTATAAAAATCAAGCCTACCCAAAATGATATTTTAGGAAGCATTAGGAGAACGGCTTTTTCAAGTGACATTTTATGACTGAATAGAAAAATGTCCAATTTAGTTTGACATAATTTTCTAAAATCTCTACAAGGAATTTAAAAAAGTTTCTGGTGCACGTTTGTCAGGGTGTATACCCGAGCTACTGAATGAATTTTATTCCAGTATTCACCAATTTATAAGACTGATTCTCATATAATACAAGCCGAAAAACGCAACCACTTAGAAGGAAATTCTTCGCACGTTGTAAGGGTTCTGCCTAAATAGTTTTACACAAGTATGTATGGCAAATCAGGGATTGCTTAGAGGAACCATTAGGGTCTCACAGTGGCTGAGAAGGAACTAAAAGAGCAGATACCTTAGCAAAGAGGAGTGTCGGATTACCTTTCATGAGCGCAGAGTCTATTTAAGGAGACCCAAAAATAGCATGTAAACAAGCGTTTAAACTTACACCCCGTGATCACTAGAATAACCGCAACAAAAACTCGGGAAAATACTGTTTCAGGATGCATCCAAGAGGCTGTCTCTGGATAAACTCAACCTGAACAGAATACAACTTCGAAAGGTACCGGATTCATTACCGAACATTATCACTTACGAATGCATCTGTACAACAATTGCAACTCCACATTGGATCCATTATGTACATACTGTGCGGCGAGAAGGAAGAAATATTCAGTCATACTATCTTCAACTGCAAATCTCGCGGTTACAGTAGATAAAAATATTCGATGCATCTCAACGCGAATATATGAATGTTCATATATTGGAAAACCTGATAAGCAAGATTCTGGGAATTGCCTACATATGGGAGAAGCGAATGTCGTCAGACTGAAGTAGAAAGAAGAACACAAGTGACCATAGGTCGAAATGCAATACTTTTCATACTCTAAGATTTATCTATCTATTGCAAAGATATCGAATTATGGAACTACGTAATTACAATTATGTCACAAAATAATTAAGCTCCTTCACATTCGAAACCGTCGAAAAAAATTACGTATCCTCACTATTTAAACTTTAAAATAATCGGTTCTTCCTATAAAATAAGATTATCCCATTTTTTCCTTCATCTCCAAATTTTTCACCTTCAGCGAGATATCCGTGAAACTATTTACAAAATATAATTGAACAGTCTTTTGAAATGAAAAACCCCAAATTTTGAGGGGATTAAACTTTTATTTTTTATAATACAATATAATTCAGCCTGAGAAAAATAATTATGTACGGCTAAGATGAATTTATTAACTACATAAAGGTATCATTAACGCGAACTGCCGTACGATTCCGAAGTGGGTTGGTTAAAATAACAATTGATTAGGAAATTATTGCGTCAATCAAGACGAAATATTTTGAATTATTAAAAAGTCGGTTAATCCGTTTGGGAACTGTTGTATCGGAGGCAAACAAACTCTCACTGACTTCAAAATAACACTCCTCCTCTTTTTGAGTCGGAGTGTTAAAAATAACATCGACCAAAAAATAACCAAACGATAAATATGAAACCTGCTATTTATTATCTACCACGACAATTCTTTGCCATAATTATGAATATTTATACGTAAAAAATATTTTTAAAGTGAGTCGTTAAAAAATTCAAATTAAAATATAGAGATATTTCCAAGCAGAGTAACCCTGATCTTTAGTAAAAATGTTATAATGGCTATCCCGATATGGGGATTTGAATATTTTATTTTTAGCGAATTTCCTCCAAAGGAAATGCAGCTATTGTTTTTGCACCAATGTAGGAATTTCGTAAAAAGTTCTTCAAATGTCCATCGACCCTACCTATTAGATGTTAAAAATCACTATCGCTAAAAATTATATATATATATATATATATATATATATATATATATATATATATATATATATATATACATATATATATACACTTTTTTTATGTGTTTGTGGATTCTCTAGCGGCCACAGTTTTAATACAATTGGAATGAAATTTGGTATTTGAGACGCTTTTGGTATTCTAAAGGTCAAGTTAATGGGTAAAATCTGACAAGGGGAAAGATGATTAAGAGAGTTGTGGAAACACAAAATTTGGTATGTCTCTTAATATTTGAAAAATCGAAAATTTTATCAGGAGTTTTTACTATAATTTTGTTTCTTATCCTTTTTCTGTTACACTAATATTAACAGAAATATTTACAATTAAAGATTGAAAGTTAAAATTCTAAATCTCTCTGTTCACATTAGAGTTTGAGAAAAATGATCAGGTAATGAATTGTACCAAACTTGATTTACTACAACTTTACTCCTAATACATTTTTCGATTATTCTAATATTAAGAGAGATATTTAATATTTTGTGTTTCTTTGACAGGAATACATGAAATATATCTTATTGAAAAAAAAAAAAAAAAAATTCAACCGACTTCAAAAAACACAAATAGTCAGTATATTAAAAAGCTAAAAATAACAATTTACAGATTTAATCCAAAAGATAATTCTTGTCCAAACCTATTACGTATAATTTTAATACCCAGTACATATAAATGTATAAGGTATATTAAGTTTGATCCCGACATTGTAACGGTTGAAAATATTGATCGTAGGGATGAATGTTTGGTATATGTGTGTATAAAATTCGACCATTTCCACATGTCCGTCTGCCTGTCTGTGGACACGATAACTCAAGATCGAAAAAAGATAACGAGCTGAAATTTTTTTTCATAAACTCAGTAGTTTTTCCATGATTTGAATTTAAATGTTCCTCGGAAAGCAAATTGTTAACAATTCTGCGTATTCAGAATCTTTAACAATTCAATCATTAATATACAACTCAGTATATACTGGGTATTTAAACAATTAACTCAGTTGTTAGATTACTTGTAATAAAATATTATTATTGGTATGACGTGCTAACTACTGATCGGTTTGAAGGGATCCCCTCATCAGATTATGACTTGATGACAATGGGACCATCTCGAGAGTATATTCTTTCATACAAAACAAGAATTTTTAAAATCGATCCACAATTGACGGAGAAATCGGTGAACATGCATTTATAAAAAATACATATAGTCGAACATAGAAT
Organism: Nineta flava; assembly: GCA_963920215.1. Classification (NCBI taxonomy): domain Eukaryota; kingdom Metazoa; phylum Arthropoda; class Insecta; order Neuroptera; family Chrysopidae; genus Nineta; species Nineta flava. Next base: position 41,587,924 of record OY986043.1, on the reverse strand, counting down.
CTCCTCTTTATTTTTTTTGAGTCGGTTAAAATTTTTGTTGATTTTCTCATTTCCACAGAAACTATATCTTAAGTACTTCTAAAAAATAACTATAAAATTATTTTATTAAAATTTTGTTTCAATTTTGAAATGTCAATTTTGATTGTCGTTTCCATAGTAACTTTAAACTACAATAGCACACTATTATTAATCGTTGTGTATGGTTGTATTTTGGCTATTAATAAACTCGGCCTATCGCACTACCGTGCTCTAGATTTAAATTTTTCAAATACTAAAATCATGTCAGATATATTTCATTTTGATCACACTAAAATTCTGACCGCTAGAGAGTGATTTATATATTCTAAAGAAGTGGACGCAGCTCCAGCGTATCGCCATTTTTTATTTCAATTGTATTGTATTAAATAAAACTTGCTCTGCTCGCAAGGGGGTACTCCCTTGTCCCCCAAGCGGCCTTCAGCTTTAGCTCCGCGTCACAGAAAATAACATTGAATGAATTGTAAAAAAAGTTTTTGGGGGGTGTTTTTCCGATTTTCCGGGGGGTTGAAATGAAAAAATGGAAGTTTTCAAGCAATTTCGCGTCGAATGCAAGAAACCGCATCTTTTTAGCATGTCTAGAAATGCCTTAGATTTTGTATACATGAGTGAGTGAGTGAGCTTCACTGAGGGCTATATATTATATATAGATTTCTATCTATTCGATAACACACTTCTAGTTTTCAAAATAGTTTTTGCTTCCTTGTAAAAGTATTTCGTTTATAAATTTAGCAACATATCGGTACAGTGATGTTATAAAAATAATAACTTGGCAGTTATGACTGGTTAGAATATCATATTTTACGGTACTATCAGAGAGTTCTTAAAGTTTGATTTTTATGTTTAGATTTATTACCATTTTAATTAAAAGCATATATTATTGCTAAGTTATAATCCGATCAAAAAAATAAATGTAAAAAAGGGCCGAGTTTTCGGGGAGATACTTCATGTAATAGTTGCTCCTTAAAAAGTGATGATATCCCAATTAAGGAGCCGAGCTATTAATAAAGTAAATAGTTAAAACTAAAATGTAAGAAGATAAGTCCAAAGTAAAATGAAAAAAAAAATTTGGTTGAAATTTATTTCGTAAGTTTTCTTTAGTATGCTTTTAAAATTTTATAATTTAAAATTTTATAACGAGACAAGTTTTAAAATATTTGAAATCAACAGAAAAAATAACTTGCCGCGTTATAAAATTTTAAATTATAAAATTTTAAAAACATACCAAACAAAACTTACGAAATAAATTTCAACCAAATTTTTTTTTTCATTTTACTTTGCACTAGGGGTTCATGAGGAAATTATAAAACTCCATTTGCGGTGGCCGCCATATTGGATTTAGAATAACGTCACTTTATATACTGTGTTTCGCTCATCAAGCTCTTTCATTTGATACCCATATCATATAGGTTATGGTGGAAATTATAAATCGCCATTTGCGGCGGCCGCCATATAGGATTTAGAATGACGTCACTTTAGTTATTGTATTTCACTCATCAAGCCCTTTCATTTGATATCCATATCATAGGAGTTAATGTGGAAATTGTAAATCTCCATTTGCGGCGGCGGCCATATTGGATTTAGAAAGACATCACTTGACTTATTGTGTTTTGCTCATCAAGCCCTTTCATTTGATACCCATATCATAGGGGTTAATGTGGAAATTAAAAATCGCTATTTTCGGCGGCCGCCATATTAGATTTAGAATGACGTCATCAAGCCGTTAGATTTGATACCCATATCATAGGGGTGAATTTGGAAATTTTAAATCGCCATTTGCGGCGGCCGCCATAATCGATTTTAGATGACATCCTACATTAATGTAGATACCTAAATAATTTTGAGTCGGCGCCAAAAAATCACCATCGAAATGGAAGAAGGGTGGATCTGATTTTCGGTTAAAAGTAAAAATTGTCCATTAACGAATTTGACCTTACTTTTTTGTTCTAGAACATACACACAAATTAGCTGTTTATCTGTTTTCGTTCTTAAGTTATTGCGTCCACACACAGACGGACGGACATGCGGAAATAGCCGAAATGGGCCATTTTATGAACAAGCATTTATATCAAGGATTAATATTTTCAAACGTTACAAAGTCTAGACTAAACTTAATATACCATGGATATTTACATATACTGGGAATAAAAAGGTAATTTTTTGTGTTCAAATGGTTCTAATATAAAGAGAGATATTTTATATAGATATTTTATATTTTGTGTTTGTATTATGTGCATTTTATGTGAAAGACAACTGCTGTAATTTCATTGGTTCAGATAAAACTAATTTATCTAAACCAATCAAATTACATCTTTTGTATTTCACATAAGATGCAAATCAGATTGGTTTTCATATAAAAAATATACAAACACAAAATATAAAATATCTCTCTTAATATTAGAACAATCGAAAAATACGTTGTAAGGAACACAGTTGTAGGAAATCAAGTTTGCTACAATTCATCATTTTTGCTCAAGTCTAATATGTACAGATATATTAAGGAATTTAATTTTCAATCTTAAACACATAAATTTAATTTTTGATTGTCCATATGTTCCGTTGGGAAAATTAAATTTTCCCAAAGATTCTTATTTACATTATCAAAAATTCCGCGTTGAATGCAAAAAACCACACCCTTCTAGCATTTCTGGAAGTGGAACAACAAAGTTTTAAAAAATCGCACACACTAGTGGTATGTGCTAACTCTCACTATAGTTCAGTAAAGTTAAACATGAAAAGGTGGTCGTACTTGCAAAAGGTCCGGTCATTCTGAATTTTTATATGTTGTTAGGACCGAAACCAATATTAAAAAACCAGATTTGCAATTTCCAAAGTGCTGTGCGAGCGGCGGTGTACCCAAAAAACCATGAAATTTTCAGACTTATTTCAGTTTTTGCTCAATATCTCAGTGAAAGAAGGGTCTGACCGGTATAGTCATTCTAAACACTTTTAATGTAGACTAAATTTTCAACAATTTGAGATCAAAACAAGCTCTATACAGCTAGCTATTGGTTCCTAAGATACGGTTCTTAGAAAATAGGCAATTTTTTCTAAAAAGTAAATTTTTTTCGAAATGGTCACTTATTTCGTAAAATATCTTCTTAAACACGCATCCCACGTCAAATATAATAAACTTGTAGTAAATTTAATTAGCTTTCATTTGAGATCAGACTGGTATCTGTATGCCCAGCGGTTCTCTCAAAAACGGCAGATAACCAAAAACAGTCATAAGTTAACCAGCGCAGATAACCATCGCAGCGCATATATTTACCAGATGTTTGTATCCATATTTTCGGTAAAAGTAGGTACCAATTCCAATCAGAAGGAAGGAAACAAAAGATCGACGTCATACAGCAGTTATCAGAACATGAGAAAATGACACACACTTCTTCTTCCATGCTTCAAGGGGCCACGCTTGTTTTTGAGAACAACAGTCTCAAAAAATAGCTGTACTGAGTGTCCCTTTGTTGGAGCCTATCTCCACAATGACTATGTCATCGACAAAACGTTTTTGGAGATGAGTTTTCGTTGTTCTCACATCAGGGCTACAACCACCCTTAATTTGCTGCAGAAGGTGTGATAAAGAAAACTGGCATTCATCACTGTTTTCCAACAGGTAATCGTACACACAATCTATCGCTTCTTTAGTATTACTGGTTAGACGATACCCCCTCTTATTCCTAGTAGCAAGTGGTAATCTAAACTGGCTCCTGTATCACAATCTGTGGTACGCCCCGTCTGCAGCAACGAGGTCGTCAATGGCGAGGAGGCGCTCCGATTGTGCTACAGGAGCCTGTTTAGATTACCACCTGCTACTGGGAATAATGATCATAATAATAATAATAATTTATTAGACCAGAAATGATGTACAAATGTAATACATATTGGTTCGTCATATATTCCTAACATTATAGGTTGTTAGAAAAAAATTCATCCACATTATATGGACAATGATCGAGCAGTAAATTCTTGCAGGCGGTTTCAAACTTCCTTTGGTTACATTCAAGCTTTATATGAGATGGTAACTTGTTGAAAAATTTTAAGCCATTGTAAGATGGACCATGTTCGATGACATTTAAGTTGTGCTTGGGTACTCTTAAGTCGATACCATGTCTTGTATAATACGTGTGATTAAAGTTATTTTGATCAACCGTATGAATATTCTTCTTTATGTGGGCGAGACAATGGAGAATGTATGTACTGGAGAGCGTCAAGATTCTCAGATCCTTAAAATATTGTCTACAGAAAGTTTGCTGGCCATCACCAACAATTACTCGTAATATTTTCTTTTGCTTTATGAAAATTTGTGTTGATTGAGAGGAAGACCCCAATAACAAAATTCCATATTTAAGTCTGCTATGAACCAATGAATAGCATACCATAGCTAATGTTTTTTGACTTAGATTCTCTCTTAAATTTCTTAAAAGAAAATAGTGATCGTGGAATAAGAGACAGTATCGTTCTGCCATTAATACTGAAGAAACGATCGATTGTGTGTACGATTACCTATTGGAAAACTGTGATGAATGCCAGTTTTCTTTATCACACCTCCTACAGCAAATGAAGGGTGGTTGTAGCCCTGATGTGAGAACAACGAAAACTCAACTCCAAAAACGTTTTGTCAGTGACATAGTAATAGTGAAGATGGGCTCCAACAAAGGGCCACTCAGTACAGCTATTTTTTGAGACTGTTGTTCTCAAAAACAAGCGTGGCCCCTTGAAGCATGGAAGAAGAAGTGTGTGTCATTTTCTCATGTTCTGATAACTGCTGTATGACGTCGATCTTTTGTTTCCTTCCTTCTGATTGGAATTGGTACCTACTTTTACCGAAAATATGGATACAAACATCTGGTAAATATATGCGCTGCGATGGTTATCTGCGCTGGTTAACTTATGACTGTTTTTGGTTATCTGCCGTTTTTGAGAGAACCGCTGGGCATACAGATACCAGTCTGATCTCAAATGAAAGCTAATTAAATTTACTACAAGTTTATTATATTTGACGTGGGATGCGTATTTTAGAACATATTTTACAAAATAAGTGACCATTTCGAAAAAATTTTACTTTTTGGAAAAAACGGCCTATTTTCTAAGAACTGTATCTTGGGAACCAATAGCTGTATAGAGCTTGTTTTGATCTCAAATTGTTGAAAATTTAGTCTACTTTAAAAATGTATAATGACTATACCGGTCAGACCCTTCCTTCACTGAGATATTGAGCAAAAACTGAAAAGTCCGAAAATTTCATGGTTTTTTGGGTACACTGCCGCTCGCACAGCACTTTAGAAATTGTAAATCTGGTTTTTTATTATTGGTTTAGGTCCTAACAACATATAAAAAATTCAGAACGACCTGACCTTTTGCAAGCATGGATGTAGATCTTAACTGGACTACTAGTGGTATGTGCTAACATTATACTATAAATACAGAAATATGGACCAATCATAGAGCAGCAATATTTCCCATGTAAATTTTATCAAAACATAAAAGCAAAAGTTTTCCCATTTCCCGATATAAATTTCGTGATTTCATAATTTTCCCTGTGCCTTGGGTACTAGACCTAACTATATGCCAATTATCGTCTTTAAAGGACATCTGGTGTTTTTATCCTGTCTAATGAAAATTGTTGGCGTACCCGCTATTTTTTCGGTTTTTGAACCGAAATAACTTTTTAACCGTTTATTTCTTAACGAAAAGCAAAAACTTATTCTCTTATAATTCCCTAAATAGCTTAGTTTCGAAAAACCAGCACTGTAGCTCTTTTCGTTCAGGAGATAATTTGAGGTCAAATCGGCTCTGATATTTCGTATTGTAATAGTACTGTAAGCGCGAAGGCAAAAAACACCTTAAACTCGGCCTGTCGCACTACCGTGCTCTAGATTATTAAGTTATAATAGGAGCGAAATCGGAATGAAATTTTATTTGTGACTTTCTTTCGGTATGAGAAAAACCAAATTCGTTAATGGGCAAAATCAGTCAAGGGAAAGTAGTTCGTAGAGAGAGGGAAATAAGTAACAGAACGCAAATTATGTGGCTCCTACATGACGAATTTTTTTAAATTATGGTAGAAAGTAAACTTTGATTATTTGAATTCTTTTGCTTAAGTCTTTTTATAACTTCAAGTTCAAAAACATCCTATTACATTTATTAACTTAAGTTCTATTGTTTTAATCGAATTTCTAATTTATTTCCACACATAAAAATATATTAACTGTAAAATTTTGAATAAGAATGCTTTTTGATATTGTGATAATATAGTATGTATAATATATAAATTAGTTAATATAAAATTAGTTATAAAGTTATAGCCTGAGTCGGTGCATGAATCTCGTTCGGAGGCAGTTTTCTTATCAGAATGCTTTCAGAATATGCTAAATATTATAGAGTACCATAGCAGTTTGCCATGGTGCATTGTGGTCCCGATTTTTTATTTAAGACTAATTTAGTTATTAATTAACTAGTTATTTTACGTATTCTTGTCGATTTTCGTAAACTTGACAGTTTTCGAGTTATAAACAATTGAATGCTGAAAAACTAAACTAAAAAATGAAATCTTTGAGTTTAAAAATTGTTAAATAATATTAACAAATTCAAAAGAAATTTGAATACGGTGGACGAGCTATTTTGACAACTCTAATTGACATATTTCATGTAATCGGTTTTCACAATGAAATTGCAATCGGTTTTCACAATGAAATTGGAAGATTTATAACTTCTAATATACAATAATTTATAAAAAATTTAATTGAATTCAATATTTAATATTTCATTATAAAGAACGAACCTATACTTTCAATTTAAGGATGTTCCTCATCCTTCTAAAATGTCTGGAAGTGACTTAAAATTAAACACTTAAATGAAATTTTTGATTTTTCCCATTTTTGGGAAGATTTCGTTTGGAAAATTTAAATTTTCCGACTTTTTTTTTTAGAAGTGGGTTAGATTTTTTTTAACAAAATTGCGTTTAGATATTAACACGACAAAATTTTCCTATTGATTCAATCTAAGTAATGAATGAAAATTTTTATTCGAATTGTTGTTCAACCGAAAACACATATTCCATTTTCTAAAACTCATCTTTTTCCTAAGTAATGCTAAACTTCCATATAAAAAACACTATAATTAGAAAAAAAAGAGATAATTTTTGGTGTTTTTCCCATTTTCGGAGTTGTTCGTTTGGAAAACTAAATTTTTCCCATTTTTCTTATAAATTTCAAGTTCATGTGGGTTGAATGCAAAAAACCGTATCCTTTAATCATAATTTCTAATATACAATAATTTATACAAAATTTAATTTAATTCAATATTTAATATTTCATTATAAAGAACGAACCTATACTTTCAATTTAAGGATGTTCCCAAAGAGCAGTCGTGCTCAATTTAAAAAAAATTCCATTATGTAAACTACAATAGATCAAATGAAATATAGTACACATATATATTGAAGTACAGTGTTATATTTTGCCGCTGCTTGCATGCGCAGAAATTAAAAAAATACGTACAGTGCATCGTTTCTCCGATAGGTTAGCTGAAGGTTTTTGTAAATAAAAAATTAATTTTTATAATAAATCAAATATTCTGTTTCATTGATTAATACTAATAAGCATTAAGTTAACGTAATAAATAAGAGATAATTATCAATTTTGAAGTACAATTTGTAATACAATTTAAAATTTATTATTATTTTTTACCGACTAGTAATATCTTATTACTTTTTTTTTTTTTTTAACACTTTCGATTTGGCGAATATTGATTTTTTTTAAATCTAAGACTTTTGCGATAATGTTTTTATTTTTGGTTATTCGCAGCTTGTTATCATCCAAACTTCCAGTAAATAATTTTATAATAGCATTTTCACCTTCTTCATTATACTTTTTTTTTTAATTATCACATGAAATATTATTTAAAGCTAGTTTTTGCCATATGTTAATAGAAATAAGATCTTTTAATTCAGCCAACATTCGTAAATTGATTCTACTTTTATCAGACTTTGATAATTCTTGCAAATAATAATCACAAGGTTTGTACGAATTTAATAAATTTTTTTGTAAATTCAAATTGTTTATCAAATTTTTTAGCATTGCGACATCGTGAAACTCTTGCTGATTATGGACACTAGGGTCTAGGAAATCTTTACTTGAAGTTTCTAATTTAAATTGACCTGGACCTCTTCTATCAACCAAAACGGTTCGGAATAAAGTCAACGTATCCACAAACTCTAAATCAAATCTAAAATTCCGGGTACTTTAGCATTCGCTATAGCTCGTAAAAGTCGTGGAACATCAAACAGGGCATTATGAGCTACTAGCAAACAATTTTTTTGTCCATTAGATAATTTATATAAAAATTGTTCGAAAGATTCCAAAGCATTCAAAATTTTGTAAGTTTCGACTTTTTAATCTTTATAGAAGAAGTCTCCATATTTTTGGTAAAGTTGAGTAACAGCGCTGGCTGACAGTGAAATTTTGGTCTTAGTATGTACGTATGAAAATTTTACAATCACAGATAGCTGCAATTTGTAAAATGTGTGCATTTGCAGCAAACCCGTTAGTTTCGATAGCAAAATATACGACTTTTGTCCGGTCCCAAATTCAGATTAAATCAAAATTTTACGGAAAAATTAATCGTCAGTATGTCCGCCTCTCTCTTTCTAAAGAGGTCAAAATATAAAAACCAGTTTACTGCGCAACGCAGTAAGAAAGAGTTGCGCTAGAGTTGCTACGCGTCTTGTTATGCTATGCGTTACTTTACGCTTCGCGATATTCAACTCTTTTTCTTTTTAAGTGAATTCACATATACAAAGGAGACCGCTTCGCATTATACATCGTCAACTAGCTCTATTCGCTAGGGGCTTTCAGCCTCTTCAAAAAACCGCATCCATCTAGCATGTCTAGAAAGGTAGTTTTTAGTGTTTTCCCATATTTGGGGATATTGTGTTAGGAAAATTGAGATTTTCCGATTATTCTTATAGATTTCTAGGAATCCCGAGTGGAATGCAAAAAAACCGCATCCTTCTAGCGTATCTAGAAAGGTAATTTTTTGTGTTTTCCCCTTTTTGGGGATGTTGTGTTAGGAAAATTAAAATTTTCCGATTTTTCTATAGATTTCAAGGTTTACCGAGTGGAATGCAAAAAACAGCATCTTCTAAAATGTCTGGAAGTGGCTTCAATTTGAACACTTAAATGTAATTTTTGGGTTTTCCCATTTTTGGGGACGTTGTTTTGGGAAAACTAAAATTTTACGATTTTTCTTATCGATTTCAAGTTATTCCCCGTCAAATGAAAAAACCTCATCCTTCTAAAATGTCTGGAAGTGACTTAAATTAAACACTTAAATGAAATTTTTGATTTTTCCCATTTTTGGGAAGATTTCGTTTGGAAAATTTAAATTTTCCGATTTTTTTTAGAAGTGGGTTAGATTTTTTTTAACAAAATTGCGTTTAGATATTAACACGACAAAATTTTCCTAGTGATTCAATCTAAGTAATGGATGAAAATTTTTATTCGAATTGTTGTTCAACCGAAAACACATATTCAATTTGCTAAAATTCATCTTTTTCTTAAGTAATGCTAAACTTCCATATAAAAAACACTATAATTAGAAAAAAAAGGTAATTTTTGGTGTTTTTTTCCCATTTTCGGAGTTGTTCGTTTGGAAAATCTAAATTTTTCCCATTTTTCTTATAAATTACAAGTTCATCTGGGTTGAATTCAAAAAACCGTATCCTTTAAGCATATCTAGAAGAAATGGGTCAAATTTTTTAAAACAAAATTATAACAATCAAGGAATCACTGTTCACTCTTTGGAATATTCAAAAATAATGATTCTTGAATTAAAAGTGTTAACTATATATATACCTAATGTGTTATCCAATCAGAAAGGACTATCGACAAATATCAACGAATCAGATGGATATATGCTTTATAATGTTATATTATAGTATATTAAATTAATAAACACGAAAATTGCAAATTTCTTTTTTCCGTTAGAAATTTTTAGTTTTCATAATATTCCCGTCGGTTTGGGTACTAAAATTACCTGTATACCAAATATCAACTTTACAGCATATCTGGAAGTGTCATAGAATATTCATATATCAGTCGTATAAAATTTGGGACGTTCCCGCTATTTTTGCATTTTTGAAGTGAAATAACTTTTTAACGGTTAATTCGTTAACGATGATTGAAACACCGGTTTCTTATAATTCCGTAAAGTATATAAAGTCAATACTGTAGCTCTTTTTGTTCAAAAGTTACAGCACCTGAAAAAACCGTCTAAATTAAGCTGTAGGCCGAAAATCCCTTAAACTCGGCTTTGCGCACTTTCGTGCTCTAGATAAGATTGATGTTAACAAGAGTAAATTTGAAAGAAAGCAATTTTGACAAGAGTAATTTCAATAAAATTTATTATATTTTAATTTAATTTATTTTGTTTATTTTATTTATTTTTATTTTTCTCTAATGATTTCGATTTTCTATCTATTTCTAATTGTCAAAGAGTAAACTACGACTAGCTAATTTATACTGATGATGACTACTTTTTAGTCGAAATACGTATTTATAATACAAAAACTGATCTAAGTATTGGGGCGAATTTGAAATTTTATCCTTAGTATAAATTGGCTAGTTGTAACTTATTCTTTGACAATTACAAAATAAATAGAAAATAAACAGAGAAAATAAAAAAAAAAAAAAAAATTTAACAAAAATAAAATAAAATAAATTTTATTCAAATTATTCTTGTTAAAATTACTTTCATTAAATTTATTCTTGCTAATATTACACTTAATAAAATTACTTTCACTTTAATTTCCCATGTCCCTGAAACCAAATTAGCTACAAGTAACATATCCAGAGACAATATAAGAGTAATTTTAATAATAGTAATACTACCAAGAATAAATTTAATGAAAGTAATTATAACAAGAATAATTTTAATAAAATTACCTACAATTTCACTTCTTATTAATTTTTCGATTTTTCGAATATTAAGGGAGATATGTCAAATTCTGTGTTCCCTCTAAACCCCAATTACGCCTTGTCCGATTTTACCCATTAACGAACTGATCTTTTAAATACCAAAAAACGCCTCAAATACCAAATTTTATTCCAATCAGAATAAAACTGTGACCGCTAGAAAGTCCACATAAACTATATATATATACATACATAAAAATTTCTTCAAATGTCCATCGATCCTACCTACTAGATGTTAAAAATCACTAACGTTAAAATTTGTATATATATATATATATATATATTTATATATATATATATATAAATATTTATATATATACATATATATAAATATGTATATATATATATTTATATATATATATATATATATATATATATATATATATAAATATTTATATATATACATATATATAAATATGTATATATATATATTTATATATATATATATATATATATATATATATATATATATATATATACAAATTTTAACGTTAGTGATTTTTAATATCTAGTAGGTAGGATCGATGGACATTTGAAGAAATTTTTACAAAATTCCAACATTGGTAGAAAAACAATAGCTGCATTTCCTTTGGAGGAAATTCGATAAAGTAACAGACGGATTACTTAGCAAAAAAAGTTTGACTTCATTCAGCCCTGAGTGAGAGATAGGAAGAGATATAGAGGAAATACAGGTTGCCTACCAATTATTATTTGTTTCTTTTCTTAATTAAAACATTTTCTGAAAAAAATATAATAATGCTATATAAATTTAAGTTTTTTTAGAAACTGAAAAGCAATGGTCTTTTATTAATGAATATAATTTATTCAATCAAATTAGGAATAGCTTTGCCTACTCTTGGCCAATATAAAGTACTATTCGTGCTAGTTAAAATTATTTTTCGAATAATTAAAAAAAAAATAAAAGTAGTAGTTTTATTGAAACGGTAATTTTACAATTCAATAATCCATTTAAAGATTTCGAAAATACAAATGTAATGAGTGATTTTTTAGTGTCCCCTTTTAATAGAAAATTTAAAATTTCCACTTTAATAGAAATTTTTCTCAAATTTTTTCCGGATTCCAATGATTGCGCGTTATTAAATAGAAATGATTACACTTCCAAAAAATTATAATTTATTAGGAGCCATGAACACGAGCACAAAAAGCATTTGGAAAATCGTCGCAGAAAACCCATCTTCGTTTGAATATCCGAAATTATTAAAAATAAATAAATAAAAAACTTAGTAGTTGTTTCGCATCTTCTTATCTATGTGAATCGGGATTTTCACATATGAAACATATAAAATCAAATAAATTATTGGCAAATAATTGGCAGAAAACCCTGTATTGAAACACCATTGCGTCTTACTTGAAAATATACCTCTCTTGCTTACTCTCACTCAGCTTATGGAGAGCAGAGTTGCTCTGAAAAGCAATCCATGTCCACATTTGCTGAGTCTAAATTAAGATACACTAAGATACTCTGGTATATATTTAATAATAAGAATAAAAAAGAGCGCAACAAATAATAAATACTGTACTGTACTGAACTTCTTATTTTTAATTAAATTAAATACTGATATGAAAAAATTAACTCGTCAACCAGGAATCGAACCTCGGGCCTCTGCATAACTAGTCCAGTATGCTTCCGCTACACCAAAGACGATTGTGACGTGATAGCCAACTTTTTCATATTATTCTAAATTTTTTATTTATTTAGACAGTACTATTTCTGTTGAAGTGATTTGTTTATTTAATATTTGTTTATTTGTGTATACTTTCGTGTCAACATAACGATGTTTGTCCAAATTCCTTACGGTTACGTATGACAAACTGTAGAAGACTTTAGCGTATACTCCGACAAATTTCATTGTCATTGAATTTTTAATTAAATTAAATACTGATATGAAAAAATTAACTCGTCAACCCAAATATTATAAATTTAATAATAAGTATAAAAAAGAGCGCAACAAATAATAAATACTGTACTGAACTGAACTTCTTATGCTTAAAATATTTGACATTCAGTCAGACGTTTGCATTTCAACAATTTAATATGATTATTTAAATCGAATCAATTTGACTTTCTGGAGAGCCTTATAAGTGGTATAAGTGGAAACTAAGCCTTATGATGGTAATACTGTTCTCTATCTATGTCTGTACTAAGTGTCACATAATTTTTCATTTTAAAACGATATCAACAACATTTTCGAACCAAATCTTCTTAAATAAAAACTGCATGTTATATATATCATAGAGTAACTCTTATTATCATTGTGAATCGTAGTATCAGTATTCTTATCGTAGTATCAGTGATGTATTATCATTTTAAATTGATCATTTTAAAACTAATAGAAGCACCGCGCGGTGGCATGAGTTGGAAATTAAATGTATGACGGTAATATAGTTATATATCTATAATGTTTGTTATTAGTTTTACAATGGGCATCAAAAGTTGATGTCAGTTTTTTTAAATTTTATAATTGATTTGTACCTTACTGATTCGGTTTTTGAAAAAATGCTTCGGGTAAAAATTGTTCGTTATAAATAGAGTAGCAACTTGAAGAACGAAACCCGAATGAATAAGGCACAAATCATTTATAAAATTTTAAAAACTAACATCAGCTTGCGTTGTACACAACGTTGCCATATTTTTTCTTGTTTAAATTAAATATCGCCAGTAAAAATTACTGAAACTAATTATACTATTTGAAATATAAATAGATTGTAATTATATATTGTTTATAACAGTATAAAAACATTACTTTAAGGTTATATTTGACTTCTACTAATATAGAAATGACAACCAATAACTTTAGTGTTGTGATCTGAGAATGGCCATTTTGAAGTGAAAGTGATATTAATTTTCCAAACCATATGTTTAAAAACAAATAAAAAATTAGTTTAGTGATATTTTGCGTACTTTAATATATTACATGCCTCCAAACGCATTACTAAACTTACACTTTTACTGAAGTACATATGCATAAATAAAAGTATATATCACAAAAAAAAGTATTTTGACAAAATGGAAACCCGACTTTAAAATTCAAATATTCTATAACAAAAAATGCACTAAAAAGTAAAAAAATAATTGCATATTCTTGTGCCAATTTTAGTTCACCTAAGCAACAATTTTTAAATATATATGCACAATTATTGTTATTTTTGGAGGCGATGACAGCATAGAGAAATTCACATAACTTTTGGACACCGCCTCCAAAAAGAACAATAATTGTACATATATATTTAAAAATTTTTGATTAGGTGAACTAAAATTGGCACAAGAATATGCAATTATTTTTTTACTTTTTAGTGTATTTTTTTATATAGAATATTTGATTTTTGAAGTCGGGTTTCCATTTTGTCAAAATAGGTTTTATTTCTCGCGTTTTAGTGACTTTGAAGTTCTATAACTTATTTTATCTGTCTAAATATGGGTAGACCAACTAAACGACCTACTAACTTTTAGTGCATTTTTTTTTTAGTGCATTTTTTCATAACAGATTTTCAGTTTTTTTTAAATGCATTTTGTTATTTTTTTTCAAAAAAATTTTTTTTGGTGTCGGTTTTTTTTTGTAAAAAATTTTAGTGAAGTCCGTTTTTAAAAAATTTTTCTTATTTTCCCATTATGAATGAGTATACCCTTTCAAAAAAAAAAAATTTCGCAGAAATCGGTTATCACATATAAAATGAGGGTTTTCTTCGATTTCCCGGAGATCCCCTAATCAGAATTCGATTTGGAAACCAAACCCTTTAAAACAAAAAATTCAAAATCGGTTCATAAATGACAGAGTTCTGAGGTGACACACATTTAAAAAAAAAAAAAAAAACAGACGAATTGAATACCATCCTCCTATTTGCAGTCGATTAACAAAGTGTCGTAGCTCAGTTGGTTGCGTCGAAAGTCATAATACCATCGATAGTAATTTTATTTTTAAATTATAAAATTTAACATTCCCTACCTGTTTAATAATTATTTGCATTGTTAACTGTGTTATTTTTGTTTGCAGTGAATTAAAATTTTCGGATATTTTTTTAATTGGAAGTAAAATGACTCTCAACCAGGAAAACCAAGCAATGCTCGACGCTTTATTCAAGAGATTCGAAGAAAATGAAAGCAAAATGACTAAAGAATTTAATTATTTAAAGGAAATAGACAACCAGCTACAAAATAAATGTTTTGAGCTTAAAAATAAAATGGCACAGTAAAATGAAACTATTTTACAACTTAGGAAGAAAATGGATGCCAACAGCATTATAATCCATGGATTGGTGAAGATGAGAAAACGGAGGAAAATATTGTAAATCTTTTTAATACAAACCTTCGGATAAACATCCGAAATGACGAACTGCAGCGAGTATATGGGGTTGGCAAAATAAAATCCCGTTCAAAGGCTAATCGCGTACATTTATCTAATTATAAAACTAAGGTTCTTAAACTAAGAACCGAATCTTCCATGAACGAACAAAACTAAAGGGCTCGAATATTTATATAAATAATGATCTTCCTAAAGAACTGCGTTCTGCATTCGTGAAGCAGAACGCAGGAAGGCCCAAAAAGAAATACTCGAGAAGGGACTCAACAAGAGACTTATCTTACAATCCTCTGAATAATACGAAGATTCGGGAAAAATTACCCAGGAACCAAAGAAATTAAGTATGATTCAGCGTCGACATTTAAAAGCAAGCACAGATATGTCAGTAAAAAAGTATTGAGAGTAATTTTTTGGAATATTAAAGGGCTTAGCAATAAAATTAGAAATAAGAAGATAGTGAATCATTTATAGCAATTTCATGAAATAGGTTTAGTTGAAACGTGGGCGAATGAACATGAAACATTTTACATAGAAGATTACGAGAGTATAACTAAGAACCACGTGAGAATAGCCGAAAGAAGGAGACACCCTGGAGGTTTAGCAATATTTTATAAGTGAGAGCTCCAAAATTTAGTCTCCGTGATTCAGAATAAAATGAGGGAAATATTGTGGATATTGTGTACATTTGGAAGCAGGCAAATTTTAATAGGGTTATTATACCTACAACCAGAATATTCGGGTTATACTAACAATAGTTTTTTTGACTTAATAGAAGAAGAATTAGGAGAGATGGTAGAAAAATTTCCAGCTACGGAAATTATGATTGGTGGTGATTTCAATGCCAGAATGGGGAATGAACAAGACATAATCTATACGTTTTGGTCCCCGGACAAAATATCCCCAGAAAAAATATCCCCCGACGAAATACCCAATGACAAAATATCCCAAGAGCAAAATATTTCGAAAACTTTGAAATCACAGAAAAATATCAATAATAATAATAATAGTAATTGCCACGATATCTCAAATATATAGACGACTTTTAGTGCGGGTCCCAAAAACACACAAACTCCACCAACACGGGGAATGACCGATAAAGTGAGAGATTGTAGTACTCAGTTGTAATAGTAACCATATTTAATTTCAATAATTTTTTACACTATATCTTAAATATATAGAACGCTTTTTAGTGCGGAGTCCCAAAAACACGCAAACCCGACCAACTCGGGGTATGACCGATGCAGTGAAAGATTGTAGTACGCGGTTGTAATAGTTACCTTATGTAATTTCAATAATTTTTGCCACGATATATGAAACATATAGAACGCTGTATAGTGCGAGCACCCAAAAACACGCAACCGGAACAACTCGAGGTTTTTTTTTTTCATTATCAAAAGATATTATCTTGGGGATATTTTTTCTGCGGATATTTTGTCTGATGGCCAAGACGTCCACTACCCCCCACAACACATTTAAAAAAATGTTTTTTTTCCGTACAAAATAATATAGTCATCTTATATAAAAATTCGGATGTTGTTTTGACTTACACAATATTACCTTAGGATATTACCTTAACGAAACATTTATTTCTAAAATCAGAAATTAAAATAGCCGACAGACCATTCTTCGGTTAATATACTCCACAGCGTGTAAATCTTTAGACCCCCACATATTGGCGTCAAGTCTTCTTTTTGATTTTAAAAAAATTCGCCAATCGTAGGACCTGCGTAAATTAGCGAATTTCCTCAGAAATTGGAAATCAAGTATCACTTAATAAATAATACCATTTAATTGTATTCTCCCAACAACAAAATTATATTTATAGACAAGTAAAGATGTGCCATTTTTTCGAATTCCACTTCGACTTCTTAGAAAATTATGACCAATGTGTCATCCAATCTTAATTGCATCAAGAAAGTTTATGAAAAAGTTGAAAGTTGGACCGTAACGAAAAGTTAAAGTTATAAACAATTAAGTAAAAAAAAAAGGGGTTTCGTTTTTTGCAAATATCTAAAAAAACTATTGTAGATATCGGAAATCGAAAAAAAGCCTCTTAAAGAATTTTCGGCAAGTTTTAAAATATTTGAAATCAGCAGAAAAAATAACTTGCCGCGTTATAAAATTTTAAAAACATACTAAAGAAAACTTACGAAATAAATTTCAACCAAATTTTTTTTTTCATTTTACTATGCACTTATACTCTTACATTTTAGTTTTAACTATTTACTTTATTAATAGCTCGGCTCTTTAATTGGGATATCATCACTTTTTAAGGAGCAACTATTATATGAAGTATCTCCCCGAAAACTCGGCCCTTTTGTTCATTTATATTTTTGATCGGACATTGCTACTTTTTGAAAGGTATATATATATATATATATATATATATATATATATATATATATATATATACATCAAGCCCTTTCTATTGATCCCCATATCAAAGGGGTTTGATGAGGAAATTATAAAACTTCATTTGCGGCTACCGCTATATTGGATTAAGAATAACGTCACCTTATATACTGTGTTTCGCTCATCAAGCCCTTTCATTCGATACCCATATTATAGAGGTTTATGTGGAAATTGTAAATATCCATTTGCGGCGGCCGTCATATTGGATTTAGAATAACGTCACTTTATATACTGTGTTTCGTTCATCAAGCCCTTTTATTTGATACCCATATCATAGAGGTTAATGTGGAAATTATAAATCGCCATTTGCGGCGGCGGCCATATTGGATTTAGAATAACGTCACTTTATATACTGTGTTTCGCTCATCAAGTCCTATCATTTGATACCCATATTATAGGGGTTTATGTGGAAAATATAAATCTCCAAAGACGACTGTGATGTATCAGCCAAATTTTTCATGTTATTCCTTTTTTTTTAATTTGACAGTATTACTTCTGTCAAAGTTATTATTAATATATATTTATTTGTGTATACTTAAGCGTCAACAATACGATGTTTGTCCAAATTCCATTTCGGTTACATAAGACAAACTGTAGAAGACTGGTGTATACTTTATAGACAAATGTCATTGTCATTGAATTTTATAATTAAATACTGATATGAAAAAATTAACTCGTCAACCAGGAATCGAACCTCGGGCCTCTGGATATCTAGTCCAGTATGCTTCCGCTACACCAAAGACGACTGTGACGTATCAGCCAACTTTTTCATTTGAAACCCACAGATTTTATTATAATTTTCTTTAAGATAAAGTTAAAAGAACGTTTATTTAAATAATTTCTTAACTGTTTTTTCTAAATTTGTTTATAGCGCGCTATAAACAAATTGAAAAATCAATTTATTATTATTTACAACCTGAAACCTACAGATTTTATTCTAATTTTCTTTAAGATATAAATTATATTGCTAGGTTAATTTTTTTGAGTTTAAAATTAGATAGCTAAGTGTTTAAGCTTTCGATTAAGTATTATAAAACCTAAACACATTAAATTGTTTATAAGTAAGTTAGCATAATGTAAAACATATGATAACTCTCTTAAAATGTTAAGTATCGGAAATTTTTTTTTAAATTAAAGATCTATAAGTTTAAAGAAAATTAAGTTTATTGAAATAATATCTTAACTGTTTTTTCTAAATTTGTTTATAGCGCGCTATAAACAATAAAAATACAGTTAAAAACATAAATTTCTTTTTCATTTTATAGATATTTTTAAGACCTTTCATTTAAAAAAAATGATTCTTCTAAAATGGAATGCACCCTTTTTATTTATAAAAATCTGTGACTCAGTATTTAATTAATTGTCGGGGCCTAATTTTTTTGAAAGGCTAAAATTGGGCACATTATTTTTAATATATAAAATACAATTGCGTGCTCTAATAATTGCAAGATAAGTTCAAAAAAATGTAACATTTGAATGGACTTAAAAAATATGCGCTTTTTATGTAGTATGATATAATAAAAACTTGCAGTTATTGGAATAAATTTCAAGGAATATATTACACAAATTTCGAAATGCATAAAATATGAAAACAAGGAGACCTATGGAATTGTTTAAGGTAATTCATAAACCCACGTTTCTCAAGAATTTGTTGAAATTGAAATATTAATATAAATGTTTTGCATTTATCAACAATTTTTTTGACTGATTGTGAAGCGAGATATTTGAAATCAAAGTTGAAATGTTAAACGTACAAGGTATACGTGCACGGTCGCGCATATTTCATTTTTTTATAAAACTAGAAAATTTTCTATACATTTATTTCAAAAACAAATATCTTATAAAGTTGAACTTAACAAACTAATAAAAAAAAACATTTAATGCGAATTATTAAAAAATCTATTGATTTAATAGTAATAATTTTCAACTGCGACCCCAAAAATATTGAATAATCACTGTCAAGATAATTCTTGCATAAACATATAGTAAATTGTATCATAAACGTTTAAACACTATGTATGTTATACTATATATGTTCAATTGATATAGTTGTAATAAGTAAATTAATAATTTTGTATTACATACTTTTTGCTTCGACTGTAACGGGTGAAGTAACTTGATAAGTTTTTCATATTTAAAACTATTCATGTAATTTGATTTATAACCTTGGTGATTGTGTGTTAAGGCACAAATACGATCCTATATATATAACGATATTAAAATAAACTGTTGTCGTTTTAAATAACTTTTGAAGAGATGTTGAAAAATATAACCATCAATAAGGCAAAGCTAATTATAATCAAAATACTACTATTAATACGGAAGAATATTTACTGAGTATAAATATTTATTGTAAAAAATATTGTTTAAAAGGAAAACAAAATGACCTTAATTTATTATGTAATACGGGAAGTGCAAAACTTGATAGGAAAAATTAATTGTCATGTTAAAAACATATAAGTTATGTTGGAAATCCAATCAAAGACCTTCAGCATATCTACCAGTGTGAATGAATAATTATAATATCCAGTCTAATATCCAGTTTAATATACAGTCTCTATTTACTTAAAAAAGGGTTAAAAAGAAAATGAATATCTATTCGTTTTTTGAAGTTATACTTCTTTTGGACCGTAACGAATCGCTCATATAACACTCGACTGGTGTAACACTAGCTCAATCAATGTTATTATACAGTTTACTATCCTGCTTTATTTCACAGTAGAAAGGCTAAATTTATATACCGTCTGTCTAGTTTACATCTTCGTATCATAGATCCCACGAGTATGAGAGAGTACATATGTGCATATACATTAAGCAATGTGTATGAGAAGGAGGTGTTATAGGTTTGTATACAAGCATATTTTTCAAAATAGTGAATAATATTCATAACCAGTATGAGAGAGTACATATGTATACATTAAGCAATGTGTATGAGAAGGAGGCTTTATAGGTTTGAGTGGTTGGTGACCACTCAAACAGTTATGAAAAATATGCTTGTATATCAAACCTATAAGACCTCCTTCTCATACACATTGCTTAATGTATACATATGTACTCTCTCATACTCGTTATGAATATTATTCACTATTTTGAAAAATATGCTTGTATATCAAACCTATAAGACCTCCTTCTCATACACATTGCTTAATGTATATGTACATATATTCGTGGGATCTATGATACGAAGATGTAAATTAAACATAGTGTAAACATATATTAGATGCTGAGCTAAACAGATAACAAGTAAGTCTGTAACATACGTGATCCCACTTTTCAATGGAAAATAATATTGTGTGTGCTATGATTTTTGCATATTAAAATACAAAACAATATTATATAGGTAAATGACACGTCAAATTTGGATGGAGAGGCAACCGGATGGCGAGTGGTAATCTGGGTGTTGAAGTGATAGTGAACTTCCTCTGACTTGGGGTTTGATTGGACCCCAAATGGCGGGGGCGTAGATAGGGAGGGGGGCAAAACATAAAATTTTTTGACGAGGCAACCGGATGAAAATGCGGTTGATTTGAAGTTTATACCCTATTTATATAATAACACTTTTTTGCCATACGAAACACGCGGGCCTTTTCGCACTCGCGAATTTAGAAAAAGAAAAAAAACTTATGAGGCAACCGCTACAAAATTTTTGAGCTTATTTATTGGTACCACTATATGTAAAAAAGAATGCCATCCGATCCTGATGGGCAATTACTGAGAAACAACTTCTCAATGTCGCCTAAAAAACCCTTTTTTCGAATTTTTTAAACAAAAGTTGAAAAAAAAAATAGTTTAAAGTTGTTTACATCGGATGGCATTCGAAATTTAAGCTCTAATAAGTGCAAGAAATTTTGTGAATCAATGCCATCCGGTTTTGATAAAATTCACCCTCATTTTCGCTTAATCATCGGTAAGGACTTTCAATTATATTGTTTCAATTATAACGATGTTTGGGGTGGCGAAAATGAGGGTGAATTTTTGAGCTTAAATTTCGAATGCCATCCGATTTAAACAATTTTCACTATTTTTTTCGATTTTTGTTTAAAAAATTCGAAAAAAGGTTTTTTTTTGGCGAATTTTAAGGGTTGTTTCTCAGAAACTGCCCATCAGGATTGGATGGCATTTTTTTTACAACATATAGTCGTACCAATAAATAAGCTCACCAATTTCGGAGCGGTTTCCACATAACTTTTTTTTTCTAAATTCGCAAGTGCGAAAACGGCGTGTTTCGAATGGCAAAAAAATGTTATTATATAAATAGGGTATAAACTTCAAAGCAACTGATTTTTCATCCGGTTCCCTCGTCAAAAAATTTTACGTTTTGCCTCCCCTCCATAATTCCATCCCCGTCCATTTGGACGGTACAGGAAGGTTCAGTATCACTTCAAGGCCTAGATTACCACTCGCCATCCGGTTGCATCTCCGTCCAAATTTGACGTGCCATTGCTTTGGGTAATACATTATAAAAATGAATGATGATTATTATTTTGGCAAACAGCTACACCGCCAACTCTTACATAACAATATTTAAATTTGACAATACAGTTGAAATTAGGTAGAAAAATGTCTTCATCATTATTACTCCATGTTTTTATATATTAAATGTATATATTCCTGGCCTGATCATTATTGTATTTCACTGACTTTGATTCTCTGTAAATAATGGATTTAATACCAGTCTTTCTAACTCTAATTTTAACGAAAGAAATGCCGCAGGTTCTGTTGTACCATGATAAAATTTAGAATCAGTTTTAGATACAATATATAATTTTTTGATTTTTCGAGTCTTAAAGAATGAAGAAAACAAAAAATATAAAATATATTTCTTAATATTAGAAAAATCGAGAAATACCTCAGGAAGTTGGAGAAAATCATGTTTGTTGCAATTCATCACCTTATCCTTTTTGCTCAAACTCTAATATGTACAGAGATATTTAATTTAATTTAAATTTAATTTTCAACCATAAACCGGCAAAATTTCTGTAAATGTTAGTGTAATAGAAAAAGTGATAAGAAATTTTAAACAAATTATTACAAAATGTAATATTTTGTAATATTTACTTTAACCGAAAATCAGATTCACCCTTCGCCCATTTCGATGGAGATTTTTTGTCGCCGACTCAAGATTATTTAGGTATTAACATTAGTGTAAGACTTAGACTAAAAAGGTTCTTTTATACTTTATGGATTTCAGTTCCTTTCTTTTTCGAAGGTTTAATTTTTTGTTTAAAAGTTTTTATTTTTTGCTTTTCAGTTACTTTCTTCTTTCGTCGGTTCTATTTTTTGTTAAAAAGTTTTTATTTTTCACTTTTCAGTGCCTCTCTTTTTTCGTACATGTTATAGTGTCATTAGAACTACAAAGTGTACCAAGTTTCAACAGAATCTGTTCACAGATGACAATTCAGTGGGTGAACAATCCATTTTTCCCTATTTTTCTACCCTTAGGGGCGATTTTTTTTCTTCATATTTTATAGTACCAACTTCGAAGTATACCCTAACCAACAAAAAAGGAATTATTGAAATCGGACTACTCTGTAAAAATTTATGCGTGGTCATGCATTATATATATATATATATATATATATATATATATATATATGTATATATACGTATATACATACATATATATATGTATATATATATATATATATATATATATATATATATATATATATATATATATATTATACATACATATAAATATATACATATATATATATATATATATATTATACATACATACATATATATATATATATATATATATATATATAATATATATACATACGGGTTAACTTTTTTTTTTCGGGAAATTTTTTTTTCAAATATATATAGGACCAACTTTGAAGAATCACCCTATCAAACAAAAAAAATTATCAAAATCGGACTAATCTGTAATAGTTCAGTAAAGTTAAACATGAAAAGGCAAATATTATATGTAATAAATAAATTACAAATATTATATGTAATAAACTTGTAGTAAATTTAATTGGCTTTCATTTGAGATCACTGGTATCGTCTAACCAGTAATACTGAAGAAGCGATGGATTGTGTGTACGATTACCTGTTGGAAAAAAGTGATGAATGCCAGTTTTCTTTATCACACCTACTGCAGCATATTAAGGGTGGTTGTATCCCTGATGTGAGAACAAGGAAAACTCACCTCCAAAAACGTTTTGTCGATGACAAAGTCATAGTGGAGATGGGCTCCAACAAAGAGACACTCAGTACAGCTATTTTTTGAGACTGTTGTTCTCAAAAACAAGCGTGGCCCCTTGAAGCATGGAAGAAGAAGTGTGTGTCATTTTCTCATGATCTGATAACTGCTGTACGACCTGATTGGAATTGGTACCTACTTTTACCGAAAATATGGATACAAACATCTGGTAAATATGTGCGCTGCGATGGTTATCTGCGCTGGTTATCTTATGACTGTTTTTGGTTATCTGCCGTTTTTGAGAGAACCGCTAGGCATACAGGTACCAGTCTGATCTCAAATGAAAGCTAATTGAATTTACTACAAGTTTATTACATATAATATTTGACGTGGAATGCGTATTTTAGAAGATATTTTACGAAATAAGTGACCATTTCGAAAAAATTTCACTTTTTGGAAAAAATGGCCTATTTTCTAAGAACTGTATCTTGGGAACCAATAGCTGTATAGAGCTTGTTTTGATCACAAATTGTTGAAAATTTAGTTTACTTTAAAAGTGTATGGAATGACTATAACGGTCAGACCTTTCCTTCACTGAGATATTGAGCAAAAACTGAAAAAAGTACGAAAATTTCATGGTTTTTTGGGTACAACGCCGCTCGCACAGCACTTTGGAAATTGCAAATCTAGTTTTTTAATATTGGTTTAGGTCCTAACAACATATAAAAAATTCAGAACGACCTGACCTTTTGCAAGCACGGATGTAGATCTTAACTGTAGATATAAAAAGTTATACGTGATCATACATTTAAAAAAAATATATACAGGTTGTATATTTTTCCTTCTTTTCGTCGGTAAAAACGGTTCAGAAAAGCCGTGTTTTTTGCAATTTGATTAGTTTTAGTAGATCATTTCTTATCGGTCCATTCACAATTTTTAATCAATTACAACATTTTAAAATGAATAATTTTCTTATTGTCGTCAAATACAAAGACAAAAATATTAACATATACTGTGTGATTTCTTAGTGACAAACTTCGGCAGAACATAGGTCTAGAAGAGCTTTATTTCCGAGACATAGTTCAAGGAATTCCTCGCAAATATCATGGACCGATAATACTAAAAATAGAAGTATTCAAAAGTATTTAATATCAAAATTTAAGTTTTGTTAAAAGCAAAAAATTTACTGGCAAAAAGTAATATAATAAGGAATGCATTTTACTACTACTATAAAATGACTACTTTCTCCCCACTAATTCCTCCGCCAAAGTTTGTGATCGAACTAACAAATTAACTTGTATAAGTTCAATAACAGATGTTGTAGTATCCTCCGATACTCCAATAGGAACTGTTAATAAATTTGATGACTCGGGTAATAAGATTAAACGTAAAAAATATTACATCATTTAATCATTATCACCACATGTCTAGATAAAATAAAATGATTAAGTGGGAATTAAGAAGAGTTTTATGGAAAGTCTCCTAATTCAATTTAATTTATATCTTGAAGAATCAATGATTTCTTAACAATTTGAGCCTTAATTCTTTCATATTTTATACACCTACTTTTCATATCTTCATTCTTCATTTGTCATTCTTATTCATATATGTCTATAAAAATACATACATATATAAAAGAAAGATGAAGAGTAGGTATAAAATATGAAAGTTAACTTAAATTGTTAATACATCATTGATTCTTCGAGACATAATCAATAATAGAGTTAAATTACCTTCAAAAACGTGTGTTCAAGCAGGTTGCTCGGAACTGCAACTTTTTTTAAATAGACTTATTTTGAAGTCCTGAATATGACCCTAAGTTTTTACAAAAAAGCGTTTTTTCTAAATATCTTTTTGAAAACTAAAAATTTAAAAAATAACAAAGAATGTTATTAAATTCAATATAAAAAAAGAAAAGAATGAGCCAATGAATATTAAAATCGGTTCATTAGAATTCGAGAAACAAATTCCAAAAGTTTGAAAAACGCTAAAATTTTAAATTAAGATAAAAAATCTAAAAATTACTTCATTTTTTTAAACAATGAAAAAGTGAGCCTTTTATATGTTAAAAAAAATTCGTTACGCAGAAGTTGCGTCAACTTAGCGAATTTCCTTAGAATACATAAATCACTCTCTAGCGGTCATAATCTTAGTGTGATCAAAATGAAATATAATATCTGACATGACTTAAGTATTTGGAAAAATTAAATTTATTAATAGCCAAAATAGAACGATATATATAACGATTATAGTTTATAGTTACTATAAAAACGACAATCAAAATTGACATTACAAAATTAACAAAAATTAAAAAAAAATAATTTTATAGTTATCTTATAGAATTAGAGTTTCTGTAGAGATGACAAAATCAACACAAATTTTAACCAACTCCAAAAAAAGGAGGAGATTCTATGTTCGACTGTTAAGTAATGTAATAACTAACTGACTGAAATGTTTGAATACCCAGTATATACTGAGTTGTATACTTGTATATCAATGATTAAATTGTTAACAATTCTGTGTATTCCAAATGTTAACAATTCGTTCCGAGGAACATATAATCACAAATTATGAGAAAACTATTTAGTTTATGAAAATCTTTTTCAAACAAAACTTGTTTATTTTAAAAAGAAGACTTTTTGTTATTTTTTTATCTCTTACGGTTTGAAAGATGTATATATACCCCCCCCCCCCCCTCCACCCGAGCGAAGGAAAACACGCTCCAGCGGTTTCAAAGATAAGCAATTTGCCCAAATACAGTCTGATATTGCCCATTAACGAATTTGACCTTACTTTTTTGCTCTAGAACATATTTCAGCTCGTTATCTCTTTTCGTTTATCGCTTGGCTTATTGTGTCCACAGACAGACAGACGGACATGCGGAAATGGCCAAATTTTATGAACACATATGCCAAACATGCATGACTATGATCATTATTTTTAAGCGTTACAGTCGTGATCAAACTTAATGTACCTTGCATATTTAAATATACTAAATTATACGTAATAGGTTTGGGCAAGAATTGTCTTTTGGATTAAATCTGTAAATTGTTATTTTTAACTTTTTAATATAGAGACTTTTTGTGTTTTTTGAAGTCGGTTAAATTTTTTTTAAAGCTTTTTACAATAAAATATATTTCATGTATTCGTGTCAAACAAAAACAAAATATAAAATATCCCTCTTAATATTAGAATAATCGAAAAGGAGTAAAGTTCATAATTAAATCAATATTGCTACAAATCATTACCTGATAATTTTCTCAAACTCTAATGTGAACAGAGATATTTAGAATTTTAACTTTCAGTTTTATTTGTAAATATTTCTGTAAATATTAGTGGAACAGAAAAATGATATGAAACCAAATTACAGTAAAACTTAGTACCTAGAACTTCTGATAAATTTTTCGATTTTTCAAATATTAAGGGAGATATACAAAATTTAGTGTTTCCACCTTCTTCTAAACCCCCTTTCCCCTTATCCGATTTTACCCATTAACGAACTTGACCATTCGAATACCAAAAGCGCCTCAAATACTAAATTTCATTCCAATTGGAATAAAACTGTGACCGCTAGAGAGTCCAAAGACATATATATATATATATATATATACATATATATAAATTTTAGCGATAATTATATTTAACATCTAATAGGTAGGATCGATGGACATTTGAAGAAATTTTTACGAAATTACAACATTGGTGCAAAAACAATAGTTGCATCTCCTTTGGAGGAAATTCGCGAATAAAGTGCCCAATTTTAGCCTTATATATCATATACCGGGTATAAAATCGTACCAGATATTGGAAAAAAAGAAAAGTTTTTATTTTTATATTAATAATGAAAAACATAAATTTATAAAACGACCAAGTTTTCGGAGTGATCCTTAATAAAATAATTTCTAAGAATTAATATGGAAGATTCTAAGTATTTAAAAGTATTAATATGGAATTGAAGGACAAGTGTTGCACTTAGTGTAACAAAATGAATTATAATTTAGTATGTATTTAATGTTTTATCTTGACAGAGCTACCTAATATTTATATATGTACACTCCCGTTCAATAAAATTGAACAGACCTGAAATGTTAATTTGCTCACATTTCATAAAACTCTTCACTTTTGCAACTCTCTGTATATTATTTATTGGGGGCGGAATGGTCATGCATGTGAAGTAAATAAACCTCTGCATGGCAAACAGTTTGGCCTCGAACCTTCTCGTGGTGCCCCTGTTCAAAACAAATCGAGGCTATGGCGTCCAAACTGGCGGAAAACCTTTATCACACCGCAACCTCTTGGCATTGTAGCAGTCATGTCTTTGCGGGTGTTCAAGAGAATCGGGGTGCTTGGCTTAACTGCCTGGCACGCGAGGATGGGGACCTCTATAAAAAAACCTCCCCAATCCTAAGGTCTGGTATTGTGCCGACGGGATGCACGACTAAGGGAAGTTAGTAGTAAGCAATCCCCGCCCTGACACCTCAGGGGCCGCCTCAGGGTGTGTATAAGGCCATTTTCATATATTATTTATTTACTCGTGGGTCCGAAATGATGAACGAAATAAATAATCCCAAGTTGGAAGGAACTGGAAACAGTACACCTCCATCAACTGAATCTGAAACGGTAACTCGACCCGCAGGGCCGACTTGGAGGGGAAGGTGAAGTTTCACCGAGGAACCTAGGGTTCGCATTAGTGGACCCAGGTTCACAAACAGACACCGAGATCTCGGTAAATCTAAAAACTACTGAAACGGTAACTCGACCCGCAGGGACGCCGCAAGGCCGACTTGGAGGGGAAGGTGAAGTTTCACCGAGGAACCTAGGGTTCACATTAGTGGACCCAGGTTCCCAAACAGACACCGAGATCTCGGTGAATCTGCAAGCGCTACAGCTGAAAACTAAACGTCCTGGAGGCTCAAAGCGAAAGCGGGTAGCCCAGCAGAGAGCCACGGCTCAACAAGCAGCTGCAGGAAGGGATGAAGTTCAAAGCTCACTCCAAACTGCAGCTGGCAAGACTATGGTGGAGTCGACCCCTGTCCGTCCGCAGAAACGTGGTAGGATAGTAGGGGACACACCACCATCTGTTACACAGGCACAGAAACGGAGCAAGACGGCTGATCATGCCTTCGCTTCGATTGCGAGGAACCTACCTCGTGCCGTCATTCGGGACGAGGCCTCGACGACCGAGTGGACGACAGAACAGGTCGGAATGCTCCGCGGTGCCCTTGAGCGGGCGATAGACGAGTCTCTAGACAGGGACATGACCATCGTTCCCCGCTTTAAAAGCTTCACCTCAGGTCCAAATGGGCTCGAAGTGATAGCCACGGACGCTGTTTCCAGGGACTGGCTTATAAAGACAGTACCGGAAATAGTCGCTTGGGAGGGTGCGAGGTTGAGTGCATCCATCCCTCCTCCTCGCATCGTCCTTAAGAAGATGTTCCTCTGGATCCCAGGGGTGCCGACATCCAGGGTGGAGGACGGAATTATCCTGAAGAGGATAACCCGCCAAAACCAGGGTATTGACACCCGGGATTGGAAAGTGTACGATCGGACTGAACACCCAAAGGGCACCAGACTGGTACTCGGGGTGCCAGCCCGATCGCATGCGGAACTAGCCGGAAGAGGGTTTCTCCACTTTGGTCTGGTTCGTGCCTCCCTGTCTCAAACAGGGAAGGCGCCCAGCAAGAGTGAGGAGGCACCTAAACCGGAAGCACGGTGCCCGGCAAAGCCAAAGACTTTTGGCAATGCCAAAGGTGCCGTTGCAACACAGGTTCTAGAGGGGGTGAGACCGATAGCAGCCGCAACACTTGGGGCGGTTGCCAGAGTCACCTTCTCAGATCTCAAGGAGAAGAAAGCTGTGGCTGGTGAGGCGGTGGCTGGTGCTCAGGAATCTGAAGCATCTGCCACTAATCCTTCTGCCACACTTTCCGTAGGGGCGGACTCACTGCCATCAGAGTCCGCACGTAAAGATGGATGGAGGTCCGCGAAGAAAAGGAGAAAGAAGAAAAGCGGGCCCAAACCACCATCAACTTAACATTAAAGGTAAACTAATTATGGTGAGTTTCATCCAAATTAATTTACACCACAGCGGAGCAGCCGCAGCAATTTTGAGCAAAAGGCTAGCTTCCGACAATATCAACATTGCTCTGGTGCAAGAACCATATATATATGCGAACGGCATGAGAGGTCTAAATGGGTCGGGGATTAAAGTTATTTCCGCGACTAATAATCCCATAGCTTGCCTGGTGTACAGGGGTTTTGACGCAGTACCTATTCCGCACCTGTGTGGTAGAGATATTGCAGTGGCCTCGGTGCAGGTTAATCTCTGGGGACAAGAGAGGGAGGTGATTCTGTGCTCAGCGTATTTTCCGTACGACTCAGAATCACCTCCTCCTCCAATAGAGGTGGAAACTGTGGTCGAATATTGTGAATCTCGGGGTTTGCTATTGGTCCTTGGCTGTGACGCAAACTCGCACCACACGCAATGGGGCAGTTCCGACATAAATGCTAGGGGTCGGGCTCTCCTGGAATTCATTTCGGCCTACGGTCTGGAGATTGTCAATAGAAGTATATCTCCAACCTTTATAAACAGAATTAGGTCAGAGGTCATTGACATTACTCTCTGCTCCCCGAGACTGCTACAGTTTCTGTCGGGGTGGAAAGTTTCAAATGAACCTTCCCTATCTGATCATAGACACATTGTGTTTGATATGCTCACCAAACCGTGTACCGTAACCTCGTATCGCAATACCAGACGCACTGACTGGGAGGCTTACAGGCGGGAGCTCTCTGGGCTACTTGCCGGCGGTGCGAATAAGTTGCACACGAAGGAAGATGTAAAATCTGCGGTTAGTGAACTTCAGGATGCCATGATTTCATCGTATGAAAACAACTGTCCTGCAAGTGTTACTACTGGCTCTAGGGATGTTCCGTGGTGGAATAGAAATCTTGATAGACTACGCCATGACACTAGAACATCCTTCAACAAAGCGAAAATGACCGGTCTGGACTCGGACTGGCTAATCTTTAGGGAGAAGCAGCGAGAGTATAGAAGGTCAGTGAAAAATTCGAAAAAAGACTCCTGGAGAGAGCTTTGTGGCAACATTAACATGATGCCCGCTCTCTTTAGAGTGCAAAAGGTAATATCCAAGGATAATACTGCAAAGTTGGGTTGCCTCGAACTAGTAGGTCAATCACTTACAGTGTCTGAGACCATGACGCATTTACTGTCCACGCATTTCCCTGGCTTTACCATGGAAGAACCGGACGATCAGAGGCGTGATGGTGGAAGGGCAAACAGGGAGGATTGGGCGACAGCAAAACTCATCGTAAGCATTACAAAAGTGAGATGGGCTGTGGCTAGATTTGCTCCTTACAAGTCTCCGGGTACCGACGGCATCTTCCCGGCACTGCTACAACAGGGCTTGGATATAATTGTTGGAAGGCTCAAGGAGATCTTTAAAACATGCATAGCTTTAGGCTACATACCCAGGAAATGGGAAGAATCCCGCGCGGTATTCATTCCTAAACCTGGACGCCCAAGCTATGGCGACGCAAAAGACTTCAGGCCGATAAGCCTGATGTCATTTTTGCTCAAAACTCTTGAGCGGCTAATAGACAGGCATATTCGTGATACGAGTCTTGTAGAGAGACCGCTATCAGAGTGCCAGTTTGCTTACCAAGCCGGCCTTTCTGTGGATGCTGCACTCCACCGACTAGTAGGGTCGATAGAAGGTGCGCTCTCAGAAAAGGCAATGGCCTTAGGGGTTTTCCTCGATATCGAGGGAGCCTTCAGCAATACAACGGTTGGGGCGATTCGCACTACACTAATTGAGCGCGGGGTGGAAGACATCTTGGTAAGATGGATCTGCAACATGCTCGAAGTGAGGTGTATTACCACAACTTTAGGGGGACAATCGGTTAGAGGCTTTGTAGGTAGAGGGTGTCCGCAGGGTGGAGTTCTTTCGCCATTACTGTGGTGCCTCGTCGTGGATAGCTTACTAACCGGTCTCAAGGAATTAGGGATATTTGCTCAAGGCTACGCTGATGACATATCCATACTTGTCAAAGGCCGAGACGAGGGCACTATCTATGATCTGATGCAACAAGCGCTCTCGTACGTGGAGCACTGGTGCATTGACAAAGAACTCTCTGTCAAACCGGAAAAAACGGGCTGTGTACTGTTTACTAGGAGACGAAGAGTTGCTCAACGGATGATCAGCATATCTGGCATTCAAATTACACAAACCGGAACGGTTAAGCATCTGGGAGTCATCCTGGATGCAAAACTGAACTGGAGTGATCATTTGGATTGGAGACTAACCAAGGCAAATAGTGTCTTCTGGATGTGCAGGAGAGCATTTGGACAGTCTTGGGGACTCCAACCTCACATGGTGCACTGGTTATTCACAATGATTGTAAAGCCAATGCTCACATTTGGCTGTGTAGTATGGTGGACAAGAACCTCTCTGGCTGTAGCCAGGAAAAAATTGGATCACCTGCTCAGAGTCGTATGCCTTAGTGTCACTGGAGCCATGCGAACGACCCCTACTGCTGCGCTGGGCGCGCTTCTAGGTATTCCGCCGATTCATTTAATGATTGAGGCGGAGGCCATGACAGCGGCCTATCGACTTAGGAGTTGCAGACAGTGGCACTGTAGGACAAACACAGGTCACGCGAGTATAATGAACAGTGGAAATGGCACAGGATTCCACTGTTCCGACTCATCGTTTTGACCGCAAATTTCGGGTAATCGTTCCCTCCCGTGAGGAATGGGATAGAGATGTACCTAACTTTTCACCCCCTCCCGGACCATATCTTTATACGGATGGGTCAAGGGCCGGAGATTTATCTGGTGCGGGGGTTTATGGACCTAGGATAAAGGAATCGATTCCTCTGGGTCAATATGCGACAGTTTTTCAATCGGAAATCTTCGCTATGCTGAGAGGTGCCCAGATTTGTAACACGAAAGGTTACAATGGGGCACATATCAGCATCTTCTCAGATAGCCAGGCAGCACTTCGGGCTCTTGAGGCGTCAAGATTCCAATCGAGGATAGTCTATGAATGCTTCGAGGAGCTGAACCACCTGGCACTGAGTAACACAGTCAGGCTGATCTGGGTACCGGGTCACTCTGGCGTTAAGGGGAATGAAGTAGCGGACTCGTTGGCACGAGAGGGGTCATCCCAAGCGCCCCTTTCACCTGAGCCTATCATTCCCATAGCAAGATGCTCCGTAATTTACCAAATCAAGGGGTGGCTTAAACAAGCTCACCTCGACTACTGGGACTTTGCGCAGGGCATGCGACAGGCCAAGTTGTGCATAAACACAGCTAGGCCATTCGACTGTGCTCGGTTGAAACTCAATAGAATGCAGTTGAGAAGGGTGGTGGGGCTTTTGACAGGACACTGTCGATTGAATTACCACCTTCATAACTTGGGGATCTCTGATGATCCCACTTGCAGGGCCTGTATGGAGGACGATGAAACCTCCATACATGTTATATGCACCTGCAGAAGCCTGCAAGGTGTCAGATATAGAATGTTTGGGTCCGAAACTTTGGATCCATCAATCCTGGGAGCAATCCCGGCGGAGAAGTTGTGGGCCTTTTGCGTGGCGTCTGGCCTTGACAGAATCCTATAGCTTCATCTGCTTAAAATAGCACCTCTTATCCGGAGGCGTCTCGCCTTCGGGTGACAGGTTGTTCTCAAGGAGGGCACAGAGGACCCCTTGGTCTAGGTGCTAGGGACCCGTATGCGGTACCCCTCTTATTATTATTATTATATTATTTATTTATAAACAAAGATAAGTAGTATATTTTTTAGATGTGAAAAAAGAAATGGAAGTTTTATATTTTTTATTTATGTCAACAATTTATGTAAACAGCAACATTTTCTACAAGAATAATCAAAATTGTGAGAGACTGATTCGGTTCAGATGTGTTCAATTTTATTGAACGGGAGTGTATATGGATAAAATCTGATAACTTGTCGAGTATAATATGAAATACCCTGCACCTGAGAAACTTACACGATATAAATGTATACCACAATCATTACATACTTTTGATAAATTACTCTATCCTCATTAAATACCTGCACTCCCGTTCAAAAAAAAATGAACCAATCTGAATTGTTAATTTGCGTACAATTCATAAAACTCCTCACTTTTGTTATGCTCTGTATAATATATAAAATTAGTTTTACCAAACATATTTGATCTCAATAGTATTATTAATGGTGTGTACTTTGTTTATTGTATTGATATCAATGTATGTATATATATATATAT
This sequence comes from Nineta flava, assembly GCA_963920215.1. Lineage (NCBI taxonomy): Eukaryota > Metazoa > Arthropoda > Insecta > Neuroptera > Chrysopidae > Nineta > Nineta flava. Next base: position 41,553,740 of record OY986043.1, on the reverse strand, counting down.
ATATATATATATATATATATTCTTCTTTAATTTTGAATAAAAAAAATAGTGTTTAGTATAGGAACAATTGGCAGTTGAGTATCAAAAACTGCTTTTGCTTTAAATAAATTGGATCAAATTTCACTGTGCAAAAATTGCATTTTTACAATCAGTGTAATGAACAAAAATTAATTCAATAACAAAAATCGTATCAGAACAGATTTTGATACGATATTATCCGATACAATATTATGTCGGTATTATCCTGGACTAAGTGATCACATTATAATATTTAGAAACTTGATACGATAAGTCAGTCACTGTTGTGTATAACGTAATGGTATATCAGATATTGGTAATGAAGGTATATTTTATTTAAATTTAAATATTCTAAAGTTTTAAATTTTTAACAGGGATACACATAGGGTATTGTTTTAAAGAACTACTTTTAAGGACTCGAAACATATTTTTTAAAACTTAATTAAACAGTTTTAATGTTCTGTTTTCGTCATCTATTAGATTTTGTCAAAAAAGGAGTCCCCTTTGAGAAGCACAAATTGATCTTCAAATAACATTAAAGGTCATGGTTAAGTTGAAAGTTTATGCAGATCATTTAAACCAAAAACGAAATCAAAACTTCGTTGAAAAAATATTCAGGTGCCTTGTTTAAAATGACCATTCTGTATAAATCTCAAAATATGAATGAATATGAAATATATAATCCAAAATTTCGATGTTGTCCAATTATGATTGTATTCAATATTAATTTAGCTCTTTTTTAGTGTAAATATTATCCGACCAAAAACATAAATGTAAAAAAGGGCCGAGTTTTTGGGAAAATCCTTAATGTAATAGTTCCTTCTTAAAAAGTGATGATATGAGAGTAAGGACCGAGCTATTTACAAAGTAAATAGCTCTAGACATCATATAATAGTTGCTTCTTAAAAAGTGATGATATGGAAGAAAGGACCGAGCTATTTACAAAGTAAATAGCTCTAGACTTCGTATAATAGTTGCTCTTTAAAATTTGATGATATCCCATTAAAGAGCCGAACTATTAACTAAAACAATTAATGAGGGGTAAATTTATTAAATGTAAAAAAAAATTTGGTTGAAATTTATTTCGTAAGTTTTACCTTAGTATGTTTTTAAAATTTTATAACGCGGCAAGTTTTAAAATATTTGAAATCATCAGAAAAAATAACTTGCCGCGTTATATAAAATTTTCAAAACATACTAACAAACAATTTAAGAAATAAATTTCAACCAAATTTTTTCTTACATTTAATAAATTTACCCCTCATTAATTGTTTTAGTTAATAGTTTACCGAGCTATTTACTTTGTAAATAGCTCCGCTCTTTAATGGAATATCATCACATTTTAAAGAGCAACTATTATATGATGTCTAGAGCAATTTACTTTGTAAATAGCTCGGTCCTTACTCTCATATCATCACTTTTTAAGAAGGAACTATTACATTAAGGATTTTCCCGAAAACCGGACCTTTTTTACATTTATGTTTTTGATCGGATATCACTCCTTTTTGAAAGACCTAAATATACGAAGACGAAGGCTTCGCACAAAACGCTACGCGTTTTGTTACGCTTTGCGTAACAAAGAAGCATACGAATATAAAAACGCAGCATTCGAATAAAAATAATAATAAAAAAGTTAAAATGAGAATATAAATTACTGTTTACAAAATAGGCAACTGCACACAATGTTCACCCATCCATGTACTAACTATATCCAATGTCGCCTACCTTCAAACACTAGACGAAAACTGCTGTATTCAACAAGCTACGGCCATTACCATCGGTTAAAATAATTTTTAGGGATCATATAGTTCATTATGTATTCTACATGGTTCTTTACTATGATATGGTCTTATACCAATCAATATTTAAATAGCTAGTGTCATCCAATCAGAAAGGACTCTATAAAAATATCAACGAATAAGATGATCTATGCGTTCTAATGCTAATTTGATTAAAACGAAAATTGTAAAAATTTTCTTTTTTCCGATACAAATTTCCTTTTCGCAATTTTCCCGTCGGTTTGGGTACTAGACCTACCTGTATGCCAAATATCAACTTTACAGGATATCTGGAAGTAGCGTAAAATTATGATGGATCATACTTAAGTTTTTAAGGCGTAACCGCGAATTTTGCGTTTTTGAAGTGAAATAACTTTTTAACCGTTTATTTCTTAACGAAAAGCCAAATCTTGTTTTCTTATAATTCCCTAAATATTCCATATTCGAAATATCAGCACTGTAGCTCTTTTCGTTCAGAAGATATTTCCGGGTAAAATCTGGTCTGATATTTCCTGTAGTAATAGCACTGTAGTGAGAAGTCCAAATGTGTCCCTTAAACTCGGCCTTGCGCACTACCGTGCTCTAGATAAAAAAGATAAATAGTATAGTTTTTATTTTTAAGTGTGTAAAAAGAAATATAATTATAAAACTGTATTAATAATTTTTTAGAGAACATAAATTTTGTATCCGTGAGAGTGATAAACAAAGTCTTTAAAAAATGTATGTAAAGTAAATACATTTAAAGTGCTATAACTCCCTCTTACATATAAAAATAAAATAAAATGTTGTATCTGTAAAACACATTTACTACAAGGATAATCAAAATTGTGAGAGACTGATTCGGTTCAGGTTGGTTCATTTTTTTTAACGGGAGTGTACCAGGGAAAATCTCGTGATAAATTTATAACTTTATAACTCAATTTCTTACTTTTGTTAAATAACTAGGTCCTCACATAGATTTCACTAATATTAAAGTGAAAACTTTTCCGATTTCACATTGTTGTTTTTGGTGGGATAGATAATCCATTTGACAAACAAGAAAAATATATTTTCAAAAAAAACTAAGCACAGTTTTATTAGTAAGTATCACACAAAGAAGCAGATGTACGTTTTATGCTTTATGTTGGAAATTTGAAAAGATTTTGTACCAATGAACAAATTTGGGAAAAAACTTCAGATTTTTCTAGGTGGTTTTGGCTTAACTTATCTTCGAATCAAAATTAGCTTACTAGAAAGTACCCAGGAAATTGATGATGATGAGTGAGTAAGTTACCAAAATATGGATTTTTAGAGTTGAATATTTCGGAACTATTAAAATAGTAATGTTGAAATTTGGTACGTACCGTCAGATGGTGCCTGGTCTCACGCTACGTTTTATTTGATGTTTCCAGAAATACAGAGGTCTAAACACAGTCTCTAATCCTTCGTGTTAAAAACATAATACGGTAAGCGTCTATTGTTGAATATTTGTTGGCTCCGGTATATATAATATATACAAGGGTATATCAAGTTTAGCCCCGACTTTGCAACGGTTGAAAATATTCACGCCTCTTTACAATCAAATTAATTATTTTGTTGATAAAAATTATTTTCTACTTTTTAGTTCGGCAAGCTATAAAAGCGTGTTTTTTAGTTTTTTTAAACTATTATTTATTTTTCCTTTTTTAGTCTAGAAATGAACTTTTGGATTTAAATTTTCAATCTTAAATCGTCAATATCTCTATAAATATTAGAGAAACAGAAAAAATGATAAGAAACTTAATTATAGTAAAACAAATTTTCTACAACTTTACTTCTTTGTGTATTTCGATTTTTTCAATATTAAGAGAGATATACCAAATTTTGTGCTTCTCCTTCCCTCTAAACCACCCTTTACCGTTGCCGATTCTGGTCATGCTACCATACCATAAAAATGCATTGTCATCCGACCTACATATGCATACAAAGTTTTATTTCGATACAATTATACGTAGGTTAAAATTGACTTCAACTTCCCCGTCAGTGGGAAAATATCCATCTTCGAAGCCGTAAGAGATAGAAAAAAACTTTGATATTAACTCTTTTTAAACGATATTAGTGTAGTCGTAATATTAAACTCTTTTCTGATTTGTCTTAAATTTGAAATTTTTTAAAACATACTCGCGTACATGTGTATTTTTAACTATTTTAATCTGGGACTCATAGTATGTCGTATTAAAAAATTGTAAGATTTTTGTGTTTAAATACGGAACACTAAAAACTCTCTCATTATTTTGTTTTGTTTTTTAAAGATAATTTGTAGACACTATGTAACCTTTATAGTGAACTTACAATTTTTATCACATTGAAAACATTTGTAATGATATGAAAAAATCAGACAAAATCGTAATTTAATAGTTAATAGGATTCAAAATACGAAATTTTAATGAATATATAAGATAATTTATCATCAGGAATCACATATCATGATATTGCGTCAGCCCAAGTTTAAGCATAGTCGCATACCGTACTAATTTAAAGATGCCACGAATAGTGATTTAGCCGAATACCGAATATTCGGTCACTCGGTCGATGTGTGCATTTCACGCGTAATAGTTACACTCTGTTCGCACATTATGTTATTTAGTTGTGTATATATAGTGAGAGGCTCTTTTCAGAAGCAGGTATTCGCTAAGGAAAAGAGCAATTGTTTGCTCTCAATAAATGCTGAAAAAAATGTTTTTATTCATTATAAAACCTTACTAATAGATTTGAAGTATTAAAGTATAATTTGTTATGGAAATGGATTCATTTTTTAGTAATATATAAATTTTTTTTCAAGATTAAGTATTTGATATTCGGCCGAATACTGAAAATTAAAAAGAATGGCCAAATAGGCTGAATGTTAGTGGATCCTTTATGTACTATGTTTTACACGAAGGATTAGAAACGGTTTATAGATCATTGTATCTCAGGAACATATAACGGAATGAAACAGCTTTAATAGTTTCCAAGATATTTAACCCTAAAAATTCATATTTTGGTCACTCACTGACACATCATCAATATTCTAGATATACAAATTACAATGTAATTTAAAACTTATAGTTTTAATATTTTCACAAACATTAACAGAATGTATATTTAAAAGCACAATTTGGGGACAATGATACACAATTTACACATTTCTTAATGTTTGTACTATTGCGATCAAAATTGATGGACATTTTCGTTTATTTATCCCGAAACCAACCACTCAATTTACGAACTAAAATATTTTCATATATAACTTCATATATCATAATATATCATAATCATAATATCACTTCATAATCAAATAGTAATAGAGTAAAATTAGCATTTTTCAGGGAAGTTGCTTGGAACCGCAATTTTTTTAAAAATCTATTCATCTTGACGTCCTGAATACGACCCAAAATTTTTACGGTCCGACTCGTGACGGAACGGTCAAAATTTAATTTGTTTATAACAAAAAAGGCTTGAACATGTGCATGTACAGGCCATGTACAAATGTTATACATTTGACTATTCACTGTTTACCATTACTGGCATATTCATTCAGGCGACTAATAAATGAGTACGCGATATACATATGCTTAGTAATAACACGTTGTGTCCTCTTTTGTTAAAATTTCTATAAATTAATTTATTATTTTGAACCTGAAACCCAAAGATTTTATCCTACTTCTCTTTAAGAAATAAATTATACTGCTAGGTTAATTTTTTTGAGTTTAAAATTAGATAGGTATCTAACTGTTTAACCTTTCGATTAAGTCTTCATATGATAACTCTCTTAAAATGTTAATAATCGGGAATTTTTTTTTTAAATTAAAGATCTATAAAGATCAATAAGTTAAAAGAAAATTAAGTTTATTTAATAATAATTTTTTAACTGTTTTTTCTAAATTTGTTTATAGCGCGCTATAAACAAATTAAAATAATGAGTAAAAATACAGTTCAAAAAATAATTTTATAGATATTTTTAAGACCTCTCATTTAAGAAAATATTTATTCATCTCGGATCATTTGCACCATTTTTATTTATAAAAATAGGTGACACGGTATTAAATTAATTGTCGGGGGCCTAATTTTTTTTAAGGGCAAAAATTTGGGTGATTATATTTAACATATAAAAGGCAAACTTTGCCATCAAAAAAAAATTTTTTTTCAACTAAGTAATTTTTTATTTTAATTTAAAATTTTTGCGTTTTCGAACTTTAGGAATATTTTCCTCGAATTCTAACTAACTGAATTTTAATTTTCATGGGCTCATTTGTTTTCTTTTTTTATATAGAATTGAATAATATTCTGTCATTTTTAAAATTTGTAGTTTTAAAATTTTTAACAAATTCAATTTTGACTCTGTTCCGTCACGAATCGGACCGTAAAAATTAAGGGTCATATTCAGGACGTCAAGATGAATCGATTTAAAAAAAAATTGCGGTTCAGAACAACCTGCCAGAAATCGTGTTTTTGAAGCTAATTTGACTCTAATATAGTGACTAAAGTGAAAACTAATATCTGAATTTAAAATTTCAAAGATCAAATAAAATGTCTGCGATAGTGTCGCCGCGAAACAAGAAGAAAACATTACTTGCCTAGTGTTATCTCATGTTTCGAAATTATTTTTCATCCATTTATCATAAGTTTTTTTTCTAACCCGTCTCGAGGGGTGCAGATGTGTTGTACTAGGGCCCTCGGGTACGAGCAGCCCCCAGGACTCAAAACCAAATAGCTTCACTTAGAAATTAAGATACCATTTCAAGGAAAACATTTGTGTATATGTATAGTTTTGTACCGCTTATTTTAAAAGAGCGAGGCGATTTTATACTACTCAAGCGCCCTGCCCCGAACAGGGGAAATTTTATTCGATTGTCAGAACTTCTCATAAATCTCATATAATTGTTATAGTTTTTATTCCTGCAAGGGTCCAAGAGTCTATTAATAACAAACCAAAAAATTCATTTTTATGATTTCAAGTATGAATCAGTATATATATTTCTCTCTTTAATATGTAGTAATGATTATAAGATTGCATATGTTGATAAATTGGTGTCATACTTAAACGAAATTTGTGAAACAATTATAACAAATGGAAATTTTGAACGTCAAAATTTTTGCATATTGGTTGATTCAATCTGTAATTTCTACATGAAGGACCTCCATTTTCGCACCGGGGCTACCGAGATCATCGGGACGGCCCTGACGAGAATGTAAAAACTTTTGGTATAAAAGTGAGAAATTGATGATATATTCAATAATTTAGTTTTAAAAATTGTAATTGATTAATGGGAGCCCTTATTTTTCATTTATAATTTTCGTTTTTTCACCAATCTAAAAAATTTCGAACCAATATTACAATTTTTCATAGAATTTTACAATTATTAAAATTAAAATTTAATTATAGAATTTTAGCAATGCAGGTTCTGACACATAATTCAAAATGAACAGCGTAATTCTTATCTTACTTTGTTTGAAATTGCATTGATGGTGTTTATTTTATAATTAATAATTTTATTAATTATTAAATCTGGCCAAACATTAACAATTTATTAAAAAAATTAAATTACTTTTATTACGCCAGAAAATTTGATTTTATGATCCAAAGTTGATTTTAAATAAAATAAGTTATTGTGAACTAAATTTTTTATCGTTCTATCTACAGTGACAATTTTCAAAATGCAAATTGTTAAAATTATATTAAATTAATATTATTTAAATATTCAAATTCATTTATAGTTATATAGGAGAAGCATATTTTATAACTAATAAATATGATATATAAGGGAAATATGCTGTGTGTTTGTTTGAATTATTTGGAAAAAACTATAGAAGATACCGAAATAATGATGACGCAAGACCAGTAGTCTGGTTAAAAAGCTAGAATTTTTAATTTTTCCGTATCTTTGTTTGTTAATAAAAAAATGGAAAATCTAAATTTTTTTAACTTTTCAACGGGGATCTTTTTTAAATCTTTCAAAGAATAGCTCTAGAAACAAAAATTTTAAAACTATTCTTTTAAAAATTATTGGGGCTATCCAGTTTGGGAAATTTGTTAATTAACAAAAGCATAGTTAAGGGTTAAATTGGGGTAAAAATTTTGCCCTTAATATTCATATTTAATGGGTTAAAAAATTTTTTTTGTTCAAGTTTCGGAATCAAGTTGGAGTTGAATAACTCGTTTTAAGTCCTATTTTCACCTCGCAATTAAAATTATAAATATATTAGTGGTACAGTTCCGGAAGGTGGAATATTTTTTAAGGAAATTTCCTGCTCTTTAAGCATCTTTTTTTTGAATACCGATATCCACAATAGTTTCTGAGATATTTCCATAAAAAAAACAAAACCCCCTGTTTTTTTAAAAATAAATTGTTATAACTTTTGCAATTGCTTATGTGCGGGTTTGAAATTTTTGCACGTTTTTTCAGACGTCATACGAGTTCAACGAGCTATCACACGTATTTTAATTCGTAGTAACAAGAATTAACACGTTTTTCAAATTGTTAACCAGACGACTGGGTAAATTTAAATTTAAACAAGTCTAGAAAAACTGTCAGAAGTGCAAAATTCGAAACCTTTCCAAAGTTACAGCCATTTTCAGACGGCCCAGATCACTAGTTTATAGTTTATATATATACTTTTTCTATAAAAACACCTGCGAGGTGTTTTGGAAATAAATAATTTTCAATTAATTTAAAATATACAAAAATAGACGTTTCGAATTGTCAACATTTAGAAAAAAAATTATTGTTTGATACAATTATTGTTTGAAATATTTTTTGAAGCCTGGAAAACGTCGGTAATTTGAGCTAGTATTTATATAAAATGTAATTTGTATCGATTTACAATAATAAATTCGAATTCCTGCTTTAAATGATCGAAAAGAGTTAAATTTCGTTGAAAAGTTTTTTCGTCAGTTAGTCGCTTGCAGAAGGAATTTTTTAGTCGACAAAAGTAAAGTATAATCTCAAAATTAATTTAAAAAATTAGTATCTTACAAATTATCAGAATTGATTAAAATTTTGACATTTTATGTATTAAATATTGAGGAGGGTATATACAAAAAATATTAACTATTACACCAACCACCTTAAAATTAAAAATTTAGAAGTCCCTTGTAAAAATCACTACTTAAAATTAATATGCACCCACCAAAATAATACTTACAAAAATACATATTTTATATAAAAATCACACAAAATTAAAAAAAAATAGCACTCTGTTCACAAAAAATGATTGTCTTCTAGTTGGTAGATAACTAACAAAATAAATTTGTTGTTAAAATAAACGTGGTCACTATTAAATACTCCTATGGTAATAATAATAAAAAAGTAGTATTTATTACAGTTGTCTTATGTCTTATTAACAGCACAAAACACATACAAATGTTTGTTGATAACATATGTTGAATAGTGGTAGTAGTTTGTATGAATTCGCGCGCTACAATGAGCCATATACTCGTCAATTATACTATAGTTTTATAATAGTATATATAGACATAACTTCTAAACATGTTGGTTTTGTGACAACTTTTATATATTGAAATAAATACCTGCACTACTTGCTTGTCGCTAATCATATTAGTACTTAGTCAAGTGGTGCTATTATTTGCACCAAATGGTCTGTTATACCTCAAGAAGTATGCGAAACTATATAGTCTGGAAGTTGGCTGTAGTATATCCACGAGGTGAGATAATATTTGTAAGAATCGAGACTAGAGTTACGATTTTTTGTCTCAGTTAAAGTCTACACGAGACTAGAAACACACTATCTGGATTTATATAAATATTGGTAATGTAAAATATTTTTAGAATTTGTGAGAGCAATTGAGAGTGCAACTTTTAAATATCTTGACGTGAAAACGTCTATTCGCTCGTTACACTGGTGGTCGGTCGACCATTGTTGTGTGACGAAATACTGAAAGAATGTTCTATCTCTAATAACTTCGAGGCTAAAAAGCGTTTACACTGGTTGAGCCCACTACAGATAGATAATATCTATCGCGATGTAGTTGTTTTGTCTGTGACGTCATCGTACCAGTGTAGGCACATGCGTCTGAATGGTTAAGAATTAGCTTTGTTTAAAGTGACTAGAAGGCATTGTGAGACATTAAAAATAATTACCGGAATATAAGTGCAAATCGGTTTAAATAGAAATTACAAAACAAATTAAGATTTCTCATACGACTCATAAATATGCTCGAAATTGTAAATAACGCATACACTCCCGTTTAATAAAATTGAACCGATAAGAATTTTTAATTTTGTTACATTTTGTAAAAGTCCACAATTGTTTTGGCGAGTGTACAAAGTTATAAATTATTATTATATTCACCATATATGTAATCTTTTTCCAATTTTATTTTTACAACAAAAAATGTGTGTAGTCTAGGTAGTCGAGAAATGATTGTCACATGAGTGTGCAAATTTGATCTCAATTTTTTATAGCGAAAATGTTTAAATAGTTCCAAGGCATTGATGTTTTAGAACGGAATAAACTCTTTTCATATTGTTTGGCTACATTCAATTTTAAAAGATATTGTGAATTTTTAAAATAAACTTAATGATATAAATTTTTTAGTTTAAAAAATTCCAAATTTGACCATTTTCTACCCAGCAAAAAATATATCAAAATTTGATACTGAAACGAAGGGCTTTCAGACTCTATATTATATACATCAACCCTATATATTATATAGATCAAAGATTCTATATTATAAAGATAAAATATAGTTACGAATATTTTTATTGTTAATAACCATTTTTAAATTATTTGGCAAGTCAATATTTGGTTATTATACCCACAATATTTGTAAATATACAAGGTATATTAAGTTTAGTTCCGACTACGTAACGCTTGAAAATATTAATCCTTGACAAAAATGCTTCACAAAGACCTTATTCGGCCATTTCCACATGTCCGTCCGCCTGTCCGTGAAGCTGATAACTCAAAAACGAAAAGAGATAATGAGCTGAAATTTTTGTTTGTGTTCTAGAGCAAACAAGTAAGGTCATGTTCGTTAATGAGCAAAATCGGAACATGTTTTCCCCCGCTAGGAGGGTGGAAAATATACGTCTTTCAAACCGTAAGCGATAGAAAAAAAATTTGTTAACAAAAATTCTTCTTCTCGTTAAAATAAACAACTTTTGTTGGAAAATTTGTTTCATAAACTCAATACATTTCTTATAATTGTTTTCTCATAATCACCACTACGCGTTGACAAATGTTTCACGTCGCCTAACGCTTCCCACTGACTAACGTTCCGCATTGAACAACGCTTCGCGTTCGCTGACTTAAGGTTGCTTTAGCTTGTGCTTTGCGATGGTTAACGCTTTGCGTTTACGAACGTTTCGCGGAAACGAATACTTCGCGTTGATTAACTAACGCTTGTGAACGCTTAGCGTAAAAAACGATCGTGTTGAATAACTAAAGCTGCCAAACCAACGCTTTGCGTTGAGAATTGCCACTTCGCGTTGACTAACGCTTCGCGTTGTCTGACTTACGGTTCGATTTAGCTTACGCAACGCGTTGATTAACGCTTTGCGTTAACCAACGCGTTAACCGCTTTGCGTTAACCGCTTCCGGTTCATTAACGCTTCGCGTTTGCTAGATAGCTAACGCTTTCAAACCAACGCTTCGCGTTGACTAATCACCACTTCGCGTTACCTAACGCTTCCCAATGACTAACGCTTCCCATTGACCAACGCTTCGCGTTGGCTGACTTATGGTTCGCTTTAGCTAACGTTTCGCTAACCAACTAGTGCTTCGTATTGACTGACGCTTTGCGTTGGCTAACTATTCGCGTTGTATAACTTACGCGTGCTAACTTTCGCGTTAACTAACGCTAAGAGTTCACTAATTTTTCGCGTTGCCTAACGGCTCGCGTTGACTCACTATTTAAAATTAGAAAAATCGCAAGAACATTAATATACATTTTTTTAAATGCAACAACATTTTTACTGTTACAATATTATTAACACAAAACTAACATTTACAAATAATTCATATTTTAAAAACATAGAATAGGCAGAAATATTAACAATTCAAACATTGATATACAACTCAGATTACTGGGTATTCAAACAATTAACTCAGATGTTACATTACTTGTTTTATATTTAAAAATGGGTATTAACAATAAATTTTTCTCATTTGTGATTATGGGTTTCATTACGATTATATAATGTAGAATCTGAAAAACCTTCGTTCTACTATTGCATCATATATTTCGATTAACTTTGAAATATTCAAATATGGTCAAGATTTTTAAGCAAAATATGAATCTTTAAATTCGTTTTTAGTTGTTTTTTTTGAGATTATTTAAACAAATTAGCTTTTAAAAAAATGGGAACATATTTCTCCATGCAAAAAAATGCATTTCTACAATCAGTGCGAATTTATCATGGCCTACTATTATAAGTGTGTTTTAATAAATAAAAATATTATTATTATTATACATCGTGTATAACTCAGAAATCGTGTTTTTATTTAATTATTGTATTTTTAAATTCTATTTTATTTATTCTTTAAATTGAAATAAAATGCTTTTTTATAATTAAATAAACCCGCCAAGTAGCCGAGCGGTCTAATGCGCTCTGTCTACTTGGAACTGAGAGGTTATTGGTTCGAATCCCAACATCGACAGTTTTAGTACGGTGCAATTATACTCAAACCTCAACATCCAAAGTAAAAGTTTCCCTCCAGCTTTAAATTGTTCTATACAATCCACATATTGTTTAATAGAAGTTACACCATTTTAAGCGTCGGGTTTGGGGGAAAGGGGGTAGAAGTTGGTAAATTATTAGTACTTGTCAGTTATTCTTATAGTCCAAGTGGTGACCGTCGTAAAAGGTTGGTGATCCAGAATAAGTGCAAAAGTGGACTTTATTACTTTTTGGATATTAGACAAATAATGAACCAACCAACGGTCTGGCGATCTGTAACTTGACCAATTGTTTTTTTTGAATAAATTTTTTTTCCTAATTTTTTGCACTATTAAATATTTAGAAAGCTATGCGGTTTAGTACGAAAAGTGCCATATACAATAAAACCTATTTTGACAAAATGGAAACCCGACTTCAAAAATCAAATATTCTATAACAAAAAATGCACTAAAAAGTAAAAAAATAATTGCATATTCATGTGCCAATTTTAGTTCACCTAAGCAACAATTTTTAAATATATATGTACAATTATTGTTATTTTTGGAGGCGGTGTCTAAAAGTTATGTGAATTTCTCTATGCTGACACCCACTCCAAAAATAACAATAATTGTACATATATATTTAAAATTTTTTTGCTTAGATGAACTAAAATTGGCACAAGAATATGCAATTATTTTTTACTTTTTAGTGCATTTTTCGTTATAGAATATTTGATTTTTGAAGTCGGGTTTCCATTTTGTCAAAATAGGTTTTATTTCTCGCGTTTTAGTGACTTTGAAGTTCTATAACTTATTTTATTTGTCAAAATATGGGTAGACCAACTAAACGACCTACTAACTTTTAGTGCATTTCTTTATAACACATTTTTTTTAAAAACTTTTAGTGCATTTTTTCTTTTTTTCTTACATTTATTTTGTTTTTTTTTTTTTGGGTCGGTTTTTTTTTGTAAAAAATTTTTTTCACAAGTCGGTTTTTAAAAAAATTTCCTTTTTTTCCGATTATAAATGAAATACCCTTTCAAAAAAAAAAAAAATTTCGCAGTAATCGGTTATCACACACAAAATGAGGATTTTCCTCGATTTCCAGGGAATCCCCTCAGCAAAATGCGATTTGGTGACAACGGGACGCACCTGAAATCAAACCCGTTAAAACAAAAAAAAAAATTCAAAATCGGTTCATAAATAACGGAGTTCTGAGGTGACAAACATTATAAAAAAATTACAGCCGAATTGAGAACCATCCTCCTTTTTGAAGTCGTGTTAAAAATAATCTACATGAAATTGTGAACAAAAATGGTTCCGTGCAAAATCTCGCTAAAGTGAACGGTTCCAGAGTTACGGAGGGTGTAAAAGTAAAATTTTTTCGTATTTTTAAGATTTTTTTATTATATTATTTTTAATCATAATATTTTTAAAACTGCAGCTTTTGGAGGTTTTTCTTCAGAAAATAGGCATATTTGGCTGTATATTGCAACCATATTTTATTTAAGTTTTGAAGTTCATAACCTGAGTTCAATAGTAATATTGAATAAAAATGTAGAATGTTAAATGCAATCTTATATTAATGTGAAGTAGTCATCAGTATTCAGTCCTCTTCAAACATAGCACCCTCTGTTATCATATCCTAGACCTGAGCAATTACCGCATATGCTTGAGCAGTTTAGACCACTGTTTCTGCACAGGATATCGATCAAGTCTTTGAACCAAATTTTCTGTGCAATGAAACACCCGTTCCAAGTTGGACAGGGGACAAAAATGATCTTGGACGTGCAGCGTTTATTATACTGTGACATATTGTAATTTTATTCATTTCTTTTTTTTTTGCTCCAGAAAAACAAATCGCACTTCTTTTCCCTGGTAAAAATGCAAATTTCAAGCTATTACCATAGCCCTGGATAAGTTTTCTTTTCAAATGTATGACAGTATATGGCCCAACTATTTCCAAAAAAAAATCTAAAAAATACGAAAAATTTCTTCTTTTACCTTAATTTCTTTTTCTGACCATTTTTGTTCGCAATTTAATGTAAATTATTTTTGTATATGGCACTTTTCGCGCTAAACCACATAGTTTTTTAAATATTTAAGAAAAACTGATAAAACTACTAATTCTCCAACTCTACACCCCCTCCCTCCCACCAAACCCGACGTTTAAAATGGTGTAAATTTTTGCCAAACAATATGTGGACTGTATAGAAAAATTTGGAGTTAGAGAGAAACTTTTACTTTCGATGTTGAGGTTAGGCCGTTCTCTGGAGTAATTGCACCGTACTATTTGTCAATTGAAAAATTAATAGGGCGGTTGATTGGCTAAACTGTCGGCGTATGGATATGAACGAAGTAACTGACTATGTTTGTGGAGGTTTTCTGCAGTTTTCCTTCACGAGCTCCAGATGAATATCGGCATAGTTCCTTTCAAAGTCGGCTGCAGCCGCACAACCTACCAATTCCTAGTCTACATATGAATTCCTTGTCCTCAACTCACATCATAAAAATGTAAAGTTAATAATTAATAAAGGTTGATAAATAATGATGTGGGTGATCTCTGTTATAGACCGTGGTGTTTCAAAAACGGAGGTTAAACCCCATTATTTATAATTAAATAAAGCTCTTTTAGCTAGAATTATTATTTTAAATTTATAAAAACACGGTTTCTCAGTTACACGGTGTATATTTGCAATATTGTATACAATATTTATTACAGAATATTGTATATGTATTCACTATACAATATACAGCATAGGTGGGCAGACCTTGACTGGACTCAGCTCTGAGTGAAAGGTAGGAAGAGATAGAGTGAATATAGGGTACCTAAAAATTATTATTTTCTTTTTTAATTAAAACATTTTCTGAAAAAAATATAACGATGTGTCCCTTAAACTCGGCCTTACGCACTACCGTGCTCTAGATCAGAGGTGGGCTCAGACAGCTCGTCTGAGCCTTACGGGCTCTCCATAAGCTGGGTGAGAGTAAGTATAGAAGGTATGTTTTGAAGCTAGACGGAACGATGTTTCAATACAGGTTGTCCTACCGATTACTACCCAATAATTTATTCAATCAATTTAGAAATAGTTTTATAAAATTGCTTATTGTTTATTGTTTAAATATTTTTTACAGTATGGAGAGATACACAAAAAACATAATAATAATAATAACAATAATAATAATAATAACAATAATAATAATAATAATAACAATAATAATAACATAATAACAATAATAATAACATAATTAATAACTAATAAATAATAACATAATAATTGATGGAAACCACGGGAAGACGGTAGGCGTCTTCCATCAGGAGAACGATAGGAATAGGTAGGGAGATGAAATAAAGAGATAAAATGGAAAGGGATAAGTACAATATAAAATAATTAAGAAACAAACAAAAAATTATTCGTTTTCTATTATTATTCTTTGAATAATTTTGATAAATTTTCAATATCAGGAATATATGTATTTTGGGATATTCGCATTATATTTTCTAAATGTTTATCCGTAAGGGAATTTCGCGAATCTGATTTTATATGTTTCATATGTGAAAATCCCGATTCACATAGATAAGAAGATGCGAAACAACTACTAAGTTTTTTATATATTTTTAATAATTCCGGATATTTAAACGAAGATGGGTTTTCTGCGACGATTTCCCAAATACTTTTTGTGCTTGTGTTCATGGCTCCTAATAAATTATAATTTGTTGAAAGGGTAATCATTTCGTTTAATAACGCGCAATCATTGGAATCCGGAAAAAATTTGAGAAAAACTTCTATTAAAGTGGAAATTTTAAATTGTCTACTAAAAGGGGCCATTAAAAAATCACTCATTAGATTTATATTTTCAAAATCTTTAAATCGATTATTAAATTGTAAAATTACCGTTTCTAATAAACATTTATATTTTAAAAACAATTCAGTAAAATCACTCTTCACACATTGTTTCGCAATGTGTAATAGTTTAGGAAAATTATTTGGAATTTTTAAACCACCAAAAAAATTTACCGCCATCTCTAAAATTTTTTTCAATTCTATAATAGTTCTAACCGCGTCCCAAATATAAATATTTTTGCCCTGTAATTTTAAATTATGTAAATTAACTATTGAAGTTAAATCTACGAGAAAAGCTAAAGTTGCTGTAAAATCAAAGTCTCTTAGTTCAGGGCAAGGCTCACCGATTTCTTCATGAAATTTTACAATTACATCTAAATTTTCATAAAATCGTGCAAACATTTGTCCCTTACTAAGCCACCTAACTTGAGAATAATATTTTAATTCCCTAAATTCCGGATCGTTTTTTTTCGCGAATTCGTTAAATAAACGATGTTTCAACGCGCGCGTTTTAATCGAATTAATTTTTTTTATAACAATATTTTCAATTTCCGTAACTGAAAGGCTTTTCATGCATAATGCCTGCTGATGTATGATACAATGAAATGATAAAAGATTTTTTAATTCAGGGATTTTTTTAAAAAGTGCAATTAAACCGTTATTACAACCCGTTATATTACTTGCACCATCCGCGGTAAGTGAAACAAATTTTTCTAAAGGTAATGATTTTATTCGTGCAAGTACTCCGGCATAGAGATTTTCGGCGGTCGTTTCGCGATGTAGGGAAATCATCGCAAAGAGTTCTTCTTTAACAAATAAATCATCGAAAACCATACGAATGTAAATTAACATTTGCGCAGTATTTGTTGCATCGGTCGATTCATCCAACTGCAATGAATAGCAATAACAAAACTTAATGTCTTCATTTAATTGACTTGTCATGTTATCATCAATTGCTTCTACTCGCCGTGTTATTGTTCGACGCGAAATTGGGACTTCTTTAACGAATTGTTTACATTCTTCTTCAAGTTCGGTCCCACCGAACATTGAGTCCACATAGTCTTCCACTACCGTCTGCATAAAGTCACATTCACTAAATGGCTTTCGCGATTTCGCGATTCTATACGCTGTTTTGAAAGATAACGCGGTTTTTGTAAACTCATCCTTATTAATATATAATTTTTTGGCGGACGATGGTTCAAAATAATTTTTTTTTAAAACAGAAATTACGCGATCGCGTTCTGCTGTACCTATTTCGAATTTATTAAACTCGGCAGAATGCTTCACGGTATAATGACGTTGGAAATTACTTTTTTTTATATAAATAAAAGTTTTACCACAAAATAGGCAAATTAGCTCTTTATCAGTTTTCTTGTATATACCAAAATGATGCTCCCACTCGTTGATGCCAAAAACTATCCTCCTTTTCTTAGCAAACGGCGCCGCACCTCCACTGCTGAACTTATCCAAGACTGCTTGCGATGTCTTCTCCATTATTAAATTCACTACTTTTATTTTTTTTTTAAAACAAATTATGCGAAAAATAATTTCCACTACTACAAATAGTACTTTTCACTTTTTCAATTCAAAGTAGACTAACTCGAAGAACTCAAATTCCTACTTTATGTAAAACTTAACTTAATTCATCAAATTCCCATGACATTATACTGAGCATACTCCATACGAAGAAAAAATAATTAAATCAGGTAAATAATTCTTTATTAGTTCTCGGATATGAATAGTAAAATATTTAGACAAATTATTTGGAATTTCCAAAACTATAATTATATTTAAATTATCCTTTGCAAAAATTTCCCTCTTTTAGTTTTATTACAATGGTCCAGCGGTAAACTTAAAGGTTCAAAAGATATGTATTGAATGATGTATTGAATGAGTATGTATTGAATTGTATTATTTACTTTGTATAATAGTGACCATAAAAAAGATTTGGTATTATTATATTTTTTTCAGAAAATGTTTTAATTAAAAAAAGAAAATATTAATAATTGGTAGGTTACCCTGTAGTAACTCTATCTCTCTTCCCTACCTCTCACTCAGAGCTTGGCCGAGTCAACTCCTGCTCACCTCTGCTCTAGATGATATTTTAAATTTATAAAAACACGGTTTCTCAGTTACACGGTGTATATTTGCAATATTGTATACAATATTTATTACAGAATATTGTATATGTATTCACTATACAGTATACAGCATAGGTGGGCAGACCTTGACTGAACTCAGCTCTGAGTGAGAGGTAGGATGAGAGATAGAGTGAATATAGGGTACCTAAAAATTATTATTATTATCTTTTTTTAATTAAAATATTTTCTGAAAAAAATATAATGATACCTCTACATGGCAAACAGTCTGGCCTCGAATCTTCAAGTGGTGCCCATGTTCAAAACTAATCGAGGCTATGGCGTCCGAACTGGCGGAAAACCTTTATCACACCGCAACCTCTTGGCAGTCATGTTTTTGCGGGTGTTCAAGAGAATCGGGGTGCTTGGCTTAACCACACGCGAGAATGGGGACCTCCTAAAAAACCTCCCCTAATCCTAAGGTCAGGTATTGTGCCGACGGGATGCATGACTAAGGGAAGTTAGTAGTAAGCGATCCCCGCCCTGACACCGGGCCGGGCCGCCTCAGGGTGTGTATAAGGCCAATTTCATATATTATTTATTCACTCGTGGGTTCAAAAATGATAAACGAAATAAATAATTCCAAGTTGGAAGGAACTGGAAACAGTACACCTCCATCAACTTAAACTGATACGGTAACTCTACCCGCAGGGACGCCGCAAGGCCGACTTGGAGGGGAAGGTGAAGTTTCACCGAGGAACCTAGGGTTCACATTAGTGGACCCAGGTTCCCAAACAGACACCGAGATCTCGGTAAATCTGCAACTCTTTTTTATGGTCACTATTATACAAAGTATATAATAAATCTTTTGACCTTTTTCGTTTACCGCTTGACAATTGTAAACCACTTGTAAATTTTTTGATGGTTTAGCTTTAGTTTAGATTTTTGAAATTCCAAATAATTTGCCTAAACTATTCATGTCGGAGAAGTAATAAACAATGATTTAACTGATTTAATGATTTTTTTCTTAGTAGGGGGTATAGTGTCATGGGAATTTGATGACACTGGATACAATAAAGATGCCAATGATAAAGCTGGGTTGGGGGGGGGGGTGTATAATTTGTTACTAATTTCTAAATGGTTAAATTTTACACAAAGTGGGAATACATATAGTTGTTGTTATAATTATTGTTATTGCTATCATCTTTATTGTTGTTATTATTATTATTATGTTTTTTAGTGTATCTCTCCATATTGTAAAAGATATTTTTTAAACAATAAATATTTTATAAAACTAATTCTAAATTGATTGAATAAATTATTGGGCAATAATCGGTAGGCAACCTGTATTGAAACATCGTTCCGTCTTACTTTAAAACATACCTTTATTACTTACTCTCACCCAGCTTATGGAGAGTCGTTCGACTCCGGCGAGCCGTCTGCGCCCACCTCTGGTATACAGAATAAGGTTCATATTGATATATGATATAGGGTTCATATTGATATGTGATATATAAAAATATGAATGTCATAAAGATTATAAACAGTGAGTCTATACAAAATACATGTAAAGTAAGTATTCTCGTCAACAAGTTTATGGGATAAATTTTCAATCCAGATCAGTTAAATTTTATTGAACGGGAGTGTACCAGAGGAAAGCTCACGTTGAAAAGAATCCAAGGAAATTCCAGTGCCGTACGGCAATGTCGAAAAGGAAATGCAACTTACAAATAATTAAAGATTTTGTCTCATATGACTCTTAAATATGTTCGGAACAATAGAAAACGCATATCAGAGGAATGAAAAAAAGGCCAAAGCGATTAAGACGAGACGATACAGCAGATATACTTGTCGAGACTCGTCTCGCTGCATATTCCAAGTACATTCGTTAAAACCCTGTGTTATCCCATTGAGGTGCTCCGTCTAAACACTGACAGTATTTTCTCAAAATTTAGAATTTGCAAAAATTACTCGTCAAGTTATCCAAAATCAAAAGCTAAACAGTTATGTTCTTGCTAGCGTCACCCAAACTTCTACTAACGAAATTTCAATTTCATCAAATTCTTAAGAAAAGTAGGTTTTCGGGTGAATTACCTTGAATGTGTATTATTTTAGTGCTTTTTGTAAAAGGCTTCTTTTTTTTTTTAATCAAAATTTTTCCGAACTTATTAGTAAAATATCCGGTTTTTGAAGAATTTAAAGTTGGTAACTCTAAGTATACATTTTATTTCGAAAACGATAAAAGGTAAAGCAAACGTTTAAATTACAATTGTCCTTTATTTACGTACTAACAACTTATGTTCGAAATATTTTTATGTTCAAAAATCGACCGAAAAAATATGATTTGCATTTGTAGCGAATCCAATCCAATTCTAATAAAAGTATTCTAATAGGAATTAAAGGAAGGAGGAAAGAAAAATTTTAATTTGAACTTTTACATTAGCCGTTGTCGTTTACGAATTAACAGTCACCCTGATCTTTAGCGGAAAGAAGTGATACTGACGCTAGAAGTGGCAGAAGCCTATAAATCTAATAAACACTGTTAAATAGCTTAAGCTTTTGATTAAAGATAAGATCCGATTAGATCAAAAGATTAGATTGAATGCCGCTCTATTGGTATTAAAACAGTACAAAATTTCTTTGCTTCTAGCAGTATTCACAGATAACAAGCCATGAAAATGGTATAACTAATTTCCTATAATGGCATTCTTAATATTTAACTTAAGGCCGTTCCCAAACAGCAGTCGTACTTTACTTATAAACTGTTTAACTAAAAAAAAAAATTACATTATGTAAACTACAATAGATCAAATAACATATAGTTGAGGTACAGTGTTACTTTTTGCTGCACTAACACTGTACCTCAACTATATTTTATTTGATCTATTGTAGTTTACGTAATGTAATTTTTGTTTAAGTTGAGCACTTAAACAATATTTATAAGATAACTTATACCGCTTGTTTTTGTTATTTTGTAGAATGATATTTGTTATATCTTCAATTACTTATTCTCAGTTTTTTAAAATAATCGTCAGAAAATTACTATTGATATTTAATAAAACGTGTGACAACATTAATCGGGGTAAGTTTTATATGATAAACATAAAAATTTTAACTGCCAATATTTACAAATTTAGTACCGTAAGGACCATTAAAAAAAATTATACGTGTAGAAGATACTTTTAACTACATATATTCAAAATTACAGAAGAATCGTAAGAAAACTTATTTTCTTGGGAATTTTCTTAAATAAAAAAAAAACTATTAATCTGAAGAAAAAACAATGGCATAATCAATTTAATTATAATGCAAACATTTATATTCATTCTTAAGGTAATTTTATAACTTTTTCTGGTAAAGACTAAATCTTCCTGTCGTTTCCCTGGGCGGTAGTTTTAAGATTTCCTATATACATTTCACTAGCCTGTATGGAATATTTACTATTATAAAATTTTAATAAATAAAGTAACATAAATAGTCCAATAAAATGAAGCTTTAAATTACAACTCAAAAAGCAAGCCTGCATTTTTGAATGTAAGTTCATTTTGACATACATTTAAAGTATTTATAGTTAAAAAATATTAAATCCTATTTAAGGGGTAGAAAAAATTAAAAACTCTCACAGTGACAGACTCTCCAAGAAGGGAAGTTTGTATTCTTCTACCTATCAGCATAGAGTTTATTCACCTGCAAAAGGTGTCTTCTACTCCGTGCCGACTTGTAGAATCAACCATGGAATTGTAAGAGACATTGTTAAATGCCCCCAAATGTGTCAACAAAAACGCACAAGGTGGTTTTTTTCCTTTTTAATCGTATCTAATAAGTGTAATAAGTCATCTCAGAGATATAAACTTTTTATTTATTTATTTAAAATTTATTAATATTTTTTTTTTTTAATTTAATTTTTTCTTATTTAAATTCGAAAACAAAATTTTTTTTAAATCAATATACATTTTTTATAAATTTTTACATAGGACACTATGCTTGTATCTCTATAAAAGTATAAATATACTTGAGATTTTACCTGTATTGTAAGTCTATTGAAAAATAAATCGCCCCTGAGTTTACGGTTTTGGGTCGGCTTAGAGCGAGGAAAATATATATAGCTTGCCTTTGTCACCCTTACACTCGAAAAAAGTGGACGAGTACGTATGATCCAAGCTAACTCACTCCATTACTTCAATAATTAACATGTTTTTGAGTATATATTAATAATCCTACGGAGGTATTACATCTAATATGAGGCCCAGCTGCACATGTATAACATCGCGCATGTGTGAGTCAGTCTATCTCATGCGTAGTCGTCCACCTATTTCGAGTGTAAGAGTAAGAGTGTAACAAAGGCAATCTATATATCTCGCTCTATGAAAGGAGCGTAAACTCAGGGGCAATTAATTTTTCAATAGACTTACAATACAGGTAAAATCTCAGGTATATTTATACTTTTATATACAAGCATAGTGTCTTATGATGACCATTACCTTGGCCCCGCCATTTTGGAATTTTTCATATATAAGGATTGTGCTGAAAAGTGCTCAAAATATGCTATTATGCGCTGCATTCAATGAAAAGAAAATTCAGAAAATTTCATTTTTCTGACGGGGTCCTTTTTGCTACGAGAGTTAGCCCCCTACTTTACTTTATCGAAACCACAGCATTTGTACCGTAATCTGCTCAAGATGTGCTGCCATATGCCAAAGAAAATAAATAAATAAAAATAAGTTTTTCGATTTTCCAAGTGAAAAATATTTTTTTGGAAAACGAAAAATTTTTTTCTCCATATAAAGATGAAAATTTAAATAAGAAAAAATTAATTTTTTTTAATAAAAATGTTGAACAGTATTTAATTTGGAAATACAATTTTTTGGTTGATTCCGTAGTCATCACCGATAAGCTGTACGGAAACGGACTCTATCAAACCAAATAATTAAAAATTATGATAATAATTTATTAGTTCTCTCTTTGACAAAATATATTGTACAGAGAACGTCATAGTAATAGGATTGGAAAAGTGAAGGATAGGTTGGTAATGGAAAGTCAAGATATAAAATAATATATAAAGAAATTTAAATGATAGCATACTCAAAATCGACGCATAAGGATCAAAATAGAATATCATCCAAAGAGTATGGACATAATAAATTCATTATTCAGTAAGTCCTTTTTAAATAAAACAGGAACCTGTTTCATGAATTTTTACCTGGTTTCCAAGCACCAGATCAACACATTGCAAACTGCACAATAACTGTGTTGTCTGGTTAAATGATTTTTCTTTACTTTGAAATTATTTTTATTTTTAACTTTTACCGTTTTAAATGAATTTATATTTGAACATTAAAGATTTTTTAAGCAGACCCAATAACACCAAACTATTTTTCTATTCAACATGACCCAGTATAAGTTAGATATGTCTTTACGTATATGTCACGCTGTATTTGTATTCTGTGACGTCATAAAAAAGTGTAGTCGCATACGCGTGAATGGTTATTTATTAGCTTTGTGTAAAGTTACTAGAAGGTATTGTAAGAATAATGAGAACTGAGGTCAATTTTGGCCTTCGGCACCCTAATTTGAAATTTTATTTTATTTTTTTCCTCGCACAACGACTGAATGGGAGATTTTCGCCTTAAATTATTGTCGACTATAACGCCAAAAAATTGTATTAATTTTAAATTTCAGAATTTGGGGTTAATCAAATTTAAAGATGACCCATTAGACTGACATTCACATAATCTCAGAGGTGCTACCTACCTACACTATGTCGTTCAGATTAAGTGCAATTTTTTAGTTTTTAATTTACGAATCCAATCGTTTGGTTTCGTTAATCTATTCGTTAGATGACTTTATGATGAATTTGAAACAGAATAGAAATTACAAATATAATAGAAAGTCGAAATTGAAACTTGTTGGAAGCGTTGGTACGTGCGTCAAACGCTTCCATTAATTAAATTTGTTTAAATTAGGTGAAAGCGTTAGTACGGTATGATAAAATTTAAATTAATTTTAAGTCCCAATTAATCTAAAATTAATGGTTCTATTGGAACGTAACACACTAAAATTAAAATAAATTATATACCGTAAGCTGCAATGATCTTGTAACATCTTTTGCGTATTTCGGCTGATTCCAGATTAATATTGATTCAAAACTAAATATTTTCTGAAATAACTATACCTCCACTTTTTTAAAAATAGTTTAATGTGTTTCAAACCCAAATTTGGGCCATTATTTAAAAACATAAAAGTTATTTTCACAAAGTCACCTCATTACATGTATTTTTAATACAAAAGCATAGGATAATGAAGATCATATATTAATACCTTTTACTAATTTTAATTATTACGGCACTGGTGAATGCTAGTTACACATTATTTATTTAAAATTTAATTATTAAGTACACGTTATTTACTCACTTTACCAGTAATAGGCAATCATATGGAAAACATATTGCTGCTCAAGATATCTAGGTAGTCAATTGCTAACAAAACTTTTTCATTTATATCTCACCTGTTTGAACCACTTTCAGTTTTTTTTATTTTATTTCTAAAATCCTGCATCCTAGTGGTGTCAGGCGTAGCTTCAGTAACGTGACTTCGGTAACAGCAAGCCTTCAAAGTTGAATAAACCAAACTGTTCTCTGTCGTTCCAGGCAGTGGTAAATTTCCACTGTTCTTCTGATTATTGATACTCGTATCTGGAAGGAATGAGGTGCCAGTGACTTCGGTAACAGCAAGCCTTCAAAGTTGAATAAACCAAACTGTTCTCTGTCGTTCCAGGCAGTGGTAAAATTCCACTGTTCTTCTGATTATTGATACTCGTATCTGGAAGGAATGAGGTGCCAGTAGTCAATAGATTCTTCTTCAAAAAATTCAATATCTACGGGATCAAATATTGCGATTCTTGCATCTGAATCTTCGAATGAAATTTTTTTACTAATTACTCAGTTTCTTTATCATATTCCGATCTCTCCCTGTTCCTGGACAACCTCTTCTTTTTATTAACCCGTCTTCAAAAAGGAGGATGGTTCTCAATTTGTTTGTATTTTTTTTATTTTTATTTTATTTTTTTTTTATTTTTTAAAATAATGTTTGTCACTTCAGAACTCCGTCATTTTTTGAACCGATTTTGAAAGGGTATAAAAAAAATGCACCAAAAATTAGTAGGTAGTTTAGTAGGCCTAACCATATTTAGACAAATAAAATCAGTTATAGAACTTCAAAGTCACTAACAAGCGGGAAATAAAACCAATTTTGACAAAATGGAAACCCGACTTCAAAAATCAAATATTCTATAACAAAATATGCACTAAAAAGTAAAAAAATAATTGCATATTCTTGTGCCAATTTTAATTCACCTAAGCAAAATTTTTTAAATATATATGTATAATTATTGTTATTTTTGGAGGCGGTGTCTAAAAGTTATGTGAATTTCTCTATGCTGACACCCACGCCAAAAATAACAATAATTTACATATATATTTAAAATTTTTTGCTTAGGTGAACTAAAATTGGCAAAAGAATATGCAGTTATTTTTTTTCTTTTTAGTGCATATTTTGTTATAGAATATTTGATTTTTGAAGTCGGGTTTCCATTTTGTCAAAATAGGTTTTTTTTTATTTCATTCGGAGTTTTTTTATTATTATCCAGATCTATTATGAAATTTTCCGAACAGAGATTTTAACCTACGTACGCCTCGGTTTCTTCTGGAGTTTGGATGTATGTTCTGTTCATTTCTTGAATTCATTCATAATAGCGTAACTCACATAATCAGTTAGGATGGCCAAACTATTATAAGAGTAGTAGAAAGTAGTCTTGACGGAATCGGACATTTGTCAAGGGATATGTACAATGCCAGTGGCAGTCTTACGGTATAAGGAATGTAAACTATGTTTTATAAAAGCGTGTTTTTATTTCCATTGAAAGTATAAATTTTTATATCATACATATTTTTGCATATACGAGTATTTAATGGTATATTGATAATGTAACCCGAAACAAATAATAACTTTCATGTTATTAAGGATGCTTGCGAGGTAAATCGAAAATACCTACGAAACGATCGGAAATTCAGCAGCATGTTACTCTAACACTGAAGCTACTACCTTTACATTTGCTCTTATGGTGATTTTATTATTCAATAGATTAAATTCATTTCAATTACCATTAAAAAAGCTACGAAGCATCCCAAATTTTCAAATGATATGTCTCTAATTAAATATAATCTCTAATTAAAATTAATATTAAATTTAAGAACAAAAAATGTCTTTTTTAAAGTAAACAGCTTTTGTTTGAAAATTTTTTTCATAAACTCAATAGTTCTCTTATAATTTGTGATTAAATGTTCCTCGGAAAGCGAATTGTTAACTATAAGAATACGCAGAATTGTTAACAATTCAATCACTGATATACAACTCAGTATATACTGGGTATTCCAACAATTAACTCAGTTAGTTGTTACAATACTTGTTATAGTTATATTGGATGATATTTTATAGTACATTATATTGATTCGAGAATTAATATAATGTAATAATTCAGTATGACGAAAACATTACAATACAAACAAACATATGTAGTATGTATTTATGTATGTAGGTATGTGTGTGTCAATTCTATGTTTTAAAAATAAAAAATGCCAATGAGAAAGAGCAGGCAATTAAATAGATATATCATACGGAACTAAACTTACGACCCTGATAATGTGCGATAACGTTTTATCAAGATCATAAAAAGTTTCGGAGTGTTTAATAGAGGATTTATTAAAATTATTGTATTTTCTTAATTTTCGTATCATTTAGACAATTTTAAAATGAATACTCTCTCCTTTCTAAAACAATTTTAAATAATTATTGAAAAATTTGAAATTTTTGTACACACATTTTATATTTGCGACTATAGTTTCGAA
Source organism: Nineta flava (assembly GCA_963920215.1). Classification (NCBI taxonomy): domain Eukaryota; kingdom Metazoa; phylum Arthropoda; class Insecta; order Neuroptera; family Chrysopidae; genus Nineta; species Nineta flava. Next base: position 41,526,500 of record OY986043.1, on the reverse strand, counting down.
AGAAACACAGTTCTTGTCTCAAATGACATTTTTTACAAAAATGCAAAAGCAAAATTATAAATAAATATCTTGTAAAAACCCGACAACGGTAAAATGAGATACTGATTTCTTGATCAATATTGTGTTACACATAACATACAGTACAAAAAGCTTCCGACTACGAATAATTCATCACATACTATTAATACTTAGCTTAGACGAAAACTTTTGTCTTATTTTACTGTAGTCAGGTTTTTAAAGTTAGTAAAAATTTAGTTATTTTGAGTTATTGAAATTTTTAAAAAAATAATATTACACTGCACAGCAAAAAACTGGAACATTTCGAACTGGAGCATATCAATTGGCTGAAAATGGCAAAAAAACCTTATAATTTACGGAAAACAATTTATTTAAAAAACGAAAATTTTCATAAATTTTATAGTTTTATAAGTACATCTCAAATTCTTAATTTCGATCGTTTTATTTTATGTACACCCTTCTAAAAACCTCGAAATAGAATGTTTTTTTGAAAACTATAATGCACACCGAAAAAAGTGGCGCACTTCGAAAAATCATTTAAATTATTTTCTTTGGATTTTTTTGCACATGAATTACATTTTTATAAATTTCTATATGTTTTCGTTTATATTCGAGTAAAATTTAAAGATAAGCATGCAATTTAAGGTTTTTTTGTGCATGCTTATCTTTAAATTTTACTCGAATAGAAAAGAAAATATATAGAAATTTATAAATACCAATACCCTTGTAAATATTATTAAACAGTGTGTTTATTTGAAAAGTTTCCAGCTAAATATTAAAAAAGAATGCATTTAAGAGACAATGTTTCAAACAAAAGTTTAACAGTTTAAAGTGGGAAACATATTGCAATAATTATATTTTTGTTGCATGTATCCGTGTCCGCGTGGTATAACGTATCTTTTAAACAGTGCAAGATAGGGAAAATCTTTATTTGCAAATATTGTTTATTTCATAAAAAAAACAACTATTGTTTGGAACTTGTTTTCATACATCCCCTAGTTTTTACACCAGGAATATTGGATACATGAAAACAAAATTCCAAACAAAAGTTGTTCGTTCTTTGTATAAGAACTAATAAAAACAAACAACTTTTGTTTGAAACTTTTTTATGCATCCAATATTTCTGACGTAAATACAAAATTTACACCAAAACTATGTATAAAAGATGTATGAAAAAAGCTTTAAATAACAAAAGCTGTTTGTTTTTTGAGACAAACATTTGTTGTGTTTAAAGATTTTTTCTCTCATGCAACGTTTAAAAGATAAGTTATAACATGCGGGACGTATGCATGGAATCAAAATATAATTAATGCACTACTTTCCCCCTTTAAGCCATTGGTGGGCAAAGTTTGACTTCACTCAGCTCTGAGTGAGAGGTAGGAAGAGATATAGAGTAAATAATACCAATTATTTTTTTTTTTTTAATTAAAACATTTTCTGAAAGAAAAAATAATAATACCAACTCTTTTTGATGGTCACTATTATACAAAGTATACAATACATTGAATACATACTCTGGAATTTTGGGCTGGTAATTTGGGGAATAAATTTTACCTTTTTAATATATTTGTGAGTGAACAAAATATAAATGTTATATAAATTATAAAATATAAATCTTTTGATCTTTTACGTTTACCGCTTGACAATTGTAAACCGCTTAAAATTTCAAATTCGCCCCCTTTGCATAGATAAGTTTTTTTGTATTATAAATACTTATTTCGACTACAATGTAGTCATCATCAGTATCAATTAGCTAGTCGTAATTTACTCTTTGGCAATTAAAATATACTAGATTTAAAATATAATAAGTTTTAAATTATATTGAAAATACTCTTGTTAAAATTTCCTTCATTGACATTTATTCCTGTTAACTTTACTTTTATTAAAATTACTCTTATATTATCTCAGGATATGTTACTCGTCGATAATTTGATGACAATTTCATTTCAAAAACCTAGAGTTCTCACTAATCATCATCCGATAATATAATGTGTAAACCGCTTGTAAATTTTTTTGATGGTTTAGATTCTAAACCATCCAATTATTCGGAATTTCTAAAAATATAATTCGAAACTTTAGAATTAGATTTTTGGAAATTCAGAATAATTTGCCTAAACTATTCATATCGGAGAACTTATAAACATATATTTACCTGATTTAATTTTTTTTTCTTCGTAGGGGGTATAGTATAGTGCCATCGGAATTTGATGACACTGGATACAATAAACATGCCAATGATGTTAATTTACATTAGTATGGTTTTCGATGATTTATTTGTTAAAGAAGAAGTGTTTGCGATCATTTCCCTACATCGCGAAACGACCGCTGAAAATCTCTATGATCGAGTACTTTCACGAATAAAATCGTTACCTTTAGAAAAATTCGTTTCACTTACAGCGGATGATGCAAGTAATATAACGGGCTGTAATAACGGTTTAATAGCACTTTTTAAAAAAATTTCTGAATTAAAAAATCTTTTATCATTTCATTCTATCATACATCAGCAGGCTTTATGCATGAAAAACCTTTTAGTTACGGAAATTGAAAATATTCCCAACTATTCCTAAATTGATTGAATAAATTATTGGGCAATAATTGGTAGGCAACCTGTATTGAAACATCGTTCCGTCTTACTTCAAAACATACCTTTCTTACTGACTCTCACACAGCTTATTATTATTATATCATCCTAAACCGTTAGCGACTGGGCCACTCATATAAAATTGATAAAAAATTATGAGAAGATTTATGTAGGTTCAGTTTATATGGTCATGATAAGTGCTTACTTAACTCTTAATAAAACAATTGCGACACAGTTTTTTAATAAAGGTTAATCAATTATTTGTAATCATTAATATAGACAATAATAGTAATGACATAGCTAATTTAAAATAAATGTTATTTGTGTATTATGAATTATTATAATTTGAGGTAATAAAACTATTGTTCGATGTGCAGAATCGAACAATGTTATAATAGGACCTACAAACGTGCAACATTGAACAGCAACCTAGCATGTTGCTGTGTGTGTATGTATAGTGGTTGCAGCAACAAAAAACATGACCCTGAACGGTTGCTGTAAAAATAAAAATTATTTGATATTTTGTAGGAGGAGTTAAATGTCCATATACAAATTGGCCATATTATCTGAAATGTTATGCTTTCCTAATATTTTATTATGTTTTATTACCTATATTGGTTACAATTTACATTATATATAATATATACAGTGTGTCTACTTAAGTTGGCCCCATATGGAAAACTTTTTTATTATAAGGTTTACGAAAAAAAGTTATCCTTTATAAAAATTTCTGCTTTCGAAAATATTAATATGCAGCTATTTACTTTTGACATCGAATGTACAGGTTGTGCAGAAATTGAAAAAGTTCGATAGAAATTTTTTTTCCACTTCAATTTTAAATTAAATTTTGCAAATCCTACTTATACAACACGTTATCTGTTATTCTAATTAACCAGTCATTGTACTTCAAATGTTTATTTGCTGATTTGAAACATTTAATGAATGATATGTAGCAAAATAATGAATACAGAACATTTATTTTTCATACATTACATTACAAATACAATTATTATTGTTGACGTAAGTAACAACAGTTATCTTCAGTTCGTTTTTGCCTCAACGTATCCACCTTCGCGTTCCATACATGTAATTGTTAATTTACAAAATTCTTTAAATCCACTCCTACATATCTCGGGAGTGATTTCTTGAACCGTTTCCCGTATAATCTGTTCTATATGGTCTACATTTAGAACAAAAATATACAAAATTTAATTTAAAATTGAAGTGGTCAAAACATTCCTATCAAACTTTTTCAATTTTTAGCACCCTATACATTTGATGTCAAAAATGAATAGCTGAATATTAATATTTTTGAATGCAGAGATTTTTATAAAGAATAACTTTTTTTCGTAAACCTTATAATAAAAAAGTTTTCCATTTAATTATTTTATGACTAGCGTCATAAAATAATTAAATTAAATTTTATGTTCCCAAACTTTGGTTGCAACGTCTGTACTGAAAATATTTTATAGGCGGAGTTCAATGTTGCTGCAACCATGTTCTGCGTCTATTCTGTACTTAAGTGAATATTGGGTCATTGCAATGCAGTCATGTTTGTACCGGTTCAATTATATACATATATATGAGATGAATAAACACTAAAATAATAGATTTTTATTCCTTACTACATGTACTAGTACTCTATATTGAGTGCTATATAGGGCCTACAAACGAGGAACATTGTGCAGCAATATTATGCAGCAACCTATTATGTTGCAAATGTGTATAGTGGTTGCAGTAACAAAAAACATGTCCTTGAACGGTTGCTGTAAAAATAAAAATTATTTGATATTTTGTAGGAGGAGTTAAATGTTACTGTAAAAATTGGTTATATTATCTAATATTTTATGCTTTCCTAATATTTTATTATGTTTTATTATCTAGATTGATTACAATTTATATTTTACATTATATATTTTATTATTTGTAATAATAATATATAGATATTATCCAACACTAGTTTTTTACTAGATACATACATATAAATAAACTATACAAATTAAATGAGATAGATAGAGACAAGATGAGAAATGATTGAATTTTTATGACTAGCGTCATAAAATAATAAAATAATAATTTTATGTTCCATAATTTTGGTTGCACGTCTGTACAGAAAATATTTTGTAGGTGGAGTTCAATGTTGCTGCAACAATGTTCTGCGTTTGTTCCATACGTTAGTGTTTATCATATCTTTGAACCAATCACAAATAGTCGTAATTTGTTTCTCAATTTATCGATTTCCATTGGATATTATTAAAAATGGGAGGATCATAGAAAGAAATAGAGGGGTATACTACTATGCGGTTGATTCGATTCATCCTGTATATAAGAACTCTGAGCTGTAGACCAGATTAGGAAATGTTGGAGGACAAATTATACATAGCAAGGATTTGAGGCGTTTTTGGTATTTGAAAGGTGAAGTTCGTTAATGGGTAAAATTTACAATTTAAAATTGAAAGTTAAAATTCTAAATATCTCTGTACACATTAGAGTTTGAGCAACAATGATCAGGTAATGAATTGTAGCAAACATGATTTTGTACGACTTTACTCCTTATATATCTTTTAATTGTTCTAATATTAAGAGAGAAATTTAAGTTTTGTGTTTTCTTCTTTCTCTATACCATTTATTAACAAAATTGGCCTTGCAAACATCAAAATTTTACCAGATACGACATTTTATTTTGATCAGACCAAAGTTGTGATCGCTGGAGAGTAATTTATGTAATTTAAGGAAATTCGCTAAGTTGGCGCAACTCCTGCGTAGCGAATTTTATTAATAGAATTCAGCAAGAAGTCATAGACGAATACTGAATACATATAAAATTAGCAATCATACAAAATAAGAATCATACAAAATAAGTTCCTTAAAACATCGAAACTGAACCAACCTAAAAAAACATCGGAACTGAACCAACATGTAAAAATTCAACTCCGGAGGATAAGAGGAAGTGGTTCTAATTCAGCTTGCAAGATTTGACTCGAACATACATACATACATTGCAAGTTAAATAAAAGCTTGTAATAAATCATGATGAGTTTTCATGTTAGGATCTTAAACATTTTATTTCATAAATATTTCACTGGTATGATACAAAGTAAATTATCATTTGAAAGGAAAAAAGGTTGTTAATTTCGATTTCGAGTCGATCGTGTTATATCAAAATCGTGCAACGAAGTTCGAGTAAACTTAGAATTGGGTGTATATACAAATTTTAATGATTTTCTAAATTCGTTCATACGTACTAAACCAATTTTCTAAAAAATTTTGTATTCAAAAAGCTGTTTTACTTTAAGAGATTTTCTCTGTTCCTAGCCGTTTAAAAGATAGGTTAGATAAAATTGAATGTGTGTGAAGTTAGCACCGCCATTTTGAAAAACAAAAAAATAATCATTGTGCTAGTTTGTGCTAGGAATGTGCTATCTTAGAAATGTTGAAAAATGAAGCGAAAATTCGAAAAAAACGTATTATCAGGCCCAGGTTGTGCTAGAATTGTGCCGCAAACCGCGATTCGATATCGCAATTAGTTTCGAAGAATATAGCCTTTAAAAAAAAACCTCACCACCGCCATTTTCGCGGAATAGAAATAAAGGTTGTGCTAGATTGTGCTAGGGTTGTGCCGCAAACCGCGATTCGATATCGCAATTAGTTTCATAGAAAATCGCCTTTGAAAAAAAAACCTCAGCACCGCCATTTTGTCGGAATGAAAAAAAAAGGTTATACTAGATTGTGCCGCAAATCGCACCTCAATACCACATTTGGATGCGTAGAAAATCTAGATTGAAAAAAAAAATATTTCTCTGTACTTGTAATATTTTTGAAAAAAATTTCTTATACTTATTAATTAAAATTAACTATGTTAAATTATATTTTGTATTCAATCGCGACTTTCTACGAAACTAATTGCGTTATCATTTTTCAAAATTTCACAAACTAACACAATGATTATTTTTTTGGTTTCTCAAAATGGTGGTGCTAACTTCACACACATTAAAATTGTTTAAAATTGGTTTTTTGTTTAAGGTGAAACAGTCCAGCATGGAATCACTTTTCAACAGATTTTGCTCATTTTGTTTCACAGGCTAAAAATAACGTTTTCTAATAAATCCCGAAATTTCAGAATTTTTGACCGTTTAGAACCCGAAATAATGAACAAAGTGATCATTCTCTCTCATTAGAAGCATGTAAAACTTCATGCCCGTCCACTTATTATCTGTTGTATTAAAAAATAATAATAGACATAATTAAAAAAAAAAAACAGGAGAGTAAAGATAAATATTTCTTAAATAAATTTTTTTTAAAAGTACCGTTTTGTTTTCGAAATATAATAATTAATTTTTTTTTCTCTCTAAATTACATTAATGTGTATATAAATGTATATATATATATATATATATATATATATATATATATATATATATATATATATATATATATATATATATATGTGTGTGTTGTGTATGTGTGTATTTGTATTTGTTTTATAATAAAAGCAAACCGGTTTTTGTCCTGATTATAACCAAATTTAGTTAGTATAAAAATTCCTTAAAACCAAATAAATAATTAATAAATACATGAGTTAAATTTGTATATCGTTTAGGAAATAGGGTAGGAAGAACAATACATGTTGCTGCATCATCAAGTTAACTCTTATTTTGTGGAGAATCTCTACTTTAAGAAAACTGTAGGCAGGGTCAAAACAATTTGCGGGAAATATGGGCTGCTTGACGTCACTAAAAATGCTATTTTGTTTTCTCACCTGGAATTTTTTTCCACCAAACAAGGAGAACTTCATCAAGTGGTTCTGCAAATGAAGCAATATTACCATGGCATGTAGCCCGGATTTTTGTTAACCGACTATCGTTGGTTTCACTAGAGAGGAGATTCGACGGAACAATGAAAATGAAACGAGCGGTCGGCTTCAGCAACTAAGCAGACAGACTGAGTTGATCCATAATGAAATTATTTTTATAGCATCGGAAGGTGGTTTGAATTATTTTTAGTACAAATTTCAAATTGCTACAATCATGCTGACTATTTTTAAAACTCAACCTTTTCTTCTATTGTTTATTAATTAATTAACGTTTTCAAAAGTTTTTTTCTCATTTGGAGCTTTCCTAAAATAGTCGACGTAATCGTAAAGATTTAAAATTTCTTTTGAAAATACATCAAACTACCTTCCATGCAATGATTTTTTATTGCATGGAAGTTGAGCACTAAACTTCATTTCCAATTTTTTATGAAAAAATTTTTTTTTTATAAAATAGTCAGTAATTTGAAATTTCTACTATAAATACTTCAAACCACCTCCGATGCAATAAAAAATTTTATTAAGAATCAATTTTTTTTCGATTTCACTCATTCTGCCCGCTTGGCCGCTGAAGCTGTCTGCTAGTCTCAGCTTCATGACGGAACAGAATAGGAAAACATAGCATGTTACACCTTATGTTTGATGTGTTAAGGTGTTTGATAAATGTGTGATTTTTAATGCAATAAGTCAAATAATTTTTATTTTTTGCAATTTTTTGAATATAGTTAACAAAAATTTGTCACATAGGGATAAAGATAAACTGACTTCATTTGTAGATTCAACATGAACAAAAGTCTTAAATTCAGTTACAGTGGTTTCAGTTCGGAAATTTATATACTTGTTGTTGGTGTAGTATACTATCTGCAGTAGTCTGAACATAGAGGTAATAATATACTACATACTATGCCGTCGTCTGTTTATGGAAGTCTAAACATTAAAGGAAAAAAATGTAATTGAGATTTGAGTATAATTACATAGAAATAATCATTAACAATGATATTAAAGGTATATATACAGGTGTACAAAAAGTATAAAGACGGTCGAGTGTATACTTACAGACAGATTCAAAAACGAAAAAACTTATGTTTAGCATAGCGTATTTGAATTATACATAGTTATACAATAATTGGGCATGTGTTTTTTTAATCCGATATTTACTTCTTGACACCACAGCAGATTAGAAAAAAACCTTATATGTTTCTCTGTAAAGTTGAAACCAACAATAACAAAAGATTTCAAATTTATTCGAATTCATCCCCGACCCTAAGGAGCGAGTTTTAAAAGGCTGATTTTAATGCTTTTCCAAATATACCATCTCAAATATTTTGTCTGTATAATTTAACCTTGCAATTAAAACCTGGTACTTAATATTGCAACGATAACTTGTATATAAACTAGTGAATCTAACAACCAACTGAGTCAATTGCTTAAATACCCGATATCGAGTTTATGAAAAAAAATTCAAACAAAAGTTGATTATTTTTCAAAGAGAAATATTTTTTGTCTATAAATTTTTGTTCTACCTCTTACGGTTTCAAAGATGGATATTTACCCTCTGTCGTGGGGAAGCATGGTCCGATTTCGCCCATTCATGAACTTGAATGATTTTTTTATCTCTAGAAGAAACACACATAAAATTTCAGCACGTTATCTCTTTTCGTTTTTGAGTTAGTTTCGTGTTGACGGCCGGATATGCGAAAATGGACTAATTAGGTTATTTTACGAACACCTATAATAAATTTTTTTTACTGCGAACAGTATTTTCAACCGTTACAAAATCCGGACTAAACTTAATATACCTTGTATATTATATGTAATAAAATATCGAACTCAATCCTTTCTTATAGTGTAAGGAAATGTAGTAGAACTACTTGAAAAACCTTACCTTTAACTATCAAAAATATTGGAGACGTTTTTCGATTTGACGTCTATTTCTCTAATATCCAGAAATGCAAACGTATCACGACTTAATGAACACCCCATATATTATAGTACTACCTCAACGTAATTTATATATATAAACCAGTTACAAAAATTTGCAAGGATAACCACAAGTATGATGAGAAAGAACACTAATAATAATACATATCAGACAAACAAAGATTTTTACATAATTACTAATCGAAATTACTTTAAAACAATTGATCAACTAAGTTTTTATTGTTGATCATTGTAATTATCTTTAATTATTATCAAAATTACAAATTTGTAGTTACAAGTCTATGTCTGGTTCTGTAAGCGCTTTACGTTGCAACCTTTTTTGCGGTTTCCACGGATATCAGCTTATTCAATTATATTTATACACGGGCATAAATATCACATTTCGACATATGTTTATCAATTATTAATTCATTTAACCTTTTTAATGAAAAGTTTACTCGCTACTTTGTACCACATAAGTTTGGTGGAGACCTAACGAATTCCAGATATATTACTCTTACCGTGTTTCCAATTATTGTTGGAAAATAATTACTAATGTATTACACCATAAGTTTGTTTTCCTTGACGAATTTTTTTAGTTTTTACATTTTTTATTTTTTTACAGTTTTGTATGCTCATTCGAAATTTATCAATTCGCCAAGCCTGTTCACATAATTGCACATCTGGCCACTTTTTTTTCAAAAATTTTATTTTAAATTTTGAGTTTCCTAATTTATCAATAATTTTAATATTTGAGTTAAAGTTTTGTAAAATGGTGATTTAATATGTCGACAATGAATAGTGGCAATGAGCATAAATAACTAGAGGTCGTTCACATATTACGTCACACCTTTTTGACAGTACATATATATATATATATATATATATATATATATATATATATATATATATATATATATATATATATATATATATATATTTATATATATGTATATGTATGAAAAAAAATCAAGCTTCAATCTTTTAATAGTAACCGTGATTGTACTACCGTAATACAAGAATAAACTGAAAAAATACTTTTTGTGTTTTTATAATCTATACGCAGTTTGAATATAGAGTTTATGTTGAGCAGTTTTAAACATCGGTTTAAAGAAGCTCATCTTATTCAATGATTAATACATCCACGCTCACGGAAATGTACCACTGCACACGTCAAATGCAATAGAATAAGTTACTAAAATTTAATTGACATGTTCAAAAGTTTCCTTGAAAACAAGTAAATTAAAGGTCTTAAGGGAGTCCCAGCACTGTCTTGTATATTCAGGGAAAAAAAACCGGTTTGCTCTTATCATAGAACAAATACATATAAACACATACACAACACATATATTCATATACAAATTAATATAATTTTGAAAGGAAAAAAAATTTTTAACAATAATATTTCGAAAACAAAACGGTAAAACGCGATTAAAAAAAAATTTTTTTTAAATAAATATTTATCTTTACTATCCTTCTTTTTTTTTTTTAATCCTGTCAAGTACTTTTTTGAATACTTTTTTGATCACAGTTGGGCGGGTATGAAGTTTTACATGCTTCTAATAAGAGAGAATGATTACTTTGTTATTAATTATCTCGCGGTGTAAATGGTCAACAATTCTGGAACTTCGGGATTTATTAGAAAACGTAATTTTTAGCCTGTGAAAAAAATGAGCAAAATCTGTCAAAAAGTGATTTCATGCTGAAACAGTTAAGTAAGAAATAACATAATAATTAATTATCACTAATTATTATAAAATGAATTTTGTATAGGTACCATAATTACTCACCGGTCTCCTTGCTAGGGGGGCCTTTGCCTTATTGCTATTACATAAGGCTTGAGCGTGAACAAATATTTCAGAATTATTTATCACAAAAATGTAACACAAAAACAGGAATAATACTAAGAATACGCACACAATATAGGTACTGCAATTAAATTATTATAAGTGGTGCATTTGTATTCATTTACCTTTGTGTTGCATTTTTATGACAAACACATAGGAGTAACATAAAATTTAAAAAATTTATTGCCACACAGATTTTATTTCAAATAGACATCTAAGAGTATATCTTTTAACTAACAATTTATAACAATGTTTTAGTGATGTTGACAGGCAATGTGCACAACATTCTTGTCAACAAATTGTTAATATTAATTATAATAAAGTTAATATTGTTAATATACTATTGATTGATTTCGTCTATACTCCAGTCATTCTGTAATTTTTACCAGAACGAAAGCTAGTGAATACAAAATAACGTGAATGTTTTGTGTATAATAATGGGTTTTCGTGAAGTAAATTTTTTACATTGAGACGTAAACGGTTATTTGAAGATGGGCTGAGAGTTCACTTATAACAGTCATTAATACCAAACGATGCATTAATGTTAAAGTGACAGCAAGGTATTAACGGATTCGGACAACATAATTGTTGATAACTTGGCGAGAAAACTGGTTATCTAGAAAGTGTGTTTCTTATATCATTCTCAGAAGTAGACAGATAAATTTTGATTCAAAATACAATTCTGGGTTGCGAGTAGACTAAAGTAGATGTGGATCGCTTGACATCGGAGTTTATTATTAGATTTAATTTTAATATCCAGTTAACCAACAATTTAAAACAAATTTGGACAATGATGAATTTTGACAGTCATGACCATAAAGTAAGAAAAAGTCAAGCTATTTCTGGAATCGAAGATTTTAAAAAGGCGGTTTTATACATAATAATAATAATAGAACTCTGTTCAGAAAATATCAAATTGACATTGAATGCGTCAACAATGAAAGAGAACAATGGAGTAACGATAATAAATAAATTATTTTCAGTGTCACTAAAAAACAATCAATGTCACTTAGTTAGATTTTAGACATTCCGAATAATTTTCCTAAACTATTATAAATATTATACACATCGGAGAACTAATAAACGATTATTTACCTGATTTAATTATTTTTATTTCGTAGGGGGTATAGTATCATCGGAATTTGATGACACTGGATACAATAAGCATGCCAATGATAAGACTGGGGCGGGGAAGTTAATTTGTTACTGATTTCTCATGGTTAAATTTTACATAAAGTGGGAATTTTATGTAAGCTTACTCAACCAGACTAAGTTTTTTCGAGTTAGTATACTTTGAATTGAAAAAGTGAAAAGTACTATTCGTGTTAGTGAAAATTATTTTTCGCATAATTTCTTTAAAAAATAAAAGTAGTGATTTTAGTGAAACGGTAATTTTACAATTTAATAATCGATTTAAAGATTTCGAAAATATAAATGTAATAAGAGATTTTTTTAGTGGCCCTTTTTAATAGAAAATTTAAAATTCCCGTTTTAATAGAAACAAATTTTTTTTGGATTCCAATGATTGCGCGTTATTAAACGAAATGATTACCCTTCCAACAAATTATAATTTATTAGGAGCTATGAATACGAGCACAAAAAGTATTTGGGAAATCGTCGCAGAAAACCCATCTTCGTTTGAATATCCGAAATTATTAAACAAATAAAAATAAAAAACTTATAAGTTGTTTCGCATTTTCTTATCTATGGAATCGGGATTTTCACATATGAAACATATTAAATCAAATAAATTATTGGGCAATAGTTGGTAGTACACCCTGTTTTGAAACATCGTCCCGTCTTACTTCAAAACATACCTTTCTTGCTTACTTTCACTCAGCTTACGGAGAGCCCAGTTGTTCTGAAGAGCAATCCATGCCCACCCCTGACTTATATATTCATAAATGCTGTAATATTATGCTTTCTAATTACAGGAAAAATCACCCGAAGTCTTCGGAACGGAATTGAAAACATACATTAGGTTTACAGAAACTGCCTTTAACATACTTGCAGAATCAGCATAGTAAAGTTAATAAAATTTCTTTTGGAACATAGGCATCCAAGTGTATTGTTTGTATGTGTGCTTTAATTCAACTCAGGATACGACAAGTACTGACTTGTCAGTGAGCAAAAAAAAAATTGTTTGCAGATCCTTTAAATATTTGCGTTTGATAACATTAGGTGTAAGTAATAGCATAGTAATGCGTTCAGCATTCCCAACTGATCAAGAAAGCGAAATAGTCTATATTACAAAATGTAAAAGGATCGTTTGTATTCGATAGTTTTATCTATGTATAATAGATTATTGGAATAATAATGAATATTATTTATTTATTTGAAAAAATATACCAATAATATATTTAATATTTTATTGTTTTACTTACCAATAATATATTTATATACTAGTGGCAAAAATTAAGGGACCATAAAAAAAAACCCAATTTTTAGGTGATTTTTAACCGACTGTAACTTGAAGAAAAATGGTTGTACAGTAAATTTAAAAAAAGGAGATTGCAGTTCCAAGTGTTTAGTTTTTGCATCTGAACTTCGATATTTTTTAGCGTCAGCGGTTTTTGAGTAATTATGAGAAAACCACCGACAAAAAATTTTCGAAATTTTTTTGGTTTTTTTTTGGTCTACGGACTTGGGAAATTTTTTTTGGCTTAACCTCTAGATGGACCGGATTACTTGTTAATTCAGTTTAAATTTGTTTTTTTAAAAACCTTGATACGACCACTCCTCGCTGAGCTATCGGACTCTGAATGGCAATGGATCATTTTGTCTTTGACTCTCGATATATCAGCAACCAATGGTCGCACAGAGAATTGAAGATGGGTTTCAGAAACTTGAATAAATTCTCTACAAAGTTCGGCCATCTTTTTAAAAAAAAAAATTTTTTTTCCATTCTTTACACGAATTTAACAAAGCAAGAAAAAAGGGCTTTTGGTGGTTTTTTTGGAAAATCAAGCGCTGAATCAAAAATATCGAGGAAACCACAAATGTTAAGTGTGACTTTTACAGTTCAATATACCCACAAAAACCCTACAAATTTTCAATTTGATCCATCAAGTCGGTTTTTTATTTCATTCGATTGAATTTTAATAATAAAATTTTCTCTCCACTTTTTTCACATTTCGCGATCACCGTTTAAAGTTACGAGTAAAACTAAGTAACAAAATTTTCAAAATTAAAAAAAAAAAATTTTTTTTATAATCAAAAAAAGATTTTTCAAAAATATTATTTTTTATTTACTTCAATAAATTTATCAAAACAATCTCTAATGATTTCCAAAACGATTCCGCTACTGCTTTATTAAATTTTTTTTTAAAGTTGTGTAGTTGATATTATTTTGCGATACTTTTTTTGAACATACAACGCTTAAACAAACAGTTTTTTTTCAAAACTACTCTTTATTTAGTGAAAAAAATTTGAGAACTTTTTTTTTGTGTAAAAATTGGATTTTTTTAAATTTCTGATTCTCCAACGTAAGACGTCATTTATCGGAGCCGGAAGTTGTTCGTTATTCGGATGGGCTATTCGATTGGGAAGTTTGCCACTCCGTCGTATGTCGTGCTTATGCCAAGTACCGGGAGATGAACGGATATAATCGTCGCCCTGGACAAGGTCGCCATCGTATCACTACTCGCCGCGATGACCGGGCAATTGTTCTCCAAGTTCAACGTGATCCTTTTGTCAACGCAAACATTGTGGCACGAAACTTCCCAAATCGGAGACAACTACAACAACAGCTCCAGCGACGGCAAAATCAAGTGCGAAACATTTCCTCCAGCACGGTCAGAAATCGTCTTCGTGAAACCGGGTTACGAGCACGCCACCCTAATCGTGTACCAGCGTTGACAGCGCGACATCGCCGACTTCGTTTAGAGTATGCTAACCAACATCGTAATTGGACTTTGAGGCAATGGGGAAATATTTTATTCGCTGACGAACCCTGTTTCAATCTCCGTGGTAGCGATCGACGTCCTCTTGTTTGGCGCCATCGTGGAGAGCGTTTCCGTCAAGACTTCGTTCGTCCGATCGTGGCTTACGGCGGTGGATCGGTCATGGTCTGGGCCGGTGTTTGACAAAGTTGGAGAACACCTTCGGTGATTGTTCGTGAAAATTTAACGGCGAGGCGCTATATTGACCAAATTTTAAGGCCAATTGTTCTGCCCAGACGACAACACCTGAGATCTTCATTTTGATGCAGGATAACGCACGTCCACACACGGCCAATATCACCAGGCGCTTCTTTGAACGGCAAAACATCACTTTGCTGCGACACCCAGCAATGAGTCCAGATCTCAAACCCATTGAGCATGTTTGGGACATAATGGGCCGTCGATTGCGCAGGGAGTATCCACATTTGCAGAGTCCACTTAGCCGCATTAGAGCGCGCACTTCAGCAAATTTGGAACACCATTCCGCAGTCTGAAATTACCCGATGCCTGAACATGGCTGAACGTTTGGGGGCCGTTATTGAGAGCAGAGGAGGCAATACCCGTTATTAAACGCACACACAAACGCTTTAGAGAATTAGTTTGGAGTCTTTAAATACGGTGGAACTGACGAACCATCGGGTCTCATTTCTCCTAAAGAACCACACACAATCTTTGGAGAATGAGTTTGGAGTCATTAAATACGGAGGAACTGACGAACCACCGGGTCTCATTTCTCCTAAAGAACCAACCACACCCACACACATACACACTCTTTGGAGAATAAGTTTGGATTCATTTAATACGGTGGAACTGACGAACCACCGGGTCTCATTTCTCTTAAAGAACCACACTTTATTGAGATTTTTGTGAAAGAAGCGTAAATCTGACCTTGCAACCTTCACGTGGTACGTTTTGAGTAACGCCAATGCCGGCGGTTTTTTTAAATTTCAAGAAAATATTCCAAAAAAAAAAAGTTTTTTTTTTGGAAATTTTGAAAAAAATTTTATTTTTATTTATTTTTTGTAACTTTAAACGCTGATTGCGATAAAAATGTAAAAAAAAATCAAGAGCAAATTTTATTTTTTCCATTTCTTTAGAGATTATCAACGTTAAAGAGAAAAAATCGTGATCCTTTAATTTATTTAAACATTCAATAGAATGAAATAAAAAAACGGCATAATGGATCAAATTGAAAATTTGTAGGGTTTTTGTGGGTACATTGAACAAAGTGGGTATATTGTAAAAGGAACACTTAACATTAGTGGTTTGTTCGATATTTTTGATTCAGCGCTTGATTTTCCAAAAAACCAGTAAAAGCCCTTTTTTGTTGCTTTTCTAAATTCGTGTAAAGAATGGAAAAAAAAATTTTTTGAAAAAAAGATGGCCAAACTTTGTAGAGACTTCTGAAACACATTTTCAATTCTCGGTGCGACCATTGGTTGCTGAGATATCGAGAGTCAAAGACCAAATGATCCATTTCCATTCAAAGTCCGATAGCTCAGCGAGGAGTGGTCGTATCAGGTTTTTAAAATAAACCATATTTTGACAAAATGGAAACCCGACATCAAAAATCAAATATTCTATAACAAAAAATGCACTAAAAAGTAAAAAAATAATTGCATATTCTTGTACCAATTTTAGTTCACCTAAGCAAAAATTTTTAAATATATATGTACAATTATTGTTATTTTTGGAGGTGGTGTCAGCATAGAGAAATTCACATAACTTTTGGACACCGCCTCCAAAAATAACAATAATTGTACATATATATTTAAAAATTTTTGCTTAGGTGAACTAAAATTGGCACAAGAATATGCAATTATTTTTTTACTTTTTAGTGCATTTTTTGTTATAGAATATTTTATTTTTGAAGTCGGGTTTCCATTTTGTCAAAATATGGTTTATTTCTCGCTTTTTAGTGACTTTGAAGTTCTATAACTTATTTTATTTGTCTAAATATGGGTAGACCAACTAAACGACCTACTAATTTTAGTGCATTTCTTTATAACACATTTGTGTTACCCGTTGTTTTTTTTTTTTAATTTTTAGTGCATTTTTTCATAACAGATTTTCAGTTTTTTTTGCGTGCATTTTGTATTTTTTTTGGGGTCGGTTTTTTTTTTGTAAAAAATTTTTTTGAAGTCGGTTTTTAAAAAAATTTTCTTATTTTCCCAGATGAGTATACCCTTCAAAAAAAAAAAAAAAATCGCAGAAATCGGTTATTACATATAAAATGAGAATTTTCCTCGATTTTCCGGGGTTTCCCTCATCAGAATGCGATTTGGTGACAATGGGACCTACCTGAAATCAAACCCTTTAAAACAAAAAAAAAATTCAAAATCGGTTCATAAATGACGGAGTTCTGAGGTGACAAACATTAAAAAAAAAAAAAATACAGACGAATTGAGAACCATCCTCCTTTTTGAAGTCGGGTTAAAAATATAGAATAAGTTATCAAGTCATCATACAAAATATTAAAATTGGGACCAATAGGAAACCAAACCCTTTAAAAAAAAAAAATTTTAAATCGGTTCATAAATGACGGAGTTCTGAGGTGACACACATTAAAAAAAAAAAAAAACACAGACGAATTGAGAACCATCCTCCTTTTTGAAGTCGGGTTAAAAATATAGAATAAGTTATCAAGTCATCATACAAAATATTAAAATTGGGACCAATAGGAAACCAAACCCTTTAAAAAAAAAAAAATTCAAAATCGGTTCATAAATGACGGAGTTCTGAGGTGACACACATTAAAAAAAAAAAATACAGACGAATTGAGAACCATCCTCCTTTTTGAAGTCGGGTTAAAAAGAAATTGAAACTGAATTAACAAGTAATCCGGTCCATATAGAGGTTAAGCCAAAAAAAAATTTCCAAGTCCGTAGACCAAAAAAAAAACTAAAAAAATTTCGAAAATTTTTTTGTCGGTGTTTTTTCATGATCACTCGAAAACCACTGACGCTAAAAAATATCGAAGTTCAGATCCAAAAACCAAACATTTGGACTGCAATCTCCCTTTTTTTTTCTGTACAACCATTTTTCTTCAAGTTACAGCCTGTTGAAAATCACTTAAAAATTCGGTTTTTTTTTTGGTCCCTTAGTTTTTGCCACTAGTTTATATTTAATAATATATTTATGCAAATAAAAGATCAAATATATTATTGGTATATTATTTCAAATAAATACTTAATATGAAATTCCACAAAGTAAAGCACAATATGATTTATATACATGAATAGTTTGAGCCGTATAATCAGGTAAACCGTTATGACTAAATTATTACCTTTGAATGTTTTCACTAAAATTTGTTAAAATATGGTCAATGCAACTTGAACGAAACTTTCACATGTGCGTCACAGCCTAGTGAAACGTTGAAGTCAACGTGCCTAGGTTGACTTTAACGTTGGTCAATTTTAAAACACACGGGACGATTTAATCAGTTGTACGAAGTCGTTTCAACTAAGAATTTCAATTACACATAGCGTTTAAATAATTTAATAAATAATTAAACTAATGGACATTATACAGTCCATAGAAATTTAAGGGCCGGTCTTAACACATGGTGACAACAGATTTTTAAAGATAAAATTCCCTGACTAAGTATTGAAATGTTAAATTATTTGCACAGTTAAAAGACAACTAGTGAAAGAACATTACTTCAGAAATGAGTGTTATAAGTAAGAAACTTTTGTTGAATGCAAGTTTTTATTTTTAACCCGACTTCAAAAAGGAGGATGGTTCTTAATTCGTCTGTATTTTTTTTAAATAAAGACTATTCATATTTATCAAATAAATATAATATTAGTATCTTTACTACTATGAAGTTAGATCACATTTATCTTATATATATATATATAAATACCGTGTCAAGATGTTTTTCCGTGCTAAACTCCAAAGCTACTTAACCGATCTTAATAAAATTTTGAACACTCTGTGTAATTTGGTCCAAGTTGAGAGATAAGATAGTTTTTATCTCCGTTAATGACACGAACATTTTATTATTGCATATTAAATGTTTTTTATAAGACAAGGGGTTGTAATTATTTATAAGTTCCATAGTTTTCTAACAGATGGCGGTGTAAGTTAGTTATACCAGAGATTAGTTAAGAGATTGCTCATGCCTATACTAAAATGTGAGGCAAGTTTTGGGCACTGAAAAGAACGACAGCTTAGCGGCAAAAGTCGGCGGCTCTGTGCCAGTGCGAGAGGAAGCTCTTATAGGGAATCGAGCGTTAGAGTAACAGAGATGCTCTTATGCGTTTTTTCCTATATGCTGCCATCGGTTCTCCTTCCAAATAAATATATATGAATTGACTTTATAACTGTACGGCAACATACTGGAATATTATGTGAGTGACAAGGATGCTCTTATGTCGTTTTTTGCTTTACGTTGTCAGCTGTAACGCACGTGGTCTTCTCATGTGACAGAGACACACATGAGAAGGAGCAATTATAGTTTTTTTTAAATTAAAAAAAAAAATGTTATTAACATTATAAATATTATTTTTCAAGCAATTTAAAAAAAAAATTTAATTAATGTTTTTTATAACAATTAATTTTTTTTATAATAGATTATTGTTTTTTAACATAAAAATATTCTTGAATTATAAATAAAAAGTATATTTTAAAATTTTAAAGAGTTTTTATTAAGTAAATGAACATATTTTGTTCTTGTTTTGATATTATGTTTTGATTTGGAATTCTAGCAATTGTATTATGTATGCTAGTAGCAACATTTCTTATAGTCCGGTAAAATAGACATTTAAAATAACAAAAATTCCAGCAGAGCTGACTTTTGGTAGAGACCTTGGGTACACTAGTAAAAATAAAGTGCCAAAAGTCCCCATAGATTCCATTTGTGATAAAAAAGTTATTCAAGGTCAAAGGTAAAAATTTTCGGTATTTTGGATTTTTCTCGGAAACGGTAAGTTTTATCAAAAATATAGCTCAAACCAAAATTGTAGATCATAACAACAATTGTTATCAACAAAAATGGTCCTTATACTTTTTTTCCTAAGAATCACCATTCCCTAAGATATCGTCATTCTAAAATTTGAAGGAGTTACATTACATGATATGCACACATTTCCACACCACCTGTGAGGTAGTGCACTTTTTAGCGCGTTTTGTTTAACGTGGTTTCCCCGGTTGGCCTATTCCAAGATCTGTTATGACGGAGTTTTATGGGAAAATACTGTATTTACTGTATGATGACTATTGATTTTGATATAGGTCAGCGTTTCCCAAACTTTTTTGACCGCGGCCCGGTACGAGGTTTTAAAATTTTTTGCGACCCACCTTATGAAAAAAAACCATTTATTTACAAAATAAATTTTATTTTTTAATGAAAATCAAGTTATTTGTTTGTTTATTTCATACACAAAAATTGCAATATAATTATATAAAAAAATATAAGTAATTAAAAAATTAACAGTTATTTAATTTAAAACTTTAGTAAATGATGTAAACTTTGTTTCCACATATTTTGTCCTTAGTGCGAAGGATGATGTTGTTTGTCATCACAAAACAATTTCAAATTAGGAGATAATGATGTTAATTTTAATCTCAAATTAATTTCGACATCCAATCGGTTCGATACTTATCTTTTAAGTACACCAAGGCTGAGAACGCAGCTTCACACGTACAAGTGGTGACAAAAGGCATTAAAAATTATATCACTTTTTCGCTTACGCTTGGATACTCCTGAGTTTGCGGTACACGTACCGGAGAAGGCAATATTTTAAATGACGAATTCGCAGCAAACATGCGCAAGCATGTGGCCAACAGGTTATGTGTCCTAACCTATCAACGTCAGCAGCACAACGTCAGCAGCAGCAGGCGCGGACGATGAAGCTATATGAAAGAGTGCAAATACCGACTTTGCAACTATTCCTAGTATGTAAAAAAGATTTTTTTCGCGACCCGGCTAAATTTTTCTACGAGCCCGTGCCAGGTCGCGACCCACACTTTGGTAAACGCTGATATAGGTGATTGATTTAAACTGTAGTTCTGATTTCTGTTAATATTTTAATCTGATTCATACTCTTCAAATTCGACTTCAACAGTCATGTCTTCTTCGATTTCTTCTTCTTCTTCCTCTACCAAAGTCTCTACCAAAATTCAGCTCTGTCGGAGTTTTTGTTATTTGATCACTATTTTTATGTCTATTTTGACCGGACTATTATTTTTATTTGTAATATAAAATTAAATACTTGTAAAACGCTCTTTTGTTATTTTCATTTTTAGTATAAAATTAAATATTTATAAATTTTGTAAAACATTTAATTTTCTATTGGATACAGATGTGAACTTTTGCCGTGTTTTTATTCTCCTTTCTTTATTAATTTGGGCGGTTTTGGCATATATTTTTAGAGGTCAAATTATGTGACCTAAAATCAAAACGAAAAACAAAAAATATTGTTGAATTCTTACAAAAAGAAATCCTATTTAAGTATACAGCTTGCATTTTAAAATATACCCAATCTGCAAACAATGTATAGTGCATCTATCACTGTCTATGCACAGTTAACAGTATACCATGATACTCTACTACTCTACAGGCAGACGTCCCCACCAAAGACTGATCTTATGACAAATGTCTGTGGTGAGAACGTATCAAACTCGCCTCCGATTTTAATGCAGAACAAAGTAAACCATATCATAGTAATTACATTTCAAATTTTACCCCAATTCCTAAAACATTAGTATGTATTTTATAAATACGTATTTCGATTACAATGTAGTCATCATCAGTATGGGATACGGATTCAGAGATATGTTGCTTGTTGCTGATTTGGTGAGACCCCGTGAGACACGCATCAAATTAGTAACAAGCAACATATCGCTGAATCCATATCCCAGAGATAGTTACGATTAGCTAATTCATACTGATGATGACTACATTGTAGTCGAAAAACGTATTTATAAAATACAAACAAATGTTCTAGAAATTGGGGCAAAATTTTAAATGTAATTTCAAAAAACCTAGAGTTCTCTTTGATTATTTTAAAAATCTTTATCATATCATAGTACACTATATATAGACAGCGATAGGATACACTATACATTGTTTGCAGATTGGGTGTATTTTAAAATACAATCAGTATATATTTTTAATTTAAAAAATAATTTAAATTAATTTATAAGGTAAACAAATATGAAAACAATTTAATTGTCCCGCGTAAGAGCAACAAGGATGTTATCTGTGTGCATAGGAATACTAAATGCTAGCACCATATAGCAAGAAACGCATAAGAGCATCCTTGTCAGTCTCACATAATATTCCTTATATATCGCCATTGACAAACAAGGACACTGTTAAATGAGGAGACCACGTGCGTTATAGCGACAACGTAAACCAAAATTCGCCATAAGAGCATCCTTGTCACTCACATAATATTCCCGTATGTTGCCGTACAGTAGTAAAGTCAATTCTTATGCGCGAAGACTCATAATAGTTGGAAGGAAAAAATTTTGTATATAATTTCAATTTTGATTAAATTAGTTTTTTTACAATAAATTAAAAACGCGTAAGTATTACTTGCTTGCTTCTCATTTTCTAAGCAATTGCTGGATATTGAAAACGGTGAAATAGAACTGCATCTAAATACAAATGCATCAAATTGACAGACAATTTCTGCACTGTTGTTCAGACAATAAATGAACAATTGAGTGTCTTCCCAGACATACTGAATAATTACTTGGATCATAATTGGCTCAGTAATCGTTCTATTTTGGTAGCAAGAAATGTTGATGATAATAAAAATAATAATAATATTTTCTTTATTATTGAGGCCAAAAAAAAAAAAGATACAATACGTCAAAATAAAGTAAATAAACAAATAAATAAAATACATTTGAAAAAAGTTTTTAGAAACACAATTTGAAAAAATAAATAATAAAAAAATCACAAAAAACAATATGTTTAAACAGTTCTAAAATAATTCCGTAATACTATACGGCGCCAACATTGTTAAATGTTTCTTTAGTAGTTGTTTTTAAAATTTTTTGTTATTCTTTTCACCCTTTATATTATCTGGTAGGTTTCTGTAAATTTTATGTCCGGTGTATATGGGACCCTTTTCGTAAAAACTGGTTCTGTGGTGTATTGTGACCTCAAAATGCCTAGTGTTATAATGATTTTCGGTGTTATGGTTAAAATGTCCTATATCGTTAATTATTTTCAAAAGTTCAAAAGCGTAGATGGTATAGACTATAGACCGTCATAATACCCCTCTCTGAAAAGGTTTTCCTGCAGGAATGCAAATACTTCATATTAAACAGAAGACGAACGATTTTCTTTTGTATGATGAATACCCGTTCACATTCAGTAGATCTACCCCAGTTTACAATGCCAAATTTTATTATTGAGTATACAAATGCATAATAAATTACTATTAATTTTGATTGCTCAAAATGTTGACGGAATCAACTTTCAGATAAAACAGTTGTTGCTAGGTGATCTGATGTCTTTTAAATCAATCAACACTACTGTTGCTGAAAACGAAACCGTAATTTTCCAACTGAATTTATAAATTTTCTGGATATACCAAAAATGCCACCATACAATCTTCGGTTGAAGATTGGTTTCACCGATTATTCTGCTGCGTAATTTGAATCCATCTAGATTATGCAACGGTACACGTTTGGTCATCAAAAGGATCACCGGAAATGTCTTTGAAGCAACCATTTTGACTGAAAAGTTTAAAGGAGAAATCGTCCTGTTACCACGTATTCCAATGAAACCGTCAGAATCTCCAATACCATTCAAAACGATTCAATTTCCTATTAGTTACCTATTAAATCTCAAGGTCAAACAATCCATGTTTCTTCCATGGGCAACTATATGTTGCATGCTCACGTTGTGGAAAAACCATCGAATCTATTTGTGTGAGCAAAAGACAGGCTAACCAAAAATATAGTGCATGGATTGGCGCTTAATTAAATTAGAATTATTAATGGTTATAATTTAAAATCTTTTTCTTTTTTAAACTTTTCGATTTCTTTATTCATTGCTAAAAGATCTTGACGACTAGTTTCGATTAGAAGCATCTTCTTCTCTTAAAGATTTTTTGACTGCCATTTCTTCATATTAGCGAATTTCCTGAAAGGAAATAGAGCTATTGGTCCCGTACCGAAGTCAAAATTTCGCAAAAATTTCTTCAAATGTCCATCGATCCTACCTAGTAGATGTCAAAAATCATCATCTGTAAAATTTATATATATATATCTATGGACATATACATATATATGTGTCTGTAATCACTCTAGCGGTCACAGTTTTCATTTTATAGGAATGAAATTTGGTATTTGAGACGCTTTTGGTATTCAAAAGGTCAAGTTCGTTAATGGGTAAAATCGGACGAGGGGAAAGGGGGGGGTTTAGAGAGAGGGGGAAACACAAAATTTGACATATCTCCCTTAATATTCGAAAAATCGAAAAATTTATAAGAAGTAAAGTTTTAGGTATTAAATTTTACTGTAGTTTTGTATCTTATCATTTTTTCTGTTACACTAATATTTATAGAAATATTGACGGTTTAAGATTGAAAACTAAATTCTTCACTATCTCTGTACACATTAGAGTTTGAGCAAAAAAGATGAGGTGATGAATTGTAGCAAACATGATTTTCTACAACTTTATTTCTTACACATTTTTTGATTTTTCTAATATTAAAAGAGATATTTTGTATTTTGTGCTTTCTTCTTTCATTATGCCCCCATTTCCCCTTCACGTATGACATTTATTAATAAAATTGGCCTTGCAAATACTAAAATCATATACGACATTTCATTTTGATCAGACTAAAATTGTGACCGCTAGAAATTGATTTATTTATTTTAAGGAAATTCGCTAAGTTGAAGCAGCTCCTGCGTAACGAATTTTTTTTTATTGTTAGTATCAAGTTCTTCTAAATCTTAATTTTTTTAAATCTTTCTTCATACCGACTTCTTCCATTTTTAACCCGACTGCAAAAAAGGAGGATGGTTCTCAATTCGTCTGTATTTTTTTTTTTTTTTATGTTTGTTACCTCAGAACTCCGTCATTTATGAACCGATTTTGAATTTTTTTTTTGTTTTAAAGGGTTTGATTCCCGATTGGTCCCATTGTCACCAAATCGCATTCTGATGAGGGGATCTCCGGGAAATTGAGGAAAATCTTCATTTTATATGTGATAACCGATTTCTGCGAAATTTTTTTTTGAAAGGGTATACTCATTCATAATGGGAAAATAAAAAAATTTTTTTAAAAACCGACTTCAAAAAAATTTTTTACAAAAAAAAAACCGACCCCAAAAAAAAAAATTTTTACAAAAAAAAAACAAAATGCTTGTAAAAAAAACTGAAAATCTGTTATGAAAAAATGCACTAAAAATTACAAAAAAAAAAAAAAAACGGGTAAAAAAAATATGTTATAAAAAAATTCACTAAAAATTAGTTGGTCGTTTAGTAGGTCTACCCATATTTAGACAAATAAAATCAGTTATAGAACTTCAAAGTCACTAAAAAGCGAGAAATAAAACTTATTTTGACAAAATGGAAACCCGACTTAACAAAAGAAGCACTAAAAAGTAAAAAATAATTGCATATTCTTGTGCCAATTTTAGTTCACCAAAGCAAAAATTTTTAAATATATATGTAAAATTATTGTTATTTTTGGAGGCGGTGTCCAAAAGTAATGTGAATTTATCTATGTTGACACCGCCTCCAAAAATAACAATAATTGTACATATATATTTAAAAAATTTTGCTTTGGTGAACTAAAATTGGCACAAGAATATGCAATTATTTTTTTACTTTTTAGTGCTTCTTTTGTTAAGTCGGGTTTCCATTATGTCAAAATAAGTTATATTAACTGACAAAATCAGACTTTTGAATAGTTCAAGATTTTCGATACCGACATTTCATAATTTATCAAAAATTAATCTTTGGGCGATTAGTGAATCTTCTTGAATATTTTCAATTAAGCAGTTTTTATTGATGGAAAATCAGCGTTCAAAAGATGAATGGCCATGAAAAAATTATTTTTACGTATTTAGTTAATTCTTTTTTACGTTCCGACTTGTGACGGAACAGGGTCAAAATTAAATTTGTTTATAACATAAAAGCGTTTTTTCATCAATTTTCTGTTTTTTAAAACTAAAAATTTAAAAAATGAACCCATAAACATTAAAATTCGAGAAAAAAATTCCCAAGGTTCGAAAATCGCAAAAATTTTTAATAAAAATAAAAAATCTAAATATTACTTAACAATGGCAGTATGCCTTTTATATGTTAAAAATAATGTGCCCTTAAAAAAATTAGGTCCCCAACAATTAATAAAATAAATACCATTTCACAGATTTTTATTAATAATAAAACCTATTTTGACAAAATGGAAACCCGATTTCTAAAATCAAATATTCTATAACAAAAGATGCACTAAAAAGTAAAAAAATAATTGCATATTCTTGTGCCAATTTTAGTCCACCAAAGCAAAAAAATTTTAAATATATATGTACAATTATTGTTATTTTTGGAGGCGGTGTCACCATAGAGATAGAGACCGCCTCCAAAAATAACAATAATTGTACATATATATTTAAAATTTTTTTGCTTTGGTGGACTAAAATTGGCACAAGAGTATGCAGTATAACTTTTAAGACAGCTATCATATGTTTACCTTTTTCTAATTTACTTATAAATATAAACAATTGATATTTTTAGATTTTATAAGCCTTAATTGAAAGATTAAATACCTATCCAACTATAAACAGCAAAAAATTTTCCAACCAATATGGTTTATATCTTAAAGAAAAACAGGATTAAATCCGTTTGTATTTAATTAGAAAATAATAATTTTATAATTTATATACAGCTTCATCGATTTCATATAAAAAAGACATCATGATTGTTTAACTAACGTCTATTAATAATTAATAAAATTCATAATTTTACAAGCAAACTTATGTTCAAATTACAGTTATTATTCATTCAGATAATGGCCATTTGAAATGAATATATATAGACGTTGGTTAAACACTCATGCTGTCTTTCTTTGATGAAATCGATGACGCTGAATATAAATTTTAAAGTTATTATTTTCTAATTAAATACCCACGGAATTTATCATAATTTTCTTTAAGAAATAAACAATATTGGTCAGACATTTTTTTTAAGTTTATAGTTATATAGGTAAGTGTTTAAGCTTTCGATTAAGTTTTATGAAACCTAAAAATATTAAAACATATGATAACTCTCTTAAAAGTTAACGTATCGTCATATTTTTTTAAATATTAAAGATCTATAAATAATTTATAAGTTAAAAGAAAATAAAGTTTATTTAAATTATTACTTAACTTTCTTTGTTTATAGCGCGTTAAGGTGCGTCCAGGGTCTCCATAACGGGTCCATTGTGTGCAGATTGCCTGGCGAGGAGGAAGAAACATCCAGCCACATTATCTTTGCCTGCGAACCTCTAGGTTACAGCAGATACAGGATATTCGGTGCATCTCACCTCGAATATATGAACCTTTAGGAAGACCTGATAAGCAAGCTCCTGGCTATTGCCAACATATGGGAGAAGCGAATCTCGTCGGACTGAACTAGAAGGGGGAGCACAATGGACCATAAGGTCGAAGTGCAATAGTTTTAGACCCTAATATAAAATCAATCAATCAAGGTGCGTCCACATTTCCACGCCGATCTATTTCAACGATCCATTTCATGTCGATTAACACTTTGAATGCTCGCAGTTCATATGTGAACGGGAACGTGAAGGGTTTGGCGTTTTAAGCGCGCATGTGATTATTGTTTTTTAAGATATTAATTAAAATATAGTATTTAAATTTTTCAAGTTAAACTAACATGTTACATTTTAATTAATACCTTTATATTATTTTCAGGCTTGAATAACGGGTTTTTGTGTTTTTTTAACCAACGTCAACGTTTCTTTTTGTTTTAAGACAAACTTGCCATTAATAATGCCGCACCACTCATAACCATAATCGCGAGATTTTCCCGTCGCGTAGACATGTTAACAATTTCACTGCAAAATGAATACTATGTTCGTGAGTTTCCTATGGATCGCCGGAGGTTCGTTGAAATCAACAAATCCAACGAACCAAAGGCGAGCGGCGCGCGATTTATGTCCGTCGTCCCGAAGGTTTAGAAAAAAAATGATTTTATTTTGTAAACTTTACAAACACTTTTATTACAATAGATAAATAACAATTTAATTTCACAAAGCACTATATAAAATAAAATAAATTGAATATATTTATTTTGTAACAAATGAACATAAAATCCAACAAGACGAGCACAGGTCAAAATTTTCTGAATTAATGTTGTTTTCCATCCTAGAGTTGACCCATTATATACTGTGTTGGTTGTGACGTCTGAAGTGGCTAAAATATATTAAAGATGATACTTTGGACTGTTGATGGTGATAATGAATATATTATATTTGATAACTGATGGTTATAAGCGTATGGTTATACATGATTCATAGATCATGTATGTAAACGAACAATATGAATCATGTTCATGACGAATATTATATATCTGACAAGGGATGGTCATGACTCATAAACCATAATGTAGATCAACAATTATATTATGAATCATGTTCAAAGGATTGTAACTTTATGATATGAATGATTCAAATATTTGTATTTTTTACTTATATGGGATACATAATTCCTCCCGACGCAGATTGAAATAGGCCTTTTAATAGGAAATTTCAATTATATTTGATTAATGGGTTAGATGGTTTTATCAAGTTCTTGGCTTCTAGAAGTTCTATCGTAGTTGCAAGATTATTTGATTGTTGGTCCATTTGTACGATAACTCTGATGCTGTTGGTACATCCATGTATTTTCCATGAAACGAGAATTGTTATTAATAGTATTATAATGATAGTGACTAAATAATATTTCCAGTTCATATAATATAGATATGTTAAATGGTTTTCTGATTCGATGTCTTCTGTATTTTCGAATGTAGTATCATTCAATCCATGTGAATACCATTTAGTATGATTATTGGTGTAGTTTATTTTATTCAACAAAATTAATTCCATTTCTGCTTCAGTATATTTTCTCACTGTCCCATACGTAATACCGAATAAATTCAATGTGCAAAATTCAAAATGTTTATTGGAGAATCGGTGTTGATGAGGAAATTATTATCAATTAATTCTGTTAATATACTATGTTGTTTTACTCTCATATATTGGCAATGGCTTGGCTTATTTTCCAATATGTTGATTTCGCAGGTATTATTTTCAATTGGTTTGAGCAGAATAGGTTTTATAATGTAATCATATTCTATTAATTGAAAGTCTGTACTTGTTATGAATGCAAAATAAGAAGGATTGTAAAGGATGTGTTGAGTTGATGGTGATCATTTTACCGTTTTCGACTAGAGGATGGATTCGTATTAATTTAAATTCTAAATCGGAGAATACCGGTATTTGTATTGCAAATATGATTTCAGAGTTGCAACAATTCGTAGACATGTTCGATATTATATAATTTTATATGTTTTTCGAAAGTTAGCATGATAGTTTGTATTTCTTGAATATTAAAAATATATCTGGGTATGATATGTAATTTGGCTAATTGCACGGATTCTATGATATTATTCAAATGGTTATTTAAACGAGTAATTTGGGTTTGAATAATATTTAACTTAATTATATTATCTAGTTCTAATGAGTCTAAGCTTTTTGTAATTGCTATTAGTCTAGTAATATCCTTATGCTGATTAGCTATTTCAGTTGTAAGGGTTTTAAATCTATCGATCATTTGGTAGTTCAATGAATGTTGTTGTTTACTGTTTTTTTGTAATATGTTATTATTATTTTGGAGAATTTCGATTTGTTTGTTTATTTCTTTAGCATCTTCGCTATCCATATTACCGGTAATGAATTTGATTCCGGATCCTAAGAAATTAGCAAGGCCTCTTTTGGTACGTATAAAATGGCACAGACTACTAGTTTTATGATACAATACTTTAGCTTGTGTGCTTAACTGTGTTATATGAATGTTGTGTAAAGACGTGCTATTAGTTACGAGGTGACGGAGAATGTTAGAGATATTCAAAGCAGTATTTAATAAAGGTTCAATTTCTACTATATGTATTAAGTTATTATAATGGGAAGTTACTTTTGGGATTCCTAATGTTAATGCGAATAAACCGTGATTATTAGAAACGTCAGTTATTTCTATTCGTTTTCCGTTCGTCAAGGTTAATCTGAAATAAAATTATTTCTTTTTAATTTTAATTTTTCTTTTATGATATTTTTGGATTTTTTGTCTGTTCTTTGCTTTAATATGTTTATTGTGATTTTCTAGACATAACTCCTTCGAGTATTTTGGACTTAATTTATTTCGTCGATTTTCTTTTACAAAAACAGGTTGATTTATTGAAATGTCGGATGGGTCAATACGTTTCTCTTTTATATTTTTCTTATTCAATAGTTCAGCTTGTTTGTCATTTTGGATTTTGATGAAGTTTTTGATAAATTGCAATTCCTCTAAATGAATACGATTGTATTCAGTTATAGCATTTGCATTATTTGTTTTTAATGATATCAATTTTTCATCACGGATTCCTCGTATTACCTCTGTAGCGGTTAATTTAATATAACTGTGAATGGCGTTATTATATGCAGTGACCACTAGCTGTATTTGAGAATTTAATGTGAGTCGAGGGAATGTTTTCCTGGCTATCAATACTCCTTCAATCAGTGTTGAATGAAAACGTTCAACCGGAGAGTTTCCTGTTGAATTTCTAGCACAAGTGACATGGTTTTCTATATCATACAGGTTCAGGAAATTTTTGAAGTCATTGACTTCAAATTCTGCACCTGGGTCATGTATCACTTTTCGTGGTATACCGTGTAGATTTATAATTTCCAATAAGGCGTCTAATACGCTTTTCGTGTTTCTATCTTGTAGGATTTTAACGAAGGCGTATTTACTAAATTTGTCTATGGCAGTTAATGTGTGTTTTTTGTCTAAATGAATGTTGTCTATGTGTAAAATTTCGAATGGTCTGGTAGCTTGTTCTGTATTTTATCTTAGGTGGGTTTCTATCGTATTTGTTAGTTTTATAAATTTCACAATTGTTAATAAACATCTGTATTTTACTTTTCATACTATCAAAATAAAATTCGCGTTTTAAATGTTGGAAAGTTTCTTCTATACCTCGATGCAATGATTTTTCATGATATTTTGTCAATTGTCATGAATATTTTGTCAAGAATTTGTGATTTTTTTTCTTTTTTAATTTGATCCTATTTTGGTTGAAAGAAATTATGTCGTTTTGACAATCGATTATAACATTGAGCGAATTCATTGGGTATTACTACCCATTATGGCGTCAAAATAATTATGGAAATCAAAAACTAAAATTCTATCGGTTGTGTATTATTAAATTCTGCAATGTAATCTACAATTATTTTTTCGGTAATTAAATGGGTTTGTAAGGATGTAGTAACTTTTGCCTTAACTGGATATTTGATACTATTTATGCAGTGTTTTGGTAATATAAAATTCGCATCGGCTCCCGTATCAATTAAAATTTTTAAGTTGATAATAGTTATATATGGGAGAGTGCTTTCATTAATATTATTAAATTCTACGAAAACGGTCGTTTTGAGGCTTCTAACTGAAAATTTTCATCTTCTGGATTTTCTACTTGATATTCCAAACTATCATTATTATGATCGTCCGTGGGTTCGATATCCTGAGCTATATATTGGTCGTAATATTCAGAGGGGTATTCATAATTATAGTCGTTACTATATTCTAGTAATGGTTCGTTAAATGAAATGTCGGTATCTAAATTGTTGTGATGAAATATTTGACGTGTATTACCACTAGATATATCCATGGATGTTGGTTTATAATTAATAGTATTATTTATTAGTCTATGGTTCGTATGAGTATTTTGGGTAATTGTTGGTTGTAAATATTGTGAAAGTTGCGGTCTAGTCCACACGGTTCGGTTATATGTTTGTGGTCGAAAATGTTGAGGTATAGAAAATGGATTTGGTTGGTTTGGTAAAAATTTAGCTGGTTGTAGATTAGCTCTATGTACAAGTAAATTTTTACTTTCGAAATTTGGTCTGACTTGATAATTGTTTGGGGTGTTGTATACCGGTGAAGCAAAATTACGTCTAGATAATTCTACTATATGAGGCGGTTTGTATACCGGACTAGTTTTATGTATTGGTCTAGTTTCAGATATATACAAATTTCCTCTATTTCTTTCGTAGCATGATCTTTGCATGGCTAATTCATTAATACATAAGTCATAGGGTTCTTTTAAAGTATTAGGTTTAGCAGCACGTATAGTAGCACTTAATTCGGGTTTAAGTCCCACTATAAATGATTCAAATACAGTACTTAAATAGGAATCAATTTGTCCTCTGATATAATCAGCTGAACGACCATCTTTTTAACCCGACTTCAAAAAAGGAGGATGGTTCTCAATTCGTGTGTTTTTTTTTTTTTTTTTTTTTTTATGTGTGTCACCTCAGAACTCCGACATTTATGAACCGATTTTGAATTTTTTTTTTTGTTTTAAAGGGTTTGGTTTCCCATTGGTCCCATTGGCACCAAATCGCATTCTGATGAGGGGATCCCCGGAAAATCCACATTTTATATGTGATAACCGATTTCTGCGAAATTTTTATTTTTTTATGAAAGGGTTTACTCATTCATAATGAGAAAATCAGAAATTTTTTTTAAAAACCGACTTCAAAAAATTTTTTTACAAAAAAAAAACCGACCCCAAAAAAAAAAATTTTTACAAAAAAAAACAAAATGCATGTAAATAAAATTGAAAATCTGTTATAAAAAAATGCTCTTAAAATTAAAAAAAAAAAAAAAACGGGTAAAAAAAAAATGTGTTATAAAAAAATTCACTAAAAATTAGTAAGTCGTTTAGTAGGTCTACCCATATTTATACAAATAAAACTAGTTATACAACTTCAAAGTCACTAAAAAGCGAGAAATAAATCATATTTTGACAAAATGGAAACCCGACTTCAAAAATCAAATATTCTATAACAAAAAATGCACTAAAAAGTAAAAAAATAATTGCATATTCTTGTGCCAATTTTAGTTCACCTAAGCAAAAATTTTTAAATATATATGTACAATTATTGTTATTTTTGAAGTCGGTGTCAGTATAAAGAAATTCACATAAGTTTTGGACATCACCTCCAAAAATAACAATAATTGTACATATATATTTAAAAACTTTTGCTTAGGTGAACTAAAATTGGCACAAGCATATGCAATTATTTTTTTACTTTTTAGTGCATTTTTTGTTATAGAATATTTTATTTTTGAAGTCGGGTTTCCATTTTGTCAAAATATGGTTTATTCTATTGTGTTTAGCAATAAATTTTGGTATTCATTAGCGTATGAATAATATTGTGTTATGTCCCTGTTTCCTTGTCTTAATTTGTTTATAACCGAAGTAATGTGTGCTTTCGTTCGTTTGCATCTCCTATTAATTTTTCTTTAATAAATTCTATGAGGACAGGATGATTTTCATTAGGGCCACTGTGTACGTGGTCTCCCATTAGAATAAAGGAATTTAATAAAGGAATTTTAGAATAAAGGAAGGTCATGTTAGTTTTTAAATTATTAGGTATACTTAAATTTAATATACTCGATGAAGCAAGAGGTGCACTTGGCAATATTTGATTGTCGTCTGGTATTTTAATATTTTCTATAATTTGTGTTAAATTTTCGATTTCTGAATCGTGCGATGTGATTTCGATTGTACTTTCTGATTCTGATAATGAGCTTTCAGAACCACTACGAACAATTCTCCGATTTTTGGGTAGAATATTCTTTCTTTTATGGGATATATATGATGGAACTATAGGCATTTAGGATTACTTTTGCATACAGTAAATTTGACTTACATGCATAACAGAATGTTGATCCACATCATATTTTTCAAACTGCGAATATCAAAACCAATTGTTGATACCACTAATTTCCAGTAAACCGCCGAAAACTAGTTTTCAAATTGAGTTGCTTCCAGTTACCAATTTTTCCAGTAATATGCTCCAGTGACCAACGATTTTTGTCCAGTTACCAGATAGTGTTGTCGACATAAAATAATTTATTTGTTTAGTAGGTTGCGATGTGCATGTACTTTCTGATTCTGATAATGAGCTTTCAGAACCACTACGAACAATTCTCCGATTTTTGGGTAGAATATTCTTTCTTTTAAGGGATATATATGATGGAACTTTAGGCATTTAGGATTACTTTTGCATACAGTAAAGTTGACTTACATGCATAACAGAATAAAATAATAATTAATTAAACATAAAATAATTTATTTGTTTAGTAGGTTGCGATGTGCATTACAAAGACTTAAAAGCCACTTAACGAATTTCTCCTGTGGTTTGGTAGATTCACTAATTAACGCGTTATTTCTTTAAGAAAAAATTTTTTTATAATTCTTTAGAAATATCCTACCGGCTGCGCCATTTATGTCCGTCGTCCCGAAGGTTTAGAACAAAAATGATTTTATTTTCTAAACTTTACAAACACTTTTATTACAATAGTTAAATAACAATTTAATTTCACAAAGCACTATATAAAATAAAATAAATTGAATATATTTATTTTGTAACAAATGAACATAAAATCCAACAAGACGAGCACAGGTCAAAATCTTCTGAATTAATGTTGTTTTCCATCCTAGAGTTGACCCATTATATACTGTGTTGGTTGTGACGTCTGAAGTGACTAAAATATATTAAAGATGATACTTTGGACTGTTGATGGTGATAATGAATATATTATATTTGATAAGTGATGGTTATAAGCATATGGTTATGCATGATTCATAGATCATGTATGTAAACGAACAATATGAATCATGTTCATGACGAATATTATATATCTGACAAGGGATGGTTATGACTCATAAACCATAATGTAGATCAACAATTATATTATGAATCATGTTCAAAGGTTTATTACTTTATGATATGAATGATTCAAATATTTGTATTTTTTACTTATATGGGATAAATAATTTGCACACTGCCCGGGATTCATGGCGCAGTGTGGACGCACCTTTATAAGTAACTTGAAAAATAATGGGTAAATTCAGTAAAAAAAAAATTAAATAAAATTTTCTTTTTCATTTTATACATATTTTTAAGACCTTTCATTTAAAAATGATTTATTCACCTAAAATGAAACGCACACTTTTTATTTATAAAAATCGGTGACGTGGTATTTTATTAATTGTCGGTACCTAATTTTTTTAAAGGGCTAAAATTGGGCACATTATTTTTAACATATAAAAGGCATACTTTGCCATTGTTAAAAAAGAATGAAGTAGTTTTTAGATTTTTTATTTTAATTAAAAATTTTTGCGTTTTTCGAACTTTTTAGAATTTTTTAATATTCATGGGATCATTTGTTTTCTTTTTTAATATTGAATTGAATAATATTCTGTCATCTATAAAATTTTTAGTTTTAAAAAATATGTTAAGAAAAAACGCTTTTATTGTTATAAACAAATTCAATTTTGAACCCGGTCCGTCACGAGTCGGACCGTAAAAACTTAAGGTCATAGTTAAGACCACAAAATAAATCGATTTAAAAAAAAATTGCGGTTCCAAGCAAACTGCCTGAAAAATGCTAATTTGACTCTACCATATTATATCTTTTTTGTGTGTTTTTTTTTCTTCAATTTATTACTATTATTTTTTCATTGTTTATTATTATATCGTCATTTTATTAATTTTTATTATAATTTTTTTTTTGTTATTTCTATTATTTATTTATTATTTTTGAGTAAAATAATTATTTTTAAATTGTTATTTGAACTTTTTATAATTTGTGTTTTTGTTTCCTTTTTTGGTATTGTTTTGCTTTCTAACACCTATATTGGTAAGTATGAGTCTATAAAATGCTAATTATTGTCTTTTTTGAATTTGTTTTTGGAATAATATATATTTGAAATAATAAAAATTACCAGTGTAATATAATGGCACCACAATGAACACCAAGGCGTCGGTCACGTGGTGTTGGGATGTTGGAGGGTTGGTGGAGCTGCCGCGGAATAGGCAGAATACTAGGTTACTCACACTGCACAATAATGCGACTTAAACGCAAATGGGAGGTGGAACTAGAGGTAGATTGTAAAGGCTGCCCTGGACGGGCTACACTTCGACCATAAGGTCCATTGTGATGCCTTAGGATGTGAGGATATGAGTGGAGTGGAAGGAATCTGTGAGTAGACTAGGAATTGGTAGGATATGCGGCTGCAGCCAACTATGATAGGAACTATGCCGATATTCATCTGGAGTTCGTGAAGGAAACTGCAGAAAACCTTCTCAAGCATAGCCGGTTACATCGTTCTTGTCCATACGCCGACAGTTTAGTCAATCAACCGCCCCTTTTTTTTTAATTTTTATAATTGACAAACTGCCGATATCGGGATTCGAACCCATAACCTCCCAGTTTCTGCATACTGCATACTGCGCAGACATGACGCCTTAGACCGCTCGGCTACTTGGCTGGTGAGGTGGAACTAAGTGAGGATAGAGATACTGGATCTGGGCGTCCACGAAAAACAACTCGGGAAGTTGATGAAATGCTCCAACAAAATACACAAGAAAATCAATTTCTTGCAAGCACAAGAGCGGTATAATCCAATCAACCTACGAAATCTGTGACATAATTGTTATCAGAAAACAAAAACTATGTTGATGTAGAAAAACATAATTCAAAAAAAGACGAAGAGATTGAGCTTTGAAAAATTGCTCTTTTAAAAAAAGTTATAAACAAATTAAGAAAACGCGATTTTCGCCTGTTTTCCAATTTTTCTCGGAAACTACGCATGCAGTTTTAATTCAATGCGCACCATTCGATAGGTTTTTTTAAGACCTACAACTTTCGAATTTAACTTTTTTGGATTGGAAGTCAACTTTTGTTTTTTTAATTTAAAAACCGGTTTTTTTACTTTTGAAAATTTTTTAGGCTCAGGGAAAATAGAAAAGCCGAAAAAATAAAACGCTATCTTTTTTGTATTATGTTTTTCTATATCAACATATTTTTTGTTTTCTGATGACAATTACGTCAAATATAACATTGGGCTTCCGTAGATTAATTGGATTAGTAACAAATACAGGTTTTCCAGCTTCCACTGTAACAGCACGCCGTCGGCTTCAAGAGATTGGATTACGGAGCTATGTTGCGGTCAATAAATTATTAATTTCCCCCAGAAATAAACAGCGAAGCATTAATTTGAGTTTATTAATAACCCGGACATATGGAATCAAGTTGCAGTTTCTGATCAAAAACATTTTCATTGGCAAATGATGGACATGTTCGGGTGTATAGTAGAAAGGAGGAGAGATATCTGGAACACAACATAAATCCAGTTAATCTAAGTGGGCGGTTTTCCGTGAATGTGTGGGGTTGGTTTTCCCGGGAAGAACCAGGTATGTTGGAGTATTGATCGTCACTTAAATGGTGTGCAATATGTGGACATTTTACAAAACCTAATGCTTCCCTCAGTCACATGAAGAAAAGACAACTATATATTCCAGCACGTAACCATATTTAATAAAATATTTCCAGTTATCAATTTAAAATTAAAAAACTTTGCACTGAATTTTTCTATGCACTCAAGATTTGGTTATTTATCTGTTTGTAATATAATAGGACAACTCACCAGTTCATAAATCGCAGCTGGTTGAAACCTGGGTTCAATGAAAGTGAAGTGAAACCCAGAAACCGAAATGAACTGGAAGTTGCGGTGTGAGCAGCCTGGGGGGGGGGCATTACTATGGATGTAATTGCACACCTATATGATTCAATTCTTCAACGTTTGTAGGATGTGATAGACGCAGGGTGGGCACACAAAATATTAATATTAAGTTCAATTTAATCTGTGCTTTTTCATCACGGTATCATTTATTCACCAAAAATAATACTAATTTAATATTTTAGTAACTAATTTTCTGAATTTTAATAATTAATATCTAGGATACTTTAAACTACGCTTATTCAAAACCAATTGATAGTTGAAAACCTGCCTTGTAATTATGATATCTGTGATATTTTAATGCGGTTTTTTAGAACATATTTTGGTGAATTAACAAAAGCATGATGATTTCTTCACCAAAATTAATACTAACTTAATATTTTACTTACAAATTTCCTAGCACTTTTTTAAATTGTTAATTAAAACTGTGATACTTTATTTAGTACGCTTTATTTTGACCATATTTTACAGTATTAAAAAAAAATTTATTTCTTAATTAATATCTGTTATACTTTTTAACCCGACTTCAAAAAAGGAGGATGGTTCTCAATTCGTCTGTATTTTTTTTTTGTTACCTCAAAACTCCGTCATTTATGAACCGATTTTGAATTTTTTTTTTGTTTTAAAGGGTTTGATTTCCGATTGGTCCCATTGTCACCAAATCGCATTCTGATGAGGGGATCTCCGGGAAATCGAGGAAAATCCTCATTTTATATGTGATAACCGATTTTTGCGAATATTTGTTTTTTTTTTGAAAGGGTATACTCATTCATAATGGGAAAATAAAAAAATTTTAAAAAAAAATAAAAAAAGATCCCAAAAAAAAAAAACAAAATGCTTGTAAAAAAAACTGAAAATCTGTGATAAAAAAAGCACTAAAAATTAAAAAAAAAAAAAAACGGGTAAAAAAAAAAGTGTTATAAAAAAATTCACTAAAAATTAGTTGGTCGTTTAGTAGGTCTACCCATATTTAGACAAATAAAATCAGTTACAGAACTTCAAAGTCACTAAAAAGCGAGAAATAAAACCAATTTTGACAAAATGGAAACCCGGCTTCTAAAATCAAATATTCTATAACAAAAGATGCACTAAAAAGTAAAAAAATAATTGCATATTCTTGTGCCAATTTTAGTTCACCAAAGCAAAAATTTTTAAATATGTATAATTATTGTTATTTTTGGAGGCGGTGTCCAAAAGTTATGTGAATTTCTCTATGCTGACACCGTCTCAAAAAATAACAATAATTGTACATATATATTTAAAAATTTTTGCTTTGGTGAACTAAAATTGGCACAAGAATATGCAATTATTTTTTTACTTTTCAGTGCATCTTTTGTTATAGAATATTTGATTTTAGAAGTTGGGTTTCCATTTTGTCAAAATAGGTTTTATACATGAATTTATTCGAATAGAGAAGATGCACAAATGCTTTTAGTTAAATTTATAAAAACTCGATGATATTAGATGATGAAATCATCTAATCAAAGAAAGCATTGTTAATTAAATATGTGATATTTTAGTACGCTTATAGTTTATGATGATTATGACGGTTATGATTTAAGCATGTTAAAATCTAGTTTTGAATACTATTTAATATAATAATCAAATATGCTTTTTAATTAATGCATGGTAACCATTAACTACTAAGTTCATGAATTATTAATATGATAACTTTGATAAAAATTAATCTTTCTAACGCTTGATTTTATATCAATATTTAAAAATAAAAATTCATTTTTAATTCAATTTTGTTTCATATTTAAAGAATCCCACTATTTTCCAAACTATTCTGCACTATTTTCAAACTAGGAGCAAATAGGGCTCACGCAATCACAATTCCGTATTTAGCTTTTTCAACAGTCAATGGATCTTTAAATTCAAAAAATCTCAAAAAAGTTTTTCATGCATCCATAGTGTTGGTGTAAACGCGGAGCGAAAATGTGGCGTAAATTTTGTATTAACGCCAGAATCATTAGGTGCATAGAAAAAAGTTTCAAACAAAAGTTCTTCTAACTTTTTTTTAATTCCTAAGTTGCACCGTTTAAAAAAAAAGTTATTATATTCAATAATTTCATAATATAAAATATTGTTTAAATTCATTAAACAATACAGTGAAGCCTTGATATAACAAATCTGAAGGAGATTAGAAAATATTCGTTATACCAAGTAATTTGTTAAAATGATAAGCAAACTTAAAAAAAAGTAAAACACATTGTAATGAATGCACTTTAATATTTATTTAAAAACACAACAGGAAAAATTGGCACAAAATAATCAAAATTTATTAAATAATCAACATTGTGGTGATGGGGGCCTAATTATCATTTTATTTGTCTTGATTAGAGAAAATGCAATAAATTGTGGTCTGTTTACCACCGAACAGATATTGCTTCCAAAGCACTCTCGCACTGTTACTAATATGGTACACTTCCGTTCAATAAAATTAAACCGACCTGAATTTTTAAATTGGTTACATTTTGTAAAAATTTACAATTGATTTGGCGAGTGTAGTTTTCAATTATTATTATATTCACCAAATATATTTGATCCCATAAACATTTAATAATGTTGCTACTCTGTTTATTACTTTGAAATAATATATTTACAGGGTGGGCCATTTTAATCGCCTGACCTTAATTTCTCGAAAACAAAGCAAAGTCAAGAAAATGTTTCAGATAAAAGCATTATGGTCTCGAGGGGGTCAAATATTGGTGACCTTGAACTTGACTTTATAAATAAACAGTAAGACCTTATTAAGTAATAAACAGAGTAGCAACATTATTAAATGTTTATGGAATCAAACATATTTGGTGAATATAGTAATCATTTAAAACTACACTGGCCAAAACAATTGTGGACTTTTACAAAATGTAACCAAATTAAAAATTCAGGTCGGTTCAATTTTATTGAACGGGAGTGTACCATTCCAAATATAATAATATCCAATAACTTGTTAGCAAAACATTTTTTCTCACTTTAGCTTGTAAGGTAGATAATTGTAATATTAAATTTATTTTTTCGGCTTGTCTAGTTTCCCTGAGCCTAAAAAATTTTCAAAAGTGAAAAAACCGGTTTTTAAACTAAAAAAACAAAAGTTGACGTCCAATCCAAAAAAGTTAAATTCGAAAGTTGTAGGTCTTAAAAAAACTTATCGAATGGTGCGCATTGAATTAAAATTGGATGCGTAGTTTCGAGAAAAATTGGAAAACAGGCGAAAATCGCGTTTTCTTAATTTGTTTATAACTTTTTTAAAAAAAGTTATACTACTAAGTAAAGATATTGGTAAAAACTCGACAATACTCCAGTTTTTTTTTTGACAAGAAATTTTGCAAATCTTTCGTAAAAGTTAAGTTTTTCGGAAAATAGGCCCTTTTGTAAAATCATTCCTCTTGGTCTACAAATTATCGTAGAGCAATTTTTCAAAGCTCAATCTCTTCTTCTTGACTTCTGACTATCATAAAATTGTAACAAAAAGTAAAATTTGCTAATTTTTGATGCCAAAAATGGTCTCCGAAAAAAGTGTCATTTTTTTTGGTTCGGTTTTTTGCGTTTTTTTAGTAGTTTGTTAAATATCGTCATTAATTAAAACGCATATGTAGTGGTATCGCTTCATCATTAATTTATTATTATAATTACATATTTCCCCCCATCAA
Source organism: Nineta flava (assembly GCA_963920215.1). NCBI lineage: Eukaryota > Metazoa > Arthropoda > Insecta > Neuroptera > Chrysopidae > Nineta > Nineta flava. The sequence goes on along the minus strand of OY986043.1, from coordinate 41,484,921 downwards.
CTAATAAAGAAAAACGACTAGAAAAAGGTTGTAACATACCTTGTTCACGCGAAAAAAACTTTAATAGTTGATGTACATCTTATAATTAAAAACAAAATAAATGAAGAAAAGATTAACATTGAAAAAAGTATGCAGGTTTTAGCCTATCAATTGAAATAGAGGTAGGTTTGTTATTGACATCAATGAAGAACAAAATTATAATAATAAATTAATGATGAAGCGATACTGCTACAAGCTCATAAAAAGGCTAGATCGCTTAGTGATTAACCGCTATTTTTCAATAACCACACCAAAAGGTGCACTATACCGATAAAACCGATGATAATATAGTACGCTAGTATACTATTCTAATCTCGAATCAAGTGAAAAATTGATTGAAGTTTTACATCCCCTAAAGCTAAATAAACATAATTATAAAAATTATTTTTTTCCATCCTTTTGGTAAAATTCCCTGACTTTTCCAGTAAATTTAGAATTCCCTGACATTTTCAGGTTTTCTAGTAATGTGGCCAACATGAGTCAACAGGCGTTACTTTTAACGGACGTTAACATTTAAATTTTAAACCATGCATTTCTTCGATACCCGTTACGGCGTACGTTGATTGCAACACACGCATAAAAACTAACTGAATTAATTTGAATGAAATTTAATGTAGACATTATATCCTAAATTTAATTAAAATCACGTTTCACAGCCATATACACATGAATCGAATCGTTGAACGCGCAGAACGTAAGTGGAACATTTTTAATCTCATACGAGGTAATTTTAAACGGTACAAATAACCAAAAATATTTTTAGTTAAAAGCACGATATATTAAATACTTTTTACCAATGAAATACTAAGTAACGATGTTATTATTTCAAGGTTTAATAATAATACATGAGAGGGGTGTTTCGCAGCCATATACACATGAATCGAATCGTTGAACGCGTGTAGAACGTAAGTGGAACATTTTTAATCTCATACGAGGTAATTTTAAACGGTACAAATAACCAAAAATATTTTTAGTTAATATCACGATATATTAAATACTTTTTACCAATGAAATACTAAGTAACGATGTTACTATTTCAAGGTTTAATAATAATACATGAGAGGCGTACCGTAAATGTGTCCCTGGCAACTAGACCAAGGGGTCCCCTGTGCCCTCCTTGAGAACAACGTGTCACCCGAAGGCGAGACGTCTCCGGATAAGAGGTGCTATATTAGGCAGATCAAGGTATAGGATTCTGTCGAGGCTAGACGCCGCCAGGATTGATGGATCCAGGGTTTTGGACCCAAACATTCTATACCTGACACCCTGCAAGTTTCTACAGGTGCAAATGACATGTGTGGAGGTTTCATCATCCTCCATACCTACAAGTGGGATCATCAGAGATCTCCAAGTTATAAAGGTGGTAGTTTAATTGACAGTCAAGAGTCCCACCACCAACGGTGTTCTATTGAGTTTCAACCGAGCACAGTTGAATGGCCTAGCACTGGTTATGCACACCTTGGTCGTCGCAGGCCCTGCGCCAGTAATCGAGATGAATAAGTCCCAGTAATCGAGATGGGCTTGTCGTAGCCACTCCCTGATTCGGTAAATTACGGAGCATCTTGCTATGGGAATGATAGGCTCAGGTGAAAGGGGCGTTTGAGATGACCCCTCTCGTGTCAACGAGTCCGCTGCTTCGTTCCCTTTAACGCCTGAGTGACCCAGTACCCAGATCAGTCTGACGATGTTATTCAGTGCCAGGCGGTCGGTTCCTCGAGGCATTCAAAGACTATCCTCGATTGGAATCTTGACGCCTCAAGGACCTGAAGTGCGGCCCAACTATCTGAGAAGATGCTGAAATGTGCCCCACTATAACGGTTCGTGTTACAGATCTGGCCGTCTCTCAGCATGGCGAAGATTTCTGATTGTAAAACCGTCACATATTGAGCAAGAGGAATCGATTCCTTTATTCTAGATCCATAAACTCCCACACCAGATAAATCACCAGCCCTTGACCCACCCGTATAAAGAAATGATCCCGGGCGGGGTGAAAAGTTAGACACATCTCGATCTCATTCCTCACGGGAAGGAACGATTAACCTAAATTATCGGTCAAAACGGTAAATCAAAACAATGGAATCCTGTGCCATTTCCACAAGTGGGGTCACAGTCTCCAACCTGTTCATTATACTCGCATGACTTGTGTTTGTCCTACATTACTACTGTCTGCAACTCCTAAGTCGGTAGGCAGCTGGCATGCCTAGAAGCGCACACAACGCAGCAATAGGAGTTGTTCGCATGGCTCTAGTGACACTAAGGCATACAACTCTCGAACAGGTGGTCCATTATTTCCTGTTCTTGTCCAACATACTACACAACCAAATGGGAGCATTGGCTTTACAATCATTGTAAATATGTGAGGTTGGAGTCCTCAAGACTTTCCAAATATTTGACACTATTTGCCTTGTTAGTCTCCAATTCAAATGATCACCCCAGTTCAATATTGCATCCAGCATGACACCCAGATACTTAACCGTTGTGGTTTGTGTAATTTGAATGTCAGATATGCTGATCATTCGTTGAGCAACAGTTCGTCTCGTTGTAAACAGTACACAGCCCGTTTTTTCTGATTTGACAGAGAGTTCTTTGTCAATGCACCAACGCTCCACGTAAGAGAGCGCCTGTTAGCGTGCACTATCTACGTTGCATCAAAGCATAGATAGTGCACTCGTCCCTGCCTTTGACAAGTATGGATATGTCATCAGCGTAGCCTTGAGCAAATACTACAAATACTAATTCCTTGAGACCGTTTAGTAAGCTATCCACGGCGACCCACCACAGTAAAAGTTGTGGTAATGCACCATAATTCGAGCATGTTGCAGATCCACCTTACCAAGATGTCCCACCCCACGCTCAATTAATGCAGTGCGTACCGCCCCAACCGCTGTATTATTGAAGGTGACTTTGATATCAAGGAAGACCCCTAAGGCCATTGCCTTTCTGAGAGCGCCCCTTCGATTGACCCCACTAATCGATGAAGTGCAGCATCCACTGAAAGGCGCCGGCCTGGTAAGCAAACTGGCACCCTGGCATCGGTCTCGCTACAAGACGCGTACATCGCGTATGCCTGTCTATTAGCCGCTCCAGAATTTTGAGAAAGAATGACATCAGGTTTATCGACCTGAAGTCTTTTGCGTCATCGCAGCTTGGGCGTCCAGATTTAGGTATGAACACCACGTGGGATTCTTCGCATTTCCTGGGTAGCCCACAGCTATGAATGTTTTAAAAATCTCTACTGCCTACATTACTCATCGTAATGCCTACGATGAGATTTGCCGTGGCCCAATCCTCCCTGTTCGTCCTTCCTCCATCACGCCTTTGATTGCCCAGTTCTCTCATGGTAAAGCCAAGGAAATGCATGAATAGTAGATGCATCATGGTCTCAAACACTGCAAGTGATTGACCTGCTAATTCGAGGCAACCCAGCTTTGTAGTATTATCCTTGGATATTACCTTTTGCACTCTGAAGATAGTGAACATCGTGTTAATGTTACCATAAAACAATCCAGGAGTCTTTTTTCAAGTTTTTCACTGAACTTCTATACTCTCACTGCTTTTCCCTAAAGATTAGCCAGTCCGAGTCCAGACCGGTCATTCTCGCTTTTTCAAAGGATTACTAGTATATTATTATGTACTAGTACTTATATTCCACCACGGAACATCCCCAGAAACGGTAGTAATACTTGCAGGACAGTTGTTTTCATACGACGAAATCATGGTATCCTTAAGTAAATTAACCGCAGATTCCACATCTTCCGTCGTGTGCAACCTATTCGCACTCCCAGCGAGTAGCCCTGAGAGCTCTTGTATTTCACTGTTTAAAATCGATGTTGATTTCAGCACTGGATCTTTAAGAGATCCTTTCTTGCTAAAAATACCGTTTTAGACCATTCATCTATATTAATGAAAATGTGTGTATATATTTGTGAAGACGATATCGAGAACGAACAGAACTAGAACTTTCAAATTTCATAGATAATTTATAGATCACCAAAACCTAAAAAATAAGCTTTTAGGCGAAACCACTTCACGGCGAGTGAGAATGTCCTAAAATAAACCCTTTGAGACTTTCATTTTGGTATATATATACATAATTGCCTAGTTTTCTTGGTAATACATGAAAAAAGAAGAAACTTTTCAAGTGAGGACCCTGTTGTAATCTAACCATTTCAACTAATAACCTTATATTTCATTTACAGTTGCCATACAAGTTAAATATCAAACTTCAATATTCAGTGCTTTCTATTCTTCATTACATATACCGAATAATTTTGATTTGTTAAAATATATTATGCATCCACACACATTTAGTTACCTTAAATATTTATATTACTATTCCTAATTATATAAACATCTAGCTGACCCTGCAACTTTACTCAAGTAAAATTCAGGTAAAAGTAAAGATATTTAAAAAAAAAATACCTTTACCACTCACAGGCACCAGAGGGTATGAAAATATCTAAGTTTAAAACCGTAAGAGATAAAAAAAATTCAAAGACAAAAAATGATCCATCCATAATGAACAACTTGCGCTAAGTCCCACAGAACCACTTACAGAACCACTCCCACCAGGTAGTGTGAAAATATCTATTTTAAAAACGTAAGAGATAAAAAAATTCATAGACAAAAATGCCCCCTCTCTAAAAATAAACTACTTTTTCTAAAGCAACAAAAACTAAGTCACCCATTTTACCAACACGGGTTTATTATAAGATAAAAACATGTTTATATGCTTACACTAATTTCTGAGGTTTATATTTCTTTACTTTAATAAGACATTAAAAAAATGATTGACTTTTCCGATCAGAAATGCATTTCTTTCGTTTTAAATAGTTGCGCCTTTTTCTAGCGCACGGCGTTGCCTATAGTACTATCTCACTTAAATAATTCCAATAATTAAAAACTTGTGCGCAATGAGGATGCGAGTAACTAATAGTGGCGACCAATTATTTTAAGTAATTATAGAGTCCAAATTTAAAAAAAAAAAAAATCATCCATGTATTCGATGACGATTAATTTTTTTTGGTAAAATCAAAAATTTCATTTTTGAATATTGTTTTTCAGCCTTGATAGCATTTTTCAAACATTAAATTATTTATAACTCGGAAACGGCCAACTACGGAAAAATATTAAATATTATTTGGCTTGACAAAAAAAAAATATTAGAAAAACATTAGTATCAGATTTTTGTGCGACAGAATCTTGATCCATATTGCCCTTAATTTTGAGAGGTATTCACATTATTTACAATAAAAATTAGCCCTTTTTCTAATAAAAATATTTAGGTTAACCAAGAAAATAATACAAGCATAAAATAATATCCCGAAAGTGTGTGAACATCTAACAGGTATTTGGAATGTTTTAACTTTTAGAGTCAATAATTCCTATATAGTTTTTTCTTCAAATTGGTAACCATGACTCGTACCGACCAACTGTAGTCTAGAGCGCTGCAGCTTCCTATCATCACACACGCTTGTTGGTGGAGTAAGCAAGTATCAAGACGAATTTCGACTTAGTCGAAATTTTTCTCTTATTGGAAGGTCTCTATGATTGTTTAACCTCAAATACAGATTCGCATACAAAATGACTTTTATAAGGCGGATAGAGGGTGGCAGGTGCGTTCGCTATCCAGCAGTAAATATTAGTGATATTTAATTAGACTTCCAAATTTAAAAACCTGAGCGTAGTAGTAGTAGAACCATTCATTTTAAATCCATCGAGTCTAACTACCTTAACAACTTACCTTAATTTAAAAAAACCGCCACGAACGTGTAGAATTAGAGTGCTTCTGCAAACGAAAAAATATATAAATTGAAAAGTGAACACGTGAATCACCATTCTGGTTAATAAGATACAAAACAAACAACAATTATTTTCAATCATTTCCTTTTTTCCTTTCTTTCAAAAGATATTTCGAATGTTAGTGCAATAAATCTATAGTTTATACACTCATAGGGCCATAGGCACAATTAAACCCAAACTGTATTTAGTATTACCACGCTTTTAACGTTAATGGCAACTATATCGCAATACCTACCTGTATACACAATCGTGTTTAAAGTTCTTTTATCAAATTTCCTTAATATTATACATGTCCACAAAAGTCAGGAAAAACTGAGTTAATTGTGACTGCCAATTTATATTCAACGGGAAGTGCTTTTCATCAAAAATTTTATTACTAAACCATGAATCACACGCTTAAGATCAATCAGATTTCAAAACTATCTAACACAAAATAATAAGTGTGAGAGCATAAATAAAACTTCCTGTGTCAAGTCGTAGTCGTGACTATATACGAATAGACACGTTACTATTTGGGATATGTATGCTCTACGAAAAATGAGGGAATATCCAAAAATTAGTTTATTCAAATAATAGTTGTTTGTATACCAAATGTCGATTGCAATGCCGATACGAACAATGCAGAAAAATTTACTTTTTTACGATTTGCTGACAAGCAACCAAAAATGTGTTATTTTTGAAGTTATGCTATTTTTGACGCGTTATGAGAATCCGATCAAAATGTATTTTGAGCATTTAACGAATCTCTGATATAATACTCGACTGATGTAGCACTTACTCGATACATGTTATACAGTTTTTAACCCGACTTCAAAAGGGAGGATGGTTCTCAATTCATCTGTTTTTGTTTTTTTTTTCTATTCTGTTCTTCGCACAATGCTTGGGAGACGTTTAGTCAAAAAGGTATGTCACACAGTAGAAAGGCTAAGTTTATATATACATACATTAGATGCTTATAGACATAGGCAACAAGTATGTGACATAAAAGACCCCACTCTTCTATGTACAATAATTTTTGTGTACTATGATTTTTGCATATTGTAATACAAGACAATATTATACATCATAGCTCTTTATATAGCTTGTTTTTTAAAATACACCCAATCTGGAATACTGTATAGTGTATCTATAGCTGTTTATATGTAATGTACTACGATATGGTTTACTTTGTCATACTTAAACAATCAGTATTGTATAATAACATAAATAACTATTATATTATACTTTTCATTGAATTTAATTTGGGGTAGTTGAAAAGACCTCGGGCATCAACTGCGAAACATATAAGATGCAACCAAATACAGTTTAATCATGATTATTACGGAAAAAAACAGGTCTTCAGGATCATATTCGATGCGGATTTAATTTCATTTATCTTATTCATATCATCAGTGAAAATGTATATTTTCTCGAAATCTTCGAAAAAAAAATTGTACGTACAAACTCCGACTCGCAGAAGTTTACTCTTTAAGTGCGATTGTCTTCTCCTAGGCATGGTAGGACCTTGTAGTTGGTGGAGAGGCTTAAGTGCATCGATGAAGAGCTATGCAACGCCGTCGTTAACTATGTTACTGGCAGGAGTACCCACGCCGGACAGGATAGCCTCGAGAAGCACGACCAAGAAACCATGCAAAAACCCAAGCTACGGTGCGAGGCATTGTGCCAAGAGATCTAGCCGAAGGCTAGGGCAGCAGGGTTAAATGCTGTCATAAACAATCCCCTTGGAGCAACTCGAGAACTCCACTGTATCAATGCCCTCCCAATCAAGTCGGCCGATGGGGTAGTACACGGCCCGATTTTTATCATGGGATCAAAATGGATAAACACAATAAAGAAAATAATAAGCCTGGGGCTCAAATCCCCTCAAAAAGTGAATCAACCGAGGCTGCACAAGCAAACAAGAAACTGCAGATGCAAAAAACTGCAGGTGCATCCAGCCCAGCAGAAAATATGGACGATAAAGTCCAGAATCCTTTCCTGAAGGTGGAAATGAAAAATCTCTCGGGTGCAGCCCAGAGAAAAGCATTTGAAAATAAAGCAAGAGCTGAGGAGAAACCGAGTCCTCCGATAAAGAGGAAAATCCGGACAAAAAAACCCCACAGCCCTGGTTTTCTCAGAAACAGTGATACTTGTATGAACTGATTCAGGGAATCAACCCTTGAAAAACCCACAGGAAAAGAGATTGAGATCTGAAGATGGGACTCCAAGCCCGAAACAGATCTCGAAAAAAAGAAGAAAGGGGGAACAGACAAGTGCTATTAATATCTTTGCTGAAATCGCCGCAACAACAAAGATATGCATTGCATTGCGGGGGTATCCTGAGGTCAAAATGACCCAGGAACAATCCGAAGAGGTTCAACTCTAGATGCTACAAACCCTTATTAGCCAAGAGCTCGTTGAGGGCCCACAATATCGGGGTTGCCACCTGGACAAGGGGGCTCTCGTCGTGCGGTGCATAGGATCAACAGTCATAAACTGGCTAATGGAGAACGTCCCGAATATCAGACCATGGGACGGAGCGGAACTTGTGGTCGGGGATGCAAGAGCCCTGATGAACACATCAAAGGTTCTGCTGTATACTTCCGAGATCTATAACTCCGTTGAAACGGGCAAAGTGATCAAAGCTCTTGGAGTGCAGAATACAAACCTGCACACTCAGGAGTGGCGAAGTATCAACAGCACGAGGACCAATGCAGGACACACCATCGTACTGGAAGTGGATGCAGCGGATCTGCGGTTGATACAGGACCGAGGGTTTAAATTATACCTCGGGTTTGGTCAAGTCAACCGTAGACCACTGAATACATCAAAGATGAAAAAGAATGTCTGATCTTCGGATGCTTCAGATAAACCTCCAGCACAGTAAGGCGGCCTCCGCTGTCTTCTGTCAAAATGTGCTGAAAAGGGGAATCTCCATAGCTCTGATCCAGGAACCTTGGGCTGTTAAACATAAGATTCTTGGACTAGGAGATACTAGAGGACAAATTATCTACGATAAAACCTCGGAGAGAACCAGAACTTGCATTTATGCAAGAAAAGACATCAATGTCTTGCCACTCTTGAGAGTTTTGTCAGAGAGATCTAACAGCAGTAAAAGTAAAATACAACATGGAGTGGTAATCATCGCTTCGGTCTACCTATCCTATGATGCATCTAGTCCACCACCATCAACAGAGATGGAAGACCTGATCCAGTATTGTGATGCAAAAAACCACCAACTGATCATAGGATGAGATGCAAACGCGCATCACACTGCGTGGGGTAGCACAAACACAAAAGGTGAGTACCTCTTTGATTATATCATAGCTAACAACTTAGATATAGTTAACCAAGGCAACAAGCCGACTTTTATTAATAAAGTGCGGAAGGAAGTCATTGATGTAACACTGAGCACTTATGAAATCAGTGGTAAAATCAAGAAATGGCTAGTGTCCGATGAACCATCTGCATCGGATCACAGACAAATCTATTACAATGTGGAGGTGAGAACGGACCAATGTAATATACAATTTCAGAATCCGAGGAGAACCAATTGGAACGAATATAATTCGACACTAAAGTTCAAACTCGCCACAATTCCGAAAAAAGTTAAAACAGTATTGGACAACTGAGCTTCAGCATGCAATAATTAACTCCTTAGAAGAAAACTGCCCGGAGGTCTCAAAAGACATTAGCAGGTCGACTTGTTGGTGGAATATTTAACAGAGCAAAAAGGTTGGGGAACTGGGATATTTACCATGAAGCCCTTACGGAATACAAAAGTCTCTGAAGAAAGCCAAAGTGGACTCATGGAGTAAGCTCTGTCATGATGTTGAAAACACACCTGAGGGAGCAAAGCTCCATCGTGTCCTGGCGAAGAAACCCGCTGACACTATCGGCTCACTTCGTAAACCCGATGGTGAGTATACTAGCTCCGCGAAGGATACACTCGAGACACTGCTCCGGATTCATTTCCCGGATTCGGTGGACGATGAAAACCCTTCTCAAGAGCAGCTTAACCAGTGTCTCCCGCCAACTGGCGAGGACTGGAGAAGAGCGGCGATTGCCATTAACCGCTCAAAAATCGAATGGGCAATAAATTCATTCGACCCCTACAAAGCACTGGGACCAGATGGGATATACCCAGTTCTTTTACAAAAAGGAGCAGAGCATCTTCTAACTCTGCTTGGTCATATATTCAGGGCAAGCCTGGCTACGGGTTACATCCCAACCGTATGGAAGCCAGTAAGAGTGACATTCTTGCCAAAACCGGGGAGGCTTAATCACTCCACGGGAAAGGACTTTAGACCAATTAGTCTGTCATCGTTTCTACTGAAAACAATGAAACGACTAATAGGATTTCAGTTGACTCAGGGGGCATTGTCAAGAAATCCGCTTCATGCCAACCAACACGCGTATCAGGTGGGGAAATCCTGTGAATCAGCCCTCCACAACCTAATATACAGGATTGAGGAGGGATTCGCAAGGAAACAAACCACCTTGTGCGTTTTTCTTGACATAGAGGGGGCATTTGACAATGCTTCTTACAATTATATGGTTGATTCTGCAAGTCGGCACGGAGTTGAAGACACCTTTTGCAGGTGGATAAAATCTATGCTGATAGGAAGAAGAATACAAACTTCCCTTTTTGGAGTGTCTGTCACTGTGAGAGCCACAGAGGGATGTCCACAGGGTGGTGTCTTATCCCCACTCCTGACAGAGAACAGCTTACTGACAAACCTCAACTAAAATGGATACTACACACAGGGTTACGCGGACGACATTGTAATTGCAATCCAGGGACCCTGTGAAGGCACAATCTCGGAGCTTATGCAAAACGCTCTTAGAATCCCACAGGAATGGTGTATCAATCAGGGATTGAAAATTAATCCTGGTAAGACCGCACTAATTCCATTCACACGTAAAAGGAAGGTGGATAACATAAAACCACCAATCCTCTTCGGTGAAAGATTACAGATCACAAGGGAAGCCAAGTTCTGGGAGTAATGTGGACATCCCATACTAACATGGAACCCTCATCTGGAATATATAACAAATAAGAGCAAATCTTCTCTCATGCTTTGCAAGAGAGCATGTGGAAAAGTCTGGGGTCTTAAACCCAAAATGATCCACTGGCTCTACACAACAGTAGTCAAGCTCATTATAACCTATGCTGCTTTAGTGTGGTGGCCTAAAGTTAAGCAGATTACTGCGTGCAAAAAACTGTCCAGGATCCAGAGACTGGCCTGCTTGTGCATCACTGGATCCATGAGCAGTACACCTACAGCTGCCATGGAAGTCATACTGGGGCTGCCTCCGCTAAGCATTGTAGTAACAGCTAAAGCGAGATCCAGCGCCTATAGATTGTCTTGCAATAACAACTGGATTAATAAAAATCAGGTTGGGCATGCAAGTATCGTGGGAACATCAATTATCTCAGACCCCGTCTTTGAAACAGATATACTTCCCAAGGGGAAGGAGAACCATCCTACCTCAGGAAAGGAATCGTCTGGTACACAGACGGATCCCAAACTGAAGAAGGGGCCGGGGCGGGAATCTACGGTGATAGATCCAAAGCAAACATAAGCCTCAACTTGGGGAAATATGCTACGGTCTTCCAAGCAGAAGTCTACGCTATACTGGCTTGCGTCCGTGAGAACCTACGTAGAGGCTACATAAACCAGAACGTATGTATTCTGTCGGACAGTCAAGCTGCTTTAAAAGCCTTGTCTGGAACTGAGGTCATCTCAAGGGTAGTCAAGGATTGTCTAGAGGAACTTCTGAAACTGGCAAAACGGAACAATGTTAAATTGATCTGGGTGCCGGGTCACAGTGGTTTCGAAGGAAACGAAAAAGCGGATACCTTAGCAAAGAAGGGAGTCGGAATGCCATTCATAGGCCCAGAGCCTATTTTAGGAATTCCAAAGACTGCATGTAAACAAGTGATCAACGAGTGGTCAAATGCTAAACACCGTGATCACTGGGAAAAAGTACCGCGGCAAGAGCTCGGGAAGGTACTGCTTCAGAGTGCAACAAAGAGGGTATCTCTCGATGCACTGAGGCAGAACAGGATGCCTCCTCGCCATTGTGTGGCGAGGAGGAAGAAACATCCAGCCACATAATCTTTGACTGCGAACCTCTGGGTTACAGCAGATACAGGATATTCGGTGCATCTCACCCCGAATATATGAACCTTCGGGAGGACCTGATAAGCAAGCTCCAGGCTATTGCCAACATATGGGAGAAGCGAGTCTCGTCACACTGAGGTAGAAGGGGGAGCACAATGGACCATAGGGTCGAAGTGAAATAATTTTTACCCCAATATTAATCAATCAATCAATCAAGTGCGATTGTCATTGAATATACAATTGAATAAATTGTAATAAAAATTTAATTTTGAAATATTCTGCTTAGATGGCACTAATAGAATAATCCATGTGCTGCCATCCATTGTCAGTTACGTATATTACTATGTTACGAAAAGTTATTTCATTTTGAAGTAATCTGCTTAGATGGCGAAAACATTTATTCATTTATAAAAACATAACGCTTTTTGTTAACGCTCGATTTTACCACCCATCAAATTTTCGTACCGGGGGCTTTAAATGAAATCGATTCTTAAGGAGTAAACTCCAAAAAATTCGTATAATCAGCTTGCCTCAACACTGGAACATGACACTCGAACATTTAGTTTGAAGCGTCATTATTAGAAAACAAAATAATTTATTAGTTACAGTCACGTAGCAACTTTGTAAAAAGAAAAAAGATCATATCAAGTCACCGAAGGTTGAATATAAAGAACCGTTAGGGTGGATCCAACATAATGCCAATCACGGGTCGTTCTCGACCCAATCTGAGCCTGGTAAAATATTATCAAGTAAGAAACAATGTGTGCAATCATACTATCGGTAACAGTCAAGTTCCGATCTAATCCCACTCCAGTCACGGCACGTGAATGATACTGTGAATGCAATGCTCTCTGTTCCCGTTTCAGTCAGCTATTACCCACTGAAGCGACAAGTGCATCAAATTTAATTAATGTAAATTTGAAATATTTTATTACATATAATTGAAAACGTTTATTATTTAAGATAATCCTAAGTTTTTTTAAAACTATTTTTGGAGTGATTTAAAATCATTTCAAACGGACTCCAATCCATTCGACAATATTGACAAATTTTTCTTCATCTTTAATTAAATGACGATAGAGAATGTGGTATTCATTCTCCTTCCATTTTTCGTTGCAATAAACTTGGATGCACCCACATTATTCTCCTTGCTTCACGTTTTCTTCTTGTGATGATAATATTATCTTCTTCATTAAGAATAAGAGATATAATAGATAATTCTTCAATGACATATTTCGGCCGCAAATATTACAAGGAATTACATACTTTTATAACACTAATTTTATTATTTATTACGAGCCAAATACATCCGATTTCGATTATTGACAGTTCAAGACTGAATCGTGAACTGAGATTGTTAATGTGAACATGATTCGACTTTATCAGACCGAGAACGAACCGTGATTGACATTATAGTGTGGATCGGCCCTTACAGACCAAATCCTATAATATACGATCAGAGCGAATACATATCTATAATGACATATTATAAATTGCTAATAACAGATCCTAACTAAACAGTATACGTACCTAGAGACAGTTAACACATAACTCATATCCTCATTGTAATATTTAAACTATACATTTTTTATAATAAACAAATTCAAATACCAGGTGTTAAAGACCACACATACATATAATGTTGTTTAATGCAATTATAAAACGTGTCGGATTAAATACATCGTACTTTCCAGTTCAAAAAAAATGAACCGAATCAGTCTCTCACAATTTTGATTATTCTTGTTGTAAATGTTTTTTACAGATACAACATATTTAATTTTTATATGTAAGAGAAAGATATAACATTTTATATGTATTTACATTACATACAGTGTGGTTTTTAAACTACACCCAATCTGGAAACAGTGTATGTATATCTATCGCTGTCTATATGTACTATGAACTGAATGTACTATGATATGTTTTGCTTTGTTACACATTAAAACAGGAGGCGGGTACGATACGTTCTCACCACAGACATTTGTCGGTTGCTCATATAGTTCTCAATACATATTTATACATGTAGAGAAGACGAACACAGCTGAATGCTGTTCAAGTGTAACAAAGAACGTTATATCATGGCATACTGTACATAAGTATTAATTTATATAGTGTATATTTTTTATAGGCATATTCTGTATAATTTTAATACACACGAGTAATTATACACTATTATATACACTGTTAAAAAATATATTACTTATCTTTGTTATATTTACATACAAAAAAATATAATAACTGATATTAATATTAAATATAATAGCAAGTGGACAACATCTAAATTTTGAATAATAAAAATCATATCATATTCATATTTGGGATTTGTACAGAATGCTCATTTAAAACAAGGCACCTGAATATTTCTTCAAGGAAATTTTGATTTCGTTTTTAATAAAAATGATCTGAATGAACTTTCAACTTAAAACCAAGACCTTCAAGGATATTTGAAGATCAACTTTCCAAAGGGGAGCCCTTTTTTGGCAAAATCGGATAGCTGACGAAAACAAAGTAATAAACATTGAAACTGAGTAATTAAGTCAATATTGGATAATATTGCTTTTTTGGGAAACATTTCGTTTTTTATATTTATTTAAAGGTTTCGGCCATAAAAATAATACTCATTTAATCGTAAATGTAAAAGATGTCTTGATTGTCTTAAGAAAGCTTTATTCAAAGTAATAACAATTGTGATATTGCATCTGAAATATAGTTCAATCGCTATCCAGAAAAAAGACAACCTGATAACGTATTTTTCTCCTGGAAATAAATATAAAAAACCCAAAAATTAAACTAGAAAATTACTATTTTGGCTATTTCAGACTCGCGAGTGAAAAGTGACCCGCTAAATGATATATGGTTAAAAAGAAGAAAAAAAATCCATTCTAACTAAGCCATAGCCAACTATACTTCCTATTTAAAAAAACACAACTTTAGATCATATCTCGAAAACCAACCCTTATTCTCAAACTTTCACGACGCCACTGTTATACCAAAAAAAGTGCCTTAAGAATGAAAAAATTATTTTCATCTAGCTTTACAAACAACCAAGGCATTCACAATTGTTTAAAAGTCGAAAAATCGAACTTTTGCTTACAAGTCGCAAACAAAAGAAGCTAGCAAATTTTTGTTGACACCAAGGAATTAGTCTCAAAAAAAGAGATCGAGAATGTGCCATTCATTTTTTTCTATCTCTTATAGTTACCGAGTTATCCCATAAAACCATCAAAATTGGTCCACTCTGTACAATCAGTGCAGTTAAGAAAGACAGAACAGTTTTTGATGCTCATCTGCCAATCAGAGTGTATATTGTGTAGTCATGATGACAAAAGGTGCTCGTAGTAAGAAGGAAGAAAATCCAGAAATTAATAGTTACTTTAATGCAATTAGTAACTTAACTTGTGGTGGTGAGTTTTCTGAATGCTTAAAGGAAATAATCAAAAGTGCAGTGAAAGCTGAAACAGAAAAATTCAGCGAAAAATTATCACTAATTCAAAACGAATTTACTAACCTTATAAATGAAAACAAAATGTTAGAAGAAATCAAATATTTAAACCAAAAGAACATCACTAAACTAAGTGGCCAAGGGATAGCGCAAAATACTCAAACTACAGCGACATACTCTGGAGCTGTACAGAAACAAAATCAAAAACAAAAATTAGGACAATAAAAAACCAACATACACAGATTGTTAACAAAAATATTATAGTATCGATTGATATAACTAAACAAACACATTTGCTACTGAAATACAAACAGGAACAAAAAAAAAAAACAGTACTAAATGATGCAACTCAAAATATTATATCTATTCCTGAAACACAAACATTAATAAATCACCCAAAATCAACTAGATGCAACTAGACAAAATATGACTTCTGCAAATGAAAATAGATTGGAAAGAGGACAACTAAATACTACAACTATTATTCAAAGGGAAAATATAAATATAGAAAATGAAGTGCCAAACTCAACTATTTCAGAAAATGATAGATTTTCTAAAACTCAACTTGTTCAAACAATTGATAAAAAATATTGGGTTTTTGCAGGGGGATTTCATCCCAAAACTGAAGCGGAAGACCTACTTGAATATCAGAAAACCAAATTTGGTAATGAAAACATTACATGTGAGAAACTGCAAAATTCTGGAAGAACCGTCAGTTTTAGAGTTTTCTTTGATCTCTCATTAGAGAAAAAAATTTACAGCTCAGAGATGTGGCCAGATAATTCCATTATCAAGCGCTATTTAGTACGACGCAACTACGCACGAATCTAATTCCACACTACGTATACTATACACCAACGTACAATGCTTGCGTAATAAAGTTTCTAAAATAGAATCGTTGTTAAATAAATACCACAATATCGATATACATTGTTTCACTGAAACTTGGCTGCGAACAGATGAACTTAATGAAGATCGAACTAATCGAAGATTAACATGAAGATCGAATATTTTGAACTTGCAAACTCTTACTGTAGACAAAATTCAATACATACTGGTGTTTGTAACAAACAAAATATTCAATTCGAACCCATAGATGATATACAAATTTTTAACACTGATTTTGAATTTGAGTCTACAGCGATAAAAGTGAGAGATCTTAGGTTGATTGTACTGTGTATATACAGATCGCCATCTTCACATATCAAAGCCTTTCTTGAGAGATTTGAGGCAACTTTGAATGAACTGAACCAAAGGTTCAATTTTTTAAACTTTAAATTATTTATCTGTGGTGATTTTAACATAGATATCCTTTCAAGAGATAAATATGTGACTGATTTTAATAATATTTAAAAAAGTTCTAATTTAATATGTAAAATTGATGTTCTAACACGAACTACTGGGAAATCAAATGTATCGATAACAGTTGTATCGATAACGTTTTAATATTTTCTCTTTTTGAAAATATTATGGTTAACTTATATGAACCAATTGCAGATCATAGCGTAATTATATCAGACTGTGTTTTGAATGGCAAAGTTAATACTCACTGGAAGGAAGTTCGGCCAGTAAAGAAATGATGGGGTTTTTGGTCAACGCATGTTAAAAGAAGAGTGGGAGCAAATTCAAAACCCGGAAAATAGTGTAGCCGAAAATTATGAACATTTTCATGACATTTTTCAATATCACTTCCAAACATGTTTTCCCACAAAATTAATTCAAATAACAAAAAACGAAACCTACAAATCTCAATGGATCACAACTGGAATCAGAATTTCATCCATGAACAAACGAAAAATGTATGATGAAATACAAGATCTAAAACAATTAAATCTTGATTCCAGAGATCTAGAAAATTATCATAAAATATATTCTAAAGTTTTGACAAAAGTGGTCAAGAAGGCAAAATTGCTATATAACAACAAACTAATAGACAGTTCACACAACAAATCGAAAGCTTCTTGGGAAATAATAAACAAAATAGCTAGAACAAATAAAACATCTATTGCAGAGGCATTTAAACTAAAAAACGAACAAGGCGAAGAAATATTGGATCCAGAAGCGATAGTGAATGAATTTAATAAGTATTTCATAAATATTTCAAGTGACCTCAATCAACAAAATTAAGTCCCCTCAAAACTGAAAAACACGTCAAACAATAACAATATGTTCTTACACCCATGTTATTCGTGCGAGATTGAGGAAATAATAAAATTTAAAAAAATAAAAAGTCCACCGGTTGGGATGGTGTGCCTATAAATATTATTAAATCTGCGGGAAATCAGATTTCGAGACCTATTAGCTGCTTAGTAAATCAGTGTTTTGAGACTGGAACTTTTCCCCAATTATTAAAAAAATCAGTAGTACGTCCAATATTTAAGAAGGGGGACAAAACATTGAAGGCAAATTACAGACCCATTTCGTTGCTATCGAACTTTGCGAAGATCTTTGAAAAGGCCTTATCAAATCGATTTTTAATTTTTTAGAAAAATTAAATATTATTGGAAGCGAGCAAAATGGTTTTGAAAAAAACAGAAACATAAACAAGGTTATTTTGGGTACCCTGCACTTTCTAATCAACTCGTGGAATAAAAAACTGCCAGCTAGCTAGTGCCTTAATGCTAGATTTAAGCAAGGCATTCGACTGTGTCCATCATGAAAATTTACTGGAAAAATTAAACCAGTACCAACTGAAAGGTGTAGCACTTCAACTTTTCACTTCGTATTTAAAAAATAGAATGCAATGCACAGAGCTGACAAAAACAAAAAATAACTGAATACCGAAAAAACAAGCGGAATGTGTGCTCGTACGGTCAGGAGTGCCACAAGGGTCAGTACTGGGACCGATTCTGTACATCTTATATGTAAACGATTATCCGATGAACATATTTTGCGGGACCACAATGTTTGCTGATGATACTACCATTTTAATTGTAGCTCAAAACAGAGAACTTTTGAGCATTGAAATAGATAATGCCTTGTCGGAATCATCGTGTTGGTATAGGAGAAATGGGCTTGTGATGAACCTTTCAAAAACGCAAACATTAAAACTACCCAAAACATAAAACAGTTTTGGGTACAACGAAAACGTATTGCCGATAATGAATCACCCAGATCTTATCCTATCTGATTCTGTAAACTTTTTGGAGCTAACAATAGACCAGAAATTAACATGGAACGAACATATTGAAAAAATAGAAAAGAAAACAAAAACATCTATTTAATTAGACAACTGATTGAATTTAACAACAGACGTGTTAATTTCTACCTACTATGCCCACATAGAATATGTGATTAGGTATGGAATCATATTTTGGGGTAACTCATCAAACATAAAAATCCAAAAAAGAGTGTAACGAATTATTGCATGAGTAGCCCGAAGAACTAGTTGCAAAGAATTATTTAAGAGCTACAATATATAAACTGTAACTTCTATATTTATTATATAAAGTGTAACCTTTTTTAAAAGATTCGGAGAGTTATTCCAAATGCGATCAGATGTTCACAATTATAATACGAGAAACAATACTCAACTATGTTCGATTCAAACAACCATAACTGCAGTACAAAACAGTCCACATAATAACATTGTTAAAATTTATAACGGTCTACCCCAAAATATTAGATGAAAATGTCAGATTTAAAAGGACAGCTAAAAACCGAGCTAATTAAAAGCGCCATACAAGCTGGATGATTTCCTAGATTTTTATAAGTAAATTTATTTTTATTTTTTTATGTTTATTTTGATTGATATAAACCGATATGTTTATGTTCATATAAACAAAAAACTACGTTTTTTTATTTATAATTTTAAATAGAATATGCAATTATTTTTTTACTTTTTAGTGCATTTTTTGTTATAGAATATTTGATTTTTGAAGTCGGGTTTCCATTTTGTCAAAATATGGTTTATTTCTCGCTTTTTAGTGACTTTGAAGTTCTATAACTAGTTTTATTTGTCTACATATGGGTAGACCTACTAAACGACATACTAATTTTTAGTGAATTTTTTTAAAACACATTTTTTTTTACCCTTTTTTTTTTTTTTTTTTTAAGAGCAATTTTTTATAACAGATTTTCCATTTTATTTACAGGCATTTTTTTTTTTTTTGGGGTTGGTTTTTTTTTTGTAAAAAATTTTTTTGAAGCCGGTTTTTAAAAAATTTTTCTTATTTTCCCATTATGAATGAGTATACCCTTTCAAAAAAATTTTCCTCGATTTTCCGGGGATCCCCTCATGAGAATGCGATTTGGTGCCAATGGGACCAATGGGAAACCAAACCCTTTAAAACAAAAAATTCAAAATCGGTTCATAAATGACGGAGTTCTGACTGAGGTGAAACATAAAAAAAAAAAAAAAAAAAAATACAGACGAATTGAGAACCATCCTCCATTTTTGAAGTCGGGTTAATTATGCAATATAACATTAATTGATTTGAAGTGTTTTTTGTAATTAATGCAATTAGATGCCCATATTTCACTTCCATGAGTTAGAACTAGCAATACTAAGGCATTGCACATCTTAACTATCAGACTTATTGGAAAATTTTCTAGCTTATATACATATCGTCTAATATTCATTAAAACTCTTTTACCCTTCTCAGCCATACGATCCACGTGTTCATTCCATTTTCCATTAAAGGACATCACCACACCCAAATAGTCGAAATGTCTAACATTCTCTATCATACATTCTTTATACTACCATACTTCATTTGCTCCATTCTTACATCCATTCGTCACACTCATCATTTTCGTCTTATTCACATTCACACTCAACTTCCATTCCTCACAATACTCCTCTAGAGAATGTATGATTCGGCGCATACCACCAACAGTTTTTGACATAAATACGACGTCATCTGCGTATAGTAATATTTTTATCTCTTTTCCCTTTATACAAGGTGACGTCGTATGTACATTCTCTATCCACTCATACATATCGTTAATGTACAACAGAAAAAGAAGTGCTGATAAATGGCAACCCTGCTTGAGACTCTGTTTAGTTTCAAAACTAGTACTTACAATACCTGAACCAGATCCAATACATGAAAGAGTGGTTTGATACACAGATTTCAATGTTTTCAAAAGTTTAATAGGAACAGCGATGGCTGCCAATTTAGCCAAAGCAAACCTCTATCAACCTTATCAAATGCTTTTTCAAAACCAATGAAGCACAAGTATAATTTCGAACGTTTAATGGCTAAGGATCTATCCATAATTGTTTTTAGAACTAGTACGTTATCCATTGTTCCGTATTCTCTTCGAAAACCAGCATGTGCCTCATTGATTATATCATTATCGCAAGTCCACTGCTATAATCTCTCAGACAAAAGTTTTGTGTATAACTTATTAATAGCAGGCATATAAGCGTTATTGCTCGGTAATTAGCAAATATATTTATTATAACACCTGTTGCCCAGTGTTTAGGAAAAAAAAAAAAACAAATTACAAGCTCTGCTCGAAAATAAATTTAATAATTTCATTTAGGATTCCATCTCCTCCTGGTGCCTTGTTGTTTCTTAAAGTACTTATAACAAAGTTGGTATCAGATTCATCAATCGACAAGTTAAGGTTATCCTCTTCGTTACATACCAGCACTCCCTTCTCCGCCGCATCATCACGTTCCATTTGCGTATCAAACAATTGATTGTAATACTTCATCCATTCGTTCACACTATTTTTACTGCTGTTGCTTATAAACACCACAATAGTTTTGTATCATTATGATTCGCAGCTTCATTTACACTCCTCACATATTTTGATTTATACTCTTTTTTTTTTGCATTCACACAATAACATAAATTCATTCTTACAATCCAAATATTCTGTTACTAGTAGATCGGTCCTACATCTTCCCATTTTCCTTAATTTGTTTTTCAGTTTTCGCCATTTTTGTTTACAATCAGTTACAATCATTTGTTTTGTTAAAAACAAATTCAATTTTGACCCTGTTCCGTCACGAGTCGGATCGTAAAAATTTAGGGTCATATTCAGGACGTCAAGATGAATCGATTTAAAAAAATTGCGGTTCCAAGCAACCAGCCTGAAAAATGCTAATTCGATTCTACTATTAGTGTAGGACTAGGTAGACTAAAAAGTTACTTTTCATATTTTCCTTTCTTTTTTCGAAGGTTTAATTTTTTGTTACAAAAAGTTATTTTTTGCTTTTCAGTTACCTTCTTCTTTCGTTGGTTCAATTTTTTGTTTAACAGTTTTTATTATTAAAATACTTTAGTTACGTCCATTCTCGTCGTGTTTATAAATATAAAAATTTAATATACCAGGGTATATTAAGTTTAGTTCCGATTTTGAAACTGCTGTCCGTCTGGGGACAGTATAACTCGACAGTATAACGAAAATAGATAGCAAGCTGAAATTTCGTATGTGAATTCTAGACCTAAAAAGTAAGATCAAGTTCGTGAATGGGCAAAATTGTTTAACTTTAAAACCGTAAGATACAGGACAAAAATTCAAAGACAAAATGTTCCTTTTTTTTTTAAATAAATAACTTTAGCTTGAAAATTTTTTTCCTAAAATTTAGTATACAGCCTGTGTTGGAGTGCTTTTCCAATAGAGAATCAATGGTAAATATTATTTATTACTGGCAGGCCGTCTGGTTACTGTGCGGAGTCACTCAGTATACATGTAATGAGAATCATCTCATATGCGTATGGTAGTTTGATTGTCATTTAAGAGTGTGAGGAGTCATTGACTGTGTGTATTGTGTGTACTGACTCATTTAAGAGTGTGTACACATTACATGTGTACCTGCTGACTCCGCACAGTAACCAGACGGCCTGCCAGTAATAAATAATATTTAACATTGATTCTCAATTGCAAAAGCATTCTAACACAGTCTGTATACCGGGTAAGTGTGGCTTTACTATTCATTACCGAATTATGGTACTTTGAAAAAAGGCCAGTTTTTCCAAAAATTGAAAATTTTGGTTTCAGACCTTCTGTGGACCAAAATTGCGTCGAAACCATTGATCCCACGAGAAGAACTTGCAGAATATAATTTGTAGGAAATTTATTTAGCTTTAAATTACCTAACCAATTTTTTGTTGCATGAAGTGAGATTTAAACATGCAAAACATGTAATAATCATATAAGTATGTAAATTGAATAGATTGTAGGTAGGTACCAATATTATTAGTCGCCCTATATGAAGGAGTTGCCCTATATGGAGGAGACGAAACGAAAGATACCCTCAACGATGTACGCTTCCGTACTTTCCCGTGAAGACAGCAGCCAACGCAAAAGCAAATCTGGCCCGTTTGCCCCCAACCACAGAGTCTGCGTCGTATCACCACTACCAAGCATATCACCAGGTGCAAAAGTGGTTGGGGGATGGAGAAAGAGGCCACCGACTGGGGTTGGGAATTGACCTCGGCTGGACTTATCACCACTACGGGGGCAAGCTCCTGTCCCCGCAGAGCTCTTAAAACTCCTCTCTTGTAAATACAAGAAGTGGTGCAGAGGTAGCTGCACTTGCCAGAAAGCAGAGCTCAGATGTTCTGTGAGGAAAAGGACGACGATGACGAGCCTCAAGACAACCCTGACGATCCACTAATACTGGAGTACTTATAGCAGACGAAGACGACGACCGAACAATAGTGGAAGACCTACATATTGAAGAGAGCAACGAAAGTGACGGCTCAGTGTCATCAAAAACAAGGCGACGAGTTTGACTATGTGTCTAATTTGATTGACTGATTAATTGCGTAAGTTACTATACGGTTGATTACTTATGTTTATATTTAAATACATTTCAACGTTTTTTAAATGATAACATGCTTTCTTTTTCATTACCAAACCAAAAAACAAAAGATAGGAAGGTAGAACATTTCTGGAAAAATGCGATTTTACCTTTCATGGGTTTTTGAGAAAACAAAGAGGCTTACAAACTTCGCTTTGCGCTTAATTTAAAGCTAATTAAATTGCCTACAAATTATATTCTGCAAGTTCTACTCGCAGTACCAATGGTTTCGACGCAATTTCGGTCCAACGAAGGTCTAAAACTCAAATTTTCAATTTTTGGAAAAACTGACCTATTTTCTGACAGATCTCCGGTTGAACTTAATGTCTCAAATTTAACGCTCTTAAAAAACGTATAGAATAGCTTTCGAAGAAAAATGCATGGATTAGGAGATAAGCAGCAGAATCTGAAACAAGTCCAAAAATTTCGCGGTTTTTCGTGTGAGCTAACATAAAATTCCCAATTTATGTAACTAAAAAATTTAACCATTGAGAAATCAGGAACAAATTATCTCCCCCCCCCCCCCAGCCTTATCATTGGCATGTTTATTGTATCCAAGGTCATCAAATTCCAAAATAAAAGCAGGTAAATAATTGTTAATTAGTTCTCTGATATGAATAGTTTAGGCAAATTATTCGGAATTTTCAAAAATCTAATTCTAAAGTTTAGAATTAGATTTTCAGCACCACGACTTGCCCTCCTTCTGCATACAATTATCTTGACCAACAAACGTGGATCAATGGATTCTTGGAAGACTAAGACTACTCGCCGTACGACCAAGATCATTCCTTTTCACCATTATGATTGATATTGCAACGTGCATACATAAGAAATTTGGGTCCAAGCATCTTCTAGATCTGACGAATAAGTTGGGATGTTCAGCTAGTTATAAGGAAGTTTCAAGGCTCGAAGGATCTTACGTACTGCAGGCAAAAAAATCTGTTGTCGATGAGTCAGCCAATCCTTTCAGCCAGTTCATATTCGACAACGCTGATTTCAAT
Organism: Nineta flava; assembly: GCA_963920215.1. Classification (NCBI taxonomy): domain Eukaryota; kingdom Metazoa; phylum Arthropoda; class Insecta; order Neuroptera; family Chrysopidae; genus Nineta; species Nineta flava. The sequence continues at coordinate 41,460,768 of OY986043.1, read as the reverse complement.
GTTAACACGCATTCATACTGATGACGACTACTTTGTAGTCGAAATACGTATTTATAAAATAGAAATAAATGTTCTAGAAATTGGGGAAAATTTGAAATTTAACATCTCATTATGCACATGTTGAGGGTACTTCAAGCCAGTGGAGGAGCGGGGGCGGTTGTTCTAGCAGAATGGGAGGGAAGGGAGGTGAGGAGATATGCTATGAGTGAAAATATAATTTGAATAGCTTTTTTTGGCCGCCTATATCTTGATTATTGGGTAAAAAAATACGTTTGACCAATGTGTTTTAAGGGAATTTTAATGCTTTCACGTGGTTTTTTGCCCCCCCCCCCCCCCGTAAAGAGCACAGGGTCCTCGTGTTCGAAAACTCAGCAAATACACCCTATACCATCCCCAAACAATCCCTCAAATTTTCGTTAACTTTGGAATTGAGTCCAGGTAGAATGTACATGGCTACTGTACTATAATTTATACAACATTAATATTTTAAAAGGTACATTTTACGCCCAAAATTCCAGGTATGTATTCAATGTATTGTATACTTTGTATAATAGTGACCATAAAAAAGAGTTGGTATTATTATATTTTTTCAGAAAATTAATTAAAAAAAGAAAATAATAATTGGTAGGTACCCTGTATTTACTGTATCTCTCTTCCTACCTCTCACTCAGAGTTGAACAAAGTCAAACTTTGCCCACCTATGCTGTAGAGCATAGGTGGGCAAAGTTTGACTTCACTTAGTAGGGGTTTTAGTAGGGGTATAGTATAGTGTCATCGGAATGTGATGACACTGGATACAATCAACATGCCAAGGATAAGGCTGGGGGGAGGAATAATTTGTAACTGATTTCTTAATAGTTAAATTTTACATAGCTTACTAAACCTGACTGCGTTTCTTCGAGTTAGTCTACTTTGAATTAAAAAAGTGAAAAGTATCATTCGTGTTAGTGAAAATTATTTTTTGCATAATTTCTTTCTATTTTTATGTAAAAATTGCACCGCAGCGTTTGGTGTGTATTTATGATAAAATAAAGATTTCTATTGAGCGCAGATTTTAAAAACAAATAAAATTAAAAACTGGACATTCAATGGTTGGTTAATTCTATAAAACAAAAACCTTCGTTACAACGCACGATATGTAAATATTGCCGGCCGGCCGTCCATTTTCACCTACTAACATAGATAAGTAACATAGTTTTTATCAAATCACTCATAAGCAAGGCAACAAAATACTACAACATTTTTGTCGATAAAACAAACACACAAGTAATGTAATTAACTATATACACTCACGTTCAATAAAATTTTAACGATCTGGATTGAAAATTTATCCCAAAATCTTGTTGATGAAAGTAGTAAATCTTTAACACAAATATTACCTATTTGTTAATTTTTATATTTATGGGATAGAATACTTACTTTACATATATTTTGTATAGCCTCGCTCTGTTTATCATCTTTATGACATTCATATGTTTACAATTTTTATATCATATATCAATATGAATCTTATTCTGTATACAATATATGTAATAAATATTGCAAATATACACCATGTAACTGAGGTCACCCACATCATTATTTTTCAACCTTTATTAATTATTAACTTTACAATTTTATGATGTGAGTAGAGGACAAGGAATTCATATGCAGACTAGAAATCGGTAGGTTGTGCGGCTGCAGCCGACTTTGAAAGTATTCCGATATTCATCTGGAGTTCGTGAAGGGAACTGCAGAAAACCTCCACAAACATAGCCAGTTACTTCGTTTAGCCAATCAACCGCCCCATTAAATTTTTAATTGACAAACTTCCGATGTTGGGAATCGTACCCATAACCTCTCACAAGTAGACAGAGCGCGTTAGACTGCTCGGCTACTTGGCGGGTTTATTTAATTATAAAAAGGCACTTTATTTAAATTTAAAGAATAAATATAATATAATTTAAAAATACAATAATTAAATAAAAACACGATTTCCCAGTTACAAGGTGTATAATAATAATAATAATAATAATAATATGTTTATTTTTTTTAAACACACTTATATAGACCATGATAAATTAGCACTGATTGTAGAATGCATTGTTTTGCATGGAGAATATTTTCCTCTTTTTTAAAAAGCTAATTTGTTTAAATAATATCAACAAAAAAACTAAAATAGAATTTAAAGATTCATATTTATGCTCAAAAATCTTGACTATTTTTGAATAATTCAAAATTAATCGAAATATATTATGCAATATTAGAACGATGGATTTTCAGATAGCAGATTATATAATTGTAATGAAATCCATAATCACAAATTAGAAAATTTTTTGTTAATACCCATTTTTAAATATAAAATAACTACATATTAATTTATTGCCAAATAACTATAAAAGGTAAAACAATAAAAAATATTCGTGACTATTTTTGATCTATATAATATAGAATCTTAAATCTATATAACATAGGGTTGATCTATATAATATAGAATCTGAAAGCCCTTCGCTCCGATATCAAATTTTGATAGATTTTATGGGTAGAAAATGGTCAAATTTGCTATTTTTTAAACCAAAAAATTTATATCATGAATTTTATTTTAAAATTCCACAATATCTTTTAAATTTGAATGTAGCCAAACATAATGAAAATAGTTAATTCCGTTCTAAAAAACAATGTTTTGGAATTATTTAATCAATTTCGCTATAAAAGAATTGAGATCAAATTTGCGCACTCATGTGCCAATTATTTCTCGACTACATAGACTACACAAATTTTTTTTCAAAAATAAAATTTGAAAAAGGATACAGGTGAATCTAATAATAATTTAAAACTTTGTACACTCGCCAAAATAATTGTGGACTTTTACAAAATGTAATAAAATTAAAAATTCAGATCCTTTCAATTTTATTGAACGAGAGTGTACATTGTTTCAACCATGGATGTATCAACTAATAAATAGAAATATCTCAACATTTTTAGACATTGCTAATATTTTATTCAATATCTCGAGACTGTTATAAATTAAATTTCCTAACTTTTTTACTCGAATTTTTTTTTTTAGCATCAAGGTTTTCTGAGTTATTTTGTTCGAAAGGCACAAGCTTCCCTATTTTCGTCTGTTTTTCGCCTTTATCTCACTAACCGTTCACTTATCTTGAATTATACCATTACCAAACTTATAAATCATTTAATTACCTACAACTTTTGTCAAAAAATTGTTCTCTACTGATAACACTTTTGTAGTTATTGCTTAGTTTATTGATCGGAATTCGCGGGATCAACGCAATATGACAAGTGTGTATTCAAGGTAAAGTTCGACAAAGAATTCCATAAAATATCACACCTTTTTTACATGGATGACTTGAAACTGTATGCCCCCACACAAACACAATTAACACATTTAATACGGCTGACTGAAATATTCTCTACGGACATCCGGATGGAATTCGGTACTGACAAATGCAAAACACAACACATACATGGTGACCCAGAAACGTCTGTTGAATATAACCTACAATATGGTGGTCTCATTAGTCCCATGGAGTGGGGAGAATTTTACAGGTATCTTGGTGTTCAGCAATCACAAGACATCCCACACACAGATATAAAACAAACACTTACACAACACTACATACAAAGAATACAAAACATACTCAAAAGTGGTCTTGATGGTAGAAATACCATTAAGGCCATCAACACATACGCTACACTATTTCTCACATATTCGTTCAGAATCATAAAGTGGACAAACACAGACATTAAAAACATACAAATTAAAACACGAACACTCATGACAAAAGACAGGATACACCACATACACTCATCGTCAGCAAGGTGGGTCTTACGACGGTCTCTAGGAGGACGTGGCCTCACAGACATCCGACTATAACACGGTCGCCAGCTCCATAGCCTACGGGAGTACTTCCAATCTAAAACACACACCTCACACTTACACAAAGTCATAACATCCGCAGACAAGTCATACACGCCACTTAACATGCACACAACACAACACTCTCCTCCAGCAACCAAAGCACAACACACAGCCACAAACATGCAGACATGGAAAACAAAGGTTCAATATGGAAGGAATTTGCATAAGATAAACCACGACAGTGGTTGACCGACCAAGTGTAATATCTTCCCGGAAACCGAGGGCTTCATGTTTGCAATACAGGATCAAATAATACCTACACAGAACTACAAAAACACATACTCAAAGACACTGCACAACAAATAGACCTCTGTCGACATTGTCCACAGAAACCAGAAACAATACAACATATTACATATGCATGCTCACGCCTTACAAAGATTCAAACACAGACACGATCAGGTAGCAAAAATAATACACCAAAAACACAAACTCACAACAGGCAACACACCATATTACATATACAATCCATCTACAATTCTGGAAAACAACACACACAAATTATATTGAGATAGAACAATTATCACAGACAAGATGGTACACTATAACAGACCAGACATTACACTTATGCACAAACCACATTCATCATAGACATTGCAATACCCAACACACACAATATACATACTACACACACTGAAAAACAAACAAAATACACCCGATCTAGCTGTCGACCAAAGGAATCAATCAGTGGAAAATGACACGAGTTGTTATCGTTCCGGTGGTTCTAAGCTCAATAGGCGTCATACCAAAAATACTTCACAACAGAGCCTTCATACACTTGAACTACACAAAAACACAAACACACTATTACAAAAGGCAGTTTTATTAATACTTGCCGTACAGTGAGAATGTTTCTCTCTATGGGGCAAAGCACTCTCCAAACACAAACACCAACCACTGCCCTACACACAACAACAAACAAAACATACATTCCGACCAATGCAAACACACTTACACCAAACACGGAAACTTCATATCAGCACCCACACAACACACAGTCACACACGCAAATCACAACACAAGAAATATACACGACACAACACAGCATATCTACAATAACACTCACACACGCACCATCAACACATTCTCAAAACCAAACACAAACCACTACACAAGAAACAAACCCATCACAATACAACACCATTACTTACACTACAACAGCACTCATGCACGCACCACCCCCATTACGTCGAAACGAAACACGTAACACGCCACCCATTGCTCGGTTAACAAGCCTCACACAAGACAAAATATCAACACCATCAGATATTTCAAAGCAAACACAAAACATTACACAAGAAACACAACACAGCAAAACTATATTAACCACAACACCCATACACGTACCACCACCAGTAAATCAAAACCTCACACAAAACACTTCACCCATTGTAACAATAACACGACTCACACATAACACACAACTCAATGAATATGTACACTCCCGTTCAAAAACAACGAACCGATCTGAACCGAATCAGTCTCTCCAAATTTTGATTATTATTGTAGTAAATGTTTTTTACAGATACAACATATTATTTGATCTTTATATATAAAAGAAGGATATAACACTATATGCATTTACATTACATGATTTTTTGTTAAAGAAAAGAAAAAAAAATTAAATTTAACACCAGTTTTTACGAAACAAAAAAAAACTGATTTTATTGCTTATTAATTCTCCCAAATTTCACATGAACTTGATGTTCTTTTATTCGAATACCGATTTGGCGACGACTTTGACCAACATAAATTTTCGAACAATTGACTTCAGTCTTGACAATTGACACCATATATGCCCGATTGTTTTTCATTACTCATTTTATCCTAAGGGGTGCCCAAAATTAGTAATGAAAAACAATCGGGCATTAATGGTGTCAATTGTCAAGACTGTTCGAAAATTTATATATATATATATATATATATATATATATATATATATATATATATATATATATACATATATCTATATGTATATAGCCGAATTCATTTGTTTTGACCATTATATGCGCGTAAGGGGAACTTAATCAAAAGTAGAAGGGCAACTTATTTAAAGTTCTTATTTTAATAATGACCATTTCTTCGAGAGGAAATATTATAGAAATTTCGTCTCATAATTATTATCAGTTAAAAGAATGTAAAATATTTTTCTGTAAATAAATATATCAGACAAAAACAGCATTATATCATGGCCATTAAATAATAAAAGACAGCATATTAGTTATTAAAAATATATAATAACAAATATGCTGTATAAGCTCACTGTCAAAATTTATAATAAATTATAAACTTTTCTCGACGTACTGTTTCTCCACTTTTTGTACATGTTTACATAACTTCACCCAATCGTCTTTTGGGACTGCAGCAAATTTTTGCGCAGCCAATTTCACGACGTCGTCAAGCTTGTCTTGAAGCTTTTATTATGTGAGGCCACCCAATTTTTCACTAGAGCCCATGCTTTTTCGATAGGGTTGAGCTCTGTATGATAAGGTGGCAGTCTTAACACGGTATGCCGATGATCGACGGCAATATTATTTATCGTATAATTTTTAAAAGTAAAAAAAAAAACATTTGTACTCTATATAACACAACGATACATTGTTTTGGTAAAGATTATTAAAATAATTAATTCTTCCAAATTTCACATGAACTTGATGTTCTTTTATTCGAATACCGATTTGGCGACGACTTTGACCAACATAAATTTTCGAACAGTCTTGACAATTGACACCATTAATGCCCGATTGTTTTTCATTACTAATTTTGGGCACCCCTTAGGATAAAATGAGTAATGAAAAACAATCGGGCATATAATGGTCAAAACAAATGAATTCGGCTATATACATATAGATATATGTATATATATATATATATATATATATATATATATATATATATATATATATATATATAAATTAATTCACAACGTTTCAGCTAATGATTTTAGCCCTCATCAGGTGATGTCAATTATCAATTGAAAAATGTTAATAAAACAATAAATTAAATGAATATTCAAGAAATACAATCTAAAATACATAGTATTTAAAGGATTTTGCGTCCGGTGTTTGAAGTGTGAACAAGTGTGAAATTGTGCTCTAATAAAAGTATTCATAAAATATAATAACTGTGTATAAATATTAAGTGTCGATGTGTTCCCTACTTAAAGTGTTTCTGATTGTAGAAACTATTAAAAACATTGGCATTAAGTAAGTTCTTTTCAACCTATAAATCATTAACCACAAACATTTTCGGTAGGTTAATAGTAGATAAGACATCTATCGCTAAATAGTAGAAGAAGAACGAAATTTAATTAATTAGCAGGTTTGTTACTGTGCTGTAGTAGTAAAAATTGAACAAAAGTAAACATAAACAAATTAAAACATAAATAAACAAAACAAATATAAATATAAATAAACAAAAATAAATACATATAAACAAAATATAAATATACTCCACATCAATCCAAACAAATAAGTAAACATTAATAAAAATATCAATTTGGAGCTTACATCCTTGTGATACGTACTAATAATGGCTGGAAAATTTGATGAAATTATTGACTATTTAAAAGAACTGAATAACAAGATCGATAGGACTGAAGATAGAATGATCAATAAAATGATCGAAATGATGGAAGAAAACAATCATGTGAACCAAATCTCCAGGAGGAGAATACAAACTAAAAGTCAAATTAGTCGAGCAGGAACAAAGAATTCAATCCCTAGAATATATGAATAGAAAAAATAACTTGGTGTTTCTAGGAGTTCAAGAAAACGAACATAATATATATGAACTAGAAAATATAATAGAATATATTATAAGTCAAAAACTAAAAATAAATATGGGTATTAATTTTATTACACGCATGGGAAAAAACAGGATCATATCAGACCAGAACTGGTAGGTCCTACAACGTGGCGAATGAAAATGGAAATTCTTAGAAATAAATGGGCTCTTAAAAACAGAAGTATAGTCATAAAAGAAAACTTCCCTAAGCATATCAGAGAGACAAGAAAAGAATTAGGTGCATTGATGATAAAAATGAAACAATCTGGAAAAAACGCAAGTGCTAGAGGGGGAGTAAACTATTCGTAGATGATAAAATTTCAAATTCGCCCCCTTTACCTAGATCAGTTTTTTTGTATTATAAATACGTATTTCGACTACAATGTAGTCATCAGTATAAATTAGCTAGTCGTACTTTACTCATTGACAATTAGAGATAGATATAAAGTCGAGATCAACAGACAAAAATAAAAATAAATAGAAAATTAACTAGATTTAAATATATCTATCCTCTAATTGTCAAAGAGTAAAGTACGACTAGCTAATTTATACTGATGATGACTACATTGTAGTCGAAATACGTATTTATAATACAAAAAACTGATCTAGATAAAGGGAGCGGATTTGAAATTTTATTTCAGAAACCTAGAGTTCTCACAAATTATCATTCGATAATATAATGTTATTCGTAGATGGTAAATACTGCTCATATGAAGAAATTAAAAATCAAAAAGATATGATACATGTAGGGGAAGAAGGAAGTAGTCGGAACAAGAGGCAAAAGAGTGAAGAAGAGCGAGAAAGTGAAATTAGTATAACTGAAAGACCAGAAGTGAAGAAAAGTAACCGAAATCAGGTAGACTTCACGAGAAACAAATATAGGGATGATAAAATTACAGATTTTTTTGGAACCAAATTCAAGAGTACTCACAGCAGAAACCTCTGTCAGTAGATATAGTAAAATACGGAAGCAATACCCGACAGAAGGCAATGGCAAGCCACTGTCGTTATTTTCTCAGGACGACCGCGATGACAAACGATAACGAAATAAAAGATAAAAACAAATGAAACTATTGCAGAGGAAGTAAACATAAATCATATCAACAACGGTGTCTCAAATAATAAAAAAGAAAAGGAAGATAAAATAGCTACTTGAAACGTGAGAGGCTTAAACAAAAGAGGGAAACTGGAGAATTTAATTGCAGAAATAAGGGGTGCAAACATAATAGTTGCGGGGCTGAGTGAAAAACATTGGAAAGAAAATGGTCAAATGAAAAAGGAGGGGTATATAATATATTATTCGGGCGGTATACAGCAGAGCAATGGTGTAGGATTTCTCATTGATACAAAAGTTGAGTACATCATAGAATCAAGTATTCCAATCTCGGACAGAATTATTACATTAAAACTTAAAACAGCGCCGATCAAAACAAATATTACACAAGTATACGCAACAACATCAGATGCAACAAATGACGAATGTGAAAAATTCTATTACCAACTACAAGAAACGTTGGATCTGAACAAGACTCGTGAACGGAATATAATAATGGGAGATTTTAATGCAAATGTTGGGAAGAGATTAGAAGATAATATCGTAGGAAAATTTGAATTGGGTAAAAGAAATGAGAGAGGAGATAGATTGATAAATTTCTGCAGAGAAAATAATATGGTTATAACAAACACATTATATGTACATCCTCCACGAAGACTATATACTTGAATATCACCAGCAGACTCCCTACACCATATTAATTGATAATCGCTATAAGAACAATGTACTAAACGTTAAAAACAGACCAGGATTAGATGTTGCATCAGATCATAATTTGCTAGAGGCTAAAATACGCATAAACCTAAAAATAACTAAAAGAAATCATAAAAAGCATAACAGTGTACAAAGTGAAATACGTAATTTAAAAATAAATAGCAAAAAAGAAGTATATAATGAAAAGATTCAAGAAATATTAAAATACAAAAAAGTAACCACTATAGAGGATTATTGGAATACATTAAAAAATGTGATAGTATAGTCAGTCAATAGTATCAAGGAGGAAAACACAATAGTCAGAAAACAGGAATGGATGACCGAAGAAATAATGATATTAATGGAAAAAAGAAAGAAAGCCAAAAACGTAGACATTATAAAATATAAGGAGGTACACAAACTAATAGAAAAGAAAATAAAAAAAGGCAAAGAAAAGTGGATGGATCAAAAATGCGAAAAAATAGAAGCTCTTGTTAAAGCTCATCTCGATACATAAGGAGATTACAGCGCTGTGAGGGAAGTACAAAAGGAAGAAAGCTTTAAGTTCCACAGTGGATAAAAACAATAAGATATTGTGTGATCAGGAGGATGTAAAGAACAGATGGGAGGTTCCATAGTGGATAAAAACAATAAGATATTGTGTAATCAGGAGGATGTAAAGAACAGATGGAAGGAATATATTAATGAGTTGTTCGAAGATCGAGAGAAGAAAGAGGATTCCCAACCAAGGAACAACAGCAAGGACGAAACATCGTTACCAAATATGATGAGCGAACTCATGAAAGCAATAAACTATGTAGGATGTAGTAAAACGCCGGGATATGATGGAATACCTGCAGAGTTTATAAAAGTCATGAAAAAGGAATATTACCGACGGACTTTACAAAATCCTTATATTATCCATTGCCAAAAAAAACCAACTCCAAAGAATGTGAAGATCATCGAATAATTAGTTTAACGAGCCACACAGCGAAGATACTAATGAAGATAGTTTCTAAAAGAATCCAAAGCACGATTCTAAATCAAATAAGGGACCTCCAAATGGGATTTAAAAGCGGCATTGGTACCCGTGAAGCTATATTTACACTAAAAACTATAGTAGAGAGAACGATAGAAAACAATCAAGATTTATAAGTCTGCTTTATCGACTACAGCAAAGCTTTTGACAGCATTAAAACTCAATTAATGAATTGCCTAGAAAACTTGCCTAGAAATTGATAATAAACTAATCTCCATAATAAAGAATATATATTATGAACAGGAAGCAGCGGTTCGCATAGGATCAGGTTACACCAATTGGTTAAAAATTAGAAAAAGGTATTCGTCAGGGCTGTATCATGTCTCCATTGCTGTATAATTTATATAGCGAACAAATAATGGAAAAAGCAACGAACATGAATTGCGGTATTAAGATAAACGGTAAAATAATAAATAATATAAGGAACGCCGATGATACAAGCAACAACAATTTACAAAAGACAAGTTTCATACTTTGGCCACTTAATGATATCGGTAAAGTTTCAAGTGCAGAAATTGGTTTTAATGGGTAAACTAGATTCGCAGAGAGGTAGAGGCAGAAAACGAACATCATGGATTTCTAATATAAAGAAACATACTGCAATGAATCTGGAACAACTCACTCGGTGTGTCGAAAACAGAGATAGGTGGAAGCAAGTGGTCTCCAGCATCCCCCAGGGGATAGGGAACTAAATCATCATCATCTAAAGTTTACGAAGTTGGACTTAATCAACTGCCCTGGTGACAACACTACACCGCAGCCCCAATTGGAAAGCGAAAAACTACATGAATCTAACAATATATATATATATATATATATATATATATATATATATATATATATATATATTTATATATGTAAATTAAATATATTTATATATATATACTCGCTCTGATCGCAAGGGAGCTCTTGACCCCTTGGCTCCGCGTCACAGAAAATAACATTACAAGAATTGTAAACAAAGTTGAAAAAAATGCTCAAAAAAAAGTAGTTACCATTAGAGAGGGAGGGGGAATTTTTTGGAAGTGGATTTTTATTGGGGGAATTTAGAGGGTTTTTTGGGGGGATAATTTTTTTGGGGAGGTGGGTTTATGATGGGGTGGGGGTTTGCTCCGCATAGATAGGTCTCACATTACCATTTTCAAGGGGCAGCGATGAAAAAATTAGGTTTTTAGAATTAACCGATTAATTTGCAGTTATTTTGCGTTGAATGCAAAAAAACGTATCTTTCTAGCATGTAAAGTAGTAAATGGGTGATTTTTGGGGGCATTTTTTCCACTTTAAAGGAGGCGCCGATGAAAAAATTAGAGTTTACCGAATAACCTCATTAATTTGAAGAAATTCTCCATCAAATGCAAAACAACCAATCTTTATTTTAATACTTTTTATTTTTACTTAGGCATTTCAAAAATTTTAATTTTAAACAAACGATTTTTTCTTCTGTTTTTTAGATTGGCGGAAAATCATACTATGGCGTCCAACAACAACACCAATGGACGAGGACATCCAGGTGCAACCAGGGAAAAAGCGACCAAGACGTGTGGGGAATCAGTAAGTGAATTCCAAAAAAGTTCAAATTGACCTTAAAAATGCTTTCACCGTCCTTAAAGACGTGAACGAGTCTGCGTCAGCAACTCCACCCAAACCGAATAAGCCAAAACCCATTGTTGTTCACATGGGTTTAACCAAATTCGAAAAGGTGGAGGCAGCCATAAAAGCGGCAGCTCGTAGCACTGTCCGTTTCACCTTTGGGACAAAGACTATCAGTGTCCATTGCGAAAGGGACAGCGATTATACTAAAACCAAAGAGAAACTGGAAGAAATCCAGTTTCCATTCCATTGATATGGATCAAAAGAGGACCACGAGCCAAAATACGTGGTCCATGGAACGATGCGCCACCAATGATGACATGGTGGCCGAAGATTTAAAATGGCAGGGCCTTAAGCCAAATAAGGTCCAGTTATTGTCAAAGGCGGGAGACGAGAGTACACGAGTCTCTCGTCTTGTGAAATTTGGAAAGGGGACGCAAGCCAAAAGCATCCTCAACATACGATGGTTATGTGGCGTCCCTGTAACCACCCAACGATTTGAAAATAATCGAGGGGCCATCCAATGTTACAGGTGTCAGTCTTATGGGCACGGATCACGGTTCTGTCGTTCTTCACAGGCTTGTGAGCTCCAGAGGTCGGAACCGGCGAAGTGTTGCAATTGCAACGATTCCCATCCGACGAGTACCATGAACTGTCCCGCAGTGCTGGCATTTGTAACAAAAATGGCTCCGAGAAGATCCAGCAGCAGCAGAAACGCGAAGCACAATGCTGCTCCGGGCGTGCCCCTTTGGCACCCATCCCCCGCATCTTCGGCTATGGAATACCCAGCCCTCCCTCGTAGAAAAGAGGTCAACGAGCCAAGCAGAGGTCCAGCAGCGCAGAGCAGTAAATCATCGAAGAAGTTTGTCCCGGCCCCAACTCCAACCGCAAATCCGTGGACAATGAAGAGAGCATCCGAAAAGAACGTAATAGACATTTTGTGTACCACCCCCATTTCACCCCATAACCCTTTCTTAATCGAAGCCCTCGAAGGACCTCCATCGTCTCCAACTCCAATGGAGTCTGATTCAGGAACTAATTCGACTTTCGACTTCATGACCCTCCTGAAACTCAGGATCGAAGTGGAGAATGCATGGTAATCGTGCAAATCGGATTCAGAAAAACTTCTTGTGTTTTTCAGGATGACATCTCACCTCTTTGAAAATGGCGTCCCATCCCTCTTCTAGATCCAACATCCGATTTCTACAATGGAACTCTCAAAGTATCCATCGCAAACTTGATGGATAGCTTCACTCATTTCTCATCAGATCAAGGTGGCTGCTTCTCAACAGTATCAGATCCAGGTGGCTGCCATGAGCGAAACTTGGTTAAAGCCGGGCAAGAGAGCTCGAATTCATGGGTACTATACCTATCGCCGTGACCGTGCCACCAGAAATTATGGTAATTATAAAGTCACATCTTCATATAATCCCCCCGATAGACTTTTACAGGGAAAATATATTGACCGCATTTTAAGGAATCATGATCGCGCTGTGATCATGGGTGATTTTAATGCGCGCCATATATTTCGGAACTGTATGTCTAACAATGCTAGCGGAAACGCCTATGAGCATTCCCTCAAACGTAACTTCATTGTTGTGTATCCAGAGGACCCCACTTACTATCTTGATGCTGTCCACCGCCCTCCTCAGATCATTGACTTAACGATACTCAAGAATTGTGTTGTCGGACATAGATATTCACTTGGATTTGCAAAGCGATCATCGCCCCGTCACTTTCACCCTAGGTGAAATGAGGGGCGCTGCTACTTTGCAAACCTAATTGAGCATTGAGAAAGCGAATTGGAAACTTTTCAAACAGTATCTTAACGTCGAAACTTTGATCACTCCACAGATCAAAACAAAAATCTATTCCTAGGAAAACTCGATCCATCGACTTTCAACTTAAATTAGATAATGACACACTACGACTCATACGGACTCGGAACAAATTATGTAAATTTTGGCAAAGAGTTAGGCTGCCAGAGCTTCGTGACGCCATGAAGCGAATGTCACCTGATATTCGAGAAAAAATCACGCACACCAGAGATGAAATGTGGGATGAGAGGATTTCGGCTCTGACCACTCGTGACAATAGTGTTTGGACAATTGCTAGAAGTTTGTGTAAACGTTCCAACAGACTGCCCCTCTACTGTCGGAAAATGGGTATCTCTACCCAGATTCAGACAAAGCTCAACTTCTTGCTGATACATTCTCTAAGGCACACAGCTTAACCGACGGCGACGAATATCACGATGAAGAAACGGCCCGTATGGTATCCGAATCTTTGGAAAATATTCGCTCTTCCGTCATTAACCAAATCGAAGTCGAATCCGTATCACCTCAGGAGGTTTCAAACATTTTAAAGAAACTTAAGTGTAGGAAAGCTCCCAGTGATGATGGAATAACTAATGTTGCTCTCCGTTATGTTCCTCGGAAGGCGGTTGTTCAGCTCAGTTATACCTATACTGCGTGCTTGAGACTTGGTTATTGTCCTGACATTTGGAAAGCTGCCAAAGTGCTAGCTCTTCCGAAACCGGGAAAACAAGTCGCCTTCAAGTTACCGACCCATCAGCATGCTGCCATATCTCAGCAAGGTCATGGAGAAAGTAGTTTTGAACCGGCTGAAGTCGCATGAAGATATCCACGGACAATTAATTCCCCAACAGTTTGGTTTCAGATCGAACCACTCAACAGTGAGGCAGCTTCACCGGCTCACTGACCATATTTCTTCTGGATTTAACTAGAATAAATCCACAGGCATGATCCTTTTGGACATCGAAAAGGCTTTCGACACGGTTTGTACGGTTGAATTTGGACAAACTTTCCAAATTCAACATACCTACCCACATCCTGAAATTCCTGATTTCCTATTTATCGAACTGAAAATCCCGAATTCAGCTCCAACAAAGTACATCGAACCAATATTGTGTCAAGGCTGGTGTACCTCAAGGCTCCTTGCTTGGACCCCGCCTCTTTTTATATTATATAAACGATATCCCGAAGGATCGAGGAACCGAAACGGCCCTCTTTGCTGACGATACAGCAATCTACTGTACTTCCTGACAGCAATCTACTGTACTTCCTGTACTTATTTCCAGCAGCCTCCACTCCCACCTATCCACTTCAAGAAGTGGAAAATCAAAATTAATCCTACGAAGACTCAGTCCGTCTTGTTCACAAAGTAGAATAAATTTTCTTCTTACCCACTTGAATTGAAGATGTTTAACACTGAAATCCAACGGACTCAAAGTGTTGAATACCTGGGAGTAACTCTTCAAAGACAGTTGAATTGGACGCAGAACGTTAGAAAACGTCTTGCCCTTGGAAACGCATCCTTTGCTGGGTTGTACCCACTACTCAACACTAGAAGTAAATTGGACGAACGTCTGAAACATCTTTTCAAGTCATGTATCCGGCCCGTACTCACGTACGCTGCCCCAATCTGGTTGAACGTACGTTGCCACCTTCACAGCTTGCTAAAATGCAAAAATTTCTAAATCGTTGTCTTCGGACGGTTTTGAAAGTCCCCCTACGATATCCGGCTGAAGCACTCCACAGAGAAACTGGGCACCCCACAATCAGAACCTTCATCCAAACCATTTCGAAATCCTATTTCCAATCATCCCGCAAAAATCCTTTCCCGGAAATCAATGAACTGGGCCAATTTGACCCGCGTACGATGCTTTTCAAGAAACGATACCGCATGCCACATGATGTCGATTACAACTGATTCGGTGTAATAATCTAAATTGTAAATATTTTTCTTCTACCTAACCCCACCAAAAATGGGAAAAACATCCCTCATGATAGAAAGATCAGGTTTTTCCATTCGACGTGGAACAGGTTCAAAATAACATAAGGAAGAAAATTTGTCCATCAAAACCCTTCGCACTTGAGAAAAACACCCCCAAAACCAACCTTTTAGTTCTATACATGCTAGAAGGATGCAGTTTTTTGCAATCGACGCTAAATAGCTACAAATTAGGAAGTTATTTCGAAAAATTAATGTTTTTTATTGCAACCTCTCAAATAATCGAAAAAAAACACCCCCCAAAATTACGTTTTTCAGTTCTATACATGCTGAAATGATGGGATTTTCACCAATCGACCCGAAATAAAGTCAAGTTAACAGAATACTTTGAAAAATTTCATTATTCACATGGCAAACCCCCCGCCCCTCGAAAAAAGGAATAACACCCGTAAAATTGCCATTTCACTTCAATTCATGTTCAGATAAATGGTATCTTCCTTTCAAAGTAAAATTAACAGATTACTTTGAAAAATTTCATTACCTACATCGCAAACTTCCGAAAATTGGAAAAACACCCCTTCAACTGCTATTTTCACTTCTATTCATGTTAGAAAGATCACGTTTTTTTCATTCGACGTGGACCGGGTTTAAAATAACAGGATTATTTTAAAAACGTAAATTTTTCCATCGTTACCCTTTGCAAATGGGATAAACACCCCTAAAACTACCACTTTTCTTGTATACGTGCTAAAAAGATGCAGTTTTTTGCATTCGACGCTAAATAGCTACAAATTATGAAGGTAATTCAAAAATCTTCAAAACTTTCAACGCTTCCTCCCAAAAAAAATGGTAATAGCACCCCCTAATCGACCTTAACTTCAATTCATGCTAGAAAGATGGAATTTTCACCAATCGACCCAAAACAAAGTCAAATTAACATTAAACTTCTATTCATGCTAGAATGGTGCGGTTTTTTGCATTCGACGCGAAATTGCTTCAAACCGACGAGAAAAATTGGTAAACTTCATCACTATCCCTAGACCTTTCTATGCGCATTGCCCCCAAACCCCCCATCCTAAACCCACCTCCCAAAAAATACCCCCCTCCCAAGAAAACCCTCAAAATTCCCCCCATAAAAATTCCGCTTCCAAAAACATTCCCCCCCCCCATTAATTCTCTAATGGTATGTACTTTTTGGTAACTATTTTTGCAATTCACGTAAGTTATTTTCTGTGACGCGGAGCCAACGGGTCAAGGGGGGTACCCCCTTGCGAAATCAAAAATGCAGTAAAAAGTAAAAAAATAATTGCATATTCTTGTGTCAAATTTAGTTCACCTAAGCAAAAATTTTTAAATATAATTGTACAATTATTGTTGTTTTTGGAGACGGTGTCCAAATTTTATGTGATTGATAAATTTTATGTGGAACATTAACATTTAAATAAATACAATATTTTTTCGAAGTAAAAACGACATAAATGTATAAATGTAGCGTTTTGTGCGATATGTCGTATATTTAAGCCTTTCAAAAAGTAGTGATATCCAACCAAAAACATAAATGTAAGAAAGGGCCGAGTTTTCGGGAAAATCCTTAATGTAATAGTTCCTTCTTAAAAAGTGATGATATGAGAGTAAGGACCAAGCTATAACCAGTACAAGCAATTAATGCAATGGATGATATTCGATTAATTAAAAATATATCGGATCAAGAAATGAACGAAATGATTGATAATTTAAATACAGACCAAAAAAGTATATTTGATAAAATTCATGAAACGTTGGACACTCTTAGGCTTTTCGTGAGTGGTACAGGGTGTACGGGTAAAAGTTACCTGATAAATACAATTAAACAATGGGTGTCGAAAAATTTCAAAAAGACTGTGACTGTCTCTGCGCCCACTGGGATTGCAGCGTTTAATATTAACGGGCTAATTGTCCATAGGATATTACAACTACCAGTTGAACCTGGATTTACACCTAAATATAAACCTCTTTCAGATCAAGTTTTAAAACTTTTATGATTTATCGAACATGATGCTTATAATCATAGATGAAGTGTCAATGATTTCCAACATAACTCTTAAGTATATTAATTTACGTTTAATAGAAATATTTGATACCTCTGACAATGAAAATGGCTGGTTTGGAGGAAAACATATTTTGGTATTTGGAGATTTGTTAACACTACCACCTGTCAGAGAACAATCACCTTTCGAAGACATATCAGCTTAAGATTTAAATAAACTGATAGGATCATTAGGTGTTACAGATTTGTGGAAAAAATCATTTACTTATGAAGAATTTTGGAATAACATGCGACAAAAAACTGATAATGGTTTTATGAATCTGTTGAGTCGATTACGATTAGGAGTTATAACGTTAGAAGATTCTAAATTATTATTTACCAGATTGCTGAAATTTAATTCCACTTCTGTTAATGATAGACTTCAAGAATTGGCAGTTCATCTTTCATCATTACCTGACAACACAGTTTGCTTACTGCCAACAAGAAATATGTGTGCTCAACTGAATGAAGCAATGTTAAAACGTATTGAACAGCCGGCCATAGAAGTAATTGCTATTAGATAAGTAAGAAGATGTTCCATCTATGACAGCAGGTTTAGAGAAAAAAATTAATATAAAAATAGGAGCTCGTGTAATGCTTCGAAGAAATGTCGATCTCAGTTTAGGACTTGTTAATGGTTCAATTGGTAATGTGGAGCAAATCATTCGAGATATTGACGACATAAACACAATTAAGAAAATTCGCATAAAATTTACACATGGTTTGATACACGATTTGGAACCAATTAAAAATAAATTTGAAGTTTTCTATCACGCGTTTGTGTATCGTGAGCAATTTCTAATTTGTCTTGCTTACGCTATCACTATTCACAAAAGTCAAGGGTTAAGTTCGGATAGTACACTTTCGGATATAGGTTCTTGTATATTTTCCAGTGGACAAGCATATGTTGCACTATCTAGAGTTAAAAATCTAGCCGGAGTTCATCTTATTAATATTAATCCAAGCCAACTACTAACACAAAAAAATGCAATAGTAGAATATCCCATCAAAAACATGTAGGAAAGGGCCGAGTTTGCGGGGTTTCAATTTTTAAAATATTTTAAATCATCAGAAAAAATAATTTGCCGCGTTATATAAAATTTTAAAAACATACTAAGGGAAAACTTACGAAATAAATTTCAACCAAATTTTTTCTTACATTTAATCAATTTACCCCTTATTAATTTGTTTAGTAAATAGTATATCGAGCTATTTACTTTGTAAATAGCTCGGCTCTTTAATGGGATATCATCACTTTTCAAAGAGCAACTATTATATGAAGTCTAGAGCGATTTACTTTGTAAATAGCTCGGTCCTTACTCTCATATCATCACTTTTTAAGAAGGAACTATTACATTAAGGATTTTCCTGAAAACTCGGCCCTTTCTTACATTTATGTCTTTGGTCGGATATTATATACAGGGTATAGAAATTGTGGTGCAGACGTAAACTCCCGTTCAATAAAATTGAACAGACACGAAATGTTAATTTTCGTACATTCAAAACCCCTCTTTTGTAACACTCAGTATAATAATTCATTTATAAACAAAGATAAGCAGTATATATTGTAAATGTGAAAAAAAATGGAAGTATAGTAAAAAACATTTACTACAAGAATAATCGAAATTGCGAGAGACTGATTCGGTTCAGATCTGTTCAATTTTATTGACCGGGAGTGTCCACTCAGTAAAAAAAAAGTGTGTGTGTGTGCAGTGTGGAGAAAAGTGTGTGTTCTTTTGAAATAATTAAAATATTATTAAACGATTAAACGGGTATAAGGTCAACACTACTACTACGACACAAAAGTTTAATGAAATGATATAGTAGTGAAAATATACAATAGAAAATTATATACCATATCTAAAACCAATGATTCTACATTTTATCATTGTAGAACAGAACCAGCGTCACTTCTTCCGTTAAAATTAGAGTTTGAAAGACTGACATTAAATTCAATATGTACATTAGAATCAGAGTTAGTGAAATTTATCAAGACCAGATCAGGTTTTTATCAATATATACATTTAATTTACAAAGTTTAGGATTCCTGTACCTGATTTCAACTGTATAGTCAAATATACCGTATGTTTTTTAAAACTACACCCAATCTGGAAACAATGTATGTATCTATCGCAGTCCATATACCGCGCACCATGATACGGACACTCTGTTACTCACAGACATTTGTAGAATGCAGAATGTAGAATATGTATTCATTGATATGTATACAGACAGTGATATGAACATCAATGTCTGTCCACTGTGAGCGATGATGTCGACAGTCTTGTTCCACCGAACCTGCACTCTACAAATGTCTGTGAATTTGAGTGTATAAGAGTGCAGTGATAGATGCACTACACAATGTTCCTATTGGGTATATGTTAATAGACATATTGTATATGTATGTTCTAATCCGACCAAAAACATAAATGTGCTATACATAAACATAAATGCTATTTACAAAGTAAATAGCTCTCGACTTCATATAATAGTTGCTTCTTAAACAGTGATGATATGGAAGAAAGGACCGAGCTATTTACAAAGTAAAAAAATTAATGAGGGGTAAATTGATTAAATGTAAGAAAAAATTTGGTTGAAATTTATTTCGTAAGTTTTCCCTTAGTAAGTTTCTAAAATTTTATATAACGCGGCAAGTTTTAAAATATTTGAACTCATCAGAAAAAATAACTTGCCACGTTATATAAAATTTTAGAAACATACTAAGGGAAAACTTACGAAATAAATTTCAACCAAATTTTTTCTTACATTTAACTTTTTTACCCCTCATTAATTTGTTTAGTAAATAGATTACCGATTTTACTTTGTAAATAGCTCGGCTCTTTAATGGGATATCATCACTTTTCAAAGAGCAACTATTATACGAAGTCTAGAGCTATTTACTTTGTAAAAAGCTCGGTCCTCTCTTCCACATCATCACTTTTTAAGAAGCAACTATTATGACGTCTAGAGCTATTTACTTTGTAAATAGCTCGGTCCATACTCTCATATCATACTTTTTAAGAAGGAACTATTACATTAAGGATTTTCCCGAAAAATCGGCCCTATCTTACATTTATGTTTTTGGTCGGATATCAATCCTTTTCGAAAGGCTTAAATATACGAAGCCGAAGGCTTCGCACAAAACGCTACGCGTTTTGTTACGCTTCGCGTAGGCTTTACGTTTCTTTACTCTTCGCGATACTTTACTCTTTTTACTCTTAGTTCCACTTTGAAAAAAAAAACCTGGCCTTTCTAACATGAAAAGAAGTGAAAAGGGCAGTTTTAGTTTTGCGATGTAGGTATTGAAATTTTTCAAAACACTCTGTTAATTTAACGTTATTGCGGGTCAATTAATGAAAATTTCATCTTTCTAGCATGTAAAGTACAGAAAAAAGTAGTTTTGGAGGAGGTTTTTCCGATTTTTCCGTCAGTTTCAAGCAAGTTCGCGTCGAATGCAAAAAACCACTACATTCTAGCATGTCTAGAAGTGGGTAAGGTTTTATATAGATGAGTCAATCAGCTTCACTTTCAGCTTTATAGTATATGTTAGACTTGGTTATAAGGACTTTACAAAATTTTTGCGGGCGAAACTGCAACGAGTAATGCTAGTAATAAATAATAGTAATAATTATATATATGTGGACGGACCAAAGGGTTGAAGTGCAATAGTTTTTACCTCGATATTAATCAACAATCAATCAATTAATTTGTTAATAAACAGACAAAAAAGACACTTTTTATTTATGTTTTCTACAAGGTAGTTTACTTATATACATATATATGGCAATTTAATAATTATAACACCAAATTTTTAAATCTACGAAAAACATTAATTAAGGGTAAATTGTATAAATGTCCGGTAAATTGTTTAAATGTCAAAAAAAATTTGGTTGAAATTTATTACGTTATAAGTTTTCTTAAAGTAAAATTTTTGTAGTATGTTTCTAAAACTTTATATACCGCGGCAAGTTGTTAAGCGAATTTCCTGAAAGGAAATAAAAAAGTGACCGCTAGAAAGTGATTTATGTATTGGAAGGAAATTTGCTCGAAGATGAAGCAGCACCTGCGTAATTTTTGATGATTTCAAATATTTTAAAACTTACCACGTTATAAATAAAATTTTAAATTATAAAATTTTAAAAACATACTAAAGAAAACTTGCGAAATATTATTTCAACCAAATTTTAACGGTTAATTCGTTAACGTTGATTGAAAAAACTGTTTCTTATAATTCCGTTAAGTATCGATATTCGAAATATCAACACTGTAGCTCTCTTCGTTCAAAAGATACAGCACCTAAAAAATGAGCCTAAATTAAGGTGTTGTAATAGCACTGTAGTGAAAAGTCCGAATGTGTCCCTTAAACTCGGCCTTACGCACTATCGTGCTCTAGATGTAAGAGCTGGCGGTGTAGCTTTTTACCAAAATAATAACGATCATTCATCTTTCTATTTTTCTTGCCTTTCAATATCCAAAAATCATATCACACACACAAAATTATTTCCAACTGTAGAGTATAGTCACCCTGCTTATGTGACAGGCAGCCTTTGGTTTGTGTCCCTTAAGCATATAATATATAATATATATATATATATATATATATATATATATATATATATATATATATGTATAAATTTTTTCTGTATACTGTATAACACACATTTTTTACTGAATATCTTCCAAACATAGTGTAATAGAGCGGGATAGAAATCAGTGTTACATCGATCGAGCGAGTGCTACATCGGTCCAATATTATATCAATGATTCGTTACATTCTGAATATACACTCTGGTTCGATTCTCATAACGCACCAAAAGACGTATAACTTCAAAAAAAACTATATAAGGAAACCCGGGGCAGAACGGGGTACGAAGTTGAAAATATCGTTTAAAAGTACTGAAGTGTTTATTAAGAGAGCTGCAAATTTTTCTATGAACACATTATAATGTAATAATCACAAAAATACAATAATATTGTAAGAAAATAAAAGAACAATTTTTTTTTCTTCAAAAATTGAAAATTATGTCATTTTCCCCGTTCTGTTCAGGGCATGGAGCAGAACGGGACATGGTGCAAAATACGAGTTTTTAGAACATGGGCCTTCAAGATGGTAAAACACGGGCTGAGAATTTGTATGGAAGTTCAATTTCTTTTTAAGTTAGAGACAAATAATGATATTTTTGCTTAAAAAGAAAATCAGTGCTTGACGGTTAGAAATATCATGTCAGTCATGGGAAAGATCAGTATGGGAAATAGTAATTATATAAAAAAAATTTTACAATTGATATCTAGTAAAATACAAAATACATAATATGGCATAACCGCAAATGTATGCACTGGATTTCATGATTTCTTCGCCATATTTTTGAATTAAAAAATCTCAGATTCAATGAAAATTAAAAAAATTGACCGTTTGGCCTGTTTTAGAGGAATTAGGTATTAGCTACTGGAATCCCATCAAAATCTGTAATGAGGTTTTATGAAGGTAATTTGGGTGATTCTAGACAAAAATGTTTCTTTTCATTTCCGTTTCCGAGTTATCTATAGCACGGCAGTGCGTAAAGGCCTGGTTACACGGTGCAAGCTACTGGCGTTGACAGTAGACAGCTACAGCCATTTGTACTGGCATGACAGTAGGTCGACTCGTCTCACCCGGTTACACGAGTGCGAGCTGCTGCCGTGACAGTAGACAGCTACTGCACTTCTGTACTCGCATGTATCATGTCCCGTGCAATGATGTTGTCGCAAAATTCACTGACTGATCATAGCTCATACTACAATAAAAGCGTTTAAAAAAATACTTTGCGCTGAAATACTTCGAGCTGAAAGTTATATACAAAAAAGGAAGAAAAAAAGAAGTATTTTGGTCAGGAATTGAATGAACCTGTACCTCACAGTGACTATTACTACAGGAAATATCGACCCCTTGTAACTTTTGAACTAAACGAGCTACAGTGCTGCGCTTTCGTTTATAGCAAGATTACTAAAATGTAACGTTCAATTTTTTATTTCATCTTTAAGGAATAAATAGTTAAAAAGATATTTTAATTAAAAAATCGAAAAACTATAACCACGCCCCGAAACCATGGAGCCAAAGAGAAAAATGCAGGGGCTATACCAGATATCCTTTAAAGTTGATATTTGGCATACAAAGAATATTTCAAATTTGCCCCAATACCTAGATCAGTTTTTGTATTATAAATACGTTAGCATACACAGAAAAATGCAGGGGCTATACCAGATATCCTTTAAAGTTGATATTTGGCATACAAAGAAAATTTCAAATTTGCCCCAATACCTAGATCAGTTTTTGTATTATAAATACGTTAGCATACACAGTTAGCTATAGTGTCCAAGGCAATGGAAAAATTATGAAAATCAGAAATTTCTATCCCAAAATGGAAAATTTTTTCCATGTTTTGTTTTGATAAATTTACACTTGGTAAATGTTTTGTTTTTGCATGTTTCGATAAATTTAACAGCGAGAATGAATTTACACTTTTTAAAGACAAACTATTATAGAGGGCTAAATTTATAAGCCCTCATTAATTTTTTAGGGAGTAACTTACACAATAAATTTATATTCATTTTCAAACCCTTGGTAAATAAATAACTTGGTGCCCTCTTCCATATTACCACTTTTTAAATAATTTTCTAAGGAAAAATTTGCATAACAAATTTATACTCATTTTCTCACACTTGCTTAATAACTCGGTCCTCTATTCCATATCATCACTTTTTAAGGACAAACTATTATAGAGGGCTATATTTATAAGCCCTCATTAATTCTTTTAGGAAAAACTATTATATTAAGGATATCTAGAAAATTTCTAAAGATTGTAAGGATATCTCGTCTCTTTTTTATATTTAATCTATTCCTCTATCACTTAAGGCTTTAAAAGTTCGAGATTTTCCCTTTAAGTAAGACCGATTTTTTACATTTATGTTTTTTATCAGATAAAAAATTTAATGTTTGAAAATACGCAAAACGGCCACATTCAGAGCTATCAAAGAACATTATAAATTTTTGTGTTTATCAAAATTCTTATACAATCTTTGAACATCCCTCAACAAAATCCCGAAGAGCAATTGCAAATTTATTTTGCCAATCCGAACGACCGAATATTTTGACCCGAACACAATTTTTCTAGATATTTTAAATAAAAAAGCTGTCTTGTTACTTTTTCGTATACTTAACCGTTTCCGAGTTGGCCACTGAAACGTATGTAAAACATTCAAAACGTATATAAATGCTCATTTATAACTTGATAACGGTCAAGTTTACGAAAATATGATAAGATTTTTTGTTTAAAATAATCCAAAATACCTAAAACTCGGATCAAAATATTCTCCGTCGTTCGGATTGGCAAAATAAAAAATTAGTTTAAACAGTTGTCTATTTGACAATTAAAAAACAAAGCTTTAGAATAAAATAATGTGTAATTACTCTTCAGGATTTTGTACCTGGTCAATCAGGTTTAAAAAAAAAAATTGTTTAAAAAAACTAGACAGATTTTTGTACGACTAAATCTTAATCTTTATCCGGGAGCATGTCCCAAACGTAAATATGCAAAAATAGATAATTAAATTTTTTTTTTAATGTGTGGTTTTCACCTTGATATTTGATACTTTCTTGGAATATATTGATAAAATATAATACAAAAGTTAAATAATGTTTTTTGTACTTTTTTTGTTTGCTTATGCCAAACAATAAATTTTCACACTTTACAAATTTTACTGGAAATGAATCATATTGATCAAATAATTTTTTTTATAATCAACTGTGAAAATAACAATACAATTGTAAATATTTTTCTTTTCACGTCAACATTGAAATGGTAATCCAGTCAAAGCAACACAAAAAATCGCTAAATTCGCAAAACATGATGTATCTCTGATTTTTTAGTATGTTGTTTGGACCCATTAGGGCTAACTCTCAAAAAGTTGTGAAAAAATTTTTACACGCGAAAAACTGCTAAATTTTTGGACTTGTTTCAGATTCTGCTATATATCTCCTAATCCATGCATTTTTCTTCGAAAGCTATTCTATACGAACATGATTTTAAAAAAAAGAGTGCTCTTTCTTGTGTACTGTATATGTAATATGTGAAAATGAAAAGAGAACCCGTGAAAAATGTGGGTTAAGCAGTGGAGATTGAATAGAGAACGCTTTGGCCATGTGCCACTATTGAGGTAACTCAGAAAAAATAACCCAGAAGATTATAGAAATTACTTAAGAATGAACGACAAAACTTTTCAGGTTGATGTAAATAAACAGTATGTAAATAAACAGAAATAAATAAATACACAGAACTTCAACACTTGTCTGAGACGGAGTGAGAGGTCTGGAACGTTAAATTGGAGCGTGTGTGTGTACATGATAGTACAGTTCCAAGCCTGCACTCCTGCCACGTCGCTCAAACTCCACATTCCTGGCATCTCGGCGGCCAGCGTTTACATACACAGGATTGGAGCGCACGACTGACGCGTCCGATCCAAAACTGTCGAAAAAACTCCGGGTGTAAACGGCCTTCATGTCATCTTTTTAACCCGACTTCAAAAAGGAGGATGGTTCTCAATTCGTCGAACCGATTTTGAATTTTTTTTTTTTGTTTTAAAGGGTTTAGTTTCCCATTGGTCCCATCGGCACCAAATCGCATTCTGATGACGGGCTCTCCGGGAAATCGAGGAAAATCCTCATTTTATATGTGATAACCGATTTCTACGAAATTTTTTTTTTTTTTGAAAGGGTATACTCATTCATAATGGGAAAATAAGAAAATTTCTTTTAAAACCGACTTCAAAAAAATTGTTTACAAAAAAAAAATTTTTACAAAAAAAAACAAAGTACATGTAAAAAAAACTGAAATCTGTAAAAAAATGCATTCAAAAATAAACAAAAAAAAACAAAAAAAAAATGTGTTCAAAAATGCACTAAAAATTAGTAGGTCTACTTATATTTAGACAAATAAAATCAGTTATAAAACTTCAAAGTCACTAAAAAGCGAGAAATAAACCATATTTTGACAAAATGGAAACCCGACTTCAAAAATCAAATATTCTATAACAAAAAATGCACTGAAAAGTAAAAAAATAATTGCATATTCTTGTGCCAAGTTCACCTAAGCAAAATTTTTTAAATATATATGTACAATTATTGTTATTTTTGGAGGCGGTGTCCAAAAGTTATGTGATTTTCTCTATGCTGACACCGCCTCCAAAAAAACAATAATTGTACATATATATTTACAAAATTTTGCTTACGTGAACTAAAATTGGCACAAGAATATGCAATTATTTTTTTACTTTTTAATGCATTTTTTGTTATAGAATATTTGATTTTTGAAGTCGGGTTTCCATTTTGTCAAAATATGGTTTATTCATTACCAAACCAAAAAACAAAAGATAGGAAAGGTTATAAAACATTTCTGGAAAAATGCGATTTTACCTTATATGGGTTTTTGAGAGAACTACGAGGCTTATAGACTTCGCTTCGTTTTACGCGTGTAAAAATTTTTCCACAACTTTTTGAGAGTTGCAAACTTGGGATACGTAGCCCTAATGGGTCCAAACAAAATACTTAAAAATCAGAGGTACATCAGTTTTGCGAAATTATTGTTTATTTTGACCGGCGTATTAGAGAGGAAAAAAAACAAGAAAACACATAATTATTATATTTATCTATTAAGAAGATTGGAAAAACATACAGCGTAACACTATCCCTTAATAAATTATGGATAAATAGTTAGGTTGTATGAAATCAATTTTACTACAGTTAATTAAATGATCATTTTTTCTAAAATTATAAATATATACAAAGATAATTATAATTTTAATTTGAAATCTGTAATTGTAAATATTTCTATAAATATAAGAGACACACTTGTAACAGAAAATGATGGAAACTAAATTGTAGCAAAATTAATTTTATAAAATTGTATTTCCTTGGTTTGATTCCTGGTTGACGAGTTAATTTTTTCATATCAATATTTAATAAAAAATTCAATGACTTATTTGTCTATATAGTATACCCGTTCATACTATGTTTTACGTAACCTTAATGAAATTTGACATAAGTATTGTATTGTGACGCCTATTCATACACAAATCTAGAGCACGGAAGTGATATTTCGAATATCGATACTTTACGGAATTATAAGAAACAGTATTTTCAATCATCGTTAACGAATTAACCGTTAAAAAGTTATTTCACTTCAAAAATGCAAAATTCGCGTTTACGCCTTAAAAAACCGTGTATGATCTATCATAATTCTGCGCTACTTCCAGATATCCTGTAAAGTTGATATTTGGCATACAGGTAGATCTAGTACCCAAACCGACGAGAAAATTGCGAAAACTGGAAATTTATATCGGAAAAAAGGAAATTTTAATAATTTTCGTTTAAATTCAATTAACATTATAAAGCATATATCCATCTGATTCGTTGATATTTGTATAGAGTCCTTTCTGATTGGATGATATTTACTATAAATGTATTTTGTCCGTTAGATTGTAATTATTACTTATGAATACTTCAAAGGGATAACACTAATTGTTAAAATTTTTCAACAAAGAAATTTTTTCAAATTTTTCAACAAAAAAAAAGATTTGGATCGGTTTTTTTGCATTCAACCTGTTTTAATTTGAAATTTATGGGAAAAATTGGAAAACTTTAATTTTTCAAACGAATCAACTCAGAAAATGGGGAAGAACATCAAAAATTACCTTTTTATTCCCAGTATATGTAAATATATATGTAAATATACATGGTATATTAAGTTTAGTCCCGACTTTGTAACGTTTGAAGATATTAATCCTTGATATAAATGCTTGTTCATAAAATGGCCTTTTTCGGTTATTCCGCATGCCCGTCCGTCTGTCTGTCTATCTGTGGACGCAATAACCCAAGAACGAAAACAGATAAAGAGCTAATTTTTTGTGTGTGCTCTAGAACAAAAAAGTAAGGTCAAATTCGATAATGGGTAATTTTTACTTTTAACCGAAAATCAAATCCACCCTTCTTCCATTTCAATGGAGAATTTTTGGCGCCGACTAAAAATTATTTAGATTTATAATTTCCACATTAACCCCTATGATATGGGTATCAAATGAAAGGCTTGATGAGCGAAACACAGTATATAAAGTGACGTTATTCTGCATCCATTATGGCGGCCACCACAAATGGCGATTTATAATTTCCACATTAACCCCTATGATATCAGTATCAAATAAAAGGACTTGATGAGCGAAACACAGTGTATAAAGTGACTTTATTCTAAATCCAATATGGCAGCCGCCACAAATGGAGATTTACAATTTCCACATTAACCCCTATGATATGGGGATCAAATGAAAGGGCTTGATGAGCCCTTCATTTCCCCGAGAACTCGGCCCTTTCTTACATATAAGTTTTTGGTCGGATATCACTGCTTTTTGAAAGGTATATATATACATATATATATATATATATATATATATATATGTATTATATATATATATATAATACATAAATATATATGTACATATATATAATACATATATATATATATATATATACCTTTCAAAAAGCAGTGATATCCGACCAAAAACATAAATGTAAGAAAGGGCCGAGTTCTCGGGGAAATGAAGGGCTCATCAAGCCCTTTCATTTGATCCCCATATCATAGGGGTTAATGTGGAAATTGTAAATCTCCATTTGTGGCGGCTGCCATATTGGATTTAGAATAAAGTCACTTTATATACTGTGTTTCGCTCATCAAGTCCTTTTATTTGATACTGATATCATAGGGGTTAATGTGGAAATTATAAATCACCATTTGTGGTGGCCGCCATAGTGGATGCAGAATAATGTCACTTTATATACTGTGTTTCGCTCATCAAGCCTTTCATTTGATACCCAAATTTAAAAGATATTGTGAATTTTTAAAATAAAATTGATATAAATTTTTTTGTATAAAAATCCCAAATTTGATATGTGTGAAGTTAGCACTGCCATTTTGAAAAACCGAAAAAATTATCATTGTGCTAGTTTTTTGCTAGGAATGTGTTACGTTGAGTCGCAGGCCGATCTTAGAAATTTTGAAAAATGAAGTGAAACTTCGTAAAAACGTTTTTATAGCCCCACCACCGCCATTTTTTCGGAATGAAAAAAAAATGGTTGTGCTGTAAAACCGCATTCCGATAACGCAATTAGTTTTGTAGAAAATCGCGATTGAAAAAACATCGGTATACCTCCATTAATAATAATATTTTTATTTCCGTTCGTACGTAGTACATAGAAAAGGTCAAAAATTACAATTTACAATTTAAAGTGGTTTTCATTCAACAAATTCTCTTAGCGTATAATGGTTTTTGTTCAATAGGAATTTTTTTAATTCGATTTTAAATCTTTTTAAATGTAAAGCTTTTATTGATATTGGAATTCTATTATATATTCTGATACACATATTTAAGACTCCTTTGTCGATATAAGATTTTTTGGTTTGTATCGTTACCAGATTCCCTACGTTTCTGGTGTCATAGTCATGTTCAGTTTCGAAAACCATAAATAAATCTGCGTTTTGTTTCACAAAAAGCGAACATTCCATGATATATATATATATATATATATATATATATATATATATATATATATATATATATATATATATATATATCTATTACCGTCAATATTTTTAAATTTTTGAACAAAGGTCTAGCATGTTCTAAAGGCCCAGAATTGGAAATTATTCTTACGCATCGCTTTTGTATCTTAAGAATTCTTTCAATATCAATTGAATTGCCCCAAAAGAGAATTCCGTACTTAATATTTGAATGAATGTTGGCATTGTACACTTGAAGAAGTGCATTGAAAGATATATATGTACGTAGCTTACATAACATATAGCTCAGCTTAGAAAGTTTTTTTGACAGATTATCGATATTTACTTTACCAGTTAAATTGCTATCTATGTAAATACCCAAAAATTTTGTGGATTTTACCATTTCAATGTTTGTATTTGGGTTGTTCAGACGAATTGTTGACAGATTCCTCTCTCTAAAAGTGAAAGCGCACGTTTTTTCAATATTCATTTTTAGTGTATTCTTCTTGAACCAGCTTTGTAACATAGAAAGCGTACTATTTATGTCTTTGATGAGAACGTCTTTCTCTTTCTGGTGAAAGAATATTGACGTGTCATCGGAAAATAGTATCATCTTATTTCTAGTAGCTTTTGATATATCGTTTACATATATTACAAACAAGAGGGGCCCTAGCACTGAACCTTATGGAACTCCCCGTGAACAATGTTTGAAACTTGATTTCATCTCTGATTTCATTGTTTATTTACCAATTAATTTTCACACATTGCTCACGCATTGTCAAATACGACGTTATCAATTTCAATGGTAGACCTCTAATTCCATAGAAATCCAATTTGTGAATTAACAAATCGGTGCAAAAGTGATAATTAAAATTGTCAAGAATTGCACTTTTCCCTATTATATTCCCTCTTTCATCTTTAATATTTTCAATAAAATTCCGTAAATTGCTAGATTTAGTCATTCCATTAATAATGTTCTAGGTTGACTTTGCTTTATTATCAGATGATTCAATGCGATTCGAAAAGTGTTTTTGTTTAGCAATTTTTACCAACGTTTTCATCTTGTTCGACAACAATCTGTGGTCTGCTCGTAATTTATACTCTAGCTCAGTTACGAAGTTACTTCTTTGAATTAAGTGCCATAAATTATTTTTCTCTTTGGAGAGATTTAGAATTTGTGGAGTAATCCATTCATTATTTCGTTTGTTATCATTTTTGACGATTTTTTTTAGAGGAAATGCAACATTGAAGCAATACTTAAACTGGGTATGAAATAATTCAAAAGCGTCATTTGCATTGTCAGTATCAAGAACCGCATGCCACTGTTGAAGCGATAAAAGCCTTAAAAAACTATCAACATTATTATCAGAGAGATCTCTAATGACGAATTATATTCTATCTGTAGGTAGTTTATTGTTGTTATTGAACTGAAATAGTTGAAACGTATGATCTGAGAGAGAATTTTTAATTACATCGACACTTGTGTAAGGAAAGTGTAAATATATTATCAATGCAAGTTGCACTAGTATTTCCGATTCTTGTAGGTTCGTTAATGGCTACACTTAGGTTATATGCTAAGAGGACCTGCCGAATGACAGTAAGATAGTTATCTGATTGTAAAAAATTAATGTTAAAATCTCCACAGATCATAATCTTTCTATATGATTTCTTATTCAAATAGTGTAAACATTCTTCAAAACGATTTACAAAAGTATCAAAGTGTCCTGATGGAGCTCTATAAATGCAGATTTTACCCAATTTCACTTCCTCCAAATAAACAGCACAACACTCGAAATCACTTTCTATTGAAAGTCTTTCAATTTCTGTAATGCACTTTACTTTAAATTTGTTTTGGATCATAATACAACATCCTCCTCTTATTTTTGTACTTCTGCAGAAATATGCAGTAATTTTTAGATTTAGTATTGACAAAGGTTCTATTTCGTCGTTTGATAACCAATGTTCGGTTAAACATAATATATCCAAACGTTATATTATCGAATGATAATTAGTGAGAACTCTAGGTTTTTGAAATAAAATTTCAAATTCGTCCCCTTTACCTAGATCAGTTTTTTGTATTATAAATACGTATTTCGACTACAATGTAGTCTTCATCAGTATAAATTAGCTAGTCGTACTTTACTCTTTGACAATTAGAGATAGTTATAAAGTCGAGATCAACAGACAAAAAATAAATAGAAAATTAACTAGATTAAAATATATACTAGATTTAAAATATAATAAATTTTAAATAATATTGAAATTGCTCTTGTTAAAATTTCTTCATTCACATTTGTTCCTGTTAATTTTACTCTTATTAAAATTACTCTTATATTGTCCCAGGATATGTTACTTGTTACTAATTTGGTGACGGTATCACAAACTATTTTGGTTTTACGCTACTTATATATGTTCGGCCGACTTTAGACGCTATTCTAAGACCGCACCTGATTGGTGCTGAGTTATGCCTTGCGCAGTGAACACGTTCTTTGTATTTCGACATCTTTAGAGAGAGATGGATGTATTGGCACTTGATTTTACCATAGGATTTTGATTAAATCTGAATTTGGTACCGGTCCATTGTCTAGATTCATAATATTTCTTTTGAATTTCTGGAGTAAGTGTCTGGAATAAGAGTAAAATTAACAGGAACAAATGTGAATGAAGAAATTTTAACAAGAGCAATTTATTATTTAAAATTTATTATCTTTAAATCTAGTATATATTTTAATCTAGTTAATTTTCTATTTATTTTTTGTCTGTTGATCTCGACTTTATAACTATCTCTAATTGTCAAAGAGTAAAGTACGACTAGCTAATTTATACTGATGATGACTACATTGTAGTCGAAATACGTATTTATAATACAAAAAACTGATCTAGGTAAAGGGGACGAATTTGAAATTTTATAATATATCCACTTTTGTTCCTAGATCAGTTAGAAGAATCTCCAAGTTGTCAATTTTATTTTTGGACACCATGTTGAAGTTCATTGCAGTTAATATATTTTTTGATTTTCGGAAGTAAGATTTTGTACTAATTTTCTAGGATAGTCGTTTGCTACCTGTTTATTCGAGTTGGGCAAATTTTTGTACGAAACGAAATCTTTTTATTTTTGATCCCATAGGCCATTTACTTTCGTCATATATGACATCATGCAGAACGTAATCAGCTCCAATTTTAAAACTTTGTGCTTTCCCTTTGCTATCTAATTTTTCACATGTAAAATTATTAGATTGAAAATTTTGTTCAAGAAATTCAATCATTTTTCCTTCAGTTGTTTCTTTATGAAATCCTCCTGCATAACTCCAGAGTCTTTTCTCGGCTGTTTTAATTAAAGTTTGTTCAGGCCCTTTTCCAGATAAGTAATTTTGCTTTCTTGTTTTATTTGTATAAGAAACTAAAGTAAAAGCATCATTGTTTAAGTTTTGATTGGAATCGTCAGCATGATTTCCAGCTGTCGTATTTTCAATGACCGTGTCTTTTGTTGGTTGTTCTGGTGTTACAGGTACTTGAGTTTTTTTTGTTTGTTTATGGATAGTTTGTTTATTATTTGAGTTTATTTTGTATGTAGAATCTTGTTTATTATTGTTTTGTCTATTATTCCCGGTATTTATGTTTAACTGTTTACTAACAACATGTGAATATGATTGATTTTCATCGCTAGACATCTTCTGGTTTAATTTTGTAGCCATTATTAGGTTCATATCTTGAATAACCTTGTTAAGATTATTATTGATTGTTTGTAGGTTAAGTACTTCATTAGTAAGAAATTCAACTTTTTCTATTAAAACATTGCATTCTTCCTTGACTGCACTTTTCACAATTTCACTGATAGCATTATGAACATCACTTGACATTAAAAAAGTTTTTATATAACTTGTGTCGCTCATATCTTCATCTTTTTTACCACTGACATTAGATCGCGTTTGGTACGTCATGATAGTACGTACCGATTATTTTTAAAATAACAAAAAAAATCATTGTGCTAGATTGTGCCAGGAATGTGCAACGTTGTGCCGTAAACCGCACATAGAAATTTCGAAAAATAAAGCGAAAATTCGATAAAAACGTTTTTAAGGCCCAACACCGCCATTCCGTCCGAATAAAAAAAAATATTTGTGCTAGATTGTGCTAGGGTTGTGCTGCTTGTGCCACAAACCACATTCCAATATTGCAATTAGTTTCGTAATCATTGCTCATAATAGTACAAGATCCGAACGTGGTTGAGTTTCCCTCATCGAGTTTCCTAATAAAATGAATATTTTATGCAATATAATGTCTAATTAAACAAAACATAATAGGGTGGCCACCCCATATCCCTGCAAAGCTATTAAATATTAATAAATTAAATTTTTTTCGTTAACTACCCTCATCGAGTTGCCAAATTAATTAAAAATTCAATGACAATGAAATTTGTCGGAGTATACGCTAAAGTCTTCTACAGTTTGTCATACGTAACCGAAAGGAATTTGGACAAACATCGTTATGTTGACGCGAAGGTATACACAAATAAACAAATATTAAAGTAAGCGTAAATAAATAAGTTACTCTCATCGAGTTTCCTGGCATATTATATTCAAAATGTAGGTAATAGTATTACAAACACGATGGTATTGAATTGCTTAAAAGTATGCAAGGCTTAGAGTTGTCACGATTTTAATTTTCAAAAATTAACTAAAAGAGTGTGGTGTGACGGAGAAGCACTGGCTATATAAACCAATGCAATAGAATAAGACAAAAATTTACAGCTTCGGGTACGACAGTTGTTAAGTAAAAGAAAGTGCGCATGATTATTTCTCCGTGTAATAGAGAAAGATGCACAATATACATGATTTCATATTGGAGTAAAAATAACAATATTTTTCTAGAGCCAATTTTGCTAGATCACCGGTTGACTTGACGCGGGCTCTATATGTGCGCGTCAAAGATGGGCTCTCAGCCATAGCATGAGAACAAAAGTATTGACTACTGTGAAGGAAAATCTTGGTTTGTCACATAAAGATGATACATCACATGCTTTGCAAGAAAGTAGAATAAAAAAAGAGATTATCTTCATAGTATTATTGAAACGATTAAAAATACCGTCAATCCGTTTGATAATAATATTGATACAAAAGTTTTATTCAATATTTCTACTGGTAAAGCAGCATCTCCAGCTGTTACTGATTTTTTGCTTACTGTTAAGTCTATGGGAAATCAACAAAAGCTAACTTTAATTTCCGTATGTAATTCTGTTAGTTGAAGATTTGAGAAGCCGATATCACGAAACAAAATTATCGCAATTAGTCTTGAAAAAAAAATAAATATAGAACATTGTTTGACATTTCCACTAGCACCAATGCCGCCGTCTCTTTTCTGATGTACCGGTGAAATGTTTAAAACAGACAAGTCCACATTAGCCAAGACATTAAAATCCCAAGTGTAAATGGTTCAGCCAATACAAATCGACGTTGAAATAATCGATGGTTTTTACTTTTTACATCTGGTCGGATTCTCTTTACCACAAACTTTTGATAAAGTAGCTGAATCTATTCTGATAAAACTTTGTTTAAGTAATGCTGCAGAAATACATTATTAAAGAAGTTTGTTCTAAGTTTATCAATTACTGTAAAGCTATTTTCTACACCCCCCACTTGACTACCATACAGTAAAATTGGCTCAATCAATACTTTAAAAATCATAATAATAATGATTTTTGCTGATAACCACTGATTACAGTACATACATTTTTTTATTACCCCTATTCCTCTTTCAGCTTTTTTTTAAATTTCTTCAAAATGCTTCTCCCACTTTCCATTCCAATTAAAGATTACCCCGAGATAATTAAAGTTATTTGCATTTTCTATTATCATATTTTTATATCTCCATTTTTCTTGTCTGCCCACCTTCACCCCTTTTCTGAAAACTAACACTTTTGATTTTTGCTCATTTACTGTTAGCCTATTTTCTTCACAGTAATTTTGCAACTGGTTAAGTGCTCTTTGCAATCCTATTCCAGTCTGAGATAATAACACCATATCGTCTGCATATAGAAGGGTGTTAACTTCCCTACCATTTATGGATGGACCATGTATTTCTATATGCTTCATTTTGTTTGGAAAATCGTTTAAATATAATGCAAATAAAATTGCTGACAATTGACATCCCTGTCTCAATCCCCTACTCGTTCTTCTAAAATCAGTAGCCTTATCGGTATCCATTTTTACGCAGAATTCATAATTTGTGTCTAAGGACATAATTATTTTCAATATGTTAAGAGGCAATCCCATTTTATACAACTTTCTCCATAACAATTCCCTATCTATGGATTCAAATGCCTTTTCCAAATCCACAAAACATGAATATAATTTTCTTGTTTTTTTAGTTATTTCGATGTTTACTAATTCTTTCAGTGCCATTATGTTATCCAATGTCCCGTATCCCATACGAAATCCAGATTGGAATTCATTAAGGATGTTATTTTCTTCAGTCCACTGGTGTAATCTGTCTGCCATAATTTGTAAAAATACCTTACTTAACACCGGTAATAAGGTGATTTCTCTGTAATTTGTGGGATCGTTCTTATCTCCCTTATTTTTGTAAATATTACAAAATATTTATTTAATTAATATCTAATTAAGGGTAGGTCAGGTGCAAAAATTTTCAAGGAATTTTCGTCTTAGAATTTCATCGCCTATCCACCCTTTCAAGAAACTCCATGACTTTTGACTCAACCTGTATATATAATGCCATTAATAAATTTTTTTGAGTTATTTAATATATTGATAAATATTAATAATAAAATACGATCGATTTGAGAGGAAATAATAGAGTCAAATAAGGATTTTTCAGGCAGGTTGCTTGGAATCGCAATTTATTTATTTTTTTATCGATTCATCTTGACGTCCTGAATATGACCCTAAATTTTTACGGTCCGGCTCGTGCCGGAAATGGGTCAAAATTGAATTTGTTTATAACAAACATTTGTTTATAACGTTTTTTCTTAATATCTTTTTTAAAACTAAAAATTTTAAAAATGACATAGAATATTATTGTTAATAATATTATACTATACAAAAAAAGAAAACAAATGAACCCATAAACATTAAAATCGGTTTATTAGAATTCGAGGAAAAAAAATATTAAAATTCCCAAATTTCAAAAATTGCAAAAATTTTAAATTAAAATAAAAAATCTAAAAATTACTTCATTTTTTTTTTTAACAATGCAAAGTATGACTTTTATGTGTTAAAAACTATGTGCCCAATTTTAGCCCTTAAAAAAATTAGGTCCTCGACAATTAATAAAATTCCATGTCACATATTTTTATAAATAAACAGGGTGCATTTGATTGGAGACGAATAAATCTTTTTTTAAATGAAAGGTCTTCAAAATATCTATAAAATGAAAAAAAAATTATTTTTTTAACTGTATTTTTACCCATTATTTTTCAATTTGTTTATAACGCGCTATATACAAATAACTTTTGTTAAATTACTTATAAACAAATTAATAATTTTAACTTTTATAAGCCTTAATCGAAAGCTTAAACACTTACCTATATAACTATAAACTCAAAAAATTTGTTCGACCGATATGGTTTATTGCATAAACAAAAAAAAATCGTTACGCAGGTGCTGCTTCAACTTAGCGAATTTCTTTAGATTATATATTAAATCAATCTCTAGCGGTCACTATTTTAGTCTAATCAAAATGAAATGTGTCGTATATGATTTAAGTATTTGCAAGTCCAATTTTATTAATAAATGACATACGTCGAGGAGAATGGGAGGGGAGGGGTTATAAAGAAAGAAGAAAACACAAAATATAAAATATCTTTCGTAATATTAGAACAATTGAAAAATGCGTTAGGAATAAAGTTGTAGAAAATCCAGTTCGCTACAATTCATCACCTTATCATTTTTGCTCAAACTCTAATGTGTACAGAGATATTAAGGAATTTAATTTTCAATCTTAAACTGTCAATATTTCTGTAAATATTAGTGTAACAGAAAAAATGATAAGAAACAAAATTACAGTAGAACTTAGTATCTGCAACTTTACTTCTTAAAAATTTTTCGATTTTTCGAATATTAAGGGAGATATGTCAAATTTTGTGTTTCCCGCTCCATCCAAACCTCCCTTAATTAATTATATATTATTACCTATCGCACCCGAAGCTGTTACTTTTCGTCTTTTTCTATTGCATTGGTTTATATAGCCAGTGCTTCTCCGTCACACCACGCTCTTTTTCTTAATTTTTGAAAATTAAAATCGTGACAACCCTAAACCTTGCACACTTTTGCTTAGGCAACCCAATACCATCGTATTTGTAATAAAATTACCTACATTTTGAATACAATTATGTCAGGAAACTCTTGAGGGTAAATTACTAATTTACGCTTACCTGTTTATACCTGACAACCTTCCATTGCTGCACGGAAAAAGGTAAGCAACCTTACTTTAGCGTTTTATTTCCGTCATTTACTCTGGATTGGCGATACATTTTTTTGGAAACTCGATGAGGGTAGTTAACGAAAAAAATTTAATTAATATTTAATTAAAAATAGCCTTGCAGGGATATTGGGTAGCCACCCTATTACGTTTGGTTTAATTACACATTATATTGCATAAAATATTCATTTTATTAGGAAACTCGATGAGGGAAGGTCAACCGCGGTCGGATCTTAGACCGTAATGTTTTTTGTAAATTCCTTTGATTTTTCCTTTTTCCACCTATATATTTCCAAGTCTTCTCCCACTTTCTCTTTATTACCTAGATTTTCAGGCTTTTTATTGTACACAGATATTTCTTGGTAAGTGCTTTGATTCGCTTATTTGTACTCCCACTGAAATGTCTACTTCATTTGATAATTGCATTGATTTCATAAGTACAAGGTCAATCGCACTCTGCCGTTGTTTGACATGAATGTACACTCTCCCTCTAGGTCTCCCTTACATCTTCCATTAAGGATTATAAGGCCATATTTTGGCACATTTGAATTAGTTTATGTCCATAGACGTTGGTTTCTTTGTCTTTGATTTTTCTGCTAGGTATATATACCTCTAAGTACTGTGAATGTTCATTATTAATTTTTTTGGATTCTGTATTCGTTTCTATATCGTTTTTAATGCCAACCCTCGCGTCAAAATCCCCAACAAATATCCACTCTGCATTCATATTTCTCTTGTTGTTTCTTTATTTCACTTGCTAGTTCTCCAAAAAATTACCTATTTTTGTACTCCGAATATTTAGGTGGGTATACACTATTGCAAATATATATGTTGTTTCTTCCGTGTCATACTTTATCCTTAATGCTTGATCGTTCTCATTATCAATTCTATCGATTGCTTTGAGTAAGCTTGATTTAAAATATACTGCTATTCCTCCAGATTTTCGTCCTTTCTTTTTCCATTTTCCTGCGTCCTTCTGTTTGCATTCATATCCATTTAATGTAATATTTGTGCCTGAGTCTATCCATGTTTCAACCAAAAAATGAAGCGAAACTTCGAAACGTTTTTTTCAGGCCCAACCACCGCCATTTGTCGGAATGAAAAAAAAATGGTTGTGCTGTAAACCGCATTCCGATAACGCCATTAGTTTTGTAGAAAATCGCGAATGAAAAAGCATCGCTGTACCTCCATTTTTGAAATAACAAAAAAAATCATGGTGCTACTTTGTGCCAGGAATGTGCTACGTTGTGCCGTAAGCCGCACTTAGAAATTTCGAAAAATAAAGCGGAAATTCGATAAAAACTTTTTTAAGGCCCAACACCGCCATTCCGTCGAAATGAAAAAAAATATTTGTGCTAGATTGTGCTTGGGTTGTGCTAGCATGTGCCGCAAACCGCATTCCAATTAGATCTGTGAAAAATCGCAATTGAAAAAAAAAATGGCAACACCACCAATTTTGAAATGTTAACTTTTTTCACGTTCAATTGTGTTAAACATCTGCAAGTTTGTGTCGTAAACGATACTTCTCCGCGACATACAGTTCTCATTAAAAATGGAGAAACTCTTGACAAATGAAGCGAAATTTCACAAAATCCGTTTTTGAGGCCCACAGCCTTCATTCGTCGGAATGCATATTAAATTATTGTGTTAAACTTGTTCTAGCTTGTGCCGCATACCGCATTCCATACCGCATTTGGAAGCGTAAAAAATCGATATTGAAAAAAAAAACACCGCCTTTCGAAATCTCAACTTTTTCTCACGCCATTTATAATCAAAAGTTGTAATGTATGTGAACTTAGCCCAGAACTTTTCTAAGATCGGCTTGCGGCACAACGTCGCACATTCCTAGCACAAAGATTCTTTTTTTGGTTTTTCAAAATGGCGGTGCTAACTTTACACACATCAAATTTGATCATTTTCTACCTATTAAAAATCTATTAAAATTTGATACTGAAACGAAGGGCTTTCAGAGTCTATATTATATACGAGTAGATCAACCCATAGTCACGAATATTTTTATTGTTAATAACCATTATTATTTGGCAAGTCAATAATCGGTTATTACAAAAATGGGTATTAAGAAAAAAATGTTCTTATTAGTTAGAACGTTTTCAAAGGCTGAGCGGGCCTGAAGGATTTTTAATTAAAATTCCCCAGGTCCGATTTACCCAAGATTCGTCCTCGGATGACACGCAGTGGAAAACATATGATCGTGAGAATGTTCGCGCTGAAATTTGAACCGGGTCTGGTAATTTGTGTCGTGTATTGGCAGGTAATAAAATAACTAGTTGTTTTGACAGCTTATCTTTTATTCCAGAAGAAAAAAACCAAGATATATATGTGTTATTTTTTTCTTAAGATAAGAAGTATATCAATTCTTTTTTAAATAATAATTATTCGTTGATTAATAATTGAAAATTTACCCCCTGTTAGATTAATGGGATAATTCAATCAAACACACCAGCATTAAAGATAGTTGATTTATTCATTCCATTTAGTTTATACATTGTCATTTGTGGATAAAATTATATATCCTCCATATACAATGGACATGAATTGTTTTAAATAAGGGATAAGAAAATCACAATATGTTATAAACTGACGTGTAATTTTGTCGTTTAGAGAACAGAACAAATGATAAGGTTTAAAATAAATTCTTTTGTTTTCGAAAACAGAAATTTAAAAAAAAAATAAATATGTGCGACGAAGCCTGGTTGTGTCGGTGTTAGTATTTTAGTTCCTGTTCTAAAGGATGTAGAACGAAGGCAGTTACCCCGTTGGTCAGAGTGGGCGAAGTGGTCGGTTTTCCGAGCCTTTTTGGTTCGTTACAATCCACCACCTGGCTCCACGAATGCACGTGATCGCTACTTGCTATGGTCGGCGGTTCGCCCGGCACGAGACGAAGCAAGTGTTCACGTTTCGGAATGAGATTGAGCCTGGTTTGATTTTTAAGGTTTAACGACCAGATTTCGTCGGACTATTGTAAAATTACTAGTAATAGCTATTAATAAGGGGAGTTGAGAGTCGAAGCGACACGCAACCCAAAATATAACAAACAAACAAAAAAATGTAATTCTTGATAATAGTGTTTTACCTCCAACAATAAATATTTCTTTTAGGAGAACAACGTCAAAATGAATAGAATGATCAAATTAAATAGAGTTTTAGTCACCTGAATAATGTCCACAACCAACTGGTGCACTCGGAGGTCGCCTGTGAAGTGCCTTGGACACCAGGAGACCGTTTGACGCAGTATGTCGTTGAGGCCAAAAACGGCGTTCGTACCAGGTGAGTCGTGTTTTACGTTATTGTATAGCCTTCGAATATCGTGTGGTTTAACAACGTTACGAACCGGCGTTGGGTAATGGTACCATCGTTAATAATGTGCCATCCAAGTATGCTGGCAATTTGGCATCATGTGTTGGTTGA
The DNA here is from genome assembly GCA_963920215.1 of Nineta flava. Taxonomy (NCBI): domain Eukaryota; kingdom Metazoa; phylum Arthropoda; class Insecta; order Neuroptera; family Chrysopidae; genus Nineta; species Nineta flava. The sequence continues at coordinate 41,418,423 of OY986043.1, read as the reverse complement.
TGAAACACGAGGTCGCTCAAGTTAACTCAAACAAACACAACAACTCGTTGCTCGGCCTTCCTCTCGGTCGATTTTTTATTGGTTTTACCCAACGTGGTTGGTCGAATGATGCCTTGAATTCGATAATTCTTCGTATAACTATTAGAAGATTGCATCGAATGTTTTTTTTTGTTTTATATTTAATTCGAAATTGAAATTTCCTTTATGCTATTTTCGGAAACCGTGTCCAATAATTCTATTTTAATTTATTATTTTGTTAATTAACAATCTCGACGATGTAGTTTTCTCACTATCGTTGTGGAGAGAATGACCTGAATGAATTGTTTTTTTTGTTTGTTTGAGTCTCATGGTTGTTTTTTTCGTTTCAGATCATGGTTCGCGCCAAATTGGCCCAATAGGATGGTTTCGCGCGGTTTTTGTGATGGTTACGTTGCATATCTAGATTTATAAGCGATCACCTTGAGCTCCCCTCAGAAAGCCAGCGATATTGTTGTAAATATTATATATGGGACATTTAATATTTATTATTTTTATATGAATTTATTTTATTTATTTTTTTTGGGACTGTTGACTATGACAGTCGTTTGTTGAGTTTTTAATTTATTATTGTTTATTTATTTTTATTGTTATTTGTTTTCAACCCAATAATGTCAACGATTCTCAAATTGTTGAATAAATTTATATTTTTAAGTTTGACTTTGAATTAGGTGAATAACTAATTCCACATTGAGATTGTCTCATAGTTATGGATTTCATTACAATTATATAATCTAGGAACTGAAAATCCTCCGTTCTAATAATTGCGCTTTTAAAAAATGGGTACATATTTCTCCGCATGCAAAAAATGCATTTCTACAATCAGTACCAATTTATCACGATCAATTATTGTTTTGTTATGTTATTACGCAAACCGGTTTTAGAATATATCGAAAAATTGGTCTATATATTGCCATCTTTGTTATCAGTCAAATTCTTCTTTGTCATGCTATATAATTTAATGTGCGTGTTTGGCCGAACTAAATCCTTAGTAAACGTAGTTACTCAACAAAAATAAAATATAGTTCTGAGCGCTGTGTATTTCGGCCCGGACACACTTAGTATCTTTATCACACTTTTATTATATTATATGTTAGTCATATCATACTATAACGTATTTCTGTATATATCCAGTATAAATCCTTCGTGTATTGAAAATATTTTGTGTTTGAAAAGTAAGATATAAAATTAAAGAAAATGAATAATTTCATAAGAAATATTTTAACGGAGGAAATTCTCTACGACCCATCAGATGAAATTGTTTTGTTTTCATATGTTATACTATAAAGGATTCAAGATACTAAGTAAAATGGCGTCATAACAAAAGTTGCTTAGTATCTAAAAAGTGTCCCGACCGAAAACTAATCTCAGTATTCTTAATAGCTTACTAAGTTTACTCAGGACTTAGTTCGGTAATGCACGCCCAATGATACTCTTGTTTTGAAAACAAACCATATTTATGTTTAGGCCATGCTACAGAGATTTTTTCATGTAAAAAGTATTAGAAGAAAACAAACTGCGCCATTGTTTGGAAAATAGTTCTTTCTATATGATATTGTGAGAGGTTTTCACTCGACTTTATTATTTATAACTTTTTTATACTTTTATGCAAAAAATCGCTGTTATTTTATTTTTTTGCTTATAAAATTAAAATTATCAGAGTAATTGTTATGGTATTGGGATAGTTGAAGAGTGGGGGAGACCAGCAGACAAAGAGAAGCATGTATATAGTAATACACAGGTATAGTCATATAGTGCTGTTCTGTGTAGTGGTGTGTGTGTGTGTATATTTATGTTATAATGATGCCTGCTATGCTTCTCCTTGCCTGCTCGACTCCCCCACCCACTCTTCAACTATTCTCGCGCTCGGTCGTTTCTCGTGATGTTCAGCTTCATTTCTAATATATTTCTCAGCGCTTTAATGCAAAACCAAGATGAACATTTTGAAATACGAAAATTCTACTTTCGAAATCGTTTTTGCAAATTTAAATCAGACCACATTTGTAGCATTCTGGCCTGCTGGAAAATTGCATAGTAAAAAATTTAAATCGCCACAGATAAATACTTTGCATCGGACAGTGCCTACATTGTGCAAATATAAAGTTTACATTAATAAATAAGAATGGCCGAAGGATCTACGCTACAACTCAAAAAATAACCGAGTTATGAATTTTTGAAAAACTGCACTTTGGCCGGTTTTCCCCGATTTTCTCCGAAACAAACCGCCCGATCGAGTCGTTCGACAGCACTATACCTGTATAGTATTACTATATACATGCTTTTCCTAGCCTGCTGGTCTCCCCCACTCTTCAACTATTACGACATCATCACGATTACACTGATAGTTTTAATTTTATAAGCAAAAAACTAAAATAACAGCCATTTTTTGCATAAAATTGTTAATCAAAAAGTTATAAATAATAAAGTCAAGTGACAAACATCACACAATATCATGGAACTATTCTTCAAACAATGGCGCAGTTGGTTTTCTTCTTTTTACACAAAACACTTTTTACACAAAATGCGCACACCAAATCCCTGTATCTTGGCCTAGTTATGAAATTATTGGATATGCTAACTTCTTTTTAAAACGGTGCAAGCTAGGGAATACATTTAAATACAAAAAAAGTTCAAACAACTTTTGTTTAAGGATGTACGAGCCCTGAAGCTTCAAAAAGATTAAGGCTTGATTTTTTGTTTACATGTAGTTGAAGTGCATATAATTAAATTATAAAAGTTTCGGGAGGGGGGGGGGGTCTTGAATGTTAAAGTTCGAGTTTTAATGCATTGCTCTTATGGAGAAACCAACATTTTTACACACATTTTCATAATTTTCACTTGGAATAAAGTAAGATGAATAAAAAAATAAACAATAGTTTAAAAAAACTAAAAAAACACGCTTTTATAGCTAGCCGAACTAAAAAGTAGAAAATAATTTTTAATTAATTTTTTTTTTTTAATTCAATGTTTATATTTTGAATTAAATCATGAACACATAGTCACAAAAGTAGCGATAATTTTTCAAAATTTTATAATTGATTTATGCCTTATTCGTTCGGTTTTCGAAAAAATGCTTCGAATATAAATATGTATATATACTAACAAATTTCATTCGAAACATTATCCCAAAAACCGAATGAATAAAATAAATAAAGTTGACGCAGGAGCTGCGTCAACTTAGCGAATTTCTTTAGAATACATAAATCACTATCTAGCGGTCACAATTTTAGTTTGATCAAAATGAAATGTCGTATCTGATATGATTTTGGTATTTGCAATTTCAATTAAAAAAATAAATGGCTTAGGTCAAGGGGGAAGCGGAACATAGAGAACACAAAACGTAAAATATCTCTCCTAATATTAAAAAAATCGAAAAATGCATAAGGAGTAAAGTTGTAGAAAATCATCTTTGTTACTATTCGGTACCTGATCATTTTGTCACAAACTCTAATGTGTACAGAGATATTTAGGAATTTCGTAAATATTTCTGTCAATATTAGGGTAACAGAAAAAATGATTAGAACCAAAATTATAGTAAAATTAATTTCTCTATAACTTTACTTTTTAGACATTTTTCGATTTTTCCCACATTAGACAGATACCAAATTTTGTGTTTACCCCTACCTCTAAACCTCCTTTTCCTTTGTCAGATTTTGCCCATTAACTCGACCATTCGAATACCAAAAGTACCTCACATACCCAATTTTATTCCAATCGGATTAAAATTGTGACCGATAGAGCGATTACAGACACATATATACATGCATACATACATACATGCATTCACATTTACATATGAATTATCTTACATTTCACAAAACTCGTCATTTTTGTAACTCACTGTATAATGTATAATTTTATTAATTTATAAATAAAGATAAGTAGTATATTTTTTAAGTGTGTAAAAAAGAAACGGAAATATAAACTGAATTTATATTTTTTATTTGTATGTAGGTACGGTGTCAGTGACAGAGTGAGAATTTAAAAATTATATGTATGCTAATACATTTTAAGTGTTATATCTTACTCTTACGTTAAAAAATAAAATTAAATGTTGTATCTGTTACTACAAGAATAATCAAAATTGTGAGAGACTGATTCGGTGCAGGTCTGTACAATTTTATTGAACAGAGAGTGTACATACATACATTATATATATATATACAGTGTGTCTACTACTTAAGTTGGCTCCATATGGACAAAAAAATAAACAACTTTTGTCTCATCATTTTCCATTAACTCAATAAATTTCTCTACTCAAACATAAATATCAAACAAATGAGACATACTTTTGATAGGCGAACGAACATGTATCTACATAAATAACATCTATACTATTTTTCACACCCAGTATACGTAAATATACAAGGTATATTAAGTTTAGTCCAGACTTTGTAACGCTTGAAAATATTAATCCTAGACATAAATGCTTCACAAATGTATTCATAAAATGGCCTAATTCGGCCATTTCCATTTGTCCGTCCGTCCGTCTGTAGATACGATTACTCAAGAACGAAAAGAGATAACGAGCTGCAATTGTTTGTGTGTGTTCTAGAGCAAAAAAGTTAGGTCAAGTTCGTTAATGGGCGAAATCGGAACGTGTTTCCCCCCGCCAGGGGAAAAAATTTATATTTTGAAACCGTAAGAGATAGAAAAAAAAATTTTTCACAAAAAATCTTCTCTTCAAAATAAATAACTTTTGTTTGATAAATTTTTCCCAAAAACTGAATATTTTTTTCATAATTTGTGCTCAATAGTTTCTCGGAAACGGAAAAATATGCCCATCTTTAAAACCATAAGAGATTTTTTTAAAATATGTGACAAAAAATATCCGTTTTCCATAATAAACAACTTTTGCCTCAATCGTTTTTCCGTAAACCCATAGATTTCTCTGCTAAATGTGAATTATTTATTTATATATTTGTATCGGGATCCATAGTACGAGTATAGCATGTTATCTAACATCGGGCAGAAATCTATACGTAAATACGTATGATAGACATACATACATAAATATGGGTTCATTTGAAAAACCTCCATATACAACTGTTTTAATTACTTCTTTTAACTGTTTATACCCAGTATATGTAAATATGCAAGGTATATTAAGTTTAGTTCCGACTTTGTAACGCTTGAAAATATAAATCTTTGACATAAATGCTTGGAATGGGTGTTCATAAGATGGCCTTATTCGGCCGATTAGGCTAATCCGTCTGTCCGTGAACACGATAAATCAAAAACGAAAAGAGATAGAGAGCTGAAATTTTTTTCTTTTTTTAAAAATAAACAAAATTGTTTGAAAATTATTTTTATTAACTTCAATAGTTTTCTCATAATTTGTGTTCAAAGAGCAGATGACATAGTATTCATAGTCGAACGAAGACGGACATATGTAGATAAATAACATCTCATATACTATTGGCATACCCAGTAAAGGTATTAACAATTCGAACATTGATATACAACTCAGTATATACAGGGTATTCAAACAATTAACTCAGTTAGTTGTTACATTACTTGTTTATAATAATTTTAAAGCTATAGTTTTTAAGTAATATACTATTATCAGAAATAATATATGTTTGTCTTTTTTTTTCTTTACAAATAAATGTATATCTGTCTTATGCCCTTAAATAAAAAAAGTTACAGAGACAACTATAAATGAATCATAATTTATGCACAAAAATATGTCTTCTCATTCAAAATATTCCTAGAAATTATTTCAAAAAAAAATAAGTCTGGTAAATTAACGTCTTTAACTTTTAATAATCCCTACTAAAATTTGTGATCGATGTTTTTAAGTATTTTTGTTAAATGAACAGATAATGTATATACCCATTTGTTGAAAAAGGATATTACGATGTTACAAAGACAATCATAAATGAATTAAATACTACAAAAAAATATATATCTTCTTCTTCAAATTATCCCTAGAAATCATTTCAAATAAAATAAGTTTGGTGACATAAACTTAGTTTATATTTTCTTTTAATGTCTGTAAAAATCAATTATTTTACGTAAGTAGAAACATTAATATTACAATAGCAGCGCAGCGAGTATTGCAATACATATACGAGTACATTCGATTATCACACAGTATGAAAACTTAACTAACATGAAATACTCAACTTCTTTAAAATTTTTGAATCGGTGTATATTTTGATCTGAAACTTGTCCTAAAACTACAATCTATTCGGAATGGAGAAAAATGTAAATTTTCTGAACGGAACGGTTGGGTAGATATCCAGGAAACAAAAAAATAAACCCTATAAAAAAGGCGGCAAAGGGCGATTGCCCCAAAATGGTTTTCACAGTTGAGAGTTAACTCCTCTTACGATCCCTCAAAGTCCGATTGACGTTAAAATTATTTTAAAGCAAAACACTTAACTACTATCCTACACTAACTGATAAATTGAAGAAAAAAAATTTGGAATCTTATGATGTTGTTTTTGTTATGCAGATTATTATTCCAATGAATTAAGAAATATTTAAATATTAATAGCATTTTTAAAAGTGATGTAATAAGGTAATGATTTAACATTCGCTAATTTTTTATTATCCATAAAAAAATAATCATGAAGGTGAGGGTAGAGGTGACTCACTGCAACTAAATTTTTGATATATTCAGTTTCAAATAAACATTGTAGCGCTCATTTTTTAGATAATTTTTAGTAGCGAATTTTTTGAAAGGAAATAGAGCTATTAGTCTCGTACCAAAGTCAAAATTTCGCAAAAATTTCGTTAAATGTCCATCGATCCTACCATAGATATCAAAAATCACCGTCTCTAAAATTTATATATACAGTGTGTATATACTACTTAGCTGGCTCCATATGAAAAACTTTTTTATTATAAGGTTTACGAAAAAAAGTTATTCTTTAAAAAAATTTATGCTTTCGAAAATATCAACATTCAGCTATTCACTTTTGACATCGAATGTACAGGGTTTTGTATTGACCACTTCAATTTTAAATTAAATTATGCAAATCCTACTTGTGAAACACGATATCTGTTATCCTAATTCCTAAAAGTCCCTAGCATCAAAACTATGCGAGTTATGGCGAAAATAATGATTATGATTTAATTTCTACCACTGGGAGAACACTAAATATAATATATAAAGTAATAATATAATAATAATAAGTAATAATATAGTAATATATATAGTATATAAAAATAAATGTTTTTAAATTTATTAAAAATGAATATTTCATTTCATTTTAGTTACTTTTTGTGTTTTTACTTTTTATAAATACAGTATAACCTCAGTAAGTCGAACTTCAAGGGAGACGCCGAGAAATTCGAGTTATAGAGTTTTCGACTTCGGCGGATTTTGTAAGGAAATATTTGACTTGTAGAGGTTCAAATTCATTCTAACTAATTTTGTAAAATCAAACATTGCTGAAATCGTTATAGAGGGAAAATATGTACCGAAATGGCATGTAAGGACTCACTGATTATTTCGACCTATAGAGGGTTGAAATTCGAGTAATGGAAGTTTTGGAGCTAGAAGGGAAGAGAACAAAACATTTTTTCGAGTTTTGGAGGTTTTCAACTTATCGAAGTTCGGCTTAAAGAGGTTGTACTGTAGAATATTTCAGTAACCTGTACACACAGATTCTGTGGATTTTACACCATTTTTCTTGTTAATTTGATAACAATAAAATTTGATAATGGGTTTAAGTAATTTTTCCATCTAGTCTCTTTACTATTGAGTTGAGGATGGAATGGTCATGCATGTGAAGTAAATATACTCTGCATGGCAAACAGTCAAGCCTCGAACCTACACGTCGGTGACCCGTTTCAAAACTAATCGAAGCTATGGCATTCGCACTGGCGGAAAACCATTATCACACCGTAACCTCTTGGTATTGCAGCAGTCAGGTTTTGCGGGTGTTCAAGAGAATCGATTTGCTTGAATGGGGACCTCTATAAAAATTCCTCCCCTAATCCTAAGGTCTGGTATTGTGCCGACGGGATGCATGACTAAGGGAAGTTAGTATTAAGCGATCGCCCTGACACCGGGTCGCCTCAGGGTGTGTATAAGGCCAATTCCTATATAATTTTTTTACTCGTGGGATCAAATATGGTTGACACAATAAATAATCTCAAGTTGGAAGGAACTGGAAACAGTACATCTCCATCTACTGAAGCATTAACTGGGCCCGCAGGGACGTCACAAGGCCGACCAGCAGGGGAAGGTGAAGTTTCTTCAACGAACCTAGGATCCACATAAGTGGAACCAGGTTCCCTAACAGACACCGAAATCTCGGTGAATCTACAGACGCTACAGCTGAAAGGTAAACGTCTTGGAGGCGTACAGCGAAAGCGGTTGGTCCGGCAGAGAACAATGGCTCAACAAGCAGCTGCAGGAAGGGGTGAAATTCGAAGCTCACCCCAATCAGCAGCTGACTCCTGTCCGTCCGCAGAAACGTGGTCTGTCACACAGGCACAGAAACGGAGCAGGATGGCTGATCATGCCTTCGCTTCGGTTGCGAGAAATGTACCTCGTGCCGTCATTCGGGACGAGGCCTTGACGACCGCTTTGAAAGCTTCACCTCAGGAACATAGGGACTCGAAGTGAAACCTACGGACATTGTTTTCAGGGACGGGCTTATAAAGACAGTACGGAAATAGCCACTTGGGAGGGTGCGAGGTTGAGTGCACTCATCCCTCCTCCTCGCATCATCCTTAAGAAGATGTTCCTCTGGATCCCATAGGTGCCGGAATTTAGGGTGAAGACGGAATTATCTTGAAAAGGATAACCCGCCAAAACCAGGGTTTCAACACTAGGGATTGGAAAGTGTACGATCGGACTGAACACCCAAAGAGGTCCAGACTGGTACTCGGGGTGTCATCCCGATCGCATGCGGAACTAACCAAAAGGGGGTTTCTCCACTTTGATATGGTTCGTGCCGCCCTGTCTCAAACAAGGAAGGCGCCCAGCAGGAGTGGATAGGCACCTAAACCAGAAGCACGGTACCAGGCATAGCCAAAATCTTTTGGCAATGCCAAAGGTGTTGTTGCAGCGAAAGTTCTGGAGGGTGTAACACCGGTAACGGCCCCAACACTTAGTATGGTTGCCGTAGTTACCTTCTCCGATCTAACGAAAAAAAAAGCTGTGGCTGATGGGGCGGCGGCTGGTGCTCAGAAATCTGGGACATCTGCTATTGCTCCTTCTGCCGCACTTTCCGTAGCGGCGGACTGGTTACCATCAGACTCCGCACGTAAAGATGGGTGGAGTTCCGCAAAGAAATGGAGGAAGAAGACAAGCGGGTCTAAACCACCATCAACTCAATAAAGGTAAGCTAATTATGGTGAGTTTTATCCAAATTAACTGACATCACGGCGGAGCAGCCGCAGCAATTTTGAGCAAAAAGCTAGCTTCCGACAATATTAACATTGCTTTGGTGCAACAATCACTACATATTATAAAACAAGGTCCTCCACCGCGTCTGTCTGTCTGTTCGCTATAAACTCAAAAACTACTGCCCGATTTTCCTGCTGTTTTCACCAATGGATAGAGCGATTCTCGATGAAGGTTTTAGTATATAATTTGTCAAGTTTTTGTATACATTGGTCCTTACATATTATAAAAATGATTCATGAGGAGGGTATAGTTGTATAATTTATTGATGTATAGGTGTATAATTTATCAGTCCTTGACGGGAGAAAATATTATATTACTTGGTTATAAGGGCGTTACAAAATTTTTGAGGGCGAAGCCGCGACGGGTAATGCTAGTCATATTTATATATACATGCGAACGGCATCAGAGATCTAATTGGGTGGGGGGTTAAAGTTATTTCCGCGACCAATAATCCCAGAGCTTGCCTGGTGTACAGGGGTATTGACGCAATACCTATTCCGCACCTGTATGGTAGAGATATTGCAGTGGCCTTGGTGCAGGTTAATCTCCTGGGACTGAGCAGGTTAATCTCTTCCAATAGAGGTGGAAACTGTGGTCGAATATTGTGAGTCTCGGAGTCTGCCATTGATCCTTGGCAGTGACGCAATCTCGCACCACACGCAATGGGGCAGTTCCGGCATAAATGCTAGGGGTCGGGCTCTCCTGGAATTCATTTCGGCCTACGGTCTGGAGATTGTCAATAGAAGTATATCTCCAACCTTTATAAACAGAATTAGGTCAGAGGTCATTGACATTACTCTCTGCTCCTCGAGGCTGTTACAGTTTCTGTCAGGGTGAAGAGTTTCAAAAGAACCTTCCCTATCTGATCATAGACACATTGTTTTTAATATGCTCACCAAACCGTGTACCGTTACCTCGTATCGCAATCCCAGGCGCGCTGACTGGTATGCTTACAGACAGGAGCACTCTGGACTCCATGCCGAGGGTGCGAATAGGTTGCACACGAAGGAAGATGTAGAATCTGCGGTTGGTTTACTCAGGATGCCATGATTTCGTCGTATGAAAACAACTGTCCTGCAAGTGTTACTACCGGTTCTGTGGATGTGGCGTGGTGGAATAGAAATCTAGATAGACTACGCCGTGACACTGAGCATCCTTCAACAAAGCGAGAATGAAGCGAGAATGAATGAAAGCGAGGATTCGGACTGGCTAATCTTTAGGTAGAAGCAGCGAGAGCATAGAAGGTCAGTGAAAAATTCAAAAAAAGACTCCTGGAGAGAGCTTTGTGGCAACATTAACATGATGCCCGCTCTCTTTAGAGAGCAAAAGGTATTATCAACGGATAATACTGCAATGCCGACTTGTCTCGAACTAGCAGGTCAATCACTTACAGTGTCTGAGACCATCACGCATCTACTCTCCACGCATTTCCGTGGCTTTACCATGGGAGAAATGAGCGATCAGAGGTGTGATGGTAGAAGGGCAAACAGGGAGGAGTGGGCCACGGAAAAACGCATCGTAAGCATTACAAAAGTGAGATGGGCTGTGGCTAGATTTGCTCCTTACAAGTCTCCGGGTACTGACGGCATCTTCCTTGCACTGCTACAACAGGGCTTGGATATAATTATTGGAAGGCTCAAGGAGATCTTTAAAACATGAATAGCTTTGGGCTACATTCCCAGGAAATGAGAAGAATCCCGCGCGGTCTATTCATTCCTAAACTTGGACGCCCAAGCTTGGACGCAAAAGACTTCAGGCCGACAAGCCTGATGTCATTCTTGCTCAAAACTCTTGAGCGGCTAATAGACAAGCATATTCGAGATACGTGTCTTGTAGAGAGACTGCTATCAGAGTGCTAGTTTTCTTACCAAGCCGTCCTTTCTGTGGATGCTGCACTTCATCGACTAGTAGGGTCTTCCTAAACTCAGGAGTTGCAGACAGTGGCACTGTAGGACAAACACAGGCCATCTCAGTATAATGAGCAGGTTGGAGACGGTGACTCCAACTGTGACTTGTGGAAATGGCACAGGATTCCACTGTTCCGATTTATCGTTTTGACCGCAATTTTAGGGTAATCGTTCCCTCCCGTGAGGAATGGGATGTACTTAACTTTATGGACCTAGAATAAAGGAATCGATTCCTCTTGGTCAATATGCGACGGTTTTTCAATCAGAAATCTTCGCCATGCTGAGAGATGCCCAGATTTATAACACGAAAGGCTACAGTAGGGCACATATCAGCAACTTCTCAGATAGCCAGGCAGCACTTCGGGCCCTTGAGGCGTCAAGATTCCAATCGAGGATAGTCTATGAATTCTCCGAGGAGCTGAACCACCTGGCACTGAGTAACACAATCAGGCTGATCTGGGTACCGGATCACTCTGGCGTTAAGGGGAATGAAGTAGCGGACTCGTTGGCACGAGACGGCCCCTTTCACCTGAGCCTATCATTCCCATAGCAAAATGCTCCGCAATTTACCGAATCAAGAGGTGGCTACGACGAGTTTATCTCGATTACTTGGACTTAGCACCGGGCATTCGACAGGCCAAATTGTGCATAAGCACAACTAGGCCATCCGACTGTGCTCGGTTGAAACTCAATAGAACGCAGTTGAGAAGGGTGGTGGGCTCTTGACAGGACATTGTCGATTGAACTACCACCTTCATAGCTTGGGGATCTCTGATGATCCCACTTGTAAAGCCTGTATGGAGGACGATGAAACCTCCAGACATGTTGTACCTGCAGAAGTCTGCAGGGTGTCATTATAGAATGTTTGGGTCCGAAACTTTGGATCCATCAATCCTGGGAGCAATCCCGGCGGAGAAGTTGTGTGCCTTCTTTGTGGCTTCTGGCCTCGACAGAATACTATAGCTTCATCTACTTAAAATAGCACCTCTTACCCGGAGACGTCTCGTCTTCGGGTGACAGGTTGTTCTCAAAGAGGGAGCAGAGAACCACTTGGTCTAGGTGCTATGGACCCGTTTGTGGTACTCTTCTTTCTAATTATTATTACTATTGAGATTGGCCACCGTCTTACATGATATTTTCATGAAAAATTTCAAATTAGATAGCATGGAACCCGATATAATGATTAACTGATTGAGATGTAACAATCCATTGAAAAGACCTATACAATTTTTTTTTTTTTTGTAATCAACAATGGTACAAATTCAATTTAAATTAAGGTATTGTAACGACATAACCTGTATACGTACTTGGTACTTTTAATTAAACCTATGAATAACAATTTTAACAATTTACAATTTATTGGATTTCAACAATGAAGATAATAACAATCCAGTAATGATAACAGTATATGTGATAATGAACAAAAACAATATTTGCGTTTATAATACAACAATATAACTAGTTATCTTTATCGTATCACATGTAAAATACAATTAATTCTCATTCATCCGTCCGATTCCCTTATATACCCAATAGATTTTTCTAGAGCATCATTCTCGAATGTACCAAATTTTGTTACAGTATTATTTATAAGGTAGTCCTATGAGCTATTCTCAGATTTTGAGTAAACTTTATAGAAAGTTGTAAAATATTCTTACAAATACCCATGTAAATTTTTAGAACATGTAGTTAGTTATTTTTTAAGAAATTAATAAAAAAAATATAAATGACAAAATAACATACGTTTTTATGGTGAATTTTCAAATTGGAAATCGAAATAAACAAAGAATTTCGGCTCAGATTTTTGCGGAAAACTTTGCATCGATACTTTGATAATCTATCCATGTTTAATTAAAAAGAAAATTTCCAGTTTTTTGCTACAAATAATGAAAAAATATGTTTCTTGTGGAAAAAACCGATAGGTGAAAAGATTTAACATTACTCGGCATGAACACGTTTATTTATACAAATATATAACGGGCATGATTCTCTAACACAAATAAAACCGTTTGCTGCGTGGTCAATGTTTTTTTAATAGAGAATGAAGAAAAAGAGAAGAATATATGTTTGTCCTTTTTATTTTAAGAACTTCCTTAAATGGATTATTTTAAGCTCTATCACTATTTAGTATACAATAAATGCTAACATCACTAGTGTTACCAAATCTTTACGTTTTAGACCGGAGACTCCGGAAAAATTAAATTTTCTCTGGACTCCAGATTAGAAAAATAAAATCTACGGATTTTGCATTCTTATGAAAAGAATGTGTGATTCTTATTCTTTAAGAAGAAATTATAACAAGTATCAGTTATGTGTAAGTATTCAAATAATGCATCTATAAAACTTAACGTAAGTAATTAAGTTAATTTCAGTTTTACATAAAATTAAAAAATGAATAAATTAATAAATAGCTAATTAGTTTGTCTGATTTTTGTAAATATCCTTATCGAATGAGATTTTTTTTAGTAATTACGCACGTCAGTAAATATCTCCGGACTGATGAGGTCAATCTTCGGATTTTCTAAAATTGGTAACCCTAAACATCACATACGAGGATTTTTATTTCCTACAAAATTGCTCTCAATAACATTTCAATAAACAGAACGGTTGGGGAGATATCAAACAAATAAAGATTCTCACTCCTAAAAAATTCGAGCGGAGGCTGTTGTCCCAAAGTGGTTTTCGCAGTTGAGGATTAATCCCTTTAACGATCCTACAAGGTTCGATCGAAACCCTAACTTCCCTGAAGAAATATACAGACAGGTATAATCAAAAACTTGAATCATCTAAACTATAACGAAATAGTCAGCCGCTTAAAAATTTGATTTTCAAAACCTTCACGGTCATTTATTATATCATTTATATAATTTTCTCGAATATACGATGTCAATATACTGTATCCGACTAAAAATATTTCAAAAACTATAATTCTTGAAAATGAAGTTGAAAGTTTGCATGGGGCAGATAGATCTTATCTCGAAAGAAGATAAGAACACAATAAATATATCCTACAGAAATAGTAAGAGCTATTCCTTATTCAAATAATCTTTAAGAAATGTTAAAAAAGTTGTAAGGCTTAAAATTATAGAAAACGATGTGAGGTTATTAAAAAAGTTGGAATTATCTATGAAAATCGAAATTAAATACATTTAAAAAACATGTATTATCTTTTTTCAATATTAGACCAAAAATATGTCAGTATTCTTTGAAACTCCATGTTAAAAATTCTCATCTGAAGAAGTTTATCTAACTCTAATATACTTTTATATAAAATGTTAAAGGAATAAGGCAACTATTCGGGTATGGCATTTACTTTTTTTTTGTAAAGTCGACTCCAAAAAATGCGTTTTTTTTTTAAATTTCATAGTTAATTTGGACCGAATGCATTCGATTTTCGAAAAAATGTTTAGAACAAAAGTTGTTAGTATTTTTATAACGAACAGGTTTTATTTGAGAAATTTTTTCGAAAATCAAATGGATTTGGCATAAATCGACTATAAAAATTTTAAAACGAAGTGCTACCTTAACAGTTGGTAAGTACCATCTAGTGATATATAATTTAACAATCTTTGTGTTCTCTACTTTTATTTTGATGCAGTAGGAGATCTCAAAGCATATAAATCCGATAAAATTTTATGTCCTTTGAAAGTAACAATTTATTATTTAATGTGCTCTTATTCCTTCACCCCATATCCAACAGCTTATTTTCTTTCGAAAACAGTAAGATATTTAAGTATTCAAATATTAATAACAATCCGAAAAAAAACATGTGCCCAATTTGAATGTGTCTAATATATTGTACAGAAACATTTTTTCAAAATTTCGATCAAAATTATTCTGTTCTAAAGTACTAAAAAGATATATAAATACAAAGCTTGATTAATTCGACTATTACTCACGTAGATTATGTAGCCTATTTTTCATTGTATTTATGGAATTCGCCGAATAATTATTTTACTTTAAATAGAATCAATATTGCATTACCCAAAATATTTAAATAATTATTTTATGCAATATAAAATAGGTTATTTATTATATACAATACATACCTACAACGTTTTATGCTAATAATACAGAATTCAATCGTCTACATAAATGTTTTCGGAAAATATTTTCGTCATGAAAAAAATTCTTCCAAATTAAACTAACAGCTGCACAAATACCTACATATATTGTTATTATGGAATATACTAAAACTCTTTTCAGATAAGTGATTAATTTCAAATTGCCCGTATAAATTCATTTTCATCATAAAATTTCAGATATTTCGATGAAAGAAAAAACAACAAATTTGTAGTTATTTATAACAACAACAAAATTGTTCGTTAGATTAGGGACCTTGACATTCATACTTTCTTCCCATAAACTAAATATAAAAATAACAGTTAAGCACAATAAATAACCCAAAAATTATTCATACAATACTCCAGATTAATTTCATTTTCAATAATACAACATTACCCATCTTTTATTAAAAAAGATGGGTAATTGACCATTTTACAACATGTAATATGGTAGAATGAAAAGGCGTCAAGCTCAACCCCCGCCCCAAAAAGGAATCATAACCTAATAAGCAAATTGGGATTGAAATATTCCGAAATTTATATGAGACGCCAAAACTTATGAAGTATTAATTTTTTTTATACATTTTTAAAATAATTTCATTAATTAATATAAATATATTAACCGGAAAAATATAATTACTTAATAAATAATCATAACTTTTTTTGCTGTTTATATTAATTTTAACACAATAGGTTTAAAACTCATTTATGTGAGCGTTTTTATATGCTAATTAATTATGTAATAATTAGTGCACACAAAAAAAATGTATTGCAAATATAAGGGCCGTACTATTGATTTTCTTATATAGTTTATAACCAAAAAAAATATCATGAGGTTTAAGAAATATTACTTACCGGCTTAAATATAAGATAGTGATACACTTCTCACACTAAAACATCACACAAAACTATAATAAATATTTAAATCAATCACTGATTTCACACATAAATACTAATTTAATGACTAGAAATACAAATATCATTGCAATTTTTTGTAATTTTCAAATTCTGACTTTAGCCATTTCAGCCATGATACTTTTCAGACTTTAAAATCAATATTTAATAGTTGAAGCACGACACGACAGAGGTTAGCACATCATGAGCTCATTTCTCACTTCGTAAAGTATTCTAACAGACGCTCCTTCTCTATCTAATCAATATTATAGCCCTTCACACCTTTATTTTTTTTATTTTATAAATTTTGTAAACCAGCAAAACAAATTTATTTGAACAATAAAATTATATTTTATTTGTTATTAAATATAATATTTATATTGTTACAGTAATATATAACTTACTTTTAACGAATATGATATTATAATGTGATATGTAATATACTCAATAGTTATAGTACATGTACCAATATAGTAAACATAGAAATATTTCAGTGTGCATGGTTGATTCAACATATTGTAATATGTCTGGGAAACACGTGCATTTTTTACTTACAACGTACGTTATTTTTCATGTGCTATTAAACAGTCAACTGCCAGTGTTGCCAGACCCGATTTCTTAAAAAGCGGTAGATTAAGAAAAAAAAGCGGTAGATTCAAAAAGTTGTATTTTGTATATAGAATATATATATTATTTTACCATTTACATGCATAAAAAACTTAGTCTGTTTGAAAACTGTTAACATGTACGTCTGTTACTGTAACGTACGACAAGCTCATGACAAAATCAGTAATTACAGACCCATATTCCATTCTAAAATTTAGACACACTTTCATGGCAAAATCAGTAATTACAGAACCATATTCCATTATTTCAAATAATGGTATATGGTCAGTAATTACTGATTTTGTACTTGTACGACTGGGAGATTTTAACTAATCATTATAAAAAATTGAAAAAATGACACAAATTCAAAAATTTTTTTATTTACTCACAAAATTTCTAAAAAACGGGAGATTAAGAAAAAAAATTGTAGAACGGTAGAAATACTAAAAAAACGGTAGATCTACCGTTAAACGGGAGATCTGGCAACAGTGTAAACTGCTATACACATTATATAGATGGACTAAAATTTGCGTTCAACTTTAATTTTTATTAATTAAACTGTTTCATTTGGCATTCTACACGTATTTTGAACGCGACATGTATCTACTATTGAATTGAGGCAACTTAAAGACGCGTTATTCGGTATATTCTTTTCGAGGAGTCTCGGAATATTTAAGGCATACAAAATAATACTAATGAGAATTCAATTTTCGATAAAATCGTCATATATGCGAAAACCTGATTTTGTTTCTATAATAGAGATGAAACGGATAGCTTTTTTGCCGAAAACTAGTTATCCGGCCACCGTATAAGACGGGTAGCTGGATATTCGAATGATCATGGCCATTGTCATATCGTAAAGTATAGATTTGAGCGAGCCCAAGGAGGTAGATAGGACGAATTCGGATGACTTCGGGCCCGTCGTTCATGGTTAAAGCTCCTGTTAAAAGAAGTAGAGGTGAAGAGACAGAATCAACTGTGACTCCTGAAGCTCTCGACACGCTCTGAAATTGCTTAAAGAGGTTGAAAATGAACCTCTCCAAGGCATAGTAGGACCTTGTCGTTGGTGGAGAGGCTCGAGTGCATCGATGAAGGGCTATGCCATGCCGGCGGTAACTATGTTACCGGCAGGAATACCCATGCCGGACAGGATAGCCTCGAGAAGCTCGACCAAGAAACTATGCAAACCCAAGCTACGGTGCAAGGCATTGTGCCTACAGAACTAGCCGAAGGCTAGGGCAGCAGGGTTAAATGCTGTCATAAATAATCCCCTTGGAGTAACTGGCGAGCTCCATTGTATAAATGTCCTCCCCATCAAGGGACCGATGGGGTAGTAGACGGCCCGATATACTCGTGGGACCAAAATGGAAACCATTTGTAAAAATATAAACTGTGGGCTCAAATCCCCCAAAAAGTGAGTCAGCCGAGGCTGCGCAAGCTAACCTCGCCGAGACACAAAAAACTGCAGGTGCACCCAGCCCAGCAGAAAATCTGGACGATAAATTCTAGAATCTTTTCCTGAAAGAGGAAATAATAAAATTTCTCGAGTGTAGCTTGGAGAAGAGCAGCAGTAGAGAAAGTCACGGCTGAGGGGAAACCGACTCCTAATAATAAAAATAAAATCATGCTGCCCTGGTTCTAAAATACTGACATCTGTGGGGGCCAACTTCGGTAATCAACCACAAAGATGTGCATTGCACTGCGAGGGTATCGTGAGAGCCAACGACCTCTTGGCTCACTGGCCAAGAGGTCATTGAGGATCCACAGTATCGGGGCTGTAACCTGGAAAGGGGGCCCTTGTTGTGCAGTGCATAGCCTCAAGTGTGGCGAGGAGGAGGAAACATCCAGCCACATTATCTTTCACTGCGAATCTCTCGGTTACAGCAGATATAAGATATTCGGTGCATCTCACCCCGAATATATGAACCTTCAGGAAGACCTGATCAGCAAACACTTGGCTGTTGCCAAGATATGGGAGAAGCGAATCTCGTCAGACTGAAGTAGAAGGGGGAGCACCAGGATATATCTACCTATCTACCTTGAAACTGAAAATATAACAATAGCCAGTGTCTCGATCAAGATAAAAAAGCGATTGCAAGCAAAATTAACTTTTATTTGAAGACAGTTCGAATCGATCGCAATTTGGTGGCCTGTTAGTGCGACCCAGTTTCCGAACTTGAATAAGTTTATCTTTCAGCTCCTTGCAGTAATGTATACAGCGAAAGACTTTTCTCTGAAGATTGCCTTGTTTAAGAAGACAAACGAAATCGCTTATTACCTCTTAATGCAGAAAAATTGGTGATCATTCATCATAATTTGCCCCTAGTTCGGTACGAGTACTATTTTTGTTTTTGGTTAAAAAGAATAATAGACGTCGTTTTGATTTGAAGATATAGATGTTTTATTTATGTTACGTATATGTAAAATGTATAAAATCAATTTTATGAAATTTTCGAAATTTTTTGAAAAACCAGTAATTGCCGGATATTGACCAACTATCCGGTAATTGTCCGAATAGGCCGGTTACCAGATAGTAGCCGGATACCGGTTATTCGTTTCATCTCTATTCTATACACTTAACTTCTTCGTTACCAGAAATCAATGCATCAAATTTGCATTTTTTCTACTTTTTTTTTTCGAAAATTCCAGAAATGCTCGGATGTATTTTCACAATTCGGTATGATTACAGATTAAGCTTACATTAGTACATACGGGTCACCATTTACGTCCCATTAGAAATACACTTTAGCAAAGGAGTACACATAGCACATCTGACCCAGTGAATACGTACATAGCTGGATGCAGATACCATCAGACGCCTTCTGTTTCAAATTGAAGGCTGAGCTAGCATATAAAGATTATTAAAATAATCAAAGAGAACTCTTGGTTTTTTGAAATTAAATTTCAAATTTTGCCCCAATTCCTAGAACAATTATTTGTATTTTATAAATAAGTATTTCGACTACAAGGTAGTCGAATTAGCTACTCGTAACTATCTCTGGAATATGGAGCCAGAGATATGTTGCTCGTTGCTAATTTGGTGCGTGTCTCACAATAATATTAAAAAAGTTTTGTCCTTTATATGATCTGACTGAAGTAGTACCTGAAGGATTATTTGAGTTGACTGTCCAATTAAGAGATTAAGTGTGTGATGCCGTGTTTGTTTTAGATATTCAACTATTTCGTCTGTGGGTATTCCTTTATTTGTTAGCCATTTAATTGCAAAACGTTTTAACGTATCCTTAACTATTCTGTCTAAAAAGTTATAAGACCAACATTTTCTATTTAAATTAAAGTTAATTTTTTTCATAGAAAATAATAGTTTTCTCAGAAATTTTATCATAGACAAGCCAAGTCAGCCACCGTTACCAATACATATCTACCTCCTCTCAAGGTCATTTGATTGGGCTATTTGAAAATTAATATTTTTTAGTGGTATTAAAATCTACTATAATTTTTACATTTTTTTTTTTTTAAATAAACATTTCACGTATAAGTGTTGATGAAAGTCTTCAATCGATTGATTTACTAAGCAAGCACAATATTATTTTTTTATGTAAGTTTTTAGTAATATTAAAATAATAAAAGGGCTTCTACTTTAATGCAATTTTACATGTAACTTAGTTCACTTGTGAAATCTCATTTCTTGTTGTTGGTATAGTTTGACCATGTGACTGATGCATAAAAAACATTAATTCAGAACTCTGTTTTTCATTAATATTGGTCTAAGATCCGACACTGAAAACCTTCCCTCATCTGTTAATTGATTGAAATATTATTGAAAACGCTTATTGCAATATAAACAATTTGGCAATGTAATGTCTGCCAGGGTAGTTCTGCTGCAATTAACATTAATTAATTAAAAATTGATTTTTTTATAATTAAATCCCTCACGTGTTAATTGAATTTTGCTTGTTAAATAACATAGTATACGATACGACAAATCTTGTAATAGCTGGCAGCGCTGCTTATTACTGCTACGGTTACCTGCAGCCAGGTGTTCAAACTTAAAGTAAACTTAGGTTACTTCCCTCATATGTTAATTGAAATTTTTTTAGCTAATTTAAAAGTTCAGAATAATTAGAATACATCCATAACTGGCAGCCGTCTTAAAATCCATTACAATCAAGTGCAGCCTATATAAGAAAAATTAAAAAAAATAGAAATTATAAAAAAAATACCTTGTAGAGAGAGAGAGACTATTGCATTATTACACGAAACAAACAAGGAAAGTATATGATTCATGCATTTCTAAGTGTATTTATACTAATAGTACCCACTACTATATTTTATCTATGACTAATAGTGGATTGTGTAGAGTTCATGATAAACGGAATACATAATTCACATTCATGATTCACATTCGCATGATCATATACTTTCCTTGTTTGTTTCGTGTAATAATGCAATAGTCTCTCTCTCTCTACAAGGTATTTTTTTTATAATTTCTATTTTTTTTAATTTTTCTTATATAGGCTGCACTTGATTGTAATGGATTTTAAGACGGCTGCCAGTTATGAATGTATTCTAATTATTCTGAACTTTTAAATTAGCTAAAAAAATTTCAATTAACATATGAGGGAAGTAACCTAAGTTTACTTTAAGTTTGAACACCTGGCTGCAGGTAACCGTAGCAGTAATAAGCAGCGCTGCCAGCTATTACAAGATTTGTCGTATCGTATACTATGTTATTTAACAAGCAAAATTCAATTAACACGTGAGGGATTTAATTATAAAAAAATCAAATTTTTAATTAATTAATTAATGTTAATTGCAGCAGAACTACCCTGGCAGACATTACATTGCCAAATTGTTTATACTGCAATAAGCGTTTTCAATAATATTTCAATCAATTAACAGATGAGGGAAGGTTTTCACTAATGCCGGATCTTAGACCATATTTATCATTTGTGTAAAATTTGACGTTAGGTTGACAAAGAAACAAATAATATATCAGTATGAATTAGCTACTCGTAACTATCTCTGAAATGTGGAGTCAGAGATTTGTTGCTCTGACGAAGATACGTTAAAACGTTTTGCATATAAATTACATGAAAATTAATTTTCTATAAATAAAGTTATGAGTTCAAATGTCATTGAATTAACAGTTTTATTGATACAGTCGAATTTATGAAATAAAAGGCGGATGAAACATAGAAAAATGTCGGCTGTCTTGACGAAGCGTAGAATAATGTTGAACTAAATATTTTTTTAACATTTTTTTTGTTTCTATATTTTTTTAAATGAAACTTTTTATGCCTGGGAGTTAAAAAATCTGTTACACTATCTGTCTTTTTTGTATTCATTGTATTTTTGTAACTCTGTTAATATATTTAAAAGTCGTGTCTTTTAAATTTTGATATTACTGTTCAGTAAAGTTTAGGGTTGCCACTTCTGGCCAAATTATGAAAAGTCGGGAGATCAACATTTATTATGTCGATCTTGTCTGGAGATCGGTAGGTCCATATATTATTTAGTAAACTGGGCAGTGGAGGATTCACCGAGTAGGCAAGATAGGTAGCTGCCTAGGGGGGCAAATTTTGATCGTTTATTTACTAAATATACTGCTACTTGGATGATCAAAAATATAATTTTTCATTTGAAAGCGTATAAGCCTGATACATTTTCGAATAAATAAAAATGACATTTATTTTGTTAAAATATTATCTTTTTTTGTGTCAATATGTCGAAAAAAGATGATATAACATAACTATATAAAGATAACAAAGAACTACCAATATGGGACAAAAATAGCAAATTTACAATAAATCAATTCTCTTTAATAACGATTGGCGTCAAGCGAAAAAGTTGATATCCTTCAACTTCAAACGTTTTCGGCGATGGCTTCAAAACTGGTCAAGTGACCAGCCACGTGGCCAGCAAGAAAATGTCTCTTAAAGAGGACGTCAATTTTGCAGCTGCCTAGGGTGGCGAATTGTCTTAATCTGCCTCTGAATTTAGGCTATAATTTAAATAATACTTACATTTTCTTAACATTATTATTCCAACATATTTTCTTGTATACTTTAACGTCACAATACTATACCAATATCAATCTGCAGTACGATGACGAAGACATCTACGAAGACAACTATGAAAGATCAAGCATATAATATAGAGTATAGACTAACAAGTCATTGATTTAATTAACACAAATATTAAAAAATTGGTAAGTATTGTGACGTTTAAGTATTCACAAGAATAATATGTTGGAATAATAAGTTAGTCATTGACAAGCTAATCAAGCGTGGTGTAACGGTTAGCGCACTGGGCGGGATATACTGAGAACCGGGGCTCGTTTCCTGGCGAATTAAAGAGTTATTTGTTCATATTAATATTAATTAGTAACAATATTATTATTGTTATTTTTTAAATTTAGATTCATATTTAGAATTGTTTGTGCACAATATATTTATTTTGGTTAGTAAAATTTTTTTTCACTGAACTCGGGAACTCGGGAGATTTACCTTTGAAATCGGGATTCGGGAGAAACTGTACGGTTTGGCAACCCTAGTAAAGTTACATAAAATGTGTAATTATTATAAGCTTTTATTTAATTTGCAATGTTTGTGATGTCCATTAAGCCAGCAGAGTAACCTGAGCAGAAAAAAATGATAACAGTCTCATAATTAGACGCTAATTAAATGCCCTAATTAAAAATTAAATGCTCTTTGTTGTGGTGCGTTACCGCATGCTCTGCTAGCTTAATGTTAAGCTAGCAAAGCAACATTTTAAAAATCAAGTAATTATATTGTTTTTGATCTCAAATTATTAAGCTATTTAAATGCTAATTAAATTCTCTAAAAAAAACTTTAATGATCTTTATTGTACTGTGTAACCGCATGCTGTGCTAGCTTAAGGTTGACCTGACTAATTAACACTGAATTGTTCTTTGTTTTAGAGAGACAAATAAATCCCCTCTCCTAGATAAATCCCATTCAATGTGCCCATGAATTCAATGAGTGGGTATCAACATATTTTAACTTTACTGGGTACTTTGAAAAATTGGTTCCTGGACACCTCAAATGAGGCCGTTCCAAATATGAGCTTTTAATATTAATATATAAATCATCCTCATCGCAGTTTTCCATTTCCACTTCAGTCACATGGGCAAAATTTTATGTCTTAAAATAGGTAGGAAAATGTAGCTAAAACTGATAGGAGATCCCAATACATATTTTTAGGGTGAATTAAACGATCCACAAATTGGGTTCCGTACTCTTTTGTCACTAACCCACTTAGTTAAAAGATATTAGAGGGGAAACTTTGAGGAATAAAATTTTTTTTTACTTCTAAATTCTATTAGAAAATTTAGAATTTAGCATTAGAAAAAGAGTAAGAGACATATTTCCTTAGAAAATTAGCTGATTTACAAAAAGGGTCTCTTTTGTTAAAGCCATTAAAAGATAATCGCAAACAAAGTTAAATTCATACCGATTTTAACCTCTTTTTAAAACCCTATATATAATTTTTCAGTTGAATTTAGATTCAATTAGTTTTTAAGCGCTTACAATTACAGATTCAACAAAAGAGCCCATTTTTATAAATCCAATAATTTCTTCCATGCATCTAGATTAGTCATTTTCTAATGCTTACCATTCAGCGAGGTATAAAATTTAGAAGCATAAACCATTGCTTTTTTTAATTCTGCATTAAGTTTGAGTTCCAATGTCATTTGAATAAAATGAGTAAATGAAAAAAGTGTATGAAACCTCTTTTATAGATCATTTAATTTCCTATAAAATAATGTATCGTTTTTTTTTTTTTTTTATCAATGAGTTATAAAATTAAGAAGAAACAAAATGTTTTTTTTATATTTTCTTCAAATTTTGATCTACGGAATCATTTCAATGGTTGGGTAAATGAAAACGTGTAAGAGATCATTTTTGGAGTGAAAGAGACCTACAAAAATATGTATTTTGCGCATGTGACTGAACTGAAAATGGAAAACTGCAATGAGGATGATTTTTATATCATATTATTAAGAACTCAAATTTAGAACGGTCTCATTTGAGGTGCCCAGGAACCAATTTTTCAAGTACCCAGTAAAAATTAAATATGTCGATACCCACTCATTGAATGCCCATGCATTGAATGGGATTTATCTAGGAGAGGGGGTTTATTTGTCCCTCTAAAACAAAGAACAATTTATTGTTAATTAGCTAAATTTAATTATCTAGCATTTAATTATCTAAAGCACAGTACGATCATTGCATAGTTACTTTTTTTAATTTTAAAGCATTGTTCTGCTAGATCAACCTTCAGCTAGCAGAGCATATGGTTACACAGTACAACAAAGAGCAATTAATTTTTTATTAGAGCATTTAATTACCATTTAATTAGCTTAATAATTTGATGTTAAGTACAATACAACCAATTGATTTTTTAAATATGACTCTGCTGATTAAGCTAGCAGAGCATGCGGTTACACAGTAAAACAAAGAGCATTAAATTTTTTTAGAGCATTTAATTAGCTTAATAATTTGATTTTAAACACAATATAATTATTTGATTTTTTAAATACTGCTCTGCTAGCTTAACATTAAGCTAGCAGAGCTTGCGGTTACACGATATAACAAAAAGCAGTTAATATTTATTTAGGGCATTTAATTAGCTTAATAATTTGATATAAAATACAATATAAATAATAGATTTCTAAAAATTGCTCTGCTGGTTAAGCTAGCAGAGCATGCGTTTACACAGTACAACAAAGAGCATTAAATTTTTTTTAGAGCATTTATTTAGCATTTAAATAGCTTAATAATTTGAGATCAAAAACAATATAATTACTTGATTGTTAAAATGTTGCTCTGCTGGCTTAACATTAAAGTAGCAGAGCATGCGGCTACACGATACAACAAAGAGCAGTGAATTTTTAATTAGGGCATTAAATTAGCATTTAATTTGCTTAATAATTGATATTAAAAACAATATAATTAATTGATTTTTTAAACATGGCTCTGCTGGTAAAGCTAGCAGAGCATGCGCTTACACAGTACAACAATGAGCATGAAATTTTTTTAGAGCATTTAATTAGCATTTAATTATCGTCAAATTATGAGACTATTATCATTTGTTTTTGCTCAGGTTGCTCTGCTGGCTTAATGGACTTATGTTTGTGTGTTAGTATGTTTGTTTAGGTCAAATCTTGCAAGCTGAATTAGAACCACTTTCTCTATCCTACGGAGTTGAATTTTTACATGTTGGTTCAGTTCCGATGGCAATGCATTTTTATGGTAAGCATTACCTGAATTAACAAGGGGAAAGAGGGTTTAGAGGGAAGGGGGAACATAAAATTTGGTATATCGCTCTTAATATTGAAAACTAAAACGAAAAACACATAAGAAGTAAAGTTCTGGAAAATTAGTTTTACTATAATTATATTTCTTATCAATTTTCTGTTTCTCTAATATTTACAGAGATATTGACGGTTTAAGATTAAATATTGAAATCCTAAATTACTCTGTACATATTCGAGTTGTAGAAAAAATGATGTGGTAATGAATTGTAGCAAACATGATTTTCTAGTAAAAATAATGTGTGCAGTCGGGAACCACCGTCAGCAACGAAGTTTGTTACGCCTTTTCTTCAACTCCGAATGTAATTTGAAATACATTCTAGAAACTTTTATTATTCACGTCTAGATAGATTGAAAAATTGTAGCGGCTGCCCTGGACGGGCTACACTTCGACCATTAGGTCCATTGTGATGCCTAAGGATGGGAAGATGTGAGTGGAGTGGAAGGGATTTTTGTGTGTAGACTAGGAATTGGTAGCATGTGCGGCTGCAGCCGACTCTGATAGGAACTATGCCGATATTCATCTCGTATTCGTGAAGGAAACTGCAGAAAACCTTCACAAGCATAGCAGGTTACTTCGTTCTTGTTCATACGCCGACAGTTTAGTCTATTAACCACCCCTTTTTTTTCTTAATAATTGACAAACTGTCGATGTAGGAATTCAAACCCATAACCTCCCAGCTCCAGGTATAACTCCTCAGACATACGCCTTAGACCGATCACCCACTTGGGCGTTATTTATTCACGTCTAACCTAACCAACTCATCTCATTAAATTAAAATGGGCGTGCAGCACCGTACACGTGAAACTTCTTAAAAATAGCCAAAATACAACGATATATAACGATTTACAGTGTGCTACTATATTTTATAGTTTCTATGGAAACGACAATAAAAATTGACATTTGAAAATTGAAACAAAGTTTTAATAAAATAATTTTATAATTATTTTTTAGAATTATTTTTTCTCTGGAAATAATAATCAAAATTTTAATAAAATTTTTAATTTTCTTAATGCTAGAACAGCAATGAGAGAATTTTGGACAAAAGGATGCATTTTTACAAGCTTTTATTTAACTTGCAATGTTTGTATGTTAGTATGTTTGTGTAGGTAAAATCTTGCAAGCTAAATTAGAACCACTTCCTCGTATCCTGCGGAATTGAATTTTTATATGTTGGTTCAGTTCCGATAACAATGCATTTTTATGGTAAGCATTACCTGAATCAACAAGGTGAAAGGGGGTTTAGACGGAAGGGGGAACACAAAATTTGGTATATCTCTCTTAGTATTGAAAAAAACGAAAAACACATAAGTCAAGTTGTAGAAAATTAGTTTGACTATAATTATATTTCTTGGATCGACAAGGGATCGACCTGGATCGACAAGGGGAAAGGGAGGTTTAAAGGGGTTGGGAAACACAAAATTTGGTATATCTCTCTTATTGGGAAAAACACATAAAAAGTAAAGTTAGTTTTACTATGATTAAGTTTCTTATCATTTTTCTGTTTCTCTAATATTTACAGAGATATTGACGGTTTAAGATTGAAAATTTAAATCCAAAATATCTCTGTACACATTCGAGTTGTAGAAAAAATGATAAGATAATGAATTGTTGCAAACATGATTTTCTACAACTTAACTCCTTTCACGTTTTTCATTTTTTTCATTTTGCTTTCATTTAACTTGCAATATCTGTATGTTAGTTTGTTTCGATCAAAAATTGTAAGGTGAATTAGAACCACTTCCTCTTATTCTACGGAGTTGAATTTTTACATGTTGGTTCAGTTCTGATGGCAATGCATTTTTGTGGTAAAAGAATAAAAATGGAAAATCTAATTTTTTTAAATTTTCCAACGGAGATCTTTTTAAAGTCCTTCAAAGAATAGCCTCCCAGAAATAAAAAATTTTTAAGACTTTTATTTTAAAAATTATCCGAGCTATCCAGGGCTATCCAATTTTTTAATTAATAAAAGCATAGTTAAGGGTTAAATTGGGGTAAAAAATTTTTGCCGACGGATTATTGTTTGTTTAAGTATCTATAATATTCATATTTAATGGGTTAAAAAATTGTGTTCAAATGTCGGAATCAAGTGGAGCCGAATCACCCGTTATAAGCCCTATATTGATCTCTCAATTAAAATTATAAATATTAGTGGTACAGTTCCAAGAGATAGAAATTTTCTGCCCTTTAAGAATCTTTTTTTCGATTTTCGATATCTGCAATAGTGTCTGAGATATTTGCTAAAAACAATCCCCATCTTTTTTTCAATGAGCTATATATATATTTTTTTCAATAAGCAAGTTCAATGAGCTATCGCACGTATTTTAATTCGCAGTAGCAAGAATTAACACGTTTTTTAACTTGTTAACCATACAATAAGTATCAGATCAACAAATTTATTAACATGAATAAAAATTATGTGGTTGTAAAAAATTGTCGAATAATGGATAAATATTTGAAATTGTCCACAATTTTATTTATTGGAATATATTGAGTTGTCACTTTAAATTAAAATTAGAATATTTGTTATGCACTTATATATTAATTAAAGCATTCAATTTTCAATAGAAATTTAAATCAACCACAATATTATTAGAACCGGAGAGTTTTCACACTTTTTAGTGAAAAATAAGATTGTTGATTGATGAGAAGTTAAATTATTTAAGTAGTAGAGAAATATAACCCAGAACTGCAAGATAAATAAAAATTGATTGCTTTTTTATTATGTACACTCCCGTTCAATAAAATTGAACCGACCTGAACCGAATAAGTCTCTCACAATTTTGATTATTCTTGTAGTAAATGTTTTTGACAGATACAAAATTTTATTTAATTTTTATACGTAAAGGGGAGATATAACACTGAACATGTATTTACATTACATATTCTCACTCTATCACTGACTTGTTTACATAAATAAAAAATATAAAACTTCCATTTCTTTTTTTACATTTAAAAATATGCTACTTATCTTTGTTTCTAAATAAATAATATACAGAGAGTTACAAAAGTGAGGAGTTTTTTGAAATGTAAGAAAATTAACATTACAGGTAGGTTCAATTTTATTGAACGAAAGTGTACATAATTTAAATTCTCGAAATGTTAACGAGTTAAAAAAAGGCTTAAATAAATATTTCTATTCTGAATTAAAAATTATCAATTTAATTCAATTTAAAAGTGGATTATGCAAAATAAATATTAGTAATACAAATATAACATTTGTTGTTTTAATTTGAAAAATTATCAATATTGACTATTTTAATTCCAATCTTGAATTAAAATTATCTATATTGATAAAATTATCAATATAGATAATTTTAATTCCAATCCTGAATTATAATTATCAATATTGATAATTTTAATGCAATCTTGGGATGTGATGCAAACGCTCATCACACTGCATGGAGTAGTACAAACATAAATACACGAGGTGAGAACATCTTTGATTATATCATAGCTAATAACTTAGATATAGTTAATCAAGGCAGCAAGCCGACTTTTATTAACAAAGTTCGGAAGGAAGTCATTGATGTAACACTGGGCACTTATGAAATCCATCTGCATCGGATCACAGACAAATCTATTACAATGTGGAGGTGAGAACGGACCAATGTAATGTACACTATCGGGATCCGAGAAGAACAAATTGGGACGAATATAATTCGACACTAAAGTTCAAACTCGCCACAATCCCGAAAAAAGTAAAATAGTATTGGACATTGAGCTTACTGCAACTGAGCTTCATCATGCAATAATTAACTCCGTCCAAGAAAACTGCCCGAAGGTCTCAAAAGATATCAGCAAGTAAACTTGTTGGTGGAATGAGGGCCTAAGGAATCATAGGCGAGAGGTTCGCCAGCAATTTAACAGAGCAAGGATGTTGGGGAACTGGGATAATTACCATGAACCCCTTACCAAATACAAAAGGTCTCTGAAGAAAGCCAAAATGGACTCACGGAGAAATCTCTGTCATGATGTTGAAAACACATCTGAGGGAGCAAGACGCCATTGTATCCTGGCGAAGAAACCTGCTGACACCATCGGGTCGTTTCGTTAACCCGATGGTGAGTGTACTATCTCCGCGAAGGATACACTCGAGACACTGATCCGGATTCATTTCTCGGATTCGGAGGCAGTGGACAGTGAAAACCCTTCTCAATAGCAGCTTAACCAGGGTCTCTCACTGACTGTCGAGGACTGGAGAAGAGCGGCGATTGCCATTAACTGCTCAAAGATCGCATGGGCAATAAACTCATTCGACCCCTACAAAGCACTGGGACCAGATGGGTTATACTCAGTGCTTTAACAAAAAGGAGCAGAGCATCTTTTAACTCTGCTTGGTCATGTATTCAGGGTAAGCCTGGCTACGGGTTATATCCCAACAGTATGGAAGCCAGTAAGAGTGTCCTTCTTGCCAAAACCAGGGAGGCTTAACCACTCCATGGGAAAGGACTTTAGACCAATCAGTCTGTCATCGTTTCTACTGAAAACAATGGAACGACTAATAGAATTTCACTTGATTCAGGGGGCATTGTCGAGAAATATGCTTCATGCCAACCAGCACGCGTATCAGGTGGGAAAATCCTGTGAATCAGCCCTCCACAACCTAATATACAGGATTGAGGAGGGATTTGCAAGGAAACAAACCACCTTGAGCGTTTTTCTTGACATAGAGGGGGCATTTGACAATGCCTCTTACAATTCCAAGGTTGATTCTGCAAGTTGGCACGTAGAAGACACCTTTTGCAGGTGGATAAAATCTATGCTGATAGGAAGAAGAATACAAACTTTCCTTCTTGGAGAGTCTGTCACTGTGACAGCCACAAAGGGATGTCTGCAGGGTGTTGTCTTATCCACACTCCTGTGGAGCCTGACAGTGAACAGCTTACTGACGAACCTCAACCAAAATGGATACTACACACAGGGATACGCGGACGACATTGTAATTGCAATCCAGGGACCCTGTGAAGGTACAATCTTGGAGCTTATGCAAAACGCTCTAAGACTCTGACAGGAATGGCGTATCAATCAGGGATTGAAAATAAACCCTGGTTAGACCGCACTAATTCCATTCATACGGAAAAGGAAAGTGGATAACATAAAACCACTCATCCTCTTCGGTGATATATTACAGATCACAAGAGAAGCAAAGTTCTTAGGAGTAATGTTGGACTCTAAACTAACATGGAACCCTCATCTGGAATACATAACAAATAAGAGCAAATCTTCTCTTATGCTTTGCAAGAGAGCATGTGGAAAAGTCTGGAATCTAAAACCCAAAACGAACCACTGGCTTTACACAACAATAGTTAGGCCCACTATAACCTATCTCTAGTGTGGTGGCCAAAAGTTAACCAGATTACTGCGTGCAAAAAGCTGGCCAGGATCCAGAGATTGGCCTGCTTGTGCATCACTTGATCCATGAACAGTACACCTGCAGCTGCCATGGAAGTCATACTGGAGCTGCTTCCGCTAAGCATTGTAATAATAGCTAAAGCGAGATCCAGCGCCTTTAGAATGTCTTGCAATAATAACTGGATTAATAAAATTCAGGTTGGACATGCAAGTATCGTGGGAACATCAATTTTCTCAGACCCCGTCTTTAAATTGGGCACAGATATACTTCCCAAGACATACTCCTGATCAAAACCTTTCACTGTAGTATGTGATAGGGCCATATGGTCGGAAGGAGAACCACCCGACCTCAAGAAAGGGTTCGTCTGGTATACAGACGGATCCAAAACTTAAGACGGGACCGGGGCAGGAATCAACGGTGAGAGACCTAAGGCAAACATAAGCCTCGACTTGGGGAAATATGCCAGGGTCTTCCAAGCAGAAGTTTACGCCTTACTGGCTTGCGTCCGTGAGAGCCTACGTAGAGGCTACATAAACAAGAACGAATGTATTCTTTCGGACAGTCAAGCTGCTTTAATAGCCTTGCCTGGAACTGAGGTCACCTCAAGGGTAGTCAAGGATTGCCTGGAGGAACTTCTGAAACTGGTAAAACGGAACAATGTTAAATTGATCTGGCTGCCGGGTCACAGTGGTTTCGAAGGAAATGAAAAAGCAGATGCCTTAGCAAAGAAGGGAGTCGGAATGCCCTTCATAGGGCTAGAGTATATTTAAGGAATTCCAAGGACTGCATGTAAACAGGTGATCAACGAGTGGTCAAATGCTAAACACCGTGATCCCTGGGAAAAATTACCGCGGCAGGAGCTCGGGAAAATACTGCTTCAGAGTGCAACTAAGAGGCTATCTCTCGATGTACTGAAGCTGGACAGAATGCAACTGCGGAGGGTTACCGGATTTATTACCGGGCATTATCCCCTGCAGAATCATTTGCACACAATGGGACTTCATAACCGGTCCATTACGTACAGATTGTGTGGCGAGGAGGAGGAAATTAGTTATTAGTTAATTAGAGTTTTATTTATGTTACGTATATGTAAAATGTATAAAATCAATTTTGTGAAATTTTCGAAATTTTTTGAAAAACCAGTAATTGCCGGCTATTTTTTTTTACTCCGGACCAACTATTTTTTTTACTCCGATATTAATCAATCTATATTGATAATTTTATTTACAATTTCGAATTAAAATTATCTATATTGATAATTTTAATTACAATTCTGAATTAAAATTATCAATTCCAATTTCGAATTAAAATTATCTATATTGATAATATTAATTCGAACTTTTTAGCAAAATTATCACTAGATTTCTTCAATGTTACCAACACACAATGAGAATCAAGCGATCATATCGGTTTCGGCCAGTAACCGTTAGAACGACCAGCTGACTGGTAATTAATAATTAGTCAAGTTAACAACAGAGAACTACAGAATCAGGAGTGTGCTGCCTCTACAGTTCACGCGTGGTCTCTATTCTATCAAGAGAGATAGAGGTAGATTGTAAAGGCTGCCCTGGCCGGGCTACACTTCGACCATAAGGTCCATTGTGATTCCTTAGGATGTGAGGATGTGAGTGGAGTGGAAGGAATTTGTGTGTAGACTAGGAATTGGTAAGATATGCGGCTGCAGCCGACTATGATAGGAACTATGCCGATATTCGTCTGGAGTTCGTGAAGGAATCCGCAGAAAACCTTCTCAAGCATAGCCGGTTACTTCGTTCTGTCCATACGCCGACAATTTAGTCAATTAACCGCCCCTTTTTATTTTTATAATTGACAAACTGCCGATGTCGGGATTCGAACCCATAACCTCCCAGTTTCCAAGAACTGCAAACTGCACAGACATAACGCCTTAGACCGCTCGGCTACTTGAACTGTTATTCTATTGAGAGAAAACAAATATTATTTATTAGGTTACGCTTTTTATCTACAATAACTTAATGTTCTGAATGAAAAAAAGATTGATTTTCCAGAATGAGGCGTACAATTTTATATTTAAAATAAACAAGTAGACAATTGTAGTAATAAAGAACTTATGACTATGAACCATTGTAAAGCTTTATTGCAGGCTTAAATTTTACCATTTATCTGGATTAAGCATTTTAAAGATTCAAAGTTAAATGTATATACCTTGAGTGAATTTTTTACATCTTACTATGAGTAGATTAGTTTGGATTAATTAAGTCGAAAATTTGGTCATTTCTTTATTATTCAAAATTTCTAATTATAAAAAAATTTTGACAAATATATACGGTAAAATTTTTTTTTTCTTAAATTTATTAATAATTTCTAATTTATGGCTATATCCGAAAAGTAATGGAGATTAGTAGATAAGCTATGAGAGTACGGGGCCAAAAAAGGTAGTTTTCCCATGTTATTTCCCATAAGGAATTCTAAGGTCGATTTTGCACTTTTTGTTCCCTTCTGCACATGCGCAGTTGTTCCTCAGCCAACGCATGTCAACAGACCATCGCGCATATCTCTTAGCCTACCATCGCGCATACTCTTCAGCCAGCGCATCTCGGCCGACCATCGCGCATGTTTTTTAGCCAACTATTAGTCAGTGTAGCTGCCAGTAGTTCCCTCTCTGGAAGTTTCTCAGTGGGGGGGCGAGGGTTTGGAGTGGGGGTTATAGTAACATAAATTTTTTTCGTATTATCACATAACATGTCTCCGAACGACTCACAATCGCATATTATGACTCATCTTCACTAGTTTACACACCCACACCTAATTTTACTACAACGAATTATTTTATTTTAAAAAAAAGTGGGGCCCGTTGGGGATTTGAACCTGTGTTGGTAATGATACACCGTTTGTAATGAACTCATCTTGCCTTGAGACCACCATGTAAGTAGTAATAGGGAAGAAAAATAGTGTACATATAAAAAAATTATCAAGGTCATCGAAGCTATCAACTATTGTTTTGTAGGATTAATAAAGTATTGATAAAGAAATAAGCAAGGCCAAATTTATTATTAGTGTTACTATAACCCCCTATAGTGTTGCAATATGTGTAATCGCTATTTAGAAATTAAAGTTCAACCAACTATTGTGTAGTTAGAGTTTATATCATTTTTTCGCATACCATTCTAATTGAGTCTGAAATGTATGGTAGAGAAAAGAAAAAACTCGGTTATTTTCATTCTTTTTTGGTTTATTAATTAACAATCAGGTAATAGTAAATACAATATTAAAAACAATATAAAAATGTAACAATAATAATTATGTACTACATCAAAATATAATTGTACTTGATCTTTATAATAAAAGTGAAAAAAAATTTTAAAAGTGAAAAAAATTCATCTAAATCATACAAAAAGGTTCAAACAATAGTAAGTTATTAAATGGTTTATTTTTATTTACAGAAATGTATGACAACCAAAACAAAATAGATAACAGAAGTAAAGACCTTCCCATTAAGCGTTTTTAAAGTAACTATCAGATTTTCCTCTTTTTAGCACACGTTTCGCCTTCATCTTCACATTTTGGTTTGGTATTTAAAGAGTAATGGCCCCATGGTAGAGTATCATAAGAACCAGGTATGAGATAGCGCTTGTCATCATAAGGGCTGAGAGCAATTTTCGTTTGAGTTTCAGTATAAAGATTGAGTTTATCAGATTTTATTAGATTTTGGTCAACTGATAACTCCTTAAAGTTCTCTAAACATTCAACATAATCCTCAAATGTTATCTTTGTTTTTAGAACTGATCGCTTCACACCCTTAGCCTTTTTAGTGAGTCCAACGTTGTTCAATTCCATATCAATTGCATCTTCCATAATTTCTTCATTTCGGAGTTTCTGACGAGATTTAGATATTTCTTCTGGTGTGGTTAAAACTTTCAGTGTATATAATTTTGATCTCAAACCTACAAAATGTGTCATTGGGGTTCCATTATTCTCATCCTTCATCATACCCAACACTTTTTTATTAACACATGGTATATCATAAACATTTGGTTCAGGATATTCGCTAGTGTCATAATAGTTACGAAAATCTCTTTTTATTAGTTCATAAGGATCGCAGTTACGAATTTCGTAAATAATAGAATCGGTATCTGTATATAGAGCACTACAATCATTACCTAATTGTGGAACCATATAACCATAATGAAAATCGTAGATGGTAGTTTTAGCTAAATCCAGAATTGCCGCACCAATATACAGGGGTTTGTTGAAGAATATCTCCATCTTTTTTAGTTCAATAGCAACTAAATTGGAGTTAAAAATTGTACACGAATGAAATTCTGGTTTAGATATATAAGCTTCAGCACCATACCGACCCTCCCATTTGTTAATGAGTTTAACATTTGAATGTTTTCGAATATTCTCCATAGTTTTTCCGAAAACGGCATTATTCATCAATTTAAACAAATTTTTCTCAAATTCATTTTTAGCATTCATTCGCAGTCCTGTGTTTAAGTCAATATACGATTGAAGCCAAACGGATTGCTTAAATTTTAATACCTTATGAATTTTAGCTATTTTTAATCCATATTTTAGAGCTTGTTTTAGCGCTCTGTAATGAATCATATACCGCTCTTTATCGTAAACGGTACCCATCAATTTCTTCTGCTTAGAATTCGGTGCTGATCTATGTTCAGGACAAAAAGGCAAATCCTTATGTTTATCATGAAGTTCTTTAGGGTATGTTAGATCTACTTCTAGAAAATATCCATTATCGGTATTATCAGGAACGTTTGTGACGTCAATATTTGTATCACACCACTGAAAGCCACCATACGGAAGACACTGACTCATCGCCCACCCATACTGGTTGTTAATATCCTTATAAACTTGATATACATCAGTCTTGGATGGATCATATCCGGGTATATATTTATTATTCGCTGTGGAACGTCGTTTTATGCATTGACTCAACCCACCGCGAATACCTCGTTCAACAAACATCATCATATCAATATCTGTTAATAATTCGAGTTCAATATCAGTATGTTTTAGCATACAATCCCATGTGTAACCAGGTAGGGTGTAGTAATGAGCAGGATCCAAACTATAATTATTCATACAACTAGCTCGGAAAGTCTCGAAAATATCCGTCAGAAGCATAATATCGGTTTTCATGTACAGATCCACATAATCACCTAAATTGGAACAGTTAAACGCAAACCAAATATTTTGAGCATGATGATACAGTTGTCTCGAGCACCGTTTCTCTTCTAAGCGATTGTAAAAACCATCTATATCAGGTAACCGAGTTTCATTAAATTTATCAAACGAATCAATGAAATCATAAGGCATTACACCTTTTCTGGTTAGGAGTTGAAATTCTTGTTCGGAAACATCAGTAAAAATCTTTCTAGTATTTGGAAATTCAGGTAAATATGATGCCAACTTATCCAGAGAAGAGTTCATAAATCTGAATGAGTCGATAAAACGAAATTTGACATTACAATCATCAATGTTTTTTGTGAAGCTGATATACTTTTCTTTTGTAATTGGAAGTAATTCAACTCGCCCATCAATCTTCGTTGCAATATCTTCAACTATTAATATTCCATCATAATTAGATAGATTATGAAATACTACTGGAACCACATGATTATCTTGATAATTAATATTACAACTCTCATGAGCGGCACCTCTAAAATTGCTTCCTTCTCTATACCCACCACTTCCAAACATTAAATGACAATGATCTCGAACTTTTGTTTCTCCTTCAACAAATGGTTTTTCACATATATGACAATGCGTGGATTTCTTGAAATATTCTTCTTCATCGTTGGTTAGAGGATTTATATCATATGAACACAAAAATACAGTTTCAATTTCTTCAGATATTTGTTTCAATTCCTTTGTTAACCATTCCATACAATCAATTCCACGGTATGAACGATAATACGAGAGTGAATCGTCATAACAGCATTTGAAATAGTACCCCACAACGGCTGGTACATGCTTCTGGTATTTTATCTTACTATCTGTAGGCTCCAATATACTTTCAATGTCGGCATAGATGATAAACGGTGTTTTCTCCTTATTTTTGAAATTCTTAAACTTTAAAAAATTCTCCCCAGGTTTCGGCATTCTGATCGCACAATCATTTATTTGCTTGCAGTGTTCATAATGGGTGGTAAACTTTTCGCTGGAGTAGAAATAATGTAGACATCGATCACAGAAAAACTTTTTACCATTATGTTTATTAAGCTGACAGGAAACCAAACATGATAAATCTTTAATCCAAACATAATGATAACGAATAGGTGAAGAGTCATCATTCTGTTGGTTATCTTCATCATCATAATGGTCTTGGATCAATAATAAATTAACATGATTAACCAATTTGTTTTGTGTTAAATAGGATGGTAACACATTATATTTTTTCTTCAATTTTTTCAAGATGTAAACATTTATGGAAATCTGGTTTTGCTTCTCAAAGTTTGGAATCTGCTTCGATGTCATCGGAAATTGTATCCCCCGCAGTTTCAACACTTGTGAATAGTGTGGATACTTTGAAACACGGTGTGGATGTTTTTTAACAGGATGTAACGCTGATGTCACAGCCCATGCAAAGCATGCATCATCTACATTTTGAACGTTAATGCACGCTTCTTTTCGTTTGATTTCGAGGGGTAACTCAATGTATGACGATCCGAGCTGTGGTGTATTTTTGTTGATATTAACACCCAAGCTCACAAATTTTACGAGAGCCCAACCGCTATCTCGTTCTTGAAATTCTTCCAACTCACGCATAATTGGATCAGTCGCATTCGTCTTGAACCATTCTGTTACGTCAGTGTTCCTATATATAGACGCATTCGATGTGGTGAAATATTTATATTCAGTTTGAATTTTGTTAGCAGACATAATTTGAAATTCCCCACAGAAAACGACATTAACTTTAATAGCTTCGTGGAGTTTTAAAGCATTAATAACTCGGCGTCGAAAAAGAGCCTCACAATCCTCTAGGAACGTTTTAGCATCTTTATGTTCAAGGATGGTGATAACGCCCGTTCGGATTCGGCTCTTGAATGCAGTGACGGAATCATCCCATCTTACTCTCTTTGCTGCTGTCTCCTTTCGAATTTTAATACCTGAACCACGTTTCACCGTACAACGATAACTTTTTACAAGACCCAAGACTGCAAGTAAATTTTGTTTTATTCCAATAGACTTTGCAGTTTTGACCTTTTTACATATTCTTCGACATCCAACACTACAAATTTTTAAGTCATCCAAATTATCCGCTTCATTTTTGGATATAATATTCAAAGTTATTAGTTTATCTCGTAGAGTAGCCATTGTAGACATTATTTCTTGACTTCTAGAAATATAATAAAGAATAATATGTATTATCTGTGCCATTTATATTGTATCAAGTAAATGTGAAGGTACCGAATTTATACGAAGATTATCGAAACTTCACGAAGATTTCCGAAAAAATGATGTATATACAACCTGCTGAATTGAATCGAATCATTCTGACTTAACAAACTAAGCAGAAAAGATGTCTAGACAATTTCTAGACAATGCGATTGGGAGTTGCCCTTGCGACTGTAGTGAATGTAATCCTGCCTCCAAGTGAGAAGTGTGATGCATGTAAAGTTGGAAAAAGGATTTATTACTGAGAGCATCTACAAAAAAAGATAGAAAAGGAATAGCATATTATGATTTTGAAACCTACTGTACGTAATGTTTTAATAAATTTTTGAAACCAGAAAGGAGGCATATTTTAACCTATTATGCGAAATGGTAATACCACCGCCAACACCACCAATCAAAATCTAGAACAACAATGGAGACCCTAACAAGAAGGTTTCAAGAACCATCCTATCAAATTCGAAGAGAAGTCCTTTAAACCTATACCACAATCAAAAATCATCAGGAGAAGACTAATACATCAATTGAAATAATTGAAACCTATGAAAATCTAACACCTTATAATCGTTATAGAATTATACTCTCAAATTTTGAAAACGTTGTTAGTTTGCAAAATAACAATATAATATTATGTTAATTTCAATTAATCATTAATCAATAAAAATTATAAGCTTTTAAATACATTTATTTAAAAAAATTAATAAAATTTGTATACCTACCAATTTATTTAATAATTTATAATACACAAACAAATATTACCCACTGATGCAGTTTAGAATAAACACTAATGACTTTAATGGTTAATATTACCTTTTTACACCAATCGGTTATCTCTCGTTGAAAGAGAGAGAGGTATAAAGAAAGTGATGAAACCATCAATTAAATTGATTTACATCCGATTCAGTTACAAGGTCACCAATCAAGAGCAACCTACACGTTTTCAATTCTCTAGTTAAAACAAGTTGCAACAGATAATGTAATAGAAAGAAACGGGTATAAATAAAGACAATGATGCAGCTAGCAATTAAAATGGTTCACATCCGATTCTGTTCACATTCCACGAACTTGTTATCTGTGTGCAGGTGGCTCTGCCGAATGCGTGTAGCCCGTTATTTTCTTGGAATATTATGCAATAATAGGGTGGGATAATTTAGACCTACCGACTAAGATATAGACCTTGAACATGTTTGTGCTTGTTCCACGATTATTATTAATTATAAACGGCGACTAAGGTCCAAAGTCTACGCGTCACTGATAATCTTGTTAAGTCTTATAAATGCAGTGTAATCATATTGCACAACTCATATGCCCATTATTTTCTGGGAACATGATGCACTTAGATATTAACCTTGAACATGTGTATACTTGTTTGGTGGTTGACTTTAACCTTCGTTGCAATTGGCTATGAAAGTACAAAGTTCACCTGTCGTGGGTAATTTTGATAAAACGCGCTTGCGCGTATATGAGTAGTATGCAATGGATTCTGGGAAAAGGTTTTAAGTATAAAATCCAACAAAATAGGAGACAGAAAATATATATTTAGCACTAGTAACATAATTGAACATTGCACTTAGTTATCAAGTATTTTTTTTGTTGACATATTATTTTTATTATGAATTAAACATAGGTATTATACATTAGAAAGACGGTTTGATTGAGAATATACAGTATGTTTAAAGGAACGTTTGTGATTTTTATAACATTATAGATATTTACAAAAATATGGATCTGATATTAAATTTAAAGGGAAGTGAATATTATAATATTACATTATTATTATGATGTCCGCTTCATAATTAATGCAGTTTTGGTTCTTGTTTGATCTATTATTGAATAGTTTCGATTGTATCAATAAACCCAGTTTTAAGGAGTTGTTGACATATTGTTATTGCTTCCAAACCTATATTTGAGGCAGTCAATTCTCTTAATCGATTTGATAACTTGCTAGGATTATGCCAATAGATAAAGTTTCGTTCGTTTTTCGATGAGTCATTTTACAT
Source organism: Nineta flava (assembly GCA_963920215.1). Classification (NCBI taxonomy): domain Eukaryota; kingdom Metazoa; phylum Arthropoda; class Insecta; order Neuroptera; family Chrysopidae; genus Nineta; species Nineta flava. The sequence goes on along the minus strand of OY986043.1, from coordinate 41,377,496 downwards.
GGAAGTTGAAATTCTTTTTCATGATAACTGTGTTCTCTTTTTGTAAGTTGGTATCCATCTAGGCTGGATAGACTATGTGATAACATGTCCGTTGACTGGACCCCCGATATCCTGTTATTATGGTCGTTAGTTTTATATTCGTAATCATTTCCCTATATTTCAAAGGAAGGACGGTTCCATATCTTTTTTGGTTGGTAATCATTCACTTCTGGTGCTGAGCCTCCATGACCGCGACCTACATGTCAATGCATGTTGTAACTACGTGAGAAAATTCTTCGGCAATTTGAACTTTCAAACATTTTAATGTGTTTATAAACTGAAACTGTTAATGCAAGTGAGTAAAAAATTGAAACAACTGGCTTATATAGATATTCAACTGAATATAGAAGAAGCTTTATATTATCGAATGATAATTAGTGAGAACTCTAGGTTTTTGAAATAAAATTTCAAATTTGAAATAAAATTCCAAATTAGTAACAAGTAACATATCCTGGGACAATATAAGAGTAATTTTAATAAGAGTAAAATTAACAGGAACAAATGTGAATGAAGAAATTTTAACAAGAGCAATTTCAATATAATTTAAAATTTATTATATTTTAAATCTAGTATATATTTTAATCTAGTTAATTTTCTATTTATTTTTTGTCTGTTGATCTCGACTTTATAACTATCTCTAATTGTCAAAGAGTAAAGTACGACTAGCTAATTTATACTGATGATGACTACATTGTAGTCGAAATACGTATTTATAATACAAAAAACTGATCTAGGTAAAGGGGACGAATTTGAAATTTTATTTCAAAAACCTAGAGTTCTCACTAATTATCATTCGATAATATAAAGCTTCTTCTATATTCAGTTGAATATCTATATAAGCCAGTTGTTTCAATTTTTTACTCACTTGCATTAACAGTTTCAGTTTATAAACACATTAAAATGTTTGAAAGTTCAAATTGCCGAAGAATTTTCTCACGTAGTTACAACATGCATTGACATGTAGGTCGCGGTCATGGAGGCTCAGCACCAGAAGTGAATGATTACCAACCAAAAAAGATATGGAACCGTCCTTCCTTTGAAATATAGGGAAATGATTACGAATATAAAACTAACGACCATAATAACAGGATATCGGGGGTCCAGTCAACGGACATGTTATCACATAGTCTATCCAGCCTAGATGGATACCAACTTACAAAAAGAGAACACAGTTATCATGAAAAAGAATTTCAACTTCCATGTAAAATGACTCATCGAAAAACGAACGAAACTTTATCTATTGGCATAATCCTAGCAAGTTATCAAATCGATTAAGAGAATTGACTGCCTCAAATATAGGTTTGGAAGCAATAACAATATGTCAACAACTCCTTAAAACTGGGTTTATTGATACAATCGAAACTATTCAATAATAGATCAAACAAGAACCAAAACTGCATTAATTATGAAGCGGACATCATAATAATAATGTAATATTATAATATTCACTTCCCTTTAAATTTAATATCAGATCCATATTTTTGTAAATATCTATAATGTTATAAAAATCACAAACGTTCCTTTAAACATACTGTATATTCTCAATCAAACCGTCTTTCTAATGTATAATACCTATGTTTAATTCATAATAAAAATAATATGTCAACAAAAAAAATACTTGATAACTAAGTGCAATGTTCAATTATGTTACTAGTGCTAAATATATATTTTCTGTCTCCTATTTTGTTGGATTTTATACTTAAAACCTTTTCCCAGAATCCATTGCATACTACTCATATACGCGCAAGCGCGTTTTATCAAAATTACCCACGACAGGTGGACTTTGTACTTTCATAGCCAATTGCAACGAAGGTTAAAGTCAACCACCAAACAAGTATACACATGTTCAAGGTTAATATCTAAGTGCATCATGTTCCCAGAAAATAATGGGCATATGAGTTGTGCAATATGATTACACTGCATTTATAAGACTTAACAAGATTATCAGTGACGCGTAGACTTTGGACCTTAGTCGCCGTTTATAATTAATAATAATCGTGGAACAAGCACAAACATGTTCAAGGTCTATATCTTAGTCGGTAGGTCTAAATTATCCCACCCTATTATTGCATAATATTCCAAGAAAATAACGGGCTACACGCATTCGGCAGAGCCACCTGCACACAGATAACAAGTTCGTGGAATGTGAACAGAATCGGATGTGAACCATTTTAATTGCTAGCTGCATCATTGTCTTTATTTATACCCGTCTCTTTCTATTACATTATCTGTTGCAACTTGTTTTAACTAGAGAATTGAAAACGTGTAGGTTGCTCTTGATTGGTGACCTTGTAACTGAATCGGATGTAAATCAATTTAATTGATGGTTTCATCACTTTCTTTATACCTCTCTCTCTTTCAACGAGAGATAACCGATTGGTGTAAAAAGGTAATATTAACCATTAAAGTCATTAGTGTTTATTCTAAACTGCATCAGTGGGTAATATTTGTTTGTGTATTATAAATTATTAAATAAATTGGTAGGTATACAAATTTTATTAATTTTTTTAAATAAATGTATTTAAAAGCTTATAATTTTTATTGATTAATGATTAATTGAAATTAACATAATATTATATTGTTATTTTGCAAACTAACAACGTTTTCAAAATTTGAGAGTATAATTCTATAACGATTATAAGGTGTTAGATTTTCATAGGTTTCAATTATTTCAATTGATGTATTAGTCTTCTCCTGATGATTTTTGATTGTGGTATAGGTTTAAAGGACTTCTCTTCGAATTTGATAGGATGGTTCTTGAAACCTTCTTGTTAGGGTCTCCATTGTTGTTCTAGATTTTGATTGGTGGTGTTGGCGGTGGTATTACCATTTCGCATAATAGGTTAAAATATGCCTCCTTTCTGGTTTCAAAAATTTATTAAAACATTACGTACAGTAGGTTTCAAAATCATAATATGCTATTCCTTTTCTATCTTTTTTTGTAGATGCTCTCAGTAATAAATCCTTTTTCCAACTTTACATGCATCACACTTCTCACTTGGAGGCAGGTTTACATTCACTACAGTCGCAAGGGCAACTCCCAATCGCATTGTCTAGAAATTGTCTAGACATCTTTTCTGCTTAGTTTGTTAAGTCAGAATGATTCGATTCAATTCAGCAGGTTGTATATACATCATTTTTTCGGAAATCTTCGTGAAGTTTCGATAATCTTCGTATAAATTCGGTACCTTCACATTTACTTGATACAATATAAATGGCACAGATAATACATATTATTCTTTATTATATTTCTAGAAGTCAAGAAATAATGTCTACAATGGCTACTCTACGAGATAAACTAATAACTTTGAATATTATATCCAAAAATGAAGCGGATAATTTGGATGACTTAAAAATTTGTAGTGTTGGATGTCAAAGAATATGTAAAAAGGTCAAAACTGCAAAGTCTATTGGAATAAAACAAAATTTACTTGCAGTCTTGGGTCTTGTAAAAAGTTATCGTTGTACGGTGAAACGTGGTTCAGGTATTAAAATTCGAAAGGAGACAGCAGCAAAGAGAGTAAGATGGGATGATTCCGTCACTGCATTCAAGAGCCGAATCCGAACGGGCGTTATCACCATCCTTGAACATAAAGATGCTAAAACGTTCCTAGAGGATTGTGAGGCTCTTTTTCGACGCCGAGTTATTAATGCTTTAAAACTCCACGAAGCTATTAAAGTTAATGTCGTTTTCTGTGGGGAATTTCAAATTATGTCTGCTAACAAAATTCAAACTGAATATAAATATTTCACCACATCGAATGCGTCTATATATAGGAACACTGACGTAACAGAATGGTTCAAGACGAATGCGACTGATCCAATTATGCGTGAGTTGGAAGAATTTCAAGAACGAGATAGCGGTTGGGCTCTCGTAAAATTTGTGAGCTTGGGTGTTAATATCAACAAAAATACACCACAGCTCGGATCGTCATACATTGAGTTACCCCTCGAAATCAAACGAAAAGAAGCGTGCATTAACGTTCAAAATGTAGATGATGCATGCTTTGCATGGGCTGTGACATCAGCGTTACATCCTGTTAAAAAACATCCACACCGTGTTTCAAAGTATCCACACTATTCACAAGTGTTGAAACTGCGGGGGATACAATTTCCGATGACATCGAAGCAGATTCCAAACTTTGAGAAGCAAAACCAGATTTCCATAAATGTTTACATCTTGAAAAAATTGAAGAAAAAATATAATGTGTTACCATCCTATTTAACACAAAACAAATTGGTTAATCATGTTAATTTATTATTGATCCAAGACCATTATGATGATGAAGATAACCAACAGAATGATGACTCTTCACCTATTCGTTATCATTATGTTTGGATTAAAGATTTATCATGTTTGGTTTCCTGTCAGCTTAATAAACATAATGGTAAAAAGTTTTTCTGTGATCGATGTCTACATTATTTCTACTCCAGCGAAAAGTTTACCACCCATTATGAACACTGCAAGCAAATAAATGATTGTGCGATCAGAATGCCGAAACCTGGGGAGAATTTTTTAAAGTTTAAGAATTTCAAAAATAAGGAGAAAACACCGTTTATCATCTATGCCGACATTGAAAGTATATTGGAGCCTACAGATAGTAAGATAAAATACCAGAAGCATGTACCAGCCGTTGTGGGGTACTATTTCAAATGCTGTTATGACGATTCACTCTCGTATTATCGTTCATACCGTGGAATTGATTGTATGGAATGGTTAACAAAGGAATTGAAACAAATATCTGAAGAAATTGAAACTGTATTTTTGTGTTCATATGATATAAATCCTCTAACCAACGATGAAGAAGAATATTTCAAGAAATCCACGCATTGTCATATATGTGAAAAACCATTTGTTGAAGGAGAAACAAAAGTTCGAGATCATTGTCATTTAATGTTTGGAAGTGGTGGGTATAGAGAAGGAAGCAATTTTAGAGGTGCCGCTCATGAGAGTTGTAATATTAATTATCAAGATAATCATGTGGTTCCAGTAGTATTTCATAATCTATCTAATTATGATGGAATATTAATAGTTGAAGATATTGCAACGAAGATTGATGGGCGAGTTGAATTACTTCCAATTACAAAAGAAAAGTATATCAGCTTCACAAAAAACATTGATGATTGTAATGTCAAATTTCGTTTTATCGACTCATTCAGATTTATGAACTCTTCTCTGGATAAGTTGGCATCATATTTACCTGAATTTCCAAATACTAGAAAGATTTTTACTGATGTTTCCGAACAAGAATTTCAACTCCTAACCAGAAAAGGTGTAATGCCTTATGATTTCATTGATTCGTTTGATAAATTTAATGAAACTCGGTTACCTGATATAGATGGTTTTTACAATCGCTTAGAAGAGAAACGGTGCTCGAGACAACTGTATCATCATGCTCAAAATATTTGGTTTGCGTTTAACTGTTCCAATTTAGGTGATTATGTGGATCTGTACATGAAAACCGATATTATGCTTCTGACGGATATTTTCGAGACTTTCCGAGCTAGTTGTATGAATAATTATAGTTTGGATCCTGCTCATTACTACACCCTACCTGGTTACACATGGGATTGTATGCTAAAACATACTGATATTGAACTCGAATTATTAACAGATATTGATATGATGATGTTTGTTGAACGAGGTATTCGCGGTGGGTTGAGTCAATGCATAAAACGACGTTCCACAGCGAATAATAAATATATACCCGGATATGATCCATCCAAGACTGATGTATATCAAGTTTATAAGGATATTAACAACCAGTATGGGTGGGCGATGAGTCAGTGTCTTCCGTATGGTGGCTTTCAGTGGTGTGATACAAATATTGACGTCACAAACGTTCCTGATAATACCGATAATGGATATTTTCTAGAAGTAGATCTAACATACCCTAAAGAACTTCATGATAAACATAAGGATTTGCCTTTTTGTCCTGAACATAGATCAGCACCGAATTCTAAGCAGAAGAAATTGATGGGTACCGTTTACGATAAAGAGCGGTATATGATTCATTACAGAGCGCTAAAACAAGCTCTAAAATATGGATTAAAAATAGCTAAAATTCATAAGGTATTAAAATTTAAGCAATCCGTTTGGCTTCAATCGTATATTGACTTAAACACAGGACTGCGAATGAATGCTAAAAATGAATTTGAGAAAAATTTGTTTAAATTGATGAATAATGCCGTTTTCGGAAAAACTATGGAGAATATTCGAAAACATTCAAATGTTAAACTCATTAACAAATGGGAGGGTCGGTATGGTGCTGAAGCTTATATATCTAAACCAGAATTTCATTCGTGTACAATTTTTAACTCCAATTTAGTTGCTATTGAACTAAAAAAGATGGAGATATTCTTCAACAAACCCCTGTATATTGGTACGGCAATTCTGGATTTAGCTAAAACTACCATCTACGATTTTCATTATGGTTATATGGTTCCACAATTAGGTAATGATTGTAGTGCTCTATATACAGATACCGATTCTATTATTTACGAAATTCGTAACTGCGATCCTTATGAACTAATAAAAAGAGATTTTCGTAACTATTATGACACTAGCGAATATCCTGAACCAAATGTTTATGATATACCATGTGTTAATAAAAAAGTGTTGGGTATGATGAAGGATGAGAATAATGGAACCCCAATGACACATTTTGTAGGTTTGAGATCAAAATTATATACACTGAAAGTTTTAACCACACCAGAAGAAATATCTAAATCTCGTCAGAAACTCCGAAATGAAGAAATTATGGAAGATGCAATTGATATGGAATTGAACAACGTTGGACTCACTAAAAAGGCTAAGGGTGTGAAGCGATCAGTTCTAAAAACAAAGATAACATTTGAGGATTATGTTGAATGTTTAGAGAACTTTAAGGAGTTATCAGTTGACCAAAATCTAATAAAATCTGATAAACTCAATCTTTATACTGAAACTCAAACGAAAATTGCTCTCAGCCCTTATGATGACAAGCGCTATCTCATACCTGGTTCTTATGATACTCTACCATGGGGCCATTACTCTTTAAATACCAAACCAAAATGTGAAGATGAAGGCGAAACGTGTGCTAAAAAGAGGAAAATCTGATAGTTACTTTAAAAACGCTTAATGGGAAGGTCTTTACTTCTGTTATCTATTTTGTTTTGGTTGTCATACATTTCTGTAAATAAAAATAAACCATTTAATAACTTACTATTGTTTGAACCTTTTTGTATGATTTAGATGAATTTTTTTCACTTTTAAAATTTTTTTTCACTTTTATTATAAAGATCAAGTACAATTATATTTTGATGTAGTACATAATTATTATTGTTACATTTTTATATTGTTTTTAATATTGTATTTACTATTACCTGATTGTTAATTAATAAACCAAAAAAGAATGAAAATAACCGAGTTTTTTCTTTTCTCTACCATACATTTCAGACTCAATTAGAATGGTATGCGAAAAAATGATATAAACTCTAACTACACAATAGTTGGTTGAACTTTAATTTCTAAATAGCGATTACACATATTGCAACACTATAGGGGGTTATAGTAACACTAATAATAAATTTGGCCTTGCTTATTTCTTTATCAATACTTTATTAATCCTACAAAACAATAGTTGATAGCTTCGATGACCTTGATAATTTTTTTATATGTACACTATTTTTCTTCCCTATTACTACTTACATGGTGGTCTCAAGGCAAGATGAGTTCATTACAAACGGTGTATCATTACCAACACAGGTTCAAATCCCCAACGGGCCCCACTTTTTTTTAAAATAAAATAATTCGTTGTAGTAAAATTAGGTGTGGGTGTGTAAACTAGTGAAGATGAGTCATAATATGCGATTGTGAGTCGTTCGGAGACATGTTATGTGATAATACGAAAAAAATTTATGTTACTATAACCCCCACTCCAAACCCTCGCCCCCCCACTGAGAAACTTCCAGAGAGGGAACTACTGGCAGCTACACTGACTAATAGTTGGCTAAAAAACATGCGCGATGGTCGGCCGAGATGCGCTGGCTGAAGAGTATGCGCGATGGTAGGCTAAGAGATATGCGCGATGGTCTGTTGACATGCGTTGGCTGAGGAACAACTGCGCATGTGCAGAAGGGAACAAAAAGTGCAAAATCGACCTTAGAATTCCTTATGGGAAATAACATGGGAAAACTACCTTTTTTGGCCCCGTACTCTCATAGCTTATCTACTGAGATTGATGTAAGCAGACATATTGTAAGAACCCTCCACAGAATTCGAGAGTAATAGCAAGTGCTGTTAGATTTTATGAAAGTTCTAAGTATATTGATAATGATTTATTGAATCATGCAATAATACACAATCTTAGAAGAATATCAACTAGTATATCATCAAGCACATACAATAAACTCTTTGATGTACTCAGTGGATTATTGTCACTTCAGAGCGATGAACATCAACAATTGAGCTATTCTTCTCCTAGAGCTAATTCAAACCGTAATGTTTTCTATTTATTATATTCTATTATTTATTTTCGGATTTATGATTACTGAGACTTATTTAAATCTTTGCAATCAAGTAAGTTTTTTTAAATTTTTCTGGTCAGGAAAAATTTTTGGCAAATAAGATGGATGAGAAGGATTTTTCGATTTTTATTATCGATAAAAAGAGCACTAAAAATCCTAGTATTTTTTATTGGTTTCCAATTTTTAGGATTTTTACTGAAAAAAAAAAAAATATATATATATATATATATAAATTAAGTAAAGCAAGTAAAAATTGTACCAAAAATTCGCCGAAAATCATTGACATCAGTCTCTTCATAGACATTAGAAACATGAAAAGTAGTACATAAATCTGTACCTGTAGAAATACTTTTTTTTCTAAAAATATTTAATTGCACTTCTTGTAAGCTGCTCATCAATTTTTTCACTGACATTGTATGTAATTATTTCTTTATAGTTAAAATTAAAGTTGACTTTATACATGTAGATCCGTATGTTTACGAGTTTTGACAGAACCATAAATTAAAATAAAAAACATGATACGGCGCAGAGGTCGCCCGCCAGAAATACTTTACTAGTAAATAGAGGTTATGTGGTGCAATTACATAAATTACTAACTATTATGTTATATTCGAACTTTTACCCATTTCATATTTGTTTATGTTAAGCCAGAGATTAGTAGAGAGATCGCTCATGCCTATACTAAAATGTGAGGCTAGTTTTGGGCACTGAAAACGAGCGACACCTTAGTGGCGAAAGCCGGCAGCTGGTTGCCAGTGCGAGAAGGAAGCTCTTATAGGGAATCGAGCGTTAGATTAACAGAGACACCCTTATGTGTTATTTTCTATATGGTGCCAGCGGTTCTCCTTCCAAATATTATGGAATACTAGGAATAGTTCATTACATTACCTGTTGTCTACATGCTTGCGCATTTTTGTTGCGAAATCGTCATTCAAAATATTGCCTTCTCCGGTACGTGTACCGCAAACTCAGGAGTATCCAAGCATAAGCGAAGAAGCGATACAATTTTTAATGCCTTTTGTCACTACTTATACGTGTGAAGCTGCGTTCTCAGCCTTGGTGTACTTAAAAAATAAGTATCGAAACAGATTGGATGCCGAACGTAATTTTTGTTTTTGTTTTTTTTGTTTTGTTTACGCGTCAGCTACTGAGAGATTCGAACGTAATTTGAGAATAAAATTAACATCATTAGCTCCTAATTTGAAATTGTTATGGGAGGACAAACAACATCATCCTTCGCACTAAGGACAAAATATGTGGAAACAAAGTTTACTTCATTTACTAAAGTTTTAAATGAATATAATTGTTAATTTTTTAATTACTTATATTTTTTTATATAATTATTCTGCAATTTTTGTGTATGAAATAAACAAACAAATAACTTGATTTTCATTAAAAAATAAAATTTCTTTAGTAAATAAATGGTTTTTTTTATAAGGTGGGTCGCGAAAAATTTTAAAACCTCGTACCAGGTCGCGATCAAAAAAGTTTGGGAAACGCTGATTATATCAATATCAAAATCAATTATCATCATGCAGTAAATACTGAATTTTCCGATAAAACTCCGTCATAACAGATCGCGGAGTAGGCCTACCGGGGAAACCACGTAAAAAAAAAACGCGCTAAAAAGTACACAACCTCACAGGTGGTGTGGAAATGTCGGCATATCATGTAGAATGTAACTCCTTCAACTTATAGAATGGCGATATCTTAAAAATGGTGATTCTTAGGAAAAAAATGTAAGGATCATTTTTGTTGATAATTTTATGATCTAGAAAATTCCAAAAAAAACGAAAATTTGGACCTTTGACCTTGAATAACTTTTTTAGCACACATGAGATGGATCTATGGTTACTTTTCGAACTTTATTTCTATTGGTGTACCCAAGAGGTAGATTGTAAAGGCTGCCCTGGACGGGCTACACTTCGACCATAAGGTCCATTGTGATTCCTTAGGATGTGAGGATGTGAGTAGAGTGGAAGGAATTTGTGAGTAGACTAGGAATTGGTAAGATATGCGGCTGCAGCCGACTATGATAGGAACTATGTCGATATTCATCTGGAGTTCGTGAAGGAAACTGCAGAAAACCTTCTCAAGCATAGCCGGTTACTTCGTTCTTGTCCATACGCCGACAGTTTAGTCAATTAACCGCCCCCTTTTTTTTTATAATTGACAAACTGCTGATGTCGGGATTCGAACCCATAACCTCCCAGTTTCCAAGTACTGCATACTGCGCAGACATGACGCCTTAGACCGCTCGGCTACTTGTACCCAAGGTCTCCACCAAAATTCAGCTCTGCCGGAATTTTTGTTATTTGAAATGTCTATTTTACCGGACTATAAAAAAAGTTGCTACTAGCATACATAATAAAATTGCAAGAATTTCAAATCAATACAAAATATCAAAACAAAATCAAAATATGTTAATTTACTTAAAAAAAACTCTTTTTAAAAAAAAATTATTTTAGCGTTTTAGCTGCTGAGGCTACATACGCTATAAAAATACTGATATCATTGAAAACATTTTCATCATCTTATCACTCTAAATCTATCACCATAAAAACCAAATCACACAAAAACCAAATCACACAACACTTGCTGTTATAACGATAAATATGTTAGAAACTGATCTGTTTAAATACTAATTTCTAATATAACACAATATACTTTTTATAAAAAAAATTAAAAACTCTTTAAAATTTTAAAATATACTTTTTATTTATAATCCAAGAATATTTTTAATGTAAAAAACAATAATCTATTATAAAAAAAAATTAATTTTTATAAAAACATTATTTTTTTTTTAAATTGCTGAAAAATATTATTTATAATGTTAATAACATTTTTTTATAATATTTTTTTTTTTTTAAATTAAAACAAAAATCTAAAATTCTGCATAAGAGCGTTTCTGTCACTCTAACGCGCGATTCCCTATAGGTTGCTATTGAGTAACAAAGACACTCTTATGCGTGAAAACAGTAAGCGTTTTGGCAACATATAAGAAATGACACATAAGGGTGTCTCTGTTACTCTAACGCTCGATCCCCTATAAGAGCTCGCACTGGCAACCAGCCGCCTGCTTTCGCCGCTAAGGTGTCGCTCTTTTTCAGTGCCTCACATTTTAGTATAGGCCAGCCTCACTTACCTCACATTTTAGTATAGGCATGAGCGATCTCTCTACTAATCTCTGGTTAAACGACATATTCTAAAATACACTTTTCATAAATTTACAATTATTTTTAAAACTACATGTATGAACCTCACAATGTTTAAAAATTTAGCCACTGATGGCATCACTAGTGTCACGCGCGGTCACAGTAATTGATTGCAGCCAGCTGATCGTTTCTAACGGTAACTGACCGAAACTAAAATGATCGCGTGATTCTTAATTTACGTTAGTAACATTGAAAAAATCATTTTAATTCAGAATTGGAATTAAAATTATCAATTTTAGATGATTTTAATTCCAAATTAAAATTATCAATATTGATAATTTTAATGCAAGAATTCGAAATAACTCAATTATTCATCGTTATTTTTTTAAGTCCAAGTAAGATTCAATCAATGATTACGATAATTTTGGTTAATAAATTCTTATAACCTCTATTAATACAATATAACCCGATGATCTGAAATCAACGAGCAAAACGCTTATTCTTCAGCAAAAACTATTAAAATTATTTGAATTCGATAGAAATAATAAATTATTTACAGCATTGAATTTTATAAGAATTATTCAACAATGATAAATTAAATGGGTCAAATTTAAAATGATATAATTTTAATAGTTAAAATTGTTATTTTCACGATAATATATATTATTTAAAATGAAAATCACAAACATAAAATATTGATAAGAATATATTATCTTATTAATAGGAATTTTTTTTTTTCTTCAAAATATTCTGTTAGGCCGAGTACACACGTTACGGTATACCTGTGCACGCAAACCAGCACAAGTATACCGGAAAGATGTACCTGTGCAGGCCTAGATCACCCACACGTTACGGTTTTTACCACTGATTTTTTTGAAGCATCGGCTTCTACCTCCATTAATTTTATGACGAGTCTTTCATAGCTGCATCTCTCTTGTCACAGTCGTGGCAATCTTTACTCTTAACCCGCCACTGGAAAGGTTCCGACCTATATATATCAATAAATTCTTCAATCACTTGGTTACGTTTTCGAATGGACATGATGATCATAAAAGTCTATTGTTGTACACGTAATAATGTTGAACAAGTCTACTATGTACACACAAAAATGTTGTCAACAAGAAACTAGACGCAACTAATAAAATCGTTAAAATAATTAAACCGTTTAAAAACATAAAAACTGTGCAGGCATACCGGAGTGACTCATACACACGCTCAGGTCTACATGCCTGTGCAGGTAGTCAAAATTGAATTTCGAAAGAATTTTTAAAGGACCCAAAAAATTTATTCTATAGTTAATAATCTCAATGAAATTTAATTTTGAAAACATTACATTGACAAATATGGGAACAGCAGTAAAGTTTACAGTAAAATTGATTTTCACTTAGTGACATCAGAAAAATGTAAAAAATTACTTTGCAAATAAAAAAAAAAATCGTAACGCAGGAGCTGCGTCAACTTAGCGAATTTCCTTAGAATACATAAATATCTCTAGTCACAATTTAAGTCTGATCAAAATGAAATGTCGTAGATGGTAGATGGTAGATTGTAAAGGCTGCCTTGGACGGGCAGGAAGGGCTTGGAAGGGCAGGAAGACGCGGACGAAGGCTACACTTCGACCATAAGGTCGAAGGAACTATGCCGATATTCATCTGGAGTTCGTGAAGGAAACTGCAGAAAACCTTCTCAAGCATAGCCGGTTACTTCGTTCTTGTCCATACGCCGACAGTTTAGTTAATTAACCGCCCCTTTTTTATATTTTTATAATTGACAAACTGCCGATGTCGGGATTCGAACCCATAACCTCCCAGTTTCCAAGTACTGTACAGACATAACGCCTTAGACCGCTTGGCTACTTGGACTGGCCGGAGTGTACTATAAATTCTCCCATTAGCCAGTGTTGCCAATATTTTACAGCTTCTTTTATTGTCAAACATTCTAGGTATATTGCCTTCATCTGTTTTTGAGTTTGAGTTAATTTTTTCGAAAAATAAGCAACTGGCTTATTGTTCCCGTTTTTGTTTCAACCCAGCTCCCACTCCCTTGATACTAGGATCCGTGTAAATGTTTATTGGTAGTTTAGGGTCAAATATATTCAGAATCGGTTTTGAACATAGCAATGCTTTTATTTTATCAAAAGATTTCTGACATTCTTGCGTCCATATGAATTTTACATCTTTACGTAATAAATTGTGTAATGGGTCCAAGATAATTGCACTGTGTGGTATAAATTTATGATGAAAATTTACTTTTCCTAAGAATTGGAGTATATTTTTTCTTATTTCAGGAACTGGAAAGTTTTTGACAGCAGATAAATAATCTTTCAGAGGTCTGACTGAATTGTTTTCTATTATGTGACCTAAATATTTTGCGTACTTTTTCGCAAAAGTACATTTTGAACATTTCAATCTAAAGCTTTCCGTTAGTATTGCCTCGAATAATTTTGATATGTGTAGTATATGTTCTTTAAAAGTTAAAAAAAAATTAAAATGAAATTTACCGCAAAACTAGAGAGTTCATATTTTCTGATGATGTTTCCCAATGTTTATATGATGTTTCCCAATATTCTCTGGAAAATGGCTGGAGCAGTCATTAATCCAAATGGGAGACACGTCCATTGAAAATGGCCTTCTTGTGTGACGAATGCAGTTTTATATCTGTCTTGTAGAAAAAGTAGAAAAGTATTCGCAGTTTACAGTTTTAATCATTAAATCCTCAATCAACGGATAAGGTTGTGATTGAGGGATGATAATTTTATTTAATTCTCTAAAGTCAATGCATAACCTTATTTTCTTTTCATTCCTCTATTAAATTCTTCTTTAATAGTTTTGATATTTGATTTTCTATTTCTTTTCTGTCTTCAGCTGTGCATCTGTATGGACGTTTGCAACAGTATTTATCTATCATCAAATCAATATGAGTTTCATAATCTCGTACAGTACCGATATCATATTTATCCTTAGCGAAGATCTGTTTGTATTTTTCTATCAACTTATCAATTTCTGATTGTTGGTATATGTCAAGATGGTTTACAAACATTTCGAATCCTCCAGAATTAATATGTTCATTGAAATTAATATCACATTTAAACATTATATTATCGAAAGATAATTAGTGAGAACTCTAGGTTTTTGAAATAAAAATTCAAATTCGCCCCCTTTACCTAGATCAGTTTTTTGTATTATAAATATGTATTTCGACAACAATGTAGTCATCATCAGTATAAATTAGCTAGTCGTACTTTACTCTTTGACGATTAGAAATAGATATAAAGTCGAGATCAATAGACAAAAATAAAAATAAATAGAAAATTAACTAGATTAAAATATACTAGATTTAAAATATAATAAATTTTAAATTATATTGAAATTACTCTTGTTAAAATTTCTTTCATTCACATACGAAACTGTCACCAAATTAGTAACAAGTAACATATCCTACGACAATAAGAGTAATTTTAATAAGAGTAAAATTAACCGGAATAAATGTGAATGAAAGAAATTTTAACAAGAGTAATTTCAATATAATTTAAAATTTATTATATTTTAATCTAGTTAATTTCCTATTTATTTTTATTTTTGTCTATTGATCTCGACTTTATATCTATTTCTAATTGTCAAAGAGTAAAGTACGACTAGCTAATTTATACTGATGATGACTACATTGCAGTCGAAATACGTATTTATAATACAAAAAACTGATCTAGGTAAAGGGGGCGAATTTGAAATTATAATATCACATTTATTTATGTGTTTGTTTTCTTGTTTTAATACATCAGATTGTAAACTAAAATCTTCTTCATTTTTGTAACCTAGTACATCAGAAATTTTGGCATTTGTTAATTTTGAAGTATCCTTATATTGGTAGTGTTTGTTTCTCGAATAATCTTCAGTAAGGATTACCTTTTTTTCCTTTGGTTTGTTATATTTTATGATCTTTAATTCTTCGTTTTGCATCAATTTGAAGTTTTTGATACAATCGAGACCAATTAGAAAATCGTAATTAAAATTTGCATTCCCTATTTCAAAAATATTCATAATTCGTTCTATATTATATATTTTTATTTTTAGTTTCACCATACCTTTTGTTTTCTTCTCACCATTAATAGTTTTCAAGTTTACTATTTGTATGTCACTTGTTTTGTCTTTTGCCTGTATTTTCAAAAACTTTACATTAATTAATGACACATTCGAACCTGAATCATAAATTCCAAAAACATTCAGAGTATCATTTAGTAGTAACTTTACTTTAATAAATGGTGGCACATCTAGTTTTTTGGATTCTCCTCGTTCAATTCAACTTCCAATTCTGAGTTATTTAAAATTTTCACGACTGTTTGATTTGATCTTTAAACCAACATTTTTCCTCAAGATGGTAACGTTTCCCTTTTTTATCTTGCAAACAGTTCGGGCATGGTTTTCTTTCTTCTACTTTTTTTTGATTTCGAGTCAGAATTTGTAATATTTTTTTTGTCGTATTTATTTTTTCCAACATGATGTTCAAATTTTCCAATTTCATTGTAGAGATCCTCTGTTCCTTGTAAAGTTCCTCTGTCAATCTTGTCCACCACATAATTGGGTAAACCAAATGCTATAAGGTCTATTAGGGTTCCAGTATCAATTGATTTTCTTACTTCCAGTAAAAGTTTTTCTTTTTTTAAAGCATACTCAAGTAACAAACCTGCTTGATATTTAAACGACAGAGCATACCTAATGGGTGACCATCCTTTGTTAGCAAATGTCTCACAAAAATTTTTCTCCCATTTGTTCCATTCTGATTCCACTGTTAGTTTCATTATCATGCAGCTATACCAATCTACACTGGAGTGTTCCATAAAATTTTTTAGAATTTCAATTTTCTTTTTATCTTCTTTTATTTGGAAACGTTCACATTCCTTATTAAAATCTTTGATCCACTGGTATGCGTTTGATTTTCTGCCAGTGAATTTTTCAATCACAAAATCCTTTGCAACATTTCCTAAATTTTGAATTTCAGATTTTGTTTCTTTATTTTTAAACAATTTCTCTAACAGTTCTTCTAGGGTTTATTTGAGCCACTAGGTATAGATTCAGCATTACTTGCTTATTCTGAAATTTCTTCTAAATAAAAATCATTAAACTGTAAGTTCTGTTCCTCACCAAGTATATTTTTGATATATCATTTGTCAAGGTTATCCATATTTTTCTTGTTTGATGTCTTATATTTAATTATTTTTTTATCTTGTCATAGTTGGAAGTACTAGAAATTACTTTGTGTAGGTTTGCAGGTTGGTCTTCGGCGGGTATTCCGAAAACCTTTCCATCAGGTGTAGCTATTGAGGTTGTGGGGTTAGACATATGTTGACTTTCCATCTGCTGATGATTTCACAGCAAAATCAAATCTCAACTTTTCCATTTTTCTTGAAATAATTACAGAAAATGTTGTTTTATAATGATATTATATCCAATATTTACCAAATAAAGACGTAATTGCGTTTCTCTATAAAAATAAAAGATTTATTCACAAAACGTATTTACATTTAGCGAAATTACATTATATGTTAACAAAATATTTTCTCACCTATAAAAATAAAAGAAACAACATTTAAAGCCTTTACTTCAGATTCTTTTAATTAAATTTTATTAAGATTGATAATATTGTAAATCCAATTATTTTTCATTAATTTGTCAACTGTCAATCATGATCTGTAGTAGGCTTTAAAGACAAATTTAACAATAGCGATAGTGATTTTTATCATCTAATAGGTAGGATCGATGGACCATTTGAAGAAATTTTTACGAAATTCCAGCATTGGTGCAAAAACAATAGCTGCATTTCCTTTCGATAACGATATTTCCTATAAACGATTATAGTTTATAGTTACTATGGAAACGACAATCAAAATTGACATTTCAAAATTAAAACTAAATTTTATTAAAATAATTTTATACTTTATTTTAACACACTCAAAAAAAGAAGGAGTAAATTCTATGTTCGACTGTTAAGTAATGTAATAACTGACTTACATGTTTGAATACCCAGTATATACTGAGTTGTATATCAATGATTAAATTCTGAATGAAACAATTCTGCGTATTCGAAATGTTAACAATTCTTTCCGAGGAACATATAATCACAAATTCTGAGAAAGCTATTGAGTTTATGAAAATCTTTTTCAAACAAAACTTGTTTATTTTAAAAAGAAAATTTTTTGTTAACAAATTTTTTTTCTACCTTTTTCGGTTTCAAAGATGTATATACCCCCCCCCCCCCTTGAGCGAAGGAAAACACGTTCCAATGGTTTCAAAGATAAGCAGTTTTGCCCATATATAGTCCGATTTTGCCCATTAACGAACTTGACCTTCCTTTTTTGCTCTAGAACACATTTCAGCTCGTTTTCTCTTTTCGTTCTTGGGTTATCGTGTCCACAGACAGCAGACGGACATGCGGAAATGGTCAAATTTTATGAACACATATACCATACATTCATGCCTACGATCAATATTTTTAACCGTTACAGTTGTGATCAAACTTAATAAACCTTGTATATTTACATATACTAACTTATACGTAATAGGTTTGGGCAACAATTGCCTTGTGGATCAAATCAGTAAATTGTTATTTTTAGCTTTTTAATATAGTGACTTTTTGTGTTTTTTGAAGTCGGTTAAATTAAAAAAAAATTTTTTTTACAATAAAATATATTTCATGTATTTGTGTCAAACACAAAATATTAAATATCTCTCTTAATATTAGAATAATCGAAAAATGTATAATGAGTAAGGCTGTAGAAAATCAAGTTTGCTACAATTCATAAACTGATCATTTTTTCAAACTCTAATGTGAACAGAGATATTTAGAATTTTAATTTTCAATCTTTAACTGTAAATATTTCTGTAAATATTAGTGTAACATAAAAATGATAAGAAACAAAATTACAGTAAAACTTAGTACCTACAACTTAACTCCTGATAAATTTTTCGATTTTTCAAATATTAAGGGAGATAGTCAAATTTTGTGTTTCCCCCTCCCTCTAAACTCCCTTTCCCCTCGTCCGAACCCATTAACGACCTTTTTACTTGACCTTTTACTTGACCTTTAGAGTACCAAAAGCGCTTCAAATACCAAATTTCATTCCAATCGGAATAAAACTGTGACCACTAGAGAGCCCACAGACATTTTAAAAAGTACATATATATATATATATATATATATATATATCATATAATTTTATATATATATATATATATATATATATATATATATATATATATATATATTGACGGAAGTCGATTTCCTGTCATTTACTTTATAAAATAAAATATTACTTTTAAAGGATTTTTGCAGATTCATGAAATTTATTATTATATTATATATATTATTAATATTGATTATTTGTCATATTTGTAATAGAAAAAATCATATAAATTTGTAACAATTTGTAATGTAAATTTAATGTTTGGCAAGAAAATATACTGTTAATAATACGTTTGAAATTAATAAAAATTAATTAAGTGAATTTTTGGATTATTATTTTTAACAAATAAGTCAGTACAACAATAAGAATATTTTGGATTCAAAGAGGTATTAAGTAAATTAAAGTTGAAACGCTGGTAAAATAATAAGTTGGAACGAGTAAGTCATTTACTTGTTATTGACTATAAATAAAACAAGTTGGCGACCGATGACAATAAAGGTATTGTTGGACTTTGGAATTTATTTTAAACACCGATAAATTTGAAGGCACGACAAAAATTGGCGACCGTGACAGGACACATCACAATTGCCAGGTGTTAAATCAAGTGTTTTAAAAATTGGATGGGCAACTTGAAGAAATTCGTGGAACCATCAGCAACAGAAACACATGTCTAAATTCAACCTAGAGAAACCAAGTTTCATACCGTTCAAGGGAATCAATCAACAGCAACTCAACCGTAAGTAGCGATCGATCTATTCCTGTTACTGAACATTTACTTTTGAACCATTCCAGTTCTTATCCTCTGACATAACTGAACAATTTTCTAAAATGAACTTTTTAATTAAAAAAGAGGAAGAAGATTTTCAGGGCGCACCTGAAATGACAGACGATGAACATCGTTCAAATGAATGTCGTTCAAATGAAAGTCATTCGAGTACGACCTCCTCAAATTACAGACGTATGCCAACATTCAATTACACCCAATGGATTGATCCATTTGTTAACACATATCAAGGATCTCTTCATTTTATATCACAATTAGGGAATACATTACGCGTAGCACCCCATTACATACAAAACGAAATACTCATGTTCGCATTTAACAAATTACCTATCGAAGTGCAAGATGAGATTTCAACAATTGATTTAAAAACAATTCAATCAATTATTAAACGTAAATATAATATTAAAATTCGCTCACAATATTTAATCGAAAACGACATAAATAATTGCAAGCAACAATTAAATAAACCAATTCAAAGTTATTTTGAAAAATTCAATTTACTTAGATTAGAATATTTAAAAGTTTTACGGGAACATACTGATACTATCTCTTATGACGCTGTCAAAAAACATACCGATAAATCTTTAGCAAATAAATTTTTAGTAAACATGAATTCACAAATAGCGATACATTTAATGGATAAAACATTCGACTCTATAGAAGAAATTTTACCCACAGCACAAATGTATGAATGTAGGTTTAAAGAATTAAATTTATTAAAAACGTATAATAGTATTGAAAAATATTGCAAGACATGCAAAAATAAACCTCACAATACTAAAGATTGTCGTAGAAAACAAATTCAGATTAATCAAGCTGATTCATCTAATTATTCTAAACAATTAAATAGTAATTCACAATTTAATAGTAATTCACAACAATACAATCGAAGCAACAATACAACAATACAATCGCGGGCATACAATCGAAGAATGCCATAGAAAAAGATATAACGATAGTTTGCGGGCACAGCCTCCGCCTCGACAACAAAATCAAATTATAAATGACACAAACTTAGAAACTTCTTTAAACTCATATCAATCCAACCTGGAGAGCACAGAGTTGGATCCACAAGAAGCTCAATTTACAACGTTACCAATCAATCTATCAGATTAACTAAATTAAATTTTACAGTCGATAACCATGTTTATTCATTTTTAATTGATACAGGCGCATCTGTGTCACTTATAAAGAATACACTTGCAAAAAATATCGACAAGAATGAAAAAATTCCACTATCCGGAATTGAAAAAACTACTATTTCTACACTAGGTACATCAAATATTAATTTGATAAAAGATTCATTTTATTTTCCATTTAAATTTCAAGTAGTTGATAATAAATTCAGTTTACCTACTGATGGTATACTTGGAATTGACTTTTTAACTCATTACGAAGCAACTTTTAATCCAAGTAATAATTTAATCAATTTCAAAAAATTTTATAAAATACCACAAGTAAATATTACTTTGGACTTAGAAAAACAAAAATATATTTTAAATAATCTTAGGCTAAATCATTTAAACACAAATTCAAAAAATTGTATTTTAAAAATATGTCTTGAAAATTCAAAAATATTTTTAAATGAAAATGAAAATTTAACTTCTACTACTATTCTCAAACATAATATAAAACTAACGGACCCTACTCCAATCCAGAGGTGGGCAGGAGATGACTCGGCCAAGCTCTGAGTGAGAGGTAGGGAAGAGTGATAGAATTAATACAGGGTAATCTACCAATTATTAATATTTTCTTTTTTTAATTAAAACATTTTCTGAAAAAAATATAATAATACCAAATCTTTTTTATGGTCACTATTAAACAAAGTTAATAATACAGGCAATCATTCAATACATACTCTGGAATTTTGGGCTGGTAATTAGGGTCATAAAATGTACCTTTTTAGTATATATCATATTTGTGTATGAATAAAATAAAAATATATAAAAAATATATATAAATCTTTTGAACCTTTAAGTTTACCGCTGGACCATTGAAATAAAAGAGGGAAATTTTTGCAAAGGATAATTTAAATAGAATTAAAGTTTTGGAAATTCCAAATGATTTGTCTAAATATTTTACTATTCATATCCGAGAACTAATAAAGAATTATTTACCTGATTTAATTATTTTTTCTTCGTATGGAGTATGCTCAGTATAGTGTCATGGGAATTTGATGAATTAAGTTAAATTTTACATAAAGTGGGAATTTGAGTTCTTCGAGTTAGTCTACTTTAAATTGAAAAAGTGAAAAGTACTATTTGTAGTAGTGGAAATTATTTTTCGCATAATTTGTTTTTCAAAAAAAATAAAAGTAGTGAATTTAATAATGGAGAAGACATCGCAAGCAGTCTTGGATAAGTTCAGATTATTATTATTATTATTGTTATTATTATCATTATTGTTATTATTACTATTATTATTATTATTATGTTTTTTGGTGTATCTCTCCATACTGTAAAAGATATTATTTAAACAATAAATATTTTATAAAACTATTTCTAAATTGATTGAATAAATTATTGGGCAATAATCGGTAGGACAACCTGTATTGAAACATCGTTCCGTCTTGCTTCAAAACATACCTTCTTTACTTACTCTCACCCAGCTTATGGAGAGCTCGTAAGGCTCAGACGAGCTGTCTGTGCCCACCTCTGCTCCAATCTATACAAAAAATTATCGTTTTCCAAAATGTCACGAGCAAGAGGTTCAAAAACAAACACAAAAGATGCTGTCTGAAGGCATAATACGCGAAAGTAAAAGTCCTTTCTCATCTCCTATTTGGGTGGTCCCCAAAAAACTTGATGCTGCCGGTACTCAAAAATGGCGCATAGTTATTGATTATCGAATGCTTAACGAAGTCACAATTGAGGACAAATATCCATTACCGAATATAGAGGACATTTTGCATAATCTTAACGGAGCTAAATACTTCAGTACAATTGATTTAAGTAATGGATTTCATCAAATCGAAATTAGGGAAGAGGATAAAATGAAAACTGCATTTACCATACCCGGTGGTCATTTTGAATTTAACCGTATGCCTTTTGGGTTAAAAAATGCACCAGCCACTTTTCAAAGAATGGTAAACTTAGCCCTCTCAAAACTTATAAATAAAAAATGTTTTGTCTACATCGATGATATAATAATTTTCGGAAAATCCATAGAAGAACATAACCAAAATCTTTACGATGTGTTACGTACACTATCAATTTATAATTTAAAAATTCAACCCGACAAGTGTGAATTTCTCAAAAACGAAATCGAATATCTAGGACACACACTAACGAGTGAAGGGATAAAACCCAGTAAAAATAAAATTCAAGCCGTATTAGAAATGAAACCACCAAAAAATGTAAAAGATATTCAACGCTTTTTAAGTTTCATAAATTATTATAGGAAATTTATTGAAAATTTTACAAAAATCGCAAAACCTTTAACAAATCTCCTTCATAAGGAAATTGAATTTAACTGGACAAATGAATGCGAAAAATCTTTTAATTTATTTAAAACATTATTAACTAAAGAACCCATTTTAAAATACCCTGATTTTTCTAAACAATATTTTAACTACAGATGCCTCAAAAATTGGTATCTCAGGGATTTTAAGTCAGCAGTATGATAAAAAAGATTTACCCATAGCATATTATAGCCGTACTCTCAACAATGCGGAGAAAAATTACTCCACTACGGAAAAAGAGCTCTTAGCTGTCGTGAATGCTACAAAATACTTTAGACCATATCTCTATGGCACTAAATTTAAAATACGATGCGACCATAAACCTCTTCAATGGCTTATGAAAGACCCCACTTCAAAAAGAATATAGTTATGAAATACTATACAAGCCAGGTATAATAAATACAAACGCGGATCACAGCTCTCTAGACCAGTTCTACAGATTCTCGATCTGCAAGAAACTAAAACGTACGAAAATTTCAGAGAATATATTGAACAATTAGTTGAACCCATTATATATAATCAAGTTAACCTACCTCTAGAAGATGTCGATAATCTCATTTTACCCATAAGTGTAGATTTATCACATAATAATAAATTTTCATATTTTTTGAAGCCATATATAACAGCTAATTTATTAAAAAATCAAACTGAAACTCTGATACGTGAAAATAAAAATATTTATGTGCTACCCTGTAAAGAAACATTTAATGAAGAAACTACATTAAATAATTTATTCGAATGTTTTTATACACTATTTCAATACACTCAACTTACGAAACCTGATCAGTTATATGTTTACGATCTATCACAAGTTTACCCTGATATAACTGAAGATAGTTTTAAACAATTAATTTATTACTTTTATTCAAAGTCGGATATTGAAATTAATATAATTCACTCAAAAACAGAAATTATAAAAAATAAGGAACAGCAACAAAAATTAATAAAAGAAGCACATGATGATCTACTCGCAGGTCATAAAGGTGTGAAAAACACAATTAAAAAACTCAGGCAAAGATTCTTTTGGAAAACAATAACTAGCAACGTCGAAAATTATGTTAAGTCATGCGAAATCTGTCAAAAGAATAAAATTCCTCGTAATACTAAACCCTCTCAAGTAATCACGGATACCCCTACTAAATTCAATGAAATGATTGCACTAGATGTAATGGGTCCTTTCCCAATTACTGATGCCAACAATCGATACATTCTGACAATACAAGACAATTTAACAAAATTTCTGAATGCGTATTCTATACCGGAAAGCAACGCAGAATTCACAGCTATCAAATTATTGGAACATTGTACCAAATATGGATTTCCTACATCCATTCTTACAGACAATGGTACAAATTTCATAAACCAAACTATAAAAGAAATAAATAAACTTCTCTCCATCAAACACAAACAAACTACCCCTTACAATCCCGAATCTAATGGTAGCATAGAAAGAAGCCACCAAGAATTAAAATCATATTTTAGGAGCTATGTTAATAACAATCAAAACGATTGGGACTATTATGTCAACTTTGCAGTTTATTCATATAATACTACCGAAAATATACACACAAAATTTACCCCATACGAACTAGTATTTGGTGAAAAAACTAAACTAATTAGTGGTAAAACTAAATTACCTACTTACGATCACTTAGCTCAAAATGTGTCAAATAAAATCGATTTATTAAGAAGAAACGCGCGCACAAATATAGTCCATTATAAAAATAAAGAACAAAAAATTAACAACGCTAACATTACATTTAAAAAAGGTGATAAAGTGTGAGTACGCGATGAGATGAATCGAAACGCAAAAAACAAATCACTACAACAAAAATATTTAGGACCTCATGTCATTCTCAAAACATGGGATGAAAAGCATGTAGCTTTATTAGACCCAACTTACAAACGGAAAAATAGATGGATACATTTTAAACATCTGAAAATCTTCCTTTCAGATGATCCTGATCCTCTCACTGATACTGCTAATACGCTTAACGACGGGTCAACAGCAGGTATAAGTCGAGATAATTAAATCAAACGGCGTTTACTTCAATCACATTGGAGAAGCAAAAATTATAAAAAATTATCTAAACCTAGTACATTATTATAATATCAGTTTTATAGAAAATTTATTAGATTCATTACCCAATTATTTAGAAACTAAAAGAAAATTATGCATAAATCAAAACAAAAATCATAATTGCTTAATTACATTTGAACTATTTAAATTGGAAACTAATGAATATTATGATAGGTTTAAAGATTTAGAAAATAGTTATTTCCAAACCCAACGCAAAAAACGCGAAATTCGTTACGAACACGGATGGTTTGACGCAATAGGAAACATATGGCATAAACTCACTGGTAATCCAGATGCCACAGATTCAGAATTTTTAATTAACAATGTCAATAAGTTAGTTAAAGAACAAAATGATGTAAACAAAATTCTTCAAAGTCAGAATCATAACAGATAGTTTAACTCAAGTAAATAAAACTCAAAAACAGTTACGTCTAATCGAAAATAAAATGAACGAAATAACATTGAAAACAAACGGTAACACAGATACAATAGAAGATAAACCTAATTTTGACAAAATGGAAACCCGACTTCAAAAATAAAATATTCTATAACAAAAAATGCACTAAAAAGTAAAAAAATAATTGCATATTCTTGTGCCAATTTTAGTTCACCTAAGCAAAAATTTTTAAATATATATGTACAATTATTGTTATTTTTGGAGTCGGTGTCAGCATAGAGAAATTTACATAAAATTTGGACACCGCCTCCAAAAATAACAATAATTGTACATATATATTTAAAAATTTTTGCTTAGGTGAACTAAAATTGGCACAAGAATATGCAATTATTTTTTTACTTTTTAGTGCATTTTTTGTTATAGAATATTTTATTTTTGAAGTCGGGTTTCCATTTTGTCAAAATTAGGTTTATTTCTCGCTTTTTAGTGACTTTGAAGTTCTATAACTAGTTTTATTTGTCTAAATATGGGTAGACCTACTAAACGACTTACTAATTTTTAGTGAATTTTTTTACATTTTTTTTTTAGCCGTTTTTTTTTTTTTTTTTAATTTTAAGAGCATTTTTTTATAACAGATTTTCAATTTTATTTACATGCATTTTGTTTTTTTTTTGTAAAAATTTGTTTTTTTGGGGTCGGTTTTTTTTTTGTAAAAAAATTTTTTGAAGTCGGTTTTTAAAAAAATTTTCTTATTTTCTCATTATGAATGAGTATACCCTTTCAAAAAAAAAAAAATTTCGCAGAAATCGGTTATCACATATAAAATGAGGATTTTCCTCGATTTTCCGGGGATCCCCTCATCAGAATGCGATTTGGTGCCAATGGGACCAATGGGAAACCAAACCCTTTAAAACAAAAAAAAAAAATTCAAAATCGGTTCATAAATGTCGGAGTTCTGAGGTGACACACATAAAAAAAAAAAATAAATAAATAAATAAAAAAAAATACAGACGAATTGAGAACCATCCTCCTTTTTTGAAGTCGGGTTAAAAATAAACAATTATTACTTTTAAATCAAATCGAAATTTTATTGAAAGAAAGTTTATCTTTAATCAAATCTCATCTTGACAACTTTGAACAATCAATTACATTAGCTAGACACAATTTAGTTAATTTTGACATACTACCCCCTCGAACATTAATAAAAGAATTACAAAATGCTAGAAATTTAAATTTACCATTTGAACCTTTATACTGTAATATTGAATACTATTACAAAATAATTGATTTAGAACTCTTAAACTTAAAA
Organism: Nineta flava; assembly: GCA_963920215.1. Taxonomy (NCBI): domain Eukaryota; kingdom Metazoa; phylum Arthropoda; class Insecta; order Neuroptera; family Chrysopidae; genus Nineta; species Nineta flava. Next base: position 41,350,587 of record OY986043.1, on the reverse strand, counting down.
CACACTCTTATAATAAATATAAAAATTCCATTAGTACAACTTGACGAATTAACACTTTACCACATATACCCTTTACCACAACCAGATCCTTTGATAAATAACCTCTACCAAATCATACAAATAAATAGACCCTTTTACTCACAAGCAAAGATCGATTGCATACTTCATTGTCAAAAACTCTTGATGATTGTAAAGAATACCAAAAGAACCAATTTTTATGTAAAAAACAAATCATATACAAACACACATCAGAAGATTGTGAAACACAGCTATTTGAAACTACAACTCACAAGATGCCAATGGAATGTAATGTTATAAAATATTACGCAAAACAAGAAATATATCAACAAATTCATGATAATCAATGGTTACTATTCAGTTCAAATCCAGTCAAATTATCAATACTTTGCAACGAAACATTAACAAAAATTTTGGAAGTCCACAAAGAAATTAAAAAATTAACATTGCCAAATTCATGTCAAGCTAAGTCAAAAACTATGGAAATATCAACAAACAAAATTATCTTATCAAGAAACTTCACAGATTTCCTTCCAAATTTAAAATTAGAATACTGTGAAATTTGTAGAAACAAAACTCAACGCATAAAACATATTCTACCAATTCAACTTCAGTACGATTCATTGGAAAAATTGCACATCAATAACGATAAACTAATCGAAATGGACCAAAAGCTAAACGAAGAAATTCAAGAACATGTAGTATTCTTTGGACATAGTTTCTCAACTTCAAACTGGTTTTCGATTAAACTCGCCGCATTTTTAATAACATTTTTAATTTCATTATTAGGACTTTGGAAATGTGGAATCATATCACTCATCTTATGTTGTTTCTCTGGAAAAAACAATAGCTGCACAACTATACCCTGCATCAAAATCTTTAATCAATGTAATAATAAACGAAAAGTCGAACCAATGGTAACATTCCAGGCAAGCGCTCCATATCCAGATGAAAATCAATATGCAATTATCCCGAGTCAGAATTCATCACCAGATTATCAAACCATGACCCCAAGAAGAAAGCCCAAGAAAGACCTAAAACCTTTCAGACCCTAGCCTTTCTCTAACAAGAGAGGATTGACGGAAGTCGATTTCCTGTCATTTACTTTATAAAATAAAATATTACTTTTAAAGGATTTTTGCAGATTCATGAAATTTATTATTATATTATATTATTAATATTGATTATTTGTCATATTTGTAATAGAAAAAATCATATAAATTTGTAACAATTTGTAATGTAAATTTAATGTTTGGCAAGAAATTATACTGTTAATAATACGTTTGAAATTAATAAAAATTAATTAAGTGAATTTTTGGATTATTATTTTTAACAAATAAGTCAGTACAACAATAAGAATATTTTGGATTCAAAGAGGTATTAAGTAAATTAAAGTTGAAACGCTGGTAAAATAATAAGTTGGAACGAGTAAGTCATTTACTTGTTATTGACTATAAATAAAACAAGTTGGCGACCCATGACAATAAAGGTATTGTTGGACTTTGGAATTTATTTTAAACACCGATAAATTTGAAGGCACGACAATATATATATATATATATATATATATATATATATATATATATACAAATTTAGCGATAGTCATTTTTAACATCTAATAGGATCGATGGACATTTGAAGAAATTTTTACGAAATTCCATTCCTTTGGAGGAAATTCGCTAAAAATTTTCTTAACAACCCTATATTTAACATGCTGTTAAAATTATCCTTATCAAAAAGTAGAATAATAATAGATTTTAATGAACCAATATGTAATAAAATATATGTTAGGAAACAATATTAAGATAGTTCTAGCACTGTGTTATATAAACTTGAAACCCCGCAAAAACGTCCCTTTCCTACATGTTTTTGAGGGGATATTCTACTATTGCATTTTTTTGTGATAGTACTTGGCTTGGATCAAAACAAATAAGATGAACTCCGGCAAGATTTTTAACTCTAGATAGCGCAACATATGCTTGTCCACAGGAAAATATACAAGAACCTATATCCAAAAGTGCACTATCCAAACTTAACCCTTGACTTTTGCGAATAGTGATAGCGAAAGCAAGACAAATTGGAAATTAAATTTTTAACTGGTTCCAAATCGTGTACCAACCCAGTAAACAATATGACGTCTTTAAAAGTTCTTTAAGAGCTCTTATTAAAGATTCGGACGTCTTAAATTTTCGTCAAATGGGGCCTTCAGGACTTCTTGATGATGTCCAATGTGCCACCTTAAGAACTACTGAAGACTTTATTAATACGTCTTTATGAACTTTTTTTTCTGACTTCGAAAAAAAGAGATCTTAAGAGTTCTTTATTCTGACCTCTTCAAGAGCTTCTTTTGAAGAGATCTTAAGAGTTCCTGATTCTGACCTCTTCAAGAGCTTTTTTTTAAGAGATCTTAAGAGTTCTTGATTCTGACCTATTCAAGAGCTCCTATTTAAGAGATCTTAAGAGTTCTTGATTCTGGCCTCTTCAAGTGTTCTTTAAGACTAAATTAATATTTTAAGATTCCTAAAAATAGAAGCTAAAAAAATATAAACAATTTTATATTAAAATTAATAAATATTTGTTCATTTAATTTATATTTACATTTAAATTTATATTAATAATCATTACAATCATTTGGTTTGCTAAGTCCATGATATATTCCAACAGCAAAAGATACAGCAACTTTTGGGTAGTACATTTCGACTAGTATTGGATAAAGTTGACTCTTCGAACTCTTTGAAATTGGCAAATAGTCAATATGCACGTTGATTTGAATAGTTTCTTGCAACTGGCCCAAATCGATTGCTTTCAGTTGGTCAATTAATCCTTTTTTCAGGCCATAATGAAAATATTCTCCTGGTGCAACAGTACGAATAGTGGTATTTTTAGGAGAATTTAATAATGTACGGCAATATTTTGGAAGATATTTAAGTCTTCTATCGACTCTACATCCGGAGAATATTTAGATGCAGTTTGAGTAATGTTAAACTCACGTTCCATTGAGCTAACTTTTGACTCAAACTTAATTTTTTGATATTCTTGGGAATAGGTTCGAAGATGGGATGATCATCATCTTGGCAGACATCTTGGTTTCAAATCTTAATAAAAAATAGAAAATCATGATATTCATCTTTTAAATTCATTTTAATGCGTTAACCATTAAGATACTTACAGATAAAACTAATTAAAAATAATCCACATTAAAAATAACGCACTTAAACTGGTTTTTAATACTTGATAACACTAAATAAATAAATTAAATTATAATAATATCTTTACAAGTTCTCCAAATAAAAGCTTAATGAGAATGTTAAATTCTAGGTGATACAGAAATAAAAACTATAACAAAAGTGCGCGTGCGCTAAATTGAGTAAAAATATAAAAAACTTGGGAAAAAGACTTCTTAAAGGGCTCCTATTTCTGACTTCTTGCAAAGCCAGAAAAAATAGACTCTTAAAGGGCTCCTATTTCTGACTTTTTACGAAGACAGAAAAAATGTCTACTTAAAGGGCTCCAATGTCTGACTTCTTGCGAAGTCAGAAAAAATAGACTCTTAAAGGGCACCTATTTCTGACTTCTTGCGAAGTCAGAAAAAATAGACTCTTAAAGGGTACCTATTTCTAACTTCTTGCGAAGTCAGATAAAATAGACTCTTAAAAGGCACCTTTTTCTGCCTTCTTGCGAAGCCAGAAAAAATAGACTCTTAAAGGGCTTCTATTTCCGACTTTTTACGAAGACAGAAAAAAGTCTACTTAAAGGGTTCCTATTTCTAACTTCTTGCGAAACCATAAAAAAAGATGTCATAATTGTACTTTCTAATGAAGTCATTCTGACTTGTATGTTTGCTGGGAAACCATGTGTAAATTTTATACGAATTTTCTTAATTTTGTTTATGTCGTCAACATCTCGAAAGATTTGCTCCACATTACCAATTGAACCATTAACAAGTCCTAAACTGACAGGTGGTAGTTGTAACAAATCTCCAAATACCAAAATATGTTTTCTTTCAAACCAGCCATTTTCATTGTCAGAGATATCAAATATTTCTATTAAACGTAAATTAATATACATAAGAGTTATGTTGGAAATGATTGACACTTCATCTATGCTTATAAGCTTCATGTTCGATAAATCAGCTGTAAACTTTTAAAACTTGATCTGAAAGAGGTTTATATTTAGGTGTAAATCCATGTTCAACTGGTAGTTGTAATAACCTATGGACAGTTAGCCCGTTAATATTAAACGCTGCAATCCCAGTGGGTACTGTGACAGTCACAGTCTTTTTGAAATTTTTCGACACCCATTGTTTAATTGTATTTATCAGGTAACTTTTACGCATACCACCTGTACCACTCACGAAAAGCCTAAGAGTGTTCGAATTTTTGTCCAACGTTTCATTAATTTTATCAAATATACGTTTTTGGTCTGTATTTAAATTATCAATCATTTCGTTCATTTCTTGATCCGATATATTTTTAATTAATCGAAAATCATCCATTGCATTTGTAAAGGTAGATGATAGTTATATTAAATAATTATTATTTAAATAAATAATAAATATATGTAAAAGATATAATTGATCTTTATTGATTTGATTTATGAAATATTATAATTTTAATATGTAAATTACCATGGTTGTTAACATTCAAAGCAACCGTGATAATAGAGGGAAGTTATAGTTGTTATGCAACAAATAAAAATGATGAACAAAATTATAATAATAATTTAAAGAAGAAGCGATACCGCTAAATACTTCCCCCCATCAACTAATAAAGAAAAACGACTAGAAAAAGGTTGTAACATAAAACAACCTTGTTCACGCGGAAAAAACTTTAATAGTTGATGTACATCTTATATTTAAATACAAAATAAATTAAGAAAAGATAACATTGAAAAAAGTATGCAGGTTTTAGCTTATCAATTGAAATAGAGGTAGGTTTGTTATTGATATCAATAACAAAAAATTTAGGAAATCTCTTGATAACAGAGATAGGACCTTTATAATTACAAGATAGTGGAGGTTTGACATGATCCTCGCGTACAAAAGGACCTTTTGGTAAAAATACATTTTTGTTGGTGAACTGTCCGGTAAAGAAAAATTTTGCGTTTATCATTCTATTTCTCAACTCTCGAGTAGATTGTTGAACAGAATGATAAACGCAAAATTTTTCTTTACCAGACAGTTATGAATTTTTTGTTGCAAAACTGCACCAATCGGTGCAGTTTTCTGCACCAATCGGTGCAGACCGGAGGAATCAGTGAGAATGCAAGTTTCAGCGTTCGAAACAGGATGTGCTAATTTAACAACATCAATTAATTTTTGTTTAGCTAAATTAAAAGCTGAAATTGCACGTTCATCAAGAATAACTGACTTCATTGAAGTTTTACCGTGTTCAACAAGTTTATTCAATGGAGGTAAAATGTCACCACAATTCCGAATAAAGCGACTATAAAAATTAATCATCCCAAGAAAATTTTGGAATGATTTTTGATTGTTCGGAATAGAAAAATTTGAAATAGATTCAACTTTGGAAGGAATAGGTGTGATTCCTTCAGAATCTACGTAATGTCCTAAAAATTCTAATTTTGTTACACCAAAAATAGATTTCGAAGAATTTATTAAAATTCCAGCTTCATTGAGAATGTTGAAAATAGTTTTGAGATCTTGAGAGTGTTTTTCTTCGTTTTCACTCGCGATTAAAAGATCATCAAGATAAGTTAAAACAAAACCTACATTTTTGAATAAATCTGCCATAAATCTAGAAAAGGTTTGAGCTGCATTGCGTAAACCAAAAGACATTCTCAAAAATTCAAATAGACCAAAAGGAGTGATAATGGCAGTTTTCGCGACATCATCGTGTACAGGAATTTGATAATAAGCTCTTTTTAAATCAACTTTAGAAAAGATCTTTTTATCATTTAATTTCACATTGAAATCATATAAATGAGGAATTGGATATCTGTCAGGGACCGTGATCGAATTCAGTCGACAATAATCACCACATGCACGAAAAGAACCGTCAGGTTTCTTTTTCATGAGAAGAAGTGATGACCATTCAGAATCCGAAGGTCTGCAAATACCCAAATCTATAAGTTCCTGAAAATGTTTTTTAGCAGCTGACAACTCTTCAGGACATAGTCTGCCATATTTAGAAAATATCGGATAAGAGTTTGTCACAATGCGATGTCGAGTATTATGTTTAGCATTAAGATTGAATTTTTCTGATTTGGTTAAATTTGGAAAAGAATTTAAGATTTTCGTAAATTGATTTTGAAGTGAGATCACTTCAACGCATGAATTAATGGGTTTTAATAATGTTTGATTATTAAAATCGATATTCAAATTGAATTTCTTTAGAAAATCTAAATCTAGAATGCCATATGAATTACATCGCCAACAATGAATTCATGACGAAAAACCAAATCATTTCCAAAATTGAGAAAAATTTCAGAAGTACCAAAAGTAGTAATTTTGGTATTGTTTGCTGCAATAATTGAAAAAGGTAAATTTGTAAATTTACAAGATTTACAATACGACTTTGGAATCACAGATAGTGAACTTTCAGTGTCAACTAAATATCGAGTACCTTCATGTAAGAGATCGTACATGAAAATTAAGTTGTACGATGATGATGTTGTGTTATTGAATTGGGTTATTTTATTGACAGAGCTACTGACCAACTCAACAGGAGCTCTTAGAATTTTTTTGAAGTTTTATTTGAATTTGTATATCGCGTATTTAATTTACAAAAAGAACAAGGAAAAACACACTTACGTGCTTTGGTACCATATTTATTATGATACCAACAATCAGACTTTACCTTAACTTTGTGTAAATTAGTTTTTGGGGTATATTGGGTCTTTGAAGGTGACTTTTTGAATTTTCCAGTTCAGTGACTTTATTTTTAAGAATATTTAATTCTTTATTTAACATAAAATTATATGTTTTATGAATTTCTGAAACGGGAAAGGAACTGATATTAGATACAGAATTTAATTTATAAATATCATTAGCGAATTTAACAATAGTTTTCAGATCAACATTATTGTCAACGGTGACAAGTTGAATTTGAATATGTGTGTCTAATTTACCAATGAATAATTCACGAATGAAATGTGAATCAAGATTTAGACCACTTGATAGGGATATCATTGCATTATATAATAATTGAGGACTATCGAAATTTTTTTGAGATAAATTTAATAATTTATTTAGACGATCTTTACGAGAAAGTCCAAAAGTTTCTTTTAGAATATTTTTGAGTGCATCAAACTTATTTTCTTGTGGTGGATTTACAATAATATCTCTAACATGAGAAGTGTAATCCTCAGGTATAGCTAAAGAAGCTAGCGTGAACTTATTTTCATCGTCAATAATATTTTGAATAATGAAGAAACGAGAAACTTGAATTATCCATAATTCAATGTCTGTTACATTAAATTGTGGAAGTTTTGGCAAATTTGGAAGATGTATTGTAGGTGCTTCTAAATTCGGTAACTCATTTCAATCCCTAGAAAATGTCTTTTTAAACATTATTAAACGGTACAATAACAAGTTTACCGTCTTTCAAAAAAAAGGTACCTATCAAATTTTTATACTTAAACAATCTAATAAACTATGATAGTTTTAAAAGCCAGGTACAATAGGCGTGAACAGTTCATGTTAGTTTTTAAAATTTTATAATTTAATTGGGGCTCATTGATTCGGTTCTCTAAAAAATTGTTCGGATAAAAGTGGTTCATTATAAATATAGTAACAACTTTCATTCGAAGATTTTGTTCGAAAACCGAATGAATATGGCACAAATCAATTATAAAATTTTAAAAACTAACATAAACTTTTGACGCCTATTGTACTACAGTTTGTCAAATTTTTAAAATCTAATAAACTATGGCTGGGTGCAGCCGATGCAATCGATCAGAGATCGTCCTATTATTTTCGACTGAATGGTATATAAATCTCCGATCAGTAATCATATGATTACTTATCGGACGTTATTTTAGTGATCGCTTTTGAAATCACTGTATCATTATCGTAAGCAACATAGGAAACATTTATAAACAAAAATGTTCTAGGAAAAATCAAATTTGACTTCAAATTTTTTTTAATACTGCCTAAAAGATGTACTAGCCTGGTGGTCATTTTTATGTTTGTGGAGTCAGAACAAATGTTTCTCCAAATATGTATATTGTGGGCTACTGGAACCATATGCATCACGATAAATACTTTCCTCGATAGACGACATAATTAAAAGTTCTATTGAAACGTCCCTATCTATGTCTGTTGGAATTTCAAGTTATTTGAATCGTTAGAACATGCCATTAGCTGAACTTCTTTCAGCAACTTTGCTGATACGAACATCAGAATACAAGCATCAGAAGGTCTCTGTAAGTGTATTTTTTACATTCATGATACCTGGCAAAGTGTTTAATTTTTCAAGAATTGCCTCTTTCATAGGTACGATTTCGTCGTCATGAACAAAAGAGAATAAATTGACAAAAATTTTAGCTGTTTTGGCGTCAAACATAACCATCGGCTTTTTTCACCACCTCCACACCCTCCATAGGCCATTTACCATGTCCAGGTTCAAGTCGAAGTTGTAAATGTTAATTGAGGGAAGTATTCCATTAAAGTTTTTATCCACAAGTAATGAGTAACAGTTACGACACTGCGTAATATAAGCGTCTGAAAATATGTGAAGGGTTCGAACATTTTATAGGCCTGATGATAGACTGTATTTTTTCGCATATTTATTAGTCACATAATTTTCAGCAAAATCTATTTGTACCATACTTTTTGTCTTGCCCAAATTACGTTGAACTTTCCGTTTTGCCTTTACTTTTTGTTGATTCCGTAACCATGCCTTTTCATATCAGAAATATCTTCAGCTATGAATTTGACAAATTTTTCACTGTGCTCCGCATACTAACTTTATAGTAATCTTAAACACCTTCTTCTCTCCGTTTGATAATTATTATAAAGAGAAATTTAACGTGTTTATGTCTGTTGAAGGAGGAGAGTGGATTAAAAATATTCACATGGAAATATTCACACGGAAGCTACGTCCTTTGAAGAAGGTTCACTACTCTATGGTAATGTAGTTTGTACGGTCATGTTGACATGTTGTCTGTCTTCCGAGTCAGGGGGTACGATCGTCTGTCATGTAGTGTCCTGGTCATACAGACTCTATCCTTGCACCGCAAGGATGTGGATCCTGCTAAATAAAATATAAAATAACTTCAAGGGCTGTTACTTGAAGACAGTCTTATGCGGTTTCAATCTACAGAGTGTGCCTATGAAGGGACAGCCTTCTGCATGGCGGTTATAAGGTGGCAAAGATGAGATCTGCAAACTGGAATGGTGGAAAGATTAAACTCTAGAGTGGGGCTTATACCGCCAAGGCAATCGGTAATGAGAACAGCCATTTTGACTGAGTAGTCAGGGTGTGGTTGTCGTAGTTCTCGGAGTAGTTCTCGAAGATTAGTACGTTTGCTCTTCGTTCAAGACTATGTTCGATACTGAGGGCGCACAGAACTCGATGACGTAAACAGTCTTAGCTGAAATATCCCAGAGCTCTCTACATCAGGCTTAGCAGCGGAGAGGTGCCTGGTAGTTGCGAATGAGAAATTACAATACATTTCTCGTTTTTGGTGATGGGCTCGATCTCTCCGGTACAATACACACAGGGTAGCGTTATGACGATGAATGTAGGTGGTCGAGGATTAAATGAACATGACTGAGACTGGCACCTTCCAAACGTACCTCTGGTATGTAAGAGTGGCTATCACAGCATCTTGGGCACCGATGAAAAAACCTTCTGTTTTTCTGTTTCCGACTAATCCAATTGAAGGAAAAGAAACGTAACAGACCAACAGAGAGATCACAGTAGATGACGGTAAAAAATAACATGAAGGCCTCGGAATCGATGATCTTGAAAGAGGGAACTGAAATGAGCTTCTGCTCGTTTAACAGCTGGATGAAGTTACGATTGGGGAAGAATGATCAAATTAATATCTAGATCACGGTTAGTCGGATCAAATACTAGGCAAATTTTGAAACTGCATGTGCTGTAGAGAACAAGAATGCTCGTTTACCTTGTAAATCGTGATATTGAGTACCTGACAAGCTATACCTAACACTAATCTGTCATGTAAACATCCGATGGATCAGAGACCCCAACCCCCTTGCTGATGTGGGCGATAGGTACCGAGGCGTGCGGATGCACACTACAATAAATGTTCATAAGTTTGCCTCTATCTAGTTCCTTAAGCTCTATTGGGTAAAGCAAGCATATTAGCACGGATCTTATATATCCCAGATAATTCGGATTCCCAAATTAGTCTTAGATGGTGCCTATACTTGCAACGAAGAGCTTGCTTAACAGTTGACACACTATTGTAGTGACTCACACTCATAGAGTAGATACATATATCTAACCCATCACATCACAATAGCAATTGAACCAGCGGTACAGTGCAGAACGATACATTTACGTATACACGAATTTCTTTGTCTATTTTTATATGCTTACGTATGCATATATGTAGGATAATACACCTATATATGCACGTGAGGAATCTGATCGACTTTATATGCACTATGAATGTAACTTTCACCAACATCCAAGTATATATATAACTCTTCTTCATCAAAATGTTTCACGATGCTTCCATCCGTGAGCTGCACGTCTGCATCGTAATTAGGGATGTGACCCCGCTTACAATGTTATTCAATCCAAATTCCATGCCGATAGCCTTCGTGTACTGATGGACAGATTTGAGAGCTTGAGATTGACTGCTCTCAGAAGAAGCATAAAGTTTCTGGTTATCCATATAGAATAGATGAGTTAACTGAAGTTTCTTGTCTGTCGAGGGGTCACAACGATACCCGAATTCTTCTCGCAAGTGCAAGGAGAGAGGTATAAAAGTGATACAGAAAGAAAGCGGGCTACGGCCCTTGATAGACGCCATACTTATATGAAACCAAATCTGTTGAGACGGTACGTTTAACAGGATGAATTTTGAGCAGCACCAATATAAGTTGGTGAGAGGTAGTGTCATATGCTTTCCTATAATCCACCCAAGCCATACTCAAGTCCCATTGATATTGACGAGCGTCTTAGCAGATACATCTGTCAGCAAGAAAATTATCTTTGCAACCAGATATGTCACGTTTGGAGCCGCGTGGCACATTTTTCATTATCCAAACCGGTTATATGATTGTGAATATGTGTTTATTAAGAATGGAGGCGATATTTAAGCATATTATCGGTCTGTAATTGCTTGGATATGAAAGGTCTCAAAGGTTTCTGGGGAATCAAAACTCTTTGCCCTTCTGCTAACCAAGATGTCATGTTCCATACGAAGATATATGAAGTGAAGTTTCCAACAATAAGTACGACACAGCATCCACGATATTTAACATATATCGAACGCTTTGTACACGATATTTAAGCATATTATCGGTCTGTAATTGCTTGGAACTGAAAGGTCTCAAAGGTTTTTGGAGAATCAAAACTGTTTGCCCTTCTGCGAACCAAGATGGCATGTTCCATATCCGAAGATATATGAAGTGATGTTTCCAACAATAAGTACGACACAGCATCCAGGCCAGGTGCAGAGTGATTCTTCATGTCTCTGTAGGCAAGGGAAATTTCATCAGCGGTAACAAATGTTATTATCACTTGTTCTGCTAAATGAGTGTAGCAGAATCTTTGAAACAGTGTTAATTTTTTATCTACTTTTGTCGATTTCTCATATAAATCACCCCAATAGAGAGAGAAGACCGTTTCGCGAATAAACATGAGGGATTCGAGAGAAAGATCCTATTTTCTCGAATACACTTTTCTTGTTTAAATAGCTTTTTGCATGCGAGAGCTAGCACACGTATATTTTCAATGTTTCTCTGTTTGATAATGAGCAGGATACTCCTGATGAGTATGTGATGTTGGTGCGTGAGTTTACGAGCGAAGCTCCGAACCACTGAGAGAACAGTTTACCAGTCTTCTGGTATTTTAACACATACTCGATACGTGATACCGTCTGATGGACAGGTGTCAACTTGGAGTCAAGTTGCTCTAGCCGTTTGTGAGTCGTCTCCCCAACTGTCTTAGCAGACTTAGTGGGAATGCACACAATGCAGCATAAGCTGAGCTATGGATCTCCAGCAGACTTAAGACGTTTATTAAGTATTCACCGACGCATGTAGAGGTCATTATCGGGGGCTTTAAGTGCTTATTGTAACGGATGTTTAAGCTCCGATTGCAATCAAATAAATATTTGATTAATTAAAATTAATAAACTAAATTTGTATTAAATGGGTCGTTACTCGACGAAAATCCATCATAATTATTAAATAAAAATATTTTATGATCTAGTAATATTTTGAATTTAAATTATGGCGCAGTAAATTTATATATACTTTTACGCCGCTCTGTGTTGTATGTTAGAACTACTTTTGGATTTGTCGGAGTTGTTAGGGGTGTTTGGAAGGTTAATTTGACCACGCCATTTACATGCTATCGATACTTTATAGACCCACGTGCAATTTTTTTGGGACAGGGAGGTGGGAAATGCATTGACGCGCAGAGTGTGGGTCTCCTGGCTAGCCAGACTACCCACTAAAACGTACCCTCTTTTAAGGCTTTGAGAGCTAGCTCATTAGACCCCCCCCCCTAAATTAAAAAAAAAAACAGAACAAGAAAAAATTAAAAACAAATATCACAATTTTATCACAACACTACCTAGTCAAATGAGTTGACTAAGTAGGAATAGAAGAACAAAACCTAAACTACAGTGAAACCTTGATATAAAAAATCTGAAGTAGATAAGAAAATATTCGTTACACCAAGTAATTTGTTACAATTAGGTTTGTTATTTAGAGGTTAGGTTGGTCTAAGATTCGTTTTAGCAAGATAAGCATGATGATTTAATGATTTTTCGTTTATGTGGGACAGGTTTTCCGTTTCTCATCCATTGCAACTTTACATTAAACAACAGTGAGAAAATATGTAATGCACTCTCGCACTTATTGGAACCTTACAACACAAAATTTTAATTTATTATGACAGTTTGAATTCCTGGATGGTCTTACGATAAATTGAACTTGTCTGAACCTGTCGAGACATGAATTCTTGTTAGATGGATTAGTAGAATACTTTATGCAATGGTTCATTATACTTTCTATTAATGTTTAGCAATGATTGAAAAATCGTTATAAAGAGGTTTTTACAAAAGTTATTAGTAATGTAAAGGTATATTTTGCATTAACTCCTACGGCCAGTTGTAGTCGATTTCTAAGAATTTGTTAAATCGAGTAAATCGTTATATTGAGTCGTTATACTAAGGTTATACTGGATATAAAAAAATCAATAACGAAAAACAACAACAACAAAAAACATAACAGCGTTAAGGCCTTTTACACCTTCACTGCAAGAGATAAAAAAACTTTAAAACTAGTTACCAAAAAAAGGTAAAACAAGTAATGTAACAACTAACTGAGTTAATTGTTTGAATACCCAGTATATACTGAGTTGTATATCAATGTTTCAATTATTAATAATATTGCCTATTCAATGTTTATAAAGTATTAATTATTTGTTAATGTTTGTCTTGTTTTAATGATATTGAAACAGTAAAAATGTTCTTGCGTTGAAATAAATGTATATGAATGTTCTTGTGATTTATATAGTTTTTAATATTGAGTTATATAATTCAGTTAGTCAACGCGTTATTTGGTTGACGCAAAGCGTTGGTCAACGCGAAGCGTTAGTAACACGGAGCGTTAGTCGACGCGAAGTGTTAGTAAATCCTTCTACATCTATCTACATCAGTCCGACGAGATTCGCTTCTCCCAAATTTTGGGAATAGCCAGCAGCTTGCTTATCAGGTCTTCCTGAAGGTTCATATATTCGAGGTGAGATGCACCGAATATTCTGTATCTGCTGTAATCTAGACGTTCGCAATCAAAGATAATGTGGCTGGATGTTTCTACCTCCTCGCCACAGAATCTGTACACAATGGACTCGTTATGGAGTCTCATTGTGAGCAGATGCTTCCGCAGGGGATAATGCCCGGTAATTAATCCGGTAACCCTCGGCAGTTGCATTCTGTCCAGCTGCAGTACATCGAGAGATAGTTTCTTAGTTGCACTCTGAAGCAGTATTTTCCCGAGCTCCTGCCGCGGTAATTTTTCGCAGGGATCATGATGTTTAGCAGTTGACCACTCGTTTATCACCTGTTTACATGCAGTCCTTGGAATTCCTAAAATATACTCTGGCCCTATGAAGGGCATTCCGACTCCCTTCTTTGCTAAGGCATCTGCTTTTTCATTTCCTTCGAAACCACTGTGACCCGGCACCCAGATCAATTTAACCGACGAGGAGTCTTTCACCGAAGAGGATGGGTGGTTTTATGTTATCCACCTTTCTTTTCCGTGTAAATGGAATTAGTGCGGTCTTACCAGGGTTTATTTTCAATCCCTGGTTGATACACCAGTGCAAATCTTAGGGCGTTTTGCATAAGCTTCGAGATGGTGCCTTCACAGAGTCCTTGGATTACAATTACAATGTCGTCCGCATATCCCTGTGTGTAGTGTCTTTTTTGGTTGAGGTTCATCAGTAAGCTGTTTACTGCCAGGCTCCACAGGAGTGGGGATAAGACACCACCCTGCGGACATCCCTTTATGGCTCTCACAGTGACAGACTCTCTAAGAAGGGAAGTTTGTATTCTTCTACTTATCAGCATATAGCCTATCCATCTGTAAAAGGTGTCTTTTACTCCATGCCGACTTATAGAATCAACCATGTAATTGTAAGAGGCATTGTCAAATGCCCCTTCTATGTCAAGAAAAACGCTCAATATGGTTTGTTTCCATGCGAATCTCTCCTCAACTTGTATATTTGGTAGTGGAGGGCTGATTCAAGATTTTCCCACATGATACACGTGCTGGTTGGCAAAATGAAGATTTTTCGGCAATGCCCCTTGAGCCAAATGAAGTCCTATTAGTCTTTCCATTGTTTTCAGTAGAAACGATGACAGACTAATTGGTTAAAGTCCATTCCCGTGGAGTTGTTGAGCCTCCCCGGTTTCGGCTAGCAGGTCGCTCTTACTGGCTTCCATACTGTTGGGATATTACCCCCTATCTAGGCTTGCCCTGAATATATGACCCAGCAGAGTCAAAAGATGCTCTGCTCCTTTTTGTAAAAGCACTGGGTATCCCACTTGGTCTCAGTGCTTTATACACTAGTAAAGTATTTTTTGCGGGCGACCTCTGCGCCATCTCGTGTTTTTTATTTTAGGTTATGGTTCTGTCAAAACTCATACGGATATACATGTTAGAAGTCAACTTTAATTTTAACTATAAAGAAATAATTACACTCAATGTCCAAGAAGTGCAATTAGATATTTTTAGAAAAAAAAAGTATTTCTAAAGGTACAAAATTATGTACTAGTGGTCATGTTTCTAATGTCTATGAAGAGATTGATGTCAATGATTTTCGGCGAATTTTTGGTACAGTATACACACTACTAGCTTAGACACACTTCTACAATCATAATGTCACAATTAATTTGAACTGTTCACATAAAACTGTTGTTATAATTAATAATATTGTTAATTACAACGAATTACAACAATAACTTTGTGACAAATGTTTTTGTGGCAAAGGTGTTTCTCTTAATACTGTACCAAAAATTCGCCGAGAATCAATCTCTTCATTGACATTTGAAACATGAAAACTAGTTCATACTTTTGTACCTTTAAAAAATTTTTTTTTCTCAAAATATCTAATTATAATTCTTGGAAGCTGCTCATCAATTTTTTCACTGGCATTGTATGTAATTATTTCTTTATAGTTAAAATTAAAGTTGACTTTTTACATATAAATCCGTATGTTTACGAGTTTTGACAGAGACATAATATAAAATAAAAAACACGAGATGATACCGTACTTTACTAGCGTATAGGAGTCGAATGAGTTTATTGCCTATTCGATCTTTGAGCGGTTAATGGTAATCGCCACTCTTTTCCAGTCCTCACTTATCGGTAGGAGGCCTTGGTTAAACTGCTTTTGAGAAGGGTTTTCACTGTCCATTGCCCCCGAATCCGGAAAATGAGTCCGGATCAGTGTCTCGAGTGTATCGTTAGCGGAGCTAGTTCACTCACCACCGGGTTAATGCAGTGACCCGATGGTGTCAGCTAGTTTCTACGCTAGGATACGATGGAGTTTTGCTTCCTCAGATTTGTTTTCAACATCCTGACAGAGTTTCCTCCATAAGTTTATTTTGGCTGATTTCAGAGACCTTTTGTATTTAGTAAGGGCTTCATGGTAGTTGTCTCAGTTCCCTATCGTTTTTGCTCTGTTAAATAGTTGGCGAACCTTTTGCCTTTGATTCCGTAAGCCTTCATTCCACCAACAAGTTGACTGATGTCTTTTGAGACCTCCGGGCAGTTTTTTTGGAAGGAGTTAATCCGATTAAAAACATAAATGTAAAAATGGGCCGAATTTTCGGGGAGATACTTCGTGTAATAGTTGCTCCTTAAAAAGTGATGATATCCCATTAAAGAGCCGAGCTTTTTATAAAGCAAATAGTGAAAACTAAAATGTAAGAATGTAACTGCAAAGTAAAGTGAAAAAAAAAATTTGGTTGAAAAAATTTATTTCGTAAGGTTTCTCTTAGTTTGTTTTTAAAACTTTATATCGCGACAAGTAATTTGTTTTCTTTTGATTCAAACATTTTAAATTAAAACTTGCCGCGTTATAAAATTTTAAAAACATACCAAGAGAAAACTTACGAAATAAATTTTTTCAACCAAATTTTTTTTTTTCATTTTACTTTGCACTTACATTCTTACATTTTTGCTTTCGCTATTTACTTTATAAATAGCTCGGCTCTTTAATGAGATATCATCACTTTTTAAGGAGCAACTATTATATGAAGTATCTCCCCGAAAACTCGGCCCTTTTTTACATTTATGTTTTTGATCGAATCTCACTACTTTTTGAAAGACTTAAATATACAAAGCCAAAGGCTTCGTGCAAAACGCTATATTTGGATAAATGTATCCTTACTTAGTGTGTTTCGCTAATAAAGCCCTTTCATTTGATACCCATATCATAGGGGTTAATATGGAAAATATAAATCACTTTTTTGCAGCAGCCGGCATATTGGATTTAGATTGACTTATCTTTACTAACTGTGTTTTTCTCATCAAGCCCTTTCATTTGATACCCATATCATAGGGTTAATGTGGAAATTATAAATCGTCATTTCGAATGCAAAAAACCGCATCCATCTCAAATGTCTGGAAGTGGCTTAAACTTAAACACATAAATTTAATTTTTGGTTTTCCATATGTTCCGTTGGGAAAATTAAATTTTCCCAAAGATTCTTATTTAAGGTTTCAGAAATTCTGCGACAAATGCAAAGTTTTAAAAAATCGTGCACACCTCTCAAAAGTGGTGTGTTGCTAAATTTTAAGTATATATATAGAAAATATGGACCAATCATAGAGCAGCAATATTTCTTATGTTAATTTTATCAAAACAAAAATGCAAAAATTTTCCATTTTCCGAAATAAATTTTGTGGTTTGATAATTTTCCGTTCGGTTTGGTCACAATATCTAACTGTATGCCAAATATCAACTTTTAAGGACATATGGTCTAGGCCCTGAAATTATGATTATGTCTCTCCATGAATTAGAAGTGTGCCCATGCTTTTTGGGTTTTTGAACCGAAATAATTTGTTAACCGTTTATTTCTTAACGAAAAGCAAAACCTTGTTCTCTTATAATTCCCTAAATAGCTTTTATTCGAAAAATCAATACTGCAGCTCTTTTCGTTCAAAAGTTATTTTGGGGTCAAATTGGCTTTGATTTTTCGTGTAGTAATAGTACTGTAAGAGCGAAGGCAAAAAACCCCTTAAACTTGGCCGGTCGCACTACCGTGCTCTTGATTATTGCATGCTGAAGATCAGTTGCAGTACGCTCAATGTCTAATACTGTTTTAACTTTTTTCGGGATTGTGGCGAGTTTGAACTTTAGTGTCGAATTATATTCGACAATTTGTTCTCCTCGGATCCCAACATTGGCCCGTTCTCACCTCCACATTGTAATAGATTTGTCTGTGATCCGATGCAGATGGTTCATCGGATACTCGCCATTTCTTGATCTTTCCACTAATTTCATAAGTACTCAGTGTTACATCAATGACTTCCTTCCGAACTTTGTTAATAAACGTCGGCTTGTTGCCTCGATTAACTATATCTAAGTTGGTTAGCTATAATATCATCAAAGAAGTACTCACCTCTTGTACTTGTGTTAGTACTCCCCCATGCAGTGAAATGAACGTTTGTATCGCATCCCATGATCAGTTGGTGGTTTTTTGCCTCACAATATTGTCTATTAAGGTCTTTCATCTCTGTTGTTGGTGGTCTGTTGTTTACCGCTGTAAGATCTCTCTGACAAAACTCTCACAGCGGCAAGACATTGAGGCCCTTTTTGCATAAATGCAAGTTCTGGGTCTCTCTGGGGTTTTATCGTAAATAATTTGTCCACCACCATCTCCTAGTCAAAGAATCTTATGGTTCACAGACCAAGGTTCCTGGACAAGGGCTACGAAAATTTCCCTTTTCAGCACATATTTATAGAAGACAGCGGAGGCCGTCTTGCATTGCGTAGGCCGTCAGCTGGCATTTTTTTTCCCTATGATGTTTTCAGTGGTCTAAGGTTGACTTGACCAAACCCGAGGTATAATTTAAACCCTCGGCCTTAAATCGACCTTAGATCCGCTGCACTCACTTCCAGCACGATGGTGTGTCCCGTATCGCCCTTCGTACTGTTAATAATCCGTCATTCCTCAGTACGCAGGTTCGTATTCTGCACTCCTAGAGTTTTGATTATTTTGTCCGGTTCAACGGAGTTATAGTTCTGGGGAGTATACAGCAAAACTTTTGATGTGTTCATCAGGGTTTTTTGAATCTCCGACGATAAGTTCCGTTCCTTCCCATGGTCTGATGTTCTACCGTTCGGCCAGTTTGCCTATACATTGGCTGTTTTACCTATGAACTGCACAACGAGTACCCCCTTGTCCAGGTAGCAACCCCGATACTGGGGGCCTTCAACGTGCTCTTGGCTAGTGAGGGTTAGTATCATTGACAGTTGCATCCTTTCGGATTGTTCGTGAGTCGTTTTTGACTTCCAGATAGCCCCGCAGTGCAATGCACATCCTTGTTGTCGTGGCGGTTTCAGCAAAGGTATTTATGGCCCTTGCCTGTTCTCCCCCTGTACGTTTTATCGAGATCTGTTTCGGGCTTGAAGTCCCGTCTTCAGATCTTGACCTCCTTTCTTGTGGGTTTTCTAAGGGTTGCTTTCCTGAATCGGACTACACAGGTATTACTGTTTCTGAAAACAGGCAGCCTCGGTTGATCCAGGGGCTTTAGCTTTTTTAGGGGATTTGAGCCCCAGAGTTATAATTTTTTTTAGTGTTTCACGATTTTGGTCCCACGAGTAAATCGAGCCGTGTACTTCCCCATCGGCCGCTTGATGGGGAGGGCTTTTATACAATGAAGTTCGCTAGTTACTCCAAGGGGATTGTTTATGACAGCGCTTGACCCTGATGCCCTAGCCTTCGGCTAGTTCTGCTGGCACAATGCCTTGCACCCTAGCTTGTGCCCTCCTCTTTTCTCAACCGTGCTTGGGACCGGCTATGGCAGAGTTATGCAAAGCCTTAGTCCACACGAAGCGTCAATCAACACGCGGCGTTAGCCAACACGAGGCGTTAGACGAAGCGAAGTGTTGGTCAACGCGACGCGTTAGTGAACGCGAAGTATTGGTGGACGCGAAGCTTTAGTAAACGCAAAGCGTTAGTAAACTTAAACCGTTAGTTAACGTGAAGTGTTAAGATAACGTGAGTTGTAAGTGAGTTAACGCGAAGCGTTAGGTATTCAAAGCAAAGCGTCAGTGATTAAAGCGAAGCATAAGATAACGTGGAGCGTAAGCAAGTCATGAGAACCGCCGGTTTGTCAACGTGAAGTATTAGTTAGCACCAAGCGCAAGTAAGTCAACGCGAAGCGTAAGTTATTGAACGTGAAGCGTAAGTCAATGCTAAGCGTTAATAAGTTAACGTCAAGCGTTAGTTAATCAACTCGAAGCGTTAGTTATTCCATCACAAACCGTTAGTAATCAACGCAAAGCGCTAGTTAGTCAGCGCAAAGTGTTAGTTTACGCGAAGCACTATTTTACGCGAAGTGTTGGTCGACGGAAAGAGTAAGTCTAGGCGAGGTGTAAGTTAACGCGAAAAGTTTGTTAACGAGAAGTGTTGGACGACGCGAAGTATTAGTAAACCCGAAGAATTAATAAACCCAAAGCATAGTAAACATTAAGCGTTAGATTACGCAAAGCGTTAAGACAACGCGAAGCGTATGCGAGTCAACGCGAAGCGTTAGTTGACGCTAAGCGTTAATCAAACCGAAGCACAAGATAGCTTACTTATGCTAACGCAGTACTGATCAGGCCAGTACAGGGCATATCTCATGCTGATCTCCTTAAGGGAATTAAAGATATTGTAAAACCATTTGAGCATGAAACGAGCATCAGAACTATCCGAGAAACTTGGGAAAGCGCTATTCAATTAGAGCTCGATCGCCAATCAGGTCACTGTTCGTCGTTTACTAACGCGGTCAAGGCAGCAGTTGAAGATCGTGGGGCAGTCAAAGACCTCATACCTATTGTCACGTTAGAGATCCGTGATATCGACTATTTCGACTGAGGATGACATTCGACATGCGCTGACTAGAGATCTTGATGAAACTTTTTCGGTAAAAATAATAAGGTTATCAAAAAAGCTGTCCGGGGACAGCGAATGGGCTTTATTGAAAGCACCCGGAAGATTCTTGGGACTAGTCGTATCAAGATAGACTGAATTAACTGCCGAGTGAGGCAAGGAAGCAAGAACTTGTCCAAGGGTTCTATAAATACCTTGGATACGGAGATGTGCCGTCGAAATGCGTTGGCCTTGATCGTAGTAACATGTGTTAGATATGCGGTAGCACAGGTCACCAAGCAAAACTATGCTGCAAAAGTCCAAATTGCGTCCTTTGTGCAGTTGCTGTAGTTGCTGTAAGAGGCGAACGCTACTAATTACGTATCTTGATCCCAACACTGTGCTATCCAGCCAATAAGAAAGTGTTGTCCAGCCAAACGGCAAAGGAAAAATGACGAACATTCTGCGGAGCAATCTAAGGAGAGGTTGGACAGCTCAAGCACTGCTGCACCAGCAGATCTATGAGCGAATAATCTACATCTGCATTCTATCCGAGCAACATTCTAATAAATCAACTGAAAAATGGCTCTCTGGCAACACAGGTACGGCAGCAATCTGGATCGTTAATTCAAACATCCTTATCCTATAATTCGGGCGAGGTGACGGATACGCATGGACCAGGACTCCATACGCCACTATATTTCGTTACTATTTATTACCCAACGAGGGCATAACCGTTTATAGACAAAAGCTTGAAGTTATTCTATGATTGGGGTGAGTGAGGGATTATATGATTGTTATTATATGATTGGAGTTTGGACTACATTCCAAAGACCAGAGTGCAGGGAATCTATCATAGACATAACACTAGCCACTTCTAAAATAGACGCTGCCAATTTGGACTGGAAAATACAAGAGACACACAATGCCAGCGATCACTAGTGTATAGAGTTCACCGTAGCTTACAATTATCAGCCTGGGCATGAGCTGAATATGAATACTGGACGCAAGCGATGGGGCTATAAAAAATTTGACGAGGAAAAGCTTGTCAAGTATCTCGTAGACAGATGGCCACTTGATGATTCAAGTAACTCACTCGTTATAACAAGTGCCGACGCAGGCATGTGATTAGCACTGAATATGATGCATCCAGGTCTACTAAAAATTTACTAAACACGCGTGAGGCTAGCTACTGGTGGAAAGCTGAAATTTGCGAGCATTGACAGAAATGCCTCGCGCTGCGTCGTAAAATTGTTAGAGCCAATCGTAGGCACCAAGGCGGGCATACGGACAACTTATCAGCTGACTTCAAAAGGGCCAAGAAATAGTTAAAACAGCAATTAAAATCAGCAAGAAACAAAGCTGGAGAAGAATGCGCTGAATTAGATAACGAGCTCTGGGGAAACGCTTATCAGATCGTCGTTAAGGGGTTAGATAAGTAGAGACCCGTAGGGATGGATGATCCAGTGGCTATTGAACTATCAAAAAGTCATAGCAGATCTATTCCCACGACATCCACTAAGAAACCGCAGAAAATGCAAACAACCAAGCGATATACCCACTATACGTGAACTACAGGACGCTGCAAAGACGCTTTAGCTTGAAAAGCCCCGGGACCTGATGACATACCGGCAAACGTTATTAGAATTGTAGCCAAAAAATGTTCATACATTTTCATAGAAATGTATAACGCCTATCTCTCCGCAGGAACCTTCTACAAGAGATAGAAAAAGCAGCAAATCGTGCTACTTGACAAGGGAAAAGGTCCACCGATTACTTCATTGTCATTCAAGCCCCTGTACTTGGCCGATGTAGCAGGAAAACTGTCACAAAAACGAATAAAAGCACGTATTACAGCAGCTATTGAAAGAACAGGTGGTCTGTCACGCAACCAGCACGGCTTCAGGAAACACCGCTCGTCGGTTATGAAAAGTTTGTGTATTTCTAACCTTTGACATACGCAAAGCGTTAAACTCTGTCGGCTGGGAAGGCATTCTGAACGCCCTTGAAGACGACTACAAGGTCGAGCAATACCTGATAAACATGGTAGACGACTATCTCAATGATCGCTTACTAGAGTACGATGCCACAAAAGGGACTAGTACAGCAGAAATCAGCAGCAAAGCGTTAAACTCTGTCGGCTAGGAAGGCATTCTGAACGCTCTTGAAGACGACTACGAGGTCGTGCAATACCTAATAAACATGGTATACGACTATCTCAATGATCGCTTACTTGAGTACGATGCCACAAAAGAGACTAGTACAGCAGAAATTACGGCCAGTGTCCCGCAAGGTTCAGTGCTTGGACCAGATGCCTGGAATATAAGGCACAACGATCTACACAGGACATAATTTGAGCCAGATATTTTCTTAAACGGCTACGCAGACGATGCTGCCGGTCTTGTCTTTACTGAGTACAAAAAAGCCGCAATCCCGAAAATAGGCCGTTTAACCAGACGAATATGTGACTGGCTAAAGCAACACAATCCTGAGATGGTAGCAAATAAAACCGAAATGGCTGTAATCACTCGGCAGTGAATATTTGAAAAACCCTTCACAGTCAATATTGAAGGAGTAGACATATGGTGTTAGTTAAGAATTTGGTGCGATATCTTGGTTTATAGCTTGACGAAAATGTAAGCTTCTGGGAACATATTACTGAAATGGCAGACAATATGCCAGCAAAGTCGTGGAGTCTATCAAGAATATTGATCAAAACATCCGGGCCAAAATTAGGAAAAAGACGCATACTTTTAAAAGTTGTTCACTCTATACTACTGTATGGAGCTGGTAGCCTCAGTGCAGTGAAGAGCCGCCTGCCGTGTTGTATGTGCGTATCGGACTGTATCCAAGGCTGCGGTACATATACAAGTCATATCGAATGCTCCATCCATAGACCTTATTGCGAAGAAAAAAAAGACCCCACATGAGACGCAAAGATAACACGCTTGACAAAAACTCGAGAACTTAGGAAAGGTAGAAAACTCTTACAGAGGGGGAGAGCGATGGCGCAATAACACGACTGGTAGATACAGCAAGGCGTATTCCCGAACTCAAATCCTGGATGGATTGCGAACATGCAGACACTAACTTTTATCAGACTAAATTCTTAACAGGACATGGAACTTTCAATGCATAACTACACCGGATGAATATCAGAAGCAGCCCCTACTGCACGTACTGTCCAACTGAAGTGGATGATGCTAGCCATACCTTCTTTTACTGTAACAGATGGTCCGTGGAGAGAACCACTGCGTGGGAGGTTTTTGACTAACTCCAAACCCTGCCAACAACATCAAATTGATGTGTAGTGAAAAAAGCTGCTGGGAAGCTATGATGCTATACGCTGAAACAGTGATCAAGACAAAAAAAGCTTGAGCAAGAATCGAATCGCGGGTAAGAAAACAGGCGCATAAATAGGGCCAGTCTGAAGGAATACGAAAGCGGTTACCAGGCTGGCAGCTCTCCAGTAATTGGACGAGTCGGGAGAGAGGAGGTTATTTAGTGAGTAAAAATCTCCTACTACCACCGTCAATCTTTGACGGTGTCTTTTTGAAGATTTCCTCCTCTCCACAAAAAAAAAGCTCAGTAACCAAGTTTTTAGTACTTTCAACCACGCTAAAATAACGGTTCGCATTTATTGCGTGAGAAGTGGGTAACGCTTCACGTTTAGTTTCAAGCGCTTCGCGTTACGGAGCTAACGCTTTGCGAAAAAGAATAAACGGTTCGCGATAAGAAAGAAAAGCAATATGTAAAGTAACTCACGATTCGCGTTAAGTAACTAACGCTTCGAGTTTACTGCACATTACGTTGCTAACGTTTCGCACTAAGTACTTAGTTTCAAACATTTTCAATCTTGCCAAACTAATGTTTCGCGTTTTCTTCGCGTTAAATGGGTAATGCTTCGCGAAAAAGTAATTAACGCTTGACATAAATTAACGTTTCGTTCGCGTTTCAAAACGCTTTGCGTAAAATAGCTTACGTTTCGCCCAAAGTAACTAAGTTTCTAAGATTTTCAACTACCCTAAAGTAACGCTTCGCGTTAAGTGTGGACCCTATGCGTTAATTGGTTACCGCTTTGCGTTAATTAGTTGGCGCTTCACTTTAAGTGAGTAAAGCTTCAAGCTGATTGGCAAACGCTTCGCGTTCAATGGCTCACGCTTTGGGTTAAGCAACTAACGCTTCGCGTTAAGAAGTTGACGCTTCCGCGAAAATTAACTATCGCTTTTCGTTTAGGACTGCTTCGTTCGCGTAAATCAACACTTTGCGTGTTGATTTAGCTTCGTGTTTAAGTAACTGACGCGTCGCGGAAAGTAAACGATTTCGTAAAGTAAACGATTTTAGTTTCGCGATAAGTGACTGTAGCTTCGCGATTAGCGATTGTCGCTTGGTGATCAGTTATTATCGCTTCGCGAAACTCTCTAACGCGAAACGTAAGCAAGTCAACGCGAAGCGTTGGTTATTCAACGCTAAGTGTAAGTTGACGTTAGGCGGTAGTATGTCAACACGAAACTTAAGCTAAAGCATAGCGTAAGCTAGCCAACGCGAGGCCTTAGTAAACATGAACTGTTAGTTAGTCAACGCGAAGCGTTAGTTAGTCAACGTCAAGTGTTGGTCGACGCAAATCTTTAATATCACCACTTAAATCCATTTAAAAAAAATTCGTTACGCAGGAGCTGCGTCAACTTAGCGAATTTCTTTGAATACATAAATCACTCTCTAGCGGTCATAATTTTAGTGTGATCAAAATGAAATATAATAACTGATATGACTTTAGTATTTGCAAACAATTAAATTTATTAATAGCCAAAATAGAACGGTATAACGATTATAGTTTATAGTTACTATGGAAACGACAATCAAAAACATTACAATAAAATATATTTCACGTATTCGTATCAAACAAACACAAAATATTAAATATCTCTCTTAATATTAGAATAATTGAAAAATGTATAAGGAGTAAAGTTGTAGAAAATCAAGTTTGCTACAATTCGTTACTTGATCATTTTTCTCAAACTCTAATGTGAACAGAGATCTTTAGAATTTTAACTTTCAATATTCAATTGTAAATATTTCTGTAAATATTAGTGTAACATAAAAATGATAAGAAACAAAACTACAGTAAAACTTAGTACCTACAACTTAACTCCTGATAAATTTTTCGATTTTTCAAATATTAATATACCAAATTATGCGTTTCCCCATCCCTCTAAACCCCCTTTCCCCTCGTCCGATTTTACCCATTAACTTGACCTTTAGAATACTAAAAGCACTTCAAATCCCAAATTTCATTTCAATCGGAATAAAACTGTGACCGCTAGAGAGTCCACAAACATTTAAAAAAAGTACATATGCTGATATATATATATACATATTTAATATATATATATATATATATATGTATATATAATATATATATATATATATATATATATATATATATATATATATATATATATATATATATATATCGATCCATCGATCCTACCTATTAGGTAGGAGACATCTAATTGGTAGGATCGATGGATCGATTTGAAGAAATTCCAACATTGGTGCAAAAACAATAGCTGCATTTCCTTTGGAGGAAATTCAAAAAAGTAAAATCAGCAATAATAAAAATCTATAATAACGTGTAATAAAGTGGGTGTAAGGGCCCACACCATTGCGGTGAAAACAATAAAACTTAAATCAAATAAAAATTTAAATCAATAAATAACAACAACTTAAATCAATAAGTAACTTTAAAAACTATATAAATTAACACAAAACATTTAAAAAACGAAAAATTATACGAAGCTGTTACATGAAAACTCACAAAAGAGCAATTTGAAAAATTAGACATGTTACCGCTACATGTAACTAGTCTCTGTAGCAGTAGATATTTATTAAAAAATGTAATCATCCTCTTCACGGAGCTGGCATTGAATGATAATGCTCGTGCTACATTAGTGTTTGCAACGCACTCAACGAGTCGGAACAAATGAGGAATGTATTCTGGAATGCCTGGAAGGGGAAAGTAACCAAGTGTATGAGCTATTGCCAATGGCAATAGCGCTCCTCACACCAGAAATGGTTTTAGATCCATCTGTATACATGCACAGAAAGTCATCATTGCATTCGCTCCGATAGAACTGAGAACTGGTCTCTTCTTTATGGAATCCAGCCAGGTCAAAGCGGCACCTTACCTTAGGAGTTACTTCATAAAAAGTAAAGGAAATTAGCTGAGCGAATTCGAAATTAAGATTCTCTAAATACTTCTGCGTTCGAACGGCCATAGGTCTAGTAAACGTGGCACGTCTCTCATAGTCTCCTCAGAAAAATGACTTTCTGAAGAGAGCTGGGAAGTTGATGGGATCCGGCTTGGCCCATACCCCCGTGACGTAATTGAGGAGAGGTGCTCAACGTCAATGTGGGTAATCTCGAGTCTACATAAACATCATAGTCTTATTCGTTCGAAATGCTACTGTAGCAAGTCGAATGTCTGCGTGGTGAATAGGATCTAGAATTTTGTTTTCCTTGGAGCAACTGGCGAACTTCACTGTATAAATGCCCTCCCCACAAGGGGATGGGTTGGTAGACCCGATTTACTTGTGAAACCAAAAATTGTTAATAATAGTAAAAGTAATAATAACTCTGGGGCTCAAATTCCCCCAAAAAATGAATCAGCCGAGGCTGCGCAAGCTTAACTCGCCGAGACTGCAAGTGCATCCAGCCCAGCAGAAAATCTGGATGATAAACTCCAGAATCTTTCCTGAAGGTGGAAAGGAAAAATATCTCGGGTGCAGCCCGGAGAAAAGCAGCAGTATAGAAAGCCAGAGTTGAGGGGAAATCGACTCCTCCAAAAAGGAGGAATTTCGGACAAAAAACCTTAAAGCCTTGATTTCTAAAAAGTGACACTTGTGGGGGCCAATTCAGGGAATCAACCCCTTGAAAACTCACAGAAAAAGAGGTCGAGATCTAAAGACGGGACACCAAGCCCAAAACTGATCTCGAAAAAACGTAAGGGGGGGGGGGTAACTGGCAAGGGCTATAAATACCTTTACTGGAACCGCCGCAACAACAAAGCTGTTCATTGCTTTATGAGGGTATCCTGAGGTCAAAGTGTGCATTGCACTGTGGGGAATATAAACTTGCGCACTGAGGAGCGCAGAATATAAACTTGCATACTGAGGAGTGGCTAATTATTAACAGCACAAAGGGCGATACGAGGCATACCACCGTGTTTTATGTGAGTGCAGCGGATCTAAGGTTGATTCAAGGCCGAGGGTTTAAAATATACCAGGGTTTGGTCAAGTCAACCTTAGACCACTAAAAGTATCAGAGAGAAAAACTGCCAGCCCTTCAGATGCTTCAAATAAACCTCCAGAACAGTAAGGTAGTCTCCGCTGTCTTCTGTCAAAATGTGCTGGAAAGGGAAAGTTCCATAGCTCTGGTCCAGAAACCTCGGGCTGTGAACCATAAGATTCTTGAACTCCAGAGAAACCCAGAACTTGCATTCATGCAAGAAAAGGCATCAATGTCTTGCCGCTGTTAGAGTTTTGTCAGAGAGACCTTACAGCGGTGAAAGTAAAATACAACATGGGGAACGAAACTGGAGTGGCAATCATCGCTTCGATCTACCTACCCTATGGTGCATCTACTCCACCACCAACAAAAGGTAGGATCGATGGATCGATCTGAAGAAATTTTTACGAAATTCCAACATTGGTGCAAAAACAATAGCTGCATTTCCTTTGGAGGAAATTCAGTAAAATCAAGTGAGATGAAAGAGATGAAAGACTTGATCTAGTATTGAGAGATATCCAGTATTAAAAGACCAACTGATCATGGGATGCGATGCAAACGCTCATCACGGAGGAGAACTAACACAAATGCAAGAGCTGAGTACCTCCTTGATTATATAACAGCTAATAACTTGGATATAGTTAATCAAGGCAACAAGCTGACTTTTATTAACAGAATTTAGCAAGAAGTCATAGATGTAACACTGAATATGTGTTACATAATACGTGATACGAAATCAGTGGAAAAATCAAGAAATGGTTAGTATCCGATGAACTATCTGCATCGGATCTCAGACAAATCTATTACAATTTGGAGGTAAAAAGGACCCATGTAATATACACTATCGAGATCTAAGGAAAACTAATTGGGACGAATATAATTTGACACTAAAGTTTAAACTCGCCACAATCCCGAAAAAAATTAAAACAGTACTGGGCATTGAGCTTTCTTCATCTGAGCTTCAGCATGCAATAATTGACTCTTTCTAAGGAAACTGCTCGGAGGTCTCAAAAGACATCAGCAAGTCAACTTGTTGGTAGAATAAAGACCAAAGAAATCAAAGTCAAAAAGCTCGCTAACTTTAACAGAGGAAAAAGAATAGGGAATTGGGACAGCTACCATGAAGCCCATACTGGATACAAAAGGTCTATGAAAAAAGCCAAAATAAACTCATGGAGGAAACTCTGTCAAGATGTTGAATACACATCTGAGGGAGCAAGACTCCATCGTATCCTCGCGAAGAAACCCGCTGACATCATTGGGTCACTACGTAAGCCCGATTGTAAGTATACTAGCTCCGCGAAGGATACCTTCAAAACACTGATCTGGACTCATTTTCCGGATTCGGTGACTATGGACAGTGAAAATCCTTCGCAATAGCAGTTTAACCAATACCTCCTACTGACAAACGGGGACTGTAGAAGAGCGGCGATTACCATTAACCCCTCAATGATCTAATGGGCAATAAACTCATTTGACCCCTATCAAGCATCGGGGCCAGAAGGGATATACCCAATGCTTTTACAAAAACGAGCAGAGAATCTTTTAACTCTACTTGGTCATATATTCAGACTAGCACAGGTTATAAAAAGTAACAATATGGCTAACCAGTGTGGTCTACTATGCTATATGTGCATGAAAAAATTGAGTAGATATGATGATATAATCGAATGTTCTGGTGATTGTGATATCAGCTATCATGTAATTCTCCAGAAGTTTCAATTGAAGAGTTTAACACGATGAAAATTGAAAAGGACGTAAGAATTTGGCATCGTAAATTTTGTAACTTAGTCTCTAAATCGAATTGTAATAGTGTTGACATTCCAAAGAACGATACTTTTAATAATACTGAAGAGTTAGTAGCGGCTGCCCAAAAGGACGTAATTATATGTCTAATTTACAAATTAAATTAAGTTCTTCAAAATCGGGTAAAAATGCAAACAAAAATGGATATCATGTCGCAGGAGATAAAAGATATGAAAAATGGAATTATGAATTGCACAGAGAAAGAGACCAAAATATTATTGATTTGAAGGCACAAATTGTGCAATCGAAAGTGAGAAGAAATTGAAAATTATATTATCGGAACAGAAGGTTGATATACTATGCATAACGGAGCACTTTCAAAAGAAAATCTCACTTGAAACGATCGTTCTACACGGTTATAAAATTTGTGCAAATTTTTGTTGTAAGGAGTTTATTGTGGTGGTGTTGATATTTTCTCATCAACATCTTTAAATTAGGAAATCGCATAAATATACCTGAGTGTGTTAAATTCTGAAAAAAATTTCGAGTGTGCTTTTGTGTTAATTAAAATAAATGAAGTAAAATACTTCATCGTTGCTATTTACCGATCACCAGCAGGAGATTTTGCATTATTTACGGATCTTGTTGATGTTACTGATGTTACAGTTGCTTGAAATTATAAAACCAGAAAAGAATATAATAATTGTTTGTGGTGATTTTAATGTTGATATGTTAAAGGACAATTATCAAACTCGTGTGTTTAAAGATATATTTAGTTTATACAACATAAAAATATTAAACAATGAATCAAGTCGAATCTCAACACTGAATCTGGTATTGACTTAGTTGTCATAAACAATGAAAGTCATAAACAAAATAGTGTGTTGACTTTCAATACAACAATATCAGATCATATGACACATATATATATATTATGAAACCATGACACCTATTCAAGTTCCTACTCAATATTTTACAAAACGTTTTTACATATCTTGTAATATATAGAGTATTTTAAATACATATTATCAAAATTTGATTGGAGTTCCCTTTATCCAATAAAATGTAAAAGTTTTTTTGAGATAATATGAATCACGGCTTCAATATTAGTTTTCCTGTTGTGATGGTTGAACTAACAAATGACAAAAATCATAAAAATTGGGTAACGAAAAAAATTATTGAATAAGGCCAAATTTTGAGAGATTTACATAAATATAAAGATTTAAACATAATTCATTTATATAAAAAGCTAAAACTAAAGCAAAAACTCGATATAAAGCATGCAAAATTAGAATATATATGCTCCGTGACGGACAGTACGATAAATAAAACTGAACAGCTTTGGACAATTATAAATAAATTATTAAACAAAATAAAATCTAAAATCTATCACCGATAACAATTCGTTACAATAATAGAACCATCCAAAATAATGATGTTATAGCGGAAAAATTTTCAAATTTGTTTGCCTCTGTAGTTGAAGAAAAGTTAGGCTATCATTTTAGGACTAATACATCGGAAAAATGTACTCTCGAAATGAAACAAAATACAAAGTTAATTTTTATATCCAGTTTCTGAAGAGGAATTGAAAAAAATAGCAAATACGCTCCCGAATAAGTTTTCAACAGGTTATGATGAAATACCTGCATTAATCCTGACAGAGTCGTTATCGATTTTATGCAGTGAATTAACTTATATAATAAATACATGTTTTTTTAATTCAAACTGTCCAAACGAACTAAAGCTCGCAAAAATAATACTACTGCACAATAGCAGTGATAAGCAAGTCATAGAAATATACAACCGAATTGAAAAGTTTTTATATAAGTGTGACGTACTGAAAAAATTTCAACATGGTTCTAGACAGGAACCATCAACAACAACAGCTTGTTATGATTTTAATGAATTGGCCTAGAGAAACTTGGATGAAGGGAAATTTGTTATTGGAGTTTTCCTTGACCTTAGTGCCGATCTTGATGCGGCCAATCATGCTTTTCTTTTGGAGAAGTTGGGAAGAATGAGGATTCGTGGAAGACCAAATGCATTGATTAAGTCATACCTGTACAATTGCAATATGATAGTCGAAGTAAATAAGTCACGTTCGTCTATCAAAAATATTCAACTTGGCAAGGAGAACCACTCTATCTCAAGAAAGGAATCGTCTGGTATACAGACGGATCCAAAACTGGAGAAGGGACCGGACAAGAATCTACAGTGAAAGACCCAACGCAAACATAAGCCTCAACTTGGGGAAATATGCCACGGTCTTTCAAGCAGAAGTCTACGCCATACTGGCTTGCGTCCGTGAGAATCTACGTAGAGAATACATAAACCAGAATGTATGTATTCCCTCGGACAGTCAAGCTGCTCTAAAACCCTTGTCGGAAAACTGAGGTCTGCTAGATCTGGCAAGACAGAACAATCTTGAATTGATCTGGGTGCCGGGTTACAGTGGCTTCGAAGGAAACGAAAAAGCTGTTACCTTAGCAAAGAAGGGAGTTTTTACTACTATTTATACTATCGTTTATTGCCGTACGGTATTCACATCATTCTTCGGAGCGTCCATCGGTCGTAATTCATACTATTTTTTTGTTACAACTAATTCATATACTATTTTTTTAATTCAATGGTACGTAATTAACTAATCACACATTATCGCAATAATGAATATATATAACAGTCTGTCAACAATAAACTTTGTTTTTAATAAAATTTATAGTAAACAAGTAATGTAACAACTAACTGAGTTAATTGTTTGAATACCCAGTATATACTGAGTTGTATATCAATGATTGAATTGTTAACAATTCTGCGTATTCGAAATGTTAACAATTCTGTGTATTCAAAATGTTAACAATTCGCTTTCCAAGGAACATTTAATCACAAATTATGCGAAAAATATTAAGTTCATGAAAAAAATTTTCAAACAATCTCTTACGGTTTCAAAGATAGGTAGATCTGTCCATTTTGCCCAAACATGGTCCGATTTGGCCCATTTACGAACTTGACTTTACTTTTTTGCTCTAGAAAAAGATTTCAGTTCGTTATCTCTTTTCGGTCTTGAGTTATCGTGTTCACAGGCGGACATGCGAAAATGGACTAATTAGGTAATTTTATGAACACCTATAACAAAAAATTTTTTCTGTGATCAATATTTTCAAGCGTTACAGTCGGAATTAAACTAAATATACCTTGTATATCTAGAGCACGGTAGTGCGTAAGGCCGAGATTTAAGGGAGACATTCGGACTTTTCACTACAGTGCTATTACTACACCTTAATTTAGCGTCGTTTTTTAGGTGCTGTATCTTTTGAACGAAAAGAGCTACAGTGTTGATATTTCAAATATAGATACTTTACGGAATTATAAGAAACAGTTTTTTCAATCAACGTTAACGAATTAACCGTTAAAAAGTTATTTCACTTCAAAACGCAAAATTCGCGGGAACGCCTACAATTCTTGGTAACTAATAGATCAATATTCTACGATACTTCCAGATATGCTGTAAAGTTGATATTTGGCATGTAGATAGCTGTAGTACCCAAACCGACGGGAAAATTGCGAAAACTGGAAATTTGTATCGGAAAAAAGGAAATTTTTACAATTTTCGTTTTAATTAAATTAGCATTAGAACGCATATATTTATCTTATTCGTTGATATTTTTATAGAGTCCTATCTGATTGGATGACACTTAGGTATTTTAATATTGATTGTATTAGACCATTTAAAACTGAACACCCATGTAGAAAACACAATGAACTATATTATGACTAAAAATTTCTTTAACCTGTAGTAGTGAATTGGCTTGTTGTATACAGCAGTTGGCATATAGCATCTAAAAGTTAAGCAACATTAGTTAAAATCAGTAATTGGAGGGGTGACCATTGTGTACAGATTTTTTTTTGTAATTTTGTAAAAAATTAATTTATATTCTCATTTTAACTTTTTTATTATATTTTGTATTGATCAATTATTATTTATTAACTTCAATTGTTTCAGTGCAACCCCCCGGAAAATTGGAAAAACATTCCAAAATTACGTTTTTCTTTCTTATAAATGCTAGAAAGATAGAATTTTCACTAATCGACCCGAAATAACGTTAAATTAACAGAATATTTTGAAAAATTTCATTACCTATATCGCAACCACACCGAAAATGAGGAAAACATCCCTAAAACTGACCTTTTCATTTCTATTCATGATAGAAAGATCGGTTTTTTTCCATTCGACGTGGAACAGTTTCAAAATAACAGAATTATTTGAAGGAAGAAAATTTTTCCATCACAACCCTTCGAACTTGGTAAAAACACCCCCAAAACCAACCTTTTTGTTCTATACATGCAACAAGATGCAGTTTTTTGCAATCGACGCTTAATAGCTACAAATTAGGAAGTTATTTCGGAAAACTTAATTTTTTTTATTGCAACCTCCCGAAAAATCGTAAAAATACCCCCCCAAAATTACGTTTTTCAGTTCTATATATGCTGAAATGATGGAATTTTCACCAATCGACCCGAAATAAAGTCAAGTTAACAGAATACTTTCAAAAATTTCATTTCCTGCATCGCAACCCCCCCTCCCGAAAATAAGGAAAACAACCGTAAAATTGTCATTTCATGTCAGTTCTAGTTAGAGAGATGGGATTTTCATTTTAAAGTCAAGTTAACAGATTACTTTGAAAAATTTCATAACCTACATCGGAAACCTCCGAAAAAACACCCCTTAAACTGCCTTTTTCACTTCTATTCTTGTTAGAAAGATCAGGTTTTTTTCATTCGACGTGGATCGGGTTTAAAATTATAGGATTTTTTTAAAACCGTAAATTTTTCCATCGTTACCCTTCGCAAATGGGAAACACACCCCTAAAACTACCCCTTTTCTTGTATACATGCTAGGAAGATGCAGTTTGTTATATTCGACGCTAAACAGCTACAAATTAAGAAGGTTATTCAAAAAACTTAAAAACTTTAATCGCTTCCTCCCAAAAAAAATCTTTAAAGCACCCCCGAAGCTACCCTTTTAACTTCTATTCATGGCAGAAAGATGAGATTTTCACCAATCGACCCAAAATAAAGTCAAATTAACAGAATACTACGAAAATTTCATAACCTACATCGCAATCCCCAAAAAGAGGAAAAACACCCCTAAAACTGCCCTTTTCATGTTAGAACGGACGGTTATTTTTATTCAACGTGGAACTGGATTAAAATAACAGGATTATTTTATTAGAGTAAATTTTCCAATCGCAACCATTCACAAATGGAAAAAACACCCCTAAAAGCACCCTTTTTCTTCTATACATGTCAGAAAGATGTGGTTTTTTGCAGTCGACGCTTAATAGCTACAAATTAAGAAGGTAATTAGAAAAACTTAAAACTTTTCCTCACCACTCCCAAAAAAGATGGGAAAACAACCCCCTAAAGTTCTATTCATGGTAGAAAGATGGGGTTTTTTGCATTTGGTGGAGAATTTCTAGGACATTTCTATTATACTGTTGGTCAATACCTAACATATATGAGATTCTATACAATAAACATACAAGTGTTACACATTTAAATGTTTTACCTCAGAACTCCGTTATTTATGAACCGATTTAGAATTTTATGTTTTAAAGGGTTTGATTTCTCATTGTCACTATTATTATATAACAACCATACTATATTGATGTTTAAGCCTTTCAAAAAGCGAGCAGAGCCAGTTGACGTTACATAACGCGAAGCGGTCTCCTTTGTATATGTGAATCTAAAAAGAGTAAAGTATCGCGAAGCGTAAAGAAACGCAAAGCATACGTGAAGAGTAACAAAACATGTAGCGTTTTGTGCGAAGCCTTCGGCTTCGTATATTTAAGCCTTACAAAAAGGATTGATATCCGACCAAAAACATAAATGTAAGAAAGGGCCGAGTTTTCGGGAAAATCCTTAATGAAATAGTTCCTTCTTAAAAAGTGATGATATGGAAGAAAGGACCGAACTATTTACAAAGTAAATAGCTCTAGACTTCATATAATAGTTGCTTCTTAAAAAGTGATGATATGGAAGAAAGGACCGAGCTATTTACAAAGTAAATAGCTCTAGACTTCAAATAATAGTTGCTCTTTGAAAAGTGATGATATCCCATTAAAGAGCTATTTACAAAGTAAATAGCTCGGTAAACTATTAACTAAAAAAATTAATGAGGGGTAAATTGATTAAATGTAAGAAAAAATTTGGTTGAAATTTATTTCGTAAGTTTTCTCTTAGTATGTTTTTAAATTTTATATAACGCGGCAAGTTATTTTTCCTGATGATTTCAAATATTTTAAAACTTGCCGCGTTATATAAAATTTTAAAAACATACTAAGGGAAAACTTACGAAATAAATTTCAACCAAATTTTTTCTTACATTTAATCAATTTACCCCTCATTAATTTTTTTAGTTAATAGTTTACCGAGCTATTTACTTTGTAAATAGCTCGGTTCTTTAATGGGATATCATCACTTTTCAAAGAGCAACTATTATTTGAAGTCTAGAGCTATTTACTTTGTAAATAGCTCGGTCCTTTCTTCCATATCATCACTTTTTAAGAAGCAACTATTATATGAAGTCTAGAGCTATTTGCTTTGTAAATAGTTCGGTCCTTTCTTCCATATCATCACTTTTTAGAAGGAACTATTACATTAAGGATTTTCCCGAAAACTCGGCCCTTTTTTACATTTATGTTTTTGGTCGGATTTCCATATACTGGTTATAAGAAGTACTTTTGTATACTACGCCGATCGCTACCGAAGATGGTGCGACAACTCACGAATGAAGTTTTGGTTACGGTCGTAGATTTTTTCATTATTTCTTCCCAAAAATTAAATGTTTTAATAAACCAAAGAAAATTTACAAAAAGTGGATAGATAAAGAATTAAACTTGGAAAAGGGTTATTTACTAGGTTGGAACATTCTTAGTCGACAATACCCTGAATTAAAAAAATATTATGATCAAGCCAAAAACAAATATAAATCACTAGTTGATAAAAAAAGCAGGGCATTTCAAAATGTGTTAACACACGGGACAGTAACCGATCAAAAACGATTTTAAAAATTATTAAAAATGAGTTAGAGCTTAAAAACGAAAACGACCACCAATATATTATTACATAGGATAATATTGCTATAATAGACAAGAACACAGATGTTACATACTAATTTTCCACGTAATAGTCCGCCCATTGAAAGATTACCGCAAACGTTACTTAATGAAACTAACAGCTCTAACTCCAGCGGATATGACGATATCCCGACCTCATTAATCCATAATTCAGTATGGTTAAGCGAACCTTTGGTCCACTTGATCAATCTTTCTTTTGCTGAAGAATGTTTCCCAAGATAATTTAAAACAGCAAAAATAATCCCAGTCCCAAAAGTACCAAACGCTAAAAGGGTCTGTGATTATCAGCCTATATCACTGTTGCCAGCTTTAAAATATTTGAAAGTGCTTACTTAGAGCGATTACTAGCTTACCTGGATAAATACAAAATAATTAATAACAGCCAATATGGGTTTCGTAAAGGCAAGTCCACGGAACCGCTCTGTACGAATTCGTGAGTTCTATCTTATCATAAATGAATCAAGGTAATAAAATATCTGCTATTTTCTGTGAACTAACAAAAGCGCTTGACACCATTCGTCACGATCTTCTTCTTGTGAAAATGGAAAGCATGGGCATTCTTGGACCCGCTCACAAATGTATCGAAAGTTATTTAACTGATAGGCAACAGTTTGCCTGCATTGACCAAAAGAAATCTGTATCTGAAAATGTACTAAAATCTCCATCTTTTACGTTACCACAAGGTTCCATACTGGGGCCTGTTCTGTATATTTAATATATTTGTGGGTTTGATTTAAATTATTTAAAATAATGTTTGATTTGTTAATTATTTTATTAATAATTTATTGATTCCACATATTTTAATTATACAAAATAATATAAGTAAATTTAATTACACAAAAGAAATTCTTGTATAATTAATTAATACAATTCTGGTTAAATATTTGATGATTTGTGTGTCAAACTTGTTGCATTGTCTGTTGTTGACTGTATGTTGCGTGTGTCAGACCGATATGATTTTATAATTAAGTCTTGCCGACTTACTGTTGGTTTCCTGTGACTTCGTATATCTTCGTGTACGCTCAGTATGTCGCAGTTTTTAAATTGTATTCACAGGGAGCACTAGTATTGCAGAGATGTAAATGAAATAGGGTTGCCAGGGGCACCACATTACTCCCCTTCCAGAAACCGCACTAAAGCTAACTAACATAAGAAGCGTTTGAACTTTTCATCCGGTACGGGTAGTAGTGGTTGAGGTTTCGATAGATTGGGAGAGTTGAATATCGGTAGAAGTTTCGATAGGTTGTGAAATGTAATTAGTAGGATAAGTTGTGTCGAATGATTCCTCAGACATAATATATGCGGATTTCAGACGATCTAAAGAAATGTTTTTATTAGTACCGTTAATGTCGATAGTGAAATATTTTTGCTAACGCTTGACTACTTTGTAAGGGCCATTACATATTCACAGTTCGGTAAAGATGATTGAATAAAAACTGATAGTTTATCGTCCTGGGCTGGGGGTGGGTTTAAATTTGTTAATGATTAAACGTAGTTTAGCAATAAAAGTGTTTGAATCCGGTATTGTACTAGGTTCGTCTATAAAATCGCTTGGTAAACGATGTGTTGATCCGTATGTCATTTCTGCTGGACAAAATTTAATATCTTTCATAATACAAGATCGTAGTCCAAATAAAACGCTTAATAAAACATCTACCCAATTGTCAGTGCAGTGGTATTTGATGGCAGGAACGATGCCATCGTTCGATTTGCCGTTACACGCGGGGTGGTAAGTAGTGGTACGATTGTGTTTAACGCCGAGTATTTTCGTTAACTTGTTAAATAAGGAAGATTCGAATTGACGTCCTTGATCAGTTGTAATGTGTGTTGGAGCACCGAATCGTGAGATCCAACCGCTGAACACAGCTCGAGCTACTGTTTCAGCACTAAAGTCGAGAATAGGTATTGCTTCTGGCCATCACGTAAATCTGTCAATAATTGTAACGCAATAGTCGAAACCTTTGCAAGGAGGTAGTGGACCTATTAAATCGATATTGACGTGTGAAAACCTAATGTATGGAATAGAAAACTCGCCAATCGGGCTGCGGCTATGACGGTGGATTTTTGACTTTTGACATGGAATACAACTTTGTGCCCATTGAGCGCAATCACGTTTTACCTTGGCCAGACAAAGCGTTCTTGAATTAGTTTGAGTGTTGCTTGAGTTTCAGGATGTGACAAATTATGTAATGACACGAAAACAGTTTTGTGAAAATCCATTGGAACGTATGGACGAATGTTTTGTGTTGAGGTGTCACAGATTAATGGGTGTTCACTGTACACAGTTTTAATTCTTTTGAGTACTAATGAACATTTGGGTGATATGATCAAATTTTGAAGTTCTTGATCTTGCGTTTGAACGAGCGCGAGTTCATTGTAATTTATCGTTTGTGGAATATCTATAGTTTCGACACGATATAATGCGTTGGCTATAACGTTAAAACGAACGGAAATATGTTGAATATCCGTCGTAAATTGCGATATGTAATTTAAGTGACGATATTGTCGTGGGGTTAAATTGACTTTTTTTTAAAGGAAAATATAAGTGATTTGTGGTCAGAATAAATTGTGAAGTTTCAGCCTTCCAACATGTACCGAAAATGTTTAAGAGCGGTATATGCGGCAAGGAGTTCACGATCGAACATACTGTATAGTTTTTGAGTATCAGTGAATTTTTTTGAAAAGAATGCGAATGGTTCGTATGTATTTTCGCGTGATTGTTGTAAAACGGCACCCATCAAAAAATTTGATGCGTCAACTAAAAGTGATAAAGGTAAAGTCGGAGACGGGTGTGCGAGTAAGGTTGCGTAAGCTATACCCGCTTTAAGTTTTTCAAAAGCAGTGTTTGCGTCAGAATGCCAATGAATAGGAGAGCGGTCACGTTTTTTGTCCCCTTTAGTTAATTCTATTAACGGTTTTTGAATTTCTGCGGTTCTGAGCAGTGATCGAAGGTAGTCATTGATGATTTCGATAAAACGTCGTAGATCAGCTACGGTTTTGGGTTGCGGAAAGTTCCGAATAGCTTGAATTCGGTCGGGAAGCGGAAGAATTCCTCTGCTGTTAACTTGATATCCCAGAAAATGAATTCGAATGCTCCGAAAATGCATTTGTCTATGTTTACAAAATTCTTTAGAGGTGATAACGGTGTTCGGTTTCTGACGTTGATGCCACTAAAATATCGTCGAGGTAAGAAAAACAAAATTTTAGGTCTTTTAGTATGTCGTGTATGAATCTTTGTAACGATTGCGCCGCGTTTCGAAGTCCAAAAGGTAGAACCAAAAACTCAAATAACCCGAAAGGCGTAATGACGGCTGTTTTGGGTATATCCGATTCATTGATTGGAATTTGGTTAAAAGCGCGAATTAGATCAATTTTGGATAACAATCTGGAATTGTTATGTTGTTTAACGCGCGGTACTCACTGCATGGGCACCAACTACCATTTTTTTTAGGGACTAGATGAAACGGGCTTGTCCAATTGCTTTTAGAAGGTTGGCAAATTCAAAGTTCGACCATGTGTTGTAATTCTTTTTTTGCAATTTCTAATTTATTAGGACAAAGTCGACGTGCGCGTGCAGTAACTGGAGGTCATTTAGTTTCGATGAAGTGTTTTAGCGAATGATTAATTTGTTTCGAAAATTGGCGATGTTTAAAAATCTCTCTGTATTTATTGAGTAATTCAGCGTCATATAATTTGTTGTTGATAGTTGAAAGCTCAATAGGAATGACCTGGCGTATTTTTCCGATTGTATGGCATTCGGTGTTGCGGTCCACTAAACGACGTTTGTTTAGATCGACTATTTTGTCGACGTTTGCAATAGTGAAACGCCATTTGAATTCTCTACGTAATCCAAAATTTAGATTAAATTGTTTCTCTCCGTAAGTGTTGATTGTTGAACCATTTGCAGCGAATAGTTTAAATTCTGCGGGTGTTGCGTGATCTTTAGAGATTGGAGAAATAACCGAAATATCCGAACCTGTGTCCACTAAAAATGTCGTTTGCTAGTTATAATCTTTGACGAACAGGCGGCTTGCGAGTGATCCATTGTGTGCCGCGATCGACAATGGACATTTTAGTTTAACGATTTTGAATAAAATTTGAATGGTGGTGACCATTTTTTTGCATTGTCACCAAAACGATGATGATACCAGCAGTTTGGGTATCTGTTTACATCACATGCGGGTGATTTAGAATGGTCCCGTTTACGTTCTGGGTTGCTGTTGTTTGAGATGACAGAAATCATTTTGGATAAGTCAGGCACTTGTTCTTGTAGCAAGTTTATCCGAAGAATGAGTATAGAATCGGAATTTTGCGAATGTATTGGATCAACACTGGTTACCGTAAAATTATATGGTGTAGACATATCCAAAATTTTGTCGGCCATAGCAGCTACTTTTCCGAGTTCGTTGGTGCTGGTGGCTAAAATAGAACGAACGTTCGATTGCAGTCTTTGCAGAAACATTGTCACCTAATTCCAATTCGTTGAGAAGTATTTTGATTTTTCGTTCTTCTGAATCGCTGAAGCGGGAAATTAATTTTTCCTTCAATTGGGTAAATTGATTTTCCTCGGGTAGATTGTTGATGTAATCGCTGACTTGTTCCAGTATATCGCTTTTGATGGCATCAAGTGAAATATAGTCGTTTCGTTGGTGAACGATACCACAAATGACGAATTGTGAATCTAGTTGCGTGAACCAAAGCTTCACATTTTTTTTCCAGATGGGTGGAATTTTCATGTATACGCGCGCTATTTCACTTCCTGGCATCTTGTTTTAATTTGATTGGTTGATGAAAATTTTAGTAAAAATTTATTTAGTAAAAATTAATATTGGCACTAAAATTGTTTTTTTTATTGTTCGAAGAAAGTTTAGGCGCGAAGATGATTGTACGATGATGGCGTCGTTGTGGGTCGCGCATGCGTGTAGTATGTTCTTCATAGTGTATAGTATGTAGTACGTACGTGTACCAGTAGGGGAAATGAAGAATTGGGGCACGTGGTCAGTTTAAGAAACCTCCAAATTGTAGATAATGATTACGTTTTGTATGTTCGATGTTACCAAAATATTGATAGATTTGTAGATTTTCGAAATAGTACACACGACTTCACTTTGTTTTTATTGCAGAAACACGTTTTTTTATTAAATCGTCGGGTTTGACCAGTTAACATGAGGTGAATTTTACACGTTTTTGTTAAAATCGTTGAGATTTGTTAGAATGTTATAGTATGATAAGTTACCAAAATATATTATTTCACTTTTTAGCGAATTTCTTCCAAAGGAAATGCAGCTATTGTTTTTGCACCAATGTTGGAATTTCGTAAAAATTTCTTCAAATGTCCATCGATCCTACCTATTAGATGTTAAAAATGACTATTGCTAAAATTTTTACATATGTATATATGTAAAAATATGTATATATGTTAAAGGACCAAGTTATTTACAAAGTAAATAGCTCTAGACTTCATATAATAGTTGCTCTTTAAAAGTGATGATATCCCATTAAAGAGCCGAGCTATTTACAAAATAGCTCGGTAAACTATTAACTAAAAAAACTTAATGAGAGGTAAATTGATTAAATAGTTAATAAATAAATCAATAAATAAATTAGTTAATAGTTTACCGAGCTATTTACTTTGTAAATAACTCGGCTCTTTAATGGGATATCATTACTTTTTAAAGAGCAACTATTATATGAAATCTAGAGCTATTTACTTTGTAAATAGCTCGGTCCTTTCTTCCATATCATCACTTTTTAAGAAGCAACTAT
This sequence comes from Nineta flava, assembly GCA_963920215.1. Classification (NCBI taxonomy): domain Eukaryota; kingdom Metazoa; phylum Arthropoda; class Insecta; order Neuroptera; family Chrysopidae; genus Nineta; species Nineta flava. Next base: position 41,307,874 of record OY986043.1, on the reverse strand, counting down.
TATATGAAGTCTAGAGCTATTTACTTTGTAAATAGCTCGGTCCTTACTCTCATATCATCACTTTTTAAAAAGGAACTATTACATTAAGGATTTTCCCGAAAACTCGGCCCTTGCTTACATTTATGTTTTTGGTCGGATTTAAAATTACAGGGCAAAAATATTTATATTTGGGACGCGGTTAGAACTATTATAGAATTGAAAAAAATTTTAGAGATGGCGGTACATTTTTTTGCTGGTTTATAAATTCCGAATAATTTTCCTAAACTATTACACATTGCGAAACAATGTGTGACGAGTGATTTTACTGAATTGTTTTTAAAATATGTTTATTAGAAACGGAAATTTTACAATTTAATAATCGATTTAAAGATTTTGAAAATATAAATCTAATGAGTGATTTTTTAATGGCTCCTTTTAATAGACAAATTTTTCCCGGATTCCAATGATTGCGCGTTATTAAACGAAATGATTACCCTTACAAAAAATTATAATTTATTAGGAGCCATGAACACGAGCACAAAAAGTATTTGGGAAATCGTCGCAGAAAACCCATCTTCGTTTGAATATCCGGAATTATTAAAAATATATAAAAAACTTAGTAGTTGTTTCACATCTTCTTAGCTATGCGAATCGGGATTTTCACATATGAAAATCCCGATTCACAAAATCAAAGGGATTTTCACAAAATCAAATTCGCGAAATTCCCTTACCGATAAAAATTTAGAAAATATAATGCGAATATCCACAAATACCTTTAATCCGGATTTTGAAAATTTATCAAAATTTATCCAAGAATAATAATCGAAAACGAATAATGTTTTGTTTGTTTTTTTATTTTTTTATATTGTACTTATCCCTTTTCATTTTATCTCCTTATTTCATCTCCCTACCTATTCCTTTTTCCTATAGTTCTCCTGCTGGAAGACGCCTACCTTCTTTCCGTGGTTTCCATCAATTATTATGTTATTATTTATTAGTTATTATGTTATTATTATTATTATTATTATTGTTATTATTATTATGTTTTTTGGTGTATCTCTCCATATTATAAAAGATATTATTTAAACAATAAATATTTTATAAAACTATTTCTAAATTGATTGAATAAATTATTGGGCAATAATCGGTAGGCAACCTGTATTGAACCATCGTTCCGTCTTACTTCAAAACACACCTTTTTTACTTACTCTCATCCAGCTTTTGCAGAGTCGTTCGACTCTGGCGAGGCGTCTGCGCCCACCTCTGTCACAGTTTTATCCCGATTGGAATGAAATTTGGTATTTCAGGCGCTTTTGGTATTCTAAAGGTCAAGTTCGTTAATGGGTAAAATCGGACAAGGGAAAAAGGGGTTTCGAGGGAGGGGGAAACTAGGGAGGGAAGGTACTAAATTTTACTGTAATTTTGTTTCTTATAATTTTTCTGTTACACTAATATTTACAGAAATATTTACAATTAAAAACTGAAAGTTAAAATTCTAAATATCTCTGTTCACATTAGAGTTTGAAAAAATGATTAGTTAATGAATTGTAGCAAACTTGATTTTTTACAATTTTACTCCTTATACATTTTTCGATAATTCTAATATTAAGACAGATATTTAATATTTTGTGTTTGTTTTTGACACGAATACATGATATGTCTGTATATATAAAATTCTCGTGTCACAATGTAAGTTGCCATACTCCTCCGAAACGGCTTGATCTACGTTTATTAAATTTTATATATATATTCGGTAGATAGATAGATAGATAGATAGATAGGTAGAAGATTTGGAAGAAATAGAAGAATTAAAAAATTTAGACAAAGAGACAATAGTAAACAGTGAGTTATCAAAAAATGATGACTCAACCGTAGTTTCCCCAGAAGTAATTATGGAATCGCAAAATTAAAAAATTAAAATGTTAAATTTAAAATATCGTATTTAATGTGAAGTTGCTATTCCGGGCATTTGTCTCTCATTATTGTTGTGTTTTTTTTAACTTTAATGTAACAAAAAAGTTAATATAACTCGGCTAATAACTAAACACAACATTTATTAATTATAAGGTGGTACGAAGTTCACCGGGTCAGCTAGTATTTTATAAAAACTTCTTAAAAAACTTTTTTTTTTAATTCAACCGACTCAAAAAACACAAAAACTCATTACACTAAAAAGCTAAAAATAACAATATACAGATTTAATCCAAAAGATAATTCTTGTCCAAACCTATCACGTATAATTTTTATACCCAATATATGTAAATGTATAAGGTATATTAAGTTTGATCCCGACTTTGTAACGCTTAAAAATATTGATCGTAGGGATGAATGTTTGGTATATGTGTGCATAAAATTCGACTATTTACACATGTTCGTCTGCCTGTCTATGGACACGATAACTCAAAAACAAAAAGAGATAACGAGCTGAATTTTTTTTTAAAAATAACTTTCATTTTAAAATAAACAACTTTGGTTTCAAGTTTTTTTTTATAAACTCACTAGTTTTCTCATAATTTGTGATTAAATGTTCCTCGGAAAGCGAATTTTTAATTATTCGAATATGCAGAATTGTTAACAATTCAATCATTAATATACAACTCAGTATATACTGGGTATTCAAACAATTAACTCAGTTAGTTGTTACATTACTTGAAATAAAATATTATTATTGGTATGACGTGCTACCTATTACCTTTCCCTAGATTCCCATGGGATCTCCTCATCAGATTAGGACTTGGTGACAATGGGATCACCTCGAGAGTATACCCTCTTAAACAAAACAAGAAGTTTCAAAATCGATCTACAATTGGCTGAGAAATCGGTGAGCACACTTTAAAAAAAAATAAATACAGTTGAACATAGAAGCTCCTCCTTTTTTGAAGTCGGTTAAAATATTCGTTCAATTTTTCATTTCCACAGAAACTATTCTTCTAAAAAATAATTATAAAATTTTGATTGTCGTTGCCATAGTAACTATAAACTAATAGCACATTTTAATCATTATATACCTTAATATCACTCTAAGCAGAATATTTCAAAATTTATTAAGTTTTTTGTATACATAAAAATGTATAAATAAACAAACTAATTTAATTTTTGAGTATAGGATCCCTATATATATTTTTTTCGGTATCTATACAGGATTAAAAACCAATGAATGTTGTTTAAAATAAAATAGAAAATAACAATTAGCATTACAATTATTGAATATTTTTCGACGCTGTTACCAAATACCGACTATTAACTTAGCCTTTCCGACACTCATCATAGACAGTGCCAGAGGGTAGATAAGCTCCTGAAATTTTTAATATTTCTAAATCAAGTTCAGTATTTCTCAGGGCGGTTTAGTTGACTAAAAGAAAATTACAAGCATTAAAATTAAAAAATTAAATAAATTATTTACAAACCTACTTTGATAAAATTTATGGTGAAATGGCAGTAAGTGAAAACACAACAGGGTTGTTGAATGTCAGTATGAAAACAAGTTATGCAGAATAATTGATCCTAGAATATTTATGTTGAACTAAATAACTTGATGAACTGAATTCATAGCCACAATGTGTTGTATTAGTTAATGAAAACAATTGTGAATCAATAGACTATAAGTATAATTAATAGACTGAACGAATAACAAATATTGTATTGTCAAAGGACAAAGATAGACTGATTAATTTCATTTAATAAATTACAATTATTTAATTCTAATTGCTGAATCATTTACAAGCTATTTTGGCTATGTCAGTGTCATAAAGTATTAGAATATTGTGAAACAATTTGATGAACAAGGTGATTTCTCAGAATAGGTGAGAAAATTGAAGCTAGTTGCTCGTTTACAAAAAGTGAAGTACTTAGTGTCATTTTGCCCCTGTTCCTACCGGGTGGTACTTTTGCTGTGTACGAAAGTTTGGGTAGTGATGTGAAGGATGATTATTCAAAGTTATAACAATCATTAATGGAAGCATTTTCTGCACATCCTTTGTTGGCCTATGAACAATTTATTGCGCGAAAGCTAATGCCAGGCAAGTCACTTGATGTGCACGTAGCGGATTTGCGAAGAATTGGCTGCCTCGTGCACGAATTGTTATCTGATGAATGACTTAAATTCGCAATAGTTTATGGTTTGCCAAAAGCGGTTAAGCAGCAGTTGAAAGCTGCGTGCAGTGTGGAGAAATTGACGTTGGCAAAGTTGGTATAAAGGGCAAGCAAGATGCTCGTAAACTTTGTATTGATGCTCGTAAACTTTGGATGAACGGTCAATCCAAACGGTTTACGAGCATCAAGTTATTTTTATGTTTAATGGTAAGATAATCAAGTGATGAACGGGGAAAAATTTTCGTCCTATAAATTCAATGGAATGGAGTGTACAGTTGGGTATCATTGATACTTTCTAAGGACAAGCGCATTAAAACGAGCGGTTTGGGAGAGGCGGATTTATTAGAGATAGATGATATTGTTCGAGAATATGATTTACACTTAATTGTCAATTTAGTGCGGTCGGAAAATAACAGGGTAAATGCATTGACTAGAGTACCTAAAAAATGGTTGCTAATATCGGACGAGCAAATTTGCGTCGTAGTGATAAATGAAAAATCGGCAATTATTACAGAGTCTCATGATAAGCCTCATTTGGGAGTTGAACGTAGTTTGTTTATAGTGAGTATAAACAAACAACCACGTATCACCTTACAACCACGTGATACGTGGTTGTAAGGCTTGTTTATAGATAGATCCTTCGTCTATTCGATGGGAAGGGGGGCAATTGGAATCTGAAAAGACGTGGTTTAGATTAGCTATGGATGTTACTCATTACGGGCAGAAAAAATTCCTAACATTGATAGATTGTGATCCGAGTAGATTCGCCGTATGGGGTCAGATTACGGATGAATCGCGGGAAAGGTTTTCAAGTCTTGCCCGAAGTGTTTACCGAGAGGAGGCCACAGTCGAGTTCTTGACGTACAACAGTGGAACCTTCCGTTAGGAGGAACTCAAACAGTTCCGAGTGGTAATGAGTTGCCATCGTGGAGAGAATCCATAGGACCATTAAAAGGATGGCCGCGAGAACCAGCGGGAGTATTAAGGATATAGTTTTTGGTACAATTTTTCGCCTAAAGAGGGATCCACACCGGAAACGTCTCCGTCTCAATAATTTGTACGTACTCTTGGAGATGTCCGGGAGAACCGAAAGTAGAAGAGATCGTAGAAGAGGGTAGTGATAAAGGCAGTTACCGAACACAATGCGGGGAACTGGTTAGAGGTCGATGGGTCGCCATATCATATCAGTCATGTGAGGCGAGCGACTGAAATGGTGGATAAAGAGATTGAAAACCCTGTCGAAAAGGGGGAATCTGGAGTTAACCGCTCGCCACGACCAAACGTAGGCCGGTGCACTTCGATGATTACGTTTGTGAGGATCGTGAGATCACGGGGGTGTGTAGTTTAGTTCACTTAGAACAGACCTACTTTGATAAAATTTATGATGATATGGAGCTGCGCAGAGAGTGAGGCAGTGAGTGAAAATATGAACAGGGTTGTTGAATGTCAGTGTGTAAACAAGTTGTGGAAAAGAGGGGTTTTGTTGCTGCACAATTCCGGCAGCACTAAATCCTATCCCACAGATTCCCTACTTTTACTGCACATAATGTACTGTTCCATCCTCTGTACATATTGTACCAAAAAATCCTTTCTATACAAATACACCTCTTCGTCCCATGTTTTAACTGCAAAATTTATCCATCCAAGCAACTTAAGCAGAAATTAGTTTTCTTGGAAAAATTAGATCTTACCCTCCGCTTGGTAACTTATCGTGTGTTTGCGATAATTCTTATTTACCAATCTCTGCGACTTCCTTTCTTTTTTGTTCCTGTGTTTGTTGGTTGTGAACTTTAATCAATGGAGCTTATGGTCTAAGTGTGTCCCGTCCAGGACAGCCGCTACAACCTAGCCTAACCTAACCCTCAATTGCGAAAACCACTTTGGGACAACCACCCTGCCGCATTTTTTTTACAGGGGTAAATATTTTGGTTTTCTGGTAGCTCTTCGACCGTTCAGTTTAATAAAAAATTGTTCAAAGCAATTTTGTAGCAAATAAAAATATTAACATATTAATAATTTATACCAAAGTGGTTTTCGCAGTTGAAGGTTAATCCCTCTTACGATCCCGCAAGGTTCGATCGACGTTAAATGAATTTTATAGACGGCTTAAAATTCATTTAAGTACTCTGTACTATAATATATGTTTAAAGAAGTGGTAGAACTAACAAGTTTGAGTTTAGCAACGTTAATAGATGCTTTATAGTCCGAGAGCCAGCTATGCATTGAGGGTGGTCATTTTACCAAGGCTGATTTTCACCTATATATAAGCTGTTGTATAGTACTTAAAGGAAACGACCTTCAGCTGCGACCATTATGGTGGAGGTGAAAGTAATAGGGGCGCCCCCGCATCGGATATGGTAAAAAAAAATTAATAGTACCAAAGCTGAAAATTTGTGTACATATTATTTAAGATAATAAATGATAAAAAATCACCTTCAGCTGAAAAAATACCGGTGGAAAATGCTTCAGCTGCGGGTAGAAACACGTGCGAAAATCTAAATAAAAAATGTTTTATATTACCAAAGGTGAAATCGATTGCAATGATACAAGTCTATAATATGAAAACATGCTTCAGCTAATTATGCGTTGGGGGAATAACCTTCAGCAGAGGTCATCAACCTTTAATTATATAGGCGGCAGACTGGGCGTGCATTTCCAGGAGTCTCACAGTACATACCTGTAATTTTGCTATATATAAGCTTTGGTAATATTTAAAATGTAAAGGTTTTTTTGCAAATATGAAATGATATAAAAATTGTTATTAAGTAAAAAAATATGTCACTTTATTAAAAAGGAGACAACACGGGTAATGAAATGCTTAATCGTCGCTATCATCTTCGCTCGAATTGTTATCTGTATCTTCTCGCTCTGGTTCTGAAAATATGTTAGATAATAGCTAAATAAAAATTACAATAATTGAATTATATTAAACTCGGCCTTGCGCACTATCGTGCTCTAGATTTAAAGATATTATGTAAATACCATCAGGAGTATTTGCTCTTGATTCAAGTGTTATGTCGTCAAGCAATGTCGGTAACTGTTCGCCAATGAACTATTTAAAAGAATATTTTTATCAACGTCTACCGAGCCGTAATTTAACGGATCAAGGTTCGTTTGAACTTGGCGATGTACATTGGCCGACAGATTTGTAATACAATACGTTCTGAGGAAGAGTTGCTGTAATTCTGCCTCGCAAGGCGGTAATGCTGAGCCATCAATGTTTTTTTTTGGTAATTTAAGCACTTCCTCACTATTTATGATTTTATAAATTTTTAAAAACGCCCTTGTATTTAAAAACGTGCTTCATTGATTGCACTTATCTTGGGGATGTCATACAACCTGCAAACAAATTCCTCAATAGTCGGAAATAGCGATTGTAAATCATTTTCAGATTTACAAAATTAAACTTATTTTTTTGAACACATCGATAAATCTGTCGCTCTCTTTCATAATATCAAAAGGGCGTTTTTTCCTTTTTCGGAAAAATGCACTGTTGAAATCACAGCCTGAAAAATGCACTTTTATATCAATAAATAAACATTCGTATTATATGGTAATATGGTTCGTATTACGCTGGTAACGCTGCGCTTAAGTTCGGACCCAAAATTTCGTATAATTTTGATATATTTATATGTCTTTGTGAATTGCCCACATCAACATTCTTAAAAATTTTTAAATCTTTTTCTATTTGATGTATATTGCCGAGTATTATTACAGCTACATCTGTATCTGAACATCGAATGGTTACGTACGCATCAAAATCTATCTTGCATATATGATAAATTATTTTGGAATCCGCTTCTTCGTGTGCTGATAACTCTTGATCGTCAATTTTAATTATATGATCATCTATTACTTCGTATTTATAACAATTATCGAAATAGATGTAGAGTACTTTTTGTTTTATAAAAGGAACCATATAATCATTCAACCAGTCATCAATTAAGAAACGAACTAAAGATTCTTTGAATTCTATACTTTTCAGTTCATTTTGAAAATCAGAAGGGCGAACTTAATCTGGGCCATTTGTACAGTATGCCTGACATCTCGTGCCTCTCAAAATGCGCTCATGATCTTTAATGGACGGATGAAAATATATATCAAAAACAATTATCACTGTTGATGCATTATTAGAAACAAACATTTGCAAAATTTTTTAGAAATTTGTCCAAAACGAAGAGGTATTTCTTTTAATAAATGCAGTACAAAGAAACCGTCGAACACTATAATCTCATTGTATTGCTGTATTGTGCTGTCGATATTTTTTTTAAATGATTTCAGCAATGCAGATTTATTCGTTTTTCAAATACTCCCATCGATGTTGCACATTGAAAATGATACTGGTGTCAACTGATAGGTCAATACCTTATTTATATCTAATTCTCTTTCTAGAGGGAAACATAATAATTGACCAAACAAGTCTCTTTGCATCGGGGCTTCAACAACCTTTCTTGCTAGAGCTATTTTTGGATGACTTCAGCTGGAGGTTATTCCCCCAACGCATAATTAGCTGATGCTTGTTTTCATATTATAGACTTTCTATTGTATCATTACAATCGATTTCACCTTTGGTAATATAAAACATTTTTTATTTAGATTTTCGCACGTGTTTCTACGCGCAGCTGAAGCATTTTCCACCGGTATTTTTTCAGCTGAAGGTGATTTTTTATCATTTATTATCTTAAATAATATGTACTAAAATTTTCAGCTTTGGTACTATTATTATTTTTTTAACGATATCCAATGCGGGGGCGGCTCTATTACTACCAACCCCACCCGGGGTGTGGCAGCTGAAGGTCGTTTCCTTTATGTATCATACAAGAGGATCATTGAAATGTGTCGCTGGCTCTCGGACTATTATATATTTTTTTCATATTTTGATGAATGATATCAAGCCTACACGTTCAATATACTTTTATATACGTAAAAAGACTTTTCAACTGCTTCCCGGGAGCTGTTTTTCGAAACTATGTTTACTTAAATGAACTTATATTTTATGTATAATGTCATAATCTTTAAAATAAAATGTTTTGATAAAAAAACTGTACACAATTAGGTATCTTATCAAATGTAATAAATATTTATTTATTTTTTTTAATATCAAACGAGATATTGCAAAATACGATTTTTTTAATCTTTTATTTATTACGATATTCGGGATGCTAAAATATTCCGACAAACAATAATTTTTCCATAGGTAGGGTCTATATTTGTCTAATATTATTATCGTATTTAGAAAGTTAACACTGATGCTAGAACAATAATAAAGGCTATGGATATTCTTACACTCCAATGAAACAACTTTCCAAAAGAGAATAAGTATCCCAATATATAAAAAAATTAATTAATTCAACGTAATACATTTCATTTTATTATAAAAAAATGCAACTCTTAATTTATTTAAAAATGAGTTAAAACTGGAAAAAGACTGATCTAAATATCATCAAGGAAGGAGAATACCTCTTATTGCAATGATATACCGTCTGTTTAGTTTACATCTTCGTATAATAGATCTCCCACGAGTATGAGAGAGTACATATGTATACATTAAGTAATGTGTATGAGAAGGAGGTCTTATAGTTTTGGTTTGTGTTGTATGTCTGAACAACAGCTTGTTTATCAAACCTATAAGACCTCCTTCTCATACACATTGCTTAATGTATACATATGTACTCTCTCATACTCGTGGTAGATCTACTATACGAAGATTTAAACTAAACATAGTGTGTATACAGCCCGTTTAGTTTACATCTTCGTATAATAGATCTCCCACGAGTATGAGAGAGAACATATGCATACATTAAGCAATGTGTATGAGAAGGAGGTCTTATAGGTTTGTTATTTACTTACTTAAAGTTAAACTGTTGTGTTGTCATGTCTATTAATTTGTATGTGTGTTATGATTTGTTCTGTTGTTCAGACATACAACACAAACCAAACCTACAAGACCTCCTTCTCATACACATTGCTTAATGTATACATATGTACTCTCTCATACTCGTGGGAGATCTACTATACGAAGATGTAAATGAAACACAGTGTATATATAGTGATAATGGATCAAGTATCTCCTAAAACGACATTGTCTCACATATTATTGTCAATCAGCACCTCTCTAACTCGGTCATTGTACTAGTTATGTTTATGTGTGCTTGTGTAAAGTATACGAAACTTCACTACTCTGAGTACCAATACTAATGTCTAATAATACTAAAGTCATAATCGACGATGTATATCCAATAGGGTGTAGCGAAACAAGTAAAAAATATAAAAATTTACATCTCCTGTATCGTTAATCGATGATCCGATAGAAAAGCTTCATTCGTACAAAAAACAAAAAATCTACGACTTTATTTTAAGGTGGCGCACCGTGAGGGTAGTTTACAAAGACTTTACATTTTTAGTTCTAAATTGTACCCGCCAAATTGAAGTAATTTCGTACTTTTTTGTCATAAACATATCCTTTTACTTTGTTCTTAGGCTTATCTCCCGTATAAACGTATTATATTGCAGTGAAAATTCATTAATTGGTGCAGCAAATATTTGCATATTAGGAATTTATCCTCGTAATAACTGCCGATGGAGAAGTGAACTTTATGTTAAAAAAATGTCTAAAACCACTGAAACTAAGTGATAATATGCCAACATATTGTGATGTTATAAAATATTATTTGTGGCTTAGAAACAACATGCTTGACTTGAACAACGGAAAAGACCCTTCAGTGAAAGAGTAATGTGAAATTATTGCGACTGACATAGAGAAAATATGAATCAAAGCATCAATTCTTACAATTAGCCATCATCAAGGTGTCGCAAGGTTGATTTCATATTATAACAATTATAAAAGTATGAAAAATTCTTCAGTGACGCCAAAAAACAGATGTTTTACGAAGTTTCTCTGAAAAAGCTTTTTGAAATCGTGAGATTAATATAAGACGTAAATGTACGTCTAGAGAAGTATACAAATGTATAATTAAAGTGCCCGCTGCTGAAGAAAACTTCTTGAAAGACCAAATGATAGGAAGATGTGTATTGGTTCTGTGGATAAGGTGATGACACAATCTATCCGTCTTAGTGAAATTAGGAAACAAAAATATAATGAGTTTGTGAAAAATCCGTCGGCTCTCCAAGTACTTTTTATCTGCCCCATTGGAGCGTCTGACAGCTCTTCTACTGAAATATCAGATGAAGATGAGTTTCGCACATCAAAAGAAACTCAACAGATGAGAGGCAAGCTGCAATCTGCTGCATTTATTGTGAACGCTACGTTGCTTGATTTGAATGTTAAAAGTACAGACAACTCATAAAAAGTAATAGATCGAAGCAAAATACGTCGAGAGCGGAAAAATGTACGCAAAGATTTGCAATGTATTGATAGCAATAAACCTATAACGGCTATTTACTTCGACGGCTGTAAAGACACGACTTTAGTCATGACTAAGACTGGCAATACATCACATCGGAAGACTATTACTGAAGTACATATTTCAATTATATCAGAGCCAGATTCTGAGTACATCGGTCATCTTACTATTAATTCGGGGATGGCAACTACGATTAAGAAGAATATTGTCGACTTTCTTGAAATGAGATTCTCATTTTATTCTTCTTTGGTGGCAATTTGGCTGCAATAGCACCGCTGTAAATACGGGACACAAAAATGGAGTCATTATTTTGAAGAAAGAATAAATGATCTTTAAAAAAAAATGAGTATAAATATAAATTAAAAAAAATGATGGTGTTTATATACTATTTACGGAGTGCGCAATAATAACGTTTGTTAGTTTGTTTGTGGAAGCCTTTCTGATAACCCCTTTGAAATTATTATTATGAATTCCCTGGGCCCTATAGAATCCATAATGGGTTTTAACAGAAACTGTGTATTTTGAGTCCGTAAGAAAGTATGAAAATATTACAAACAATCAGTTAAATTGAATATGTAATTGTTGAACTCTCTGAAATACTTAAGTTTTATATTATTTTATATTCTTTTAAAAGGAACAAAACGCAAACAAATATGAGTTTTTTATAAAAACAAGGTTTATTTAAATAAATATAAATTTCAAATTTAACCGCTAAACATAAAAAAAAAACTAAAAAAAACAACCATGAACATTTGTTTACAAAAATGAAAAATGTTATCTATGATTAACATAGAAACAGAGAGAATAATATAAATTTATTTACAAAAAGGAATTAACCTAAAATTAATTAATTGTACTTTTGGAAGAATAAATGAAAGATTTGTAAATCTCAGTGTATTTAATTTTTAACCGACATCGTCAGTACGAAATGCGATTTAAAATCGAATAAGCAACATAATTGTGATTAGTTTATGCCAAAATAAACGTTTCAAATTGAAACCGGCATAAAATAATTTTTACACAATTACTGCAAGATACAATTGAAATTATTAATAAAAAAAAACAAAATGTTGATTAACCAAAATGGTATTTAAAGAAAATACCGTAAAAATCAACATCATTAATAAATTGAAACATGAATATCTTCCAAAATTTAAAATTAATCTTTATAACCTAACAAGTTTGATTGAAAATATTGAAAATAATTGAAGTTATGGTTTTACCAAGCTAGCTCTTTTCAAGTAAATATCTTTTTTTTAAATTTAATGTAAAATAAATAATGTAATACATCACCAATATGAATTGCTATGATCTGACCATGTTAAAAAATAATTAAAATCGATGAATAATTTTAATAAAGTATTATTAAAATTAGATGTTAATGGTTCGGTCGATCGCAGGAAAAGAGAGTGAATTTTTAGCTAATATCGTCGATAATAACTTTTATCGGATAGTGGGGGTTGCAAAAATGAATGTTGTGTTCATTATTCGAGCGTTACATAATTTGTTATTTTTTACAATAAATATCAAAACAGAAATATATAAAGGATGATTAGAATTAGCTCGAATAATAAACACCACTATCAATTTTACTAGAGAAACTCCTAAATCGACTTTTACAATAGTTTGTGAACTTGTTACAGTCTCGACGGCACTACAACAGGCCCTAATAGTTTTTCTGGTAGCATAGGAATATAGGAATAAGATTGACAAGTATTTCGACTTGAAAGCATTTGAACCCATTCCCATAGAATTGCCGGATCTGAACACTGATTTGTTAAGCACCGATCAAAAATATCTGTATCATATATGCTCCGCAATTTCTGTTGGTACGGTCTCATCAAACTTGGCTAACAATGACCCTGGCACTTTCTCGATGATTAACTTTCGTAAACAGGATTCTTCGTTTATATATTGGAACATGTAAACCGACAAAAATTTTGAAGAAACTAGCCACTTTTATCAGTTTGAGCTCCAACCTGGTTTGATATCAAAACGAAATCGTCTAGTAAATATGGTCCGATACATGTCTATAACATGGTTAAAAGGTGTTTGTATTTGCGAGATGACCTAAAAAGCATTGTCTTAAAAACTATTCAAAGAAATGCCGTCTTCACAAGATGATGAGTTACACGTAAGGGAACTGGTTGTTCAGAGAGTTTTAAAGGCAAGAAATCAATGCAAAGGGAACAAAGTTCTTGAATTCTAACTTCCAGAACTTAAGATTGATGCGCTAAGTTATTATGATTTAATAGATTGGGAGAAAGAAAATATAACTGAACCTCCAATAACAATGAAATACACCGACACAGAAATTTCAAACATTTCCTCAGGAAGTACTTTGCTTGAAATTGAAAAGTATCCTTGCCACACTCAGGCACTATAGAGGTATGTGAAGCTCGTAACAGAGGCTTCATTATCTGTTTCCGGACCAGAAGCAAGAGATGTTTTCATTCGTACGAGGATAAAAGCTAGGCAAGACATACCATTTTTCGAAACGAAATCTCAGTATTTTCGTCAAAAGGATGGTGCTGGAACTTCCGATTTAGGACATTAAAAGGTATCTTTTGTGGTATTTTTACACGTATTTTTCATAGTTATTTATTCCTTTAGTAGTTTTAAGTATCAATATTGTAGTAAAGATAGTAATATAGTTGTAAATATGGTTTCGTTTATAAAAATTTGATTCTTTTCTAAAATTCAAACCAAATGGGCCACCTTAATATATTGATTTAAATAGCTGAAATTTTGCATGAACATGAACTACGTATTAGTTCTACTACTAATATCTAGTTGCACTCTATAAAGGGAGATCTTATTGTTTGACCAGGCTTGGCTTTGGACTGAATGTGGCCCCGAAGATTATGACAAGAATAGTCAATTTTATCTTAACTAAGAATTCGAAAGTTAGAAAGGGGGCGGACTCAAACATAGACGACATTTACGTGAACGAGGACGAAATATCCAGTGAAGTACAGATTCAACTGGAACAATATGGGCTGAAACGGAAACCAACCGAATCACTGGTAGGGGGAAGGGTGCTGGGTTAACGTGTAGTGGAAAATAAGGGATACCTTCATTGGACGAGAGAAAACGTAATTGAACCTCTAGACAAAAAGTAACCATGAGACAGGCATTTTCTCTTTGTGGCCAATTGATAGCCTATTTTCCTGTGGCAGGGTGGTTGCGCCCGGCTTGTAGTTTTAAGAAGAAACACCTTTGAGAATTAGGTTGGGATGAGGAATAAGTGACAAATCGAGAACAATGTTAGAGGAGACGATGCTAAGTCAATGATCCTGTAAAGGAAAAATGGGTTGTATCGTTCATTAATGGTGGCAAGGTGTGGTGCGATACTAGCAGTTTGGCCACGGGAGTAAGTCTGGAAATAGGAGGAGTTATCATGGCGCCCAACATAATTTTTGTTTTTTTTGTTTTTCGAATTGGTGCTACAATTTGTCGGCTAGCCATCACCTTGTTGATTCCAAGGTGGTGAAACTACCGTCACAAATTTTGGCAAACAAAGGACGGAAGTGGACACGAATCATCGTCTGATTCGAAACGCGATTCGGAATATTTTTGTTATTGTATTTAACGTATTGTTCAAACGTGTATTTTGTTTTTGTTTTTTTGTTGTTGCTTATTTTGTTGGTTCTTGACAATTATATTAAAAAAAAATGGCTGACGAACGGGAATGTGACGTGCCCACACGATTTTTGATGACAAAATCTGAGGCACTCATGGCCCACGGAGCCGAGTCATTGCTCAATTTGAAGGAGCAGGAGGCAGAGATCTCACGAGCGTCAGTCTATGAGGTTCCAACTCCTACGATGCCAGAAGATAGTCCTTTTGCATGGATTGACGTCCTGACTATAATGCAGATCCAGAGATTCCTGATGACCCTAAACGCTAATGCTACAGGGTCATCCGGAGTTCTGCGGGATCGCTTGTACCGTGCGATTAGACGCAAAACCGACCCGAGTATTGCCTGGCTCGCGAAGAAATCGACTGAGTGTAAGCGTGGCGAGCTCAGCGCCCTTGAGTCAAATTAGCACCGCGACGACGACAATGACCACGACCGAGACGGGTACTACCTCGGCCACGGGCTTGTTGGCGGTGGACACGGATAGTCCGATTACGGTTACGGGGCTTCCATCGGGCCAAAAGAGGCCAATTCCGACCCCGCGAACTCGCTTTTTGAATCAGGTTAATTTTTCACCACGAGATCGTTCGGAATCGGACGAGCTGTTCAGACTGGTCCGGGACTGTACAGACCGTTTTGAACAGGTGTCTATAATGGTTCGGGACTTGCACAGTCCATGTTGTTGTAAACAGCTCACGACCATGTTGCCGGATGAAAGGGTGGTACCCGAGTTGATGTATCATTCCGAACGTAATGGGGCGCACTCGTCGAAGGAGACGAGTCCGTCTCATGTCGCTGCCGTCCACATCAGTGGAGACGAGGTGTCAACGTCTTCACGTTCGTCGAAACGCTCGAGGAGGGGAAAAAGACGGTCCAAACGGACTAATGTTGCTGGACCCACTGGACCTGCACCAGTGGTATCCAGTTGGTATCCAGTAGGTATCACCGGAAATACCTACCATGCGGTTACCACGAGTCGCTGCTATATTGACATCGCCACGACAGGGCGGCCCGACAACGCGTTTCGGGAAGGCACGATCGTTTTCGATCGCAATGGAACGAAGAGGGCGTTATTTTAATTGTAAGACGCTTGGACATGGCCATCACGAGTGTACCATTTCGAGACGTTCCGGTTTTTGTTGGACATGTGGAACCGAGACCACGCCGACGCCTGGATGCCCGAATTGCAATCGATGGAAAAATTGTGGAAAGCGACGACCGGGAGACTGATTTTCATAAAAATCGAAACGTTAGTTTTTTTATTTGTTTGTTTTATTGTTGTTTCGTTTATTTGACTTAGAGAATAACTCTAAGGAAATTCGATAAGTTGACGTAGCTCCTACGTAACTATTTTGTGTTTTGTATCGTAATGCATGTACGTGTGGTTGGGTTTTTTTGTTGGTTTGGATGTCGATCTAGTGGAGTTAGTATACGTTTTTTTTTTGTTTCATACATTTTTGCTAAACTTCGTGATTCCGTAGTTTCTTATGGTGGCAGGTACCTTAGGGTTAAATGTAGATGTAGTTGTAAATTTCCAAGGTACCAACGCACAAAGTACGGCCAACTAAGCTCCCAGTCGCCGTCTGGGGGGAGGTTTTGTAACGGTTGAAAAGTGTTCAACGAATTCCCGTTCGATGAATGTCTTTTATTTATTTATTTATTTTTGTTTGTTTGGATTATTGACGTGAATTCGACGCGACTGGTCGCTGGTGTCACCTGAAGGATACCGGGGCCAGAAACGAAGAGAACGGCTTCGAAATCCGATGTCGCTGTTGACATTGACAATTGTAATTATATTGTATTTCTATTTTTAAGATTATTAGCACACATTAAAATTATCGACCTCGCTCAATCATCGATCATCGACATGGAGGTTGGAATGGTGTACGAGGAGCCGACTATTTGTATGGAGGCCCGTACTATGAACTTGTTGAAGTGGCAATCGCTAAGTTCGAGTGTGTGATTGTTTTGGGACTCGTTTCGTTAAACGGAAGAATTAAAAAATGTTTATAAACAATATGCAAGTTTATATTTCTGTAAAAAATGTTATAAACAATATGCAAGTTTATATTTCTGTAATACGATGGATAAAAAGGATAATGAATTATTAACATTGGAAATAGTACGTCGTTGTGTTGAGTTGTTGGATCGAAATGTAGGAGGTGTATGTGAGTTCGATATTTGAAGAATATTTTACGATACTTGAAAAAGCATATTTTATATTGGATGAACTAATGATGGGTGGTGAAACACAAAATAGCATCAGCAACATCACACCAAATAAAATAGTGAATTAAGTAAATATTATAAAATGTTAATAATTCAAAAGCCAACCCTGGTGCTCAGATTTAAACTTGCAGTGACAAATAATTTTAAAGAATTTAAAAAAAATGTGAAAAACAATGGTGTTTTTGTGTTGTTTTTGTTTGTTTCGTGGGACAACTTTGTGAGGAACGATGATAATTGAAGAAACTCTGATTTCGAAAGCCGGACGATTCGGATCGTAGCGTGAACGATAAATTGTTGATACTGATTTATTAAACTGTTGAACATTATTATTAGTTTTAAAATTTCATCGTGATTTTGGATGTATTATTTTTTTGTTTTACCGAAACGTTAATACGAGCGAGGTTTGGTTGTTTTTTTTTGCGTGTGAACGTGTTATGTGAAATATTTTGTTTTAAATCGTATTGCGAAGTCAATTTCTTTTTTTTCGAATTGTGTTTTTTTTGTTTAATTTCATTCTTATTTTTTGTTGTTTTAATCGATTCACGTAAACACGTTCGGGTACTGTATTGAATAAATTTTTTTGTCATGTTCGATAGTTTTTTTTATTGTTAAATTCGAGTTTTATTTTATTTTGTTGTTAAATATTTGATCTTTTTTTTTTTTGTTATCGTAAATAAAAATATTTTTTGTTTCGTAATTTTTTTTTTTTATTATTCGTGACAATGAGACGAGTGTCCACCTTTCTGACCTGCCACCCAGAGTAAGAGTTGACGAGCTGCCGTGTCGAATTCGTGAGTGGTACTCTATAAAAACCTGGCGCCCAACATAATTTTTGTTTTTTTTGTTTTTCGAATTGGTGCTAGCCATCACCTTGTTGATTCCAAGGTGGTGAAACTACCGTCACAATATATATATATATATATATATATATATATATATATATATATATATATATGTATATTTATATATATATATATATATATATATTATAATTTATTTATATTTATATATATATATATATATAAACATATTGTATATATATATATATATATACGTAAAATATATATATTCGAAAAATCACCACTGTATCTCGTTTCATTCAAACAAAAACCCCTTAAACTCGGTCTCACTACCGTGCTCTAGATAGTCATTTTTTAGAAGTATAGTTTCTGTGGAAATGAAATCTATTGAATAGTTTTTTTCTTCCGACCTACTTTACAAATATCAATATTTAAAGCTAACTAAGAATTTTAACGTAATTCTAGATAACCTATAGCCTTCCTTATGAATGTGGTTATCTAACACAAAAAGAATTTTTCAAATCGGACTGGCAGTTCCAGAGATTAGCGCGTTCAAACAAACAAAAAACTCTTCATCTTTATTATATTAGTATATATATATATATATATATATATATATATATATATATATATATATATATATATATATATATATATATATATATATATATATATATATATAAACCCCGAGTTTAAGGGGTTTTTGTCTGTGTACGTCACCGTGATATTACTACATCTTAAATTAGATGAAATTTGACCCCGATATAACTTTTGAATGAAACGAGATACAGTGGTGATTTTTCGAGTATATACATTTTTGGTAATTATAAGAGACTGTTTTTTCAATCATCGTTAAGGAATAAACAGTAAAAAGGTTATTTTCATTAAAAAATCGTAAAATTGCGACCACGCCCAAAATTTTCATTCGACAGGATCATAATTCCAGGGCATAGATCATAAGTCTTTAAAAGTTGATATTTGGCATACAGTTAGATATAAGGTTAGTGCCCAAACCGAAAGGAAAAGTATGAAACCACGAAATTTCTATCGGGAAATCGAAAATTTTTGCATATAATTTTTTTTTTTAAATTAACATTATAAATGCATATAGAAATGTAGTCTCCTGTGATTGTTCGATACTCGATTCCTATCAGTCGACGCTAAAGATCGTGTTAGCATAAATATTGTTCTTAACTTATATGAGATACCATTTGAATTCTATGCTTTGGTGAAGAATGAACTAAAAATTTTGTTTATTTGGTTAAAAAATAATAATTTTTTACCGACGAAAAGAAGGAGGTACTCAATTCAATCTGTATATTTTTATTTTATTTTATTTTGTTTTTTATGTATAACCACGCATAACTTTTTACAGAGTAATCCGACTTTGATAATTTTTTTTTGTTGTATAGGGAAATATTCAAAGTTGAAAGAAAAATTTGAAAAAAAAATTTCAAATTTTAGCCACAAAAAATAGTTGGCGCCAAAAAACCTCCATCGAAATGGGCGAAGGGTGAATCTGATTTTCGGTTAAAAGTAAATATTACATTTAATGTTTGTTTGGCGCCGGCTCAAAATTATTTAGGTATTTACATTGACTATTTTTTGCTTTTCAGTTACTTTCTTCTTTCGTCGGTTCTATTTTTTGAATAAATTAACATCAATTTTAATAATTAGTTTCAAACATAAAAGATTTATTTGAAAATTTCGTTTATTATTTAACATTGAACATATGTAAGAAACATATATTTTTCTGGATTCTGATTCGTCAACAGTCAGAATCAATATGACTAATCAGAATCGAGTATGGAATACTCGTCTAGCACTCTAAAAACTATAAATATCTGAAACAAAATTAATTGATTACTCATTTAGAGTATTTGTGTATGGTTGCCTCTAAGATAACATTAAACAATAAACATGTCAGTGCACCCATATTAGTTTCAAACAACACCACCCAAAATCGTGTACAACTCTCGAAATAGGTTTGCTGAAGCAGTGTATCCATCCACTGCTACACATGACACACTGTACACACCATCCAAAATCGTGTAGAACTCTCGAAAGAGGTTTGTTGAAGCAGTGCACCCATACTAGAACATTCAAAATCGTGTACAACTCTTGAAAGAGGTTTGTCGAATATGAAATACCATTTGAATGTTAGACTCTGTCGAAATATGAACTAAAAATTTTGTAATTTGTTAAAAAAAAAAACTTTTGTAAATTAATTTCGTAATCATTGTGTTGGATAGAATAAATTAACAAATTAACAATTTTTAATAAGTTTCAAACATAAAAGATTTATTTGAAAATTTCGTTTTTTATTAAAAAAATGTTTGACAAAAATAAATAAATAAAATTATTTCTTGGGCCAAAAATTTTAATATCTCAGAAACTCGACCATGTAAATTTTAATAATCTAACCCACTTTCAGGCACGCTAAAAAGATGCGGTTTTTTGCTTTCAACGCAAAATAACTTGAAATTCATAAGCAAAATCGGAAAACTTTATTTTTCCGAACGTAAAATCCCCGAAAATGGGAAAAACATCAAAAATTACTTTTTTTACTTCTATTCATGATGAAGGTAGCGATTTTTGTAATTTTTCTTAGACGCGAAGCCAAGGCCGAAGGCCACCTTGGGGTTCACGGAGGTAAAGCCCACTAGCAAGCAGAGTGAGTTAACGTTATATAACGCGAAGCAGTCTCCTTTTTATAAATGTAAAAAAGGACCGAGATTTCGGAGAGATACTTCATATAATAGTTGCTTCTTAAAGAGTGATGATATGGGAGAAAAGACCGAGTTATTTATCAAGTAAATAGCTCTTATCATAACTAAATATATTTATCAAGAAATTAATAAATCGTAAATTGAGTAAATGTAAGAAAAAATTTGGTTGTAATTTATTTCGGTTGTAATAAGTTTTCCCTTAGTATCTTTTAAAATTTTATAACGCGGCAGTTTTTAAAATATGTGAAAAAAAAGAATAATTTCCCAAGTTAAAAACATACTAAGGGTATACTTGCGAAATAAATTACAACCAAATTTTTTCTTAAATTCACTTAATTTACCGTTTTTTTATTTTCTTTATAAATATTTACCAAGCTATTTACTTGGTAAATAGCTCGGTCCTTTCTCCCATATCATCACTTTTTAATAAGCAACTATTATATGAAGTAACTCCTCGAATACTCGACTTTTTTTACATTTATGTTTTTGATCGGATAAAATTATTTTGTTAAAATTTTGTTAAAATTTTGAAATTTCAACTTTGATTGTCGTTTCCATAGTAACTATAAACTATAATAGCACACTGTAAGATTATTATTCCTGTCCCTCTCGTGAGCGGTTTGTCGTACCGGTCAGGCTTGTAAATTGTGATGATTTTGGAGGCTATGCCAGCGGTAGATAGTATAATACTATCTACTGGTAGGGACTCCCTTGCTGAAAAGGTTCCAAATGAACAATCAGACTAAGACTCAGGAGGCCAACCCAAGCCAAGGTGGGAGACATCGTGCCGAGGGCTGAATTGTATGGGGTTGTAAAATATGTGTGCCATAAACGATTCCTTTGGGGAACCTGGGGGCACCCCATAGTATTGATCCCCTTACCCCGGCATGCAAGGATCTGCCGGGGTTGACCTCATTTCTTATGCTAATCGTGGGAACCAATATGGATTCTAAGAAATTTAAGTTGAACTTTAAAAAATTTAGTCTGTAGCGGGAAAATACCGCTACAGACCTCGTCGATCAGATGGAGCATGAGCTCCATCCTGTGAACGAGGGCAGGGTTGTACAACCGGGCATACGACCGGGCAACCGTCATAAGAAGCAGAGAAGCTGTGGGGAACAGGGAGCAAGAGGAGGCGGGCACTCCAGCTCCAGTACCTCTTCGACAGGCAGAAGCACAACTTCTGCGCCGAAAACTTCCACCTCGGTGGAAGAAATGACACCAGGAAGGCAGGTGGGCACTGACCACAGCCAACCTAGAGGTAACGGGGAGAAGAAATCTCTTCTACCCCCGAGCGGACAGCCTGGGGCAATTGATGACCCACTCCGAAGGGGACTGAGTGGAGCAAAATGCAAGTGGACCTCCGATTCCTCAAACAGGGCATGGCCCCTGAAGATTCTAGGAAGGTGGCCCTTGAGCGGGAGGCTCCCAAAATCCCAGCCTCGCCTAGAGCACAGAAGCGAGGTGCCTCGCATGTCACACCTCCCTCAGGGAGAGTATTAAGAAAGGCCGAGCCGGGGACCTTCTCTATTGCTCGCAGGTGAAACCCATGGGGAAGTATTCGTCGGCACTGAGCAACACCAAGGTGGCTCTACTGCCGGAAGGGTACCCAGGGCGATACCTGACCACCGAACAGCAGACTTCGGCAGAGCAAGCTCTGGTTGAAACCATGCTAAAAGCAGAGAAGCCCTACGTTGGGAAACTAACGTTTGAAAACATCCGGTTCCTTAGTGGCATGGTGGTCATCACATGCAAGACCCAGGAAGCGATAGAGTGGCTTCGGGAGCAAGCTCCCAAGCTACAGAACTGGGATGGACCGGAGTTGAAGATCGCCGTGGGAAAATATATTCCCGCAGGTGAAACCATCAGTATCTTCTTCCCAAGAAGTGCAGGCATGGACACTATGACTCAACTTCGTCTCCTTGAGGTGCAGAACCCGAACATCTGGGTAGCCCTAGAAGACGCTTAGTACAAAGGAGGATGTCAAGGCCATGGGGCAGCTGACCCGTTTTCTTATCGACAGCCTATCTGCGGAGAAGATAAGGGAGCAGGGCTACCAAGTCCATTACAGATTCGGAGCGATCCCTGTGCATGGACTGAAGAGGGGAAAATCTGGCAGAGCAGAGCAGGAGAAAGTGGCTCAACCGGAGCTCCAGAGATGGAGGTGGAGCAGGTGCAGGTGGCACGCGAGGAAGAGCTCAGCCTTGACCCTTTGCTAGCAGCCCCGGAGGGAGAAGAATTACTCTCAGACGGGGAGGAGAGGAGGCTTCTTGAGGAGGGAAGGGCAAGCTCTCACTTCCAAAAGGAGTAATGATTAAAAACAACACCACCAGGATTGCCCAACTGAACGCCCACCACTCCAAGGGGGCATCTTCAGTTATAGCGAGTCTCTTCGCTAGGCAACACCTGGGAGTCGTGCAGATCCTGGAACCCTGGATCTAAAGAAGTTAGGTAAGAGAACTGAACTGCCGCGATGCGACAGTCATTTGAGACAAAAAGTCAGATATACCGAGAACTTGTTTGCTAGTTCGGAATCATTTAAACGTTGTGTGCATTTCAGAATTTGTGACGAAAGACCTGGCTACTGCGCAGATAACCCTGCAAATAGGGGGTGTACCCCACAGGCTGGTCATCGCATCAGCAAACCTAGCCGGAGACAAGGAGGCACCGTCAAATGAGGTCAGGAAGCTAGTGGATCACTGCAGCAAGCATCGCCTGCCTTTGATCATCGGCTGTGATGCCAACGCGCACCACGTGATATGGGGCAGTTCCGAATGCAACAAAAGAGGTGATTCTCTCTTAGAATTCTTACTAGCATCCAATCTCAAAATCCTAAATGTAGGCACAACGCCAACTTTCGTAACAAGAGCTAGAGAAGAAGTGTTAGATCACTCTGTGTAATCTGTCGACGGGGCAATGGTTCAGGAGATGGAGAGTTTCGTCGGAGCCATCCCTGTCTGACCATAGAATCATTCAATTTGAACTAGAAGGGGTCACCTCGGGACCTTGTGGTATCAGGAACCCGAGAAAGACCAACTGGAATAATTACGTCAGCAACTTGGAAGACAATCTAAGGTTAGTGAACTCCAAAGTCAGGGAACCCCTGGCGCTGGAACAGGCTGTTGACGAACTTGATGAGGCAATTATGGAGGCATATCGATCCACTTGCCCACTGATCGTTAACAAAACCAAAAGACAGGTGCCTTGGTGGAATACCAATCTCTCGAGGCTGCGTAGCGTTTCTCTCGCATCAAAGCCCCGCTCTATTGCGGTCGTTGGAGTGCAAAGGCCTCCTTTCCAGCACCTGACTTCGGATGCAACTGCCCACCGCTTTTTCCACCGTTTTCAAGAAAAACGATGTAAGGCTGATGGGTCGAACAGTCTTCGTATGGCACTGGTCTTTCTTTCCCGTTTTGGGGATGAAAGTAGCTCGGGCCCTTCTCCAGGGGCCAGGTATATGCGCTAGCGCCAGGCTGGCTCTACTGATCCGGAGGAGATGAGGCAAAATCTCCTTTTGCCCATGTTGTAACAGGGCGGGGAAGATGCCATCTACTCCGGCTGCTTTGAAAGGCTGAAATGTGTCAATTGCTCATTTCAACTGCCCAGGGGTGCAGACTTCTGCAGCCCTGTTCCAGTTCTCTTTAGTCGCTCTGCATGGAGCCCTCAAATCTTCCTGCCCCTGAGTAGGAGAACTGCCGGGGAAGTGAGTCTCCAGGAGTAGAAGAGTCCTCTGATCCTCGTCCTCCGTGAAACTTCCATCCGGCCTTTTGAGTGCTTGTGCCCCGGATTGAGTGTCTCAGGATAAAGCTTTGTGCAGTTTGGCCGCTGCAGGGACAGTGGCGATGCCTGCACAAAACACTCTAAAGCTGTTCCGTTTAGCTTTCCTAATCTTCTTGTTATACTCGGTCAATTTTGCCGCGTAACTGTCCCAATCTCCACACAGTTTTGCTCGATTGAAGAGCCTGCGCAGTTGCATCCGAAGTCAGGTGCTGGAAAGGAGGCCTTTGCACCCCAACGACCGCAATAGAGCGGGGCTTTGATGCGAGAGAAACGACCATGTGCGCGTTTCTTGATATAGAAGGCGCTTTTGACAATACCTCACATGAGGTAGTCGAAGCATCCCTGGAGAAACAGATGGATAGACGAGATGCTCGCTTCCAGAACTGCCGAAGTGAGGGTTGGGGGAGAGAACCATCCGGGTCGGCACAACGCGATTCTGCCCACAGAGAGGGGCCCTATCCCCTTTACTGTGGAGCCTTATAGTAGATGACCTGTTGCACGGGCTCACGGATAAAGGAATTACCTGCATAGGATATGCCGATGATATCGTGATCCTGGCAACAGGGAAGTTTGAGAGCACGGTGCGTGACCTCATTCAAAGAGGGCTAAACGCTACAAGGAAGTGGTGCCAACCGACACTTGGAGGAAGTTACCTCCTAGGCAACCAGAGCCCTCATGGTGTGCAGACGAATCGCTGGCAAGCCTGGGGATGTACACCAAGCATCCTGCGATGGATGTACACAGTGTATCACAGGTGCCATGAGGTCATGTCCAACGGCTGCGATGGAGGTCATACTGGACCTCTCTCCCCTGCATTTAGCAGTGTAGGGTGCAGCACAGAAAGCGTTGCTAAGAATAATGGGAGGCGAAAAGGCCTATAGAAGGGCTATTACGGGTAACAAGCCCCTAACCTCTTTGTTAGACCTACCCCGAGATAAAGTAAGTAGGGAGTTCAGCTTCGATAGGAACTTCACTACGGAGCTGAGCAGTAAGCAGGAGTGGAATGGAGAGAACATGAACTTCCTCAAGCCACATACCATAAAATGGTACACTGACGGGTCAAAGACCAACGAAGGTATGGGAGCGGGTGTATTTGGGCCTAGAACCAAATACTCTGAACCCATGGGGAGGTTTCCCAGTGTTTTCCAGGCGGAAGTTCGTACAATAACCAGGTGTGCTGAGTTCAACCTGAGCAGGAACTACAGGAAGCGGAATCCTCTCTGACAGCCAAGCTGCCATCAAAGCACTAAGTGCATGGAGCATCAACTCTAAGATGGTGTGGGAATGCCTAGACCTCCTAAACAGGCTAGGCAAGGAGAATGACGTTTCTCTGAAATGGGTGCCAGGCCATGCAGGCATTGAGGGGAATGAGACTGCTGATGAACTGGCAAGGAAAGGGTCGTCAGACCCTTTCATAGAACCTGAGCCGTCCTGTGGAATAGGTGAGGCCTACTTAAACACAGCCCTCTGGAAGGCAGAGGAAGCAGAAAGAAACAAGCTTTAGGAAGATCCCCCAGGGCGGAGGCAGGCCAAAATCCTTCTCGGGCAGTTTAACCGAAAGAGATTCGAAACCTGCATTAATCCTAACGGGTTTTCTCACCGGGCATTGCCGGCTGAATGGGCATCTCCGAAAGATGGGAATCATCAATGACGACTCATGCAGGTTCTGTGAGCTGGAGGAAGAAACTCCAACTCATCTCCTACTTGAATGTGAAGCCGTGGCACGAAGAAGGGCTGCTTGTTTCGACCAGTACATACTCCAGGTGGATGACTTACCATCCCTGCACCCCACCCAGATCCTCAAATTCTTCCGAGAATTGAGACTGGTTGAGAAGCTCTGAGGCAAGCGTTAACAGAGCAGTAGTAGGGGGTCACAATAGATCATATTGGTCGCAGTGATTAATAACGTCCAATAATAGATTTCATATAAATGCGGACGAAGTCGCGGGAAAGTTATAGCTAGTATATATATATATATATATATATATATATATATATATATATATATATATATATATATATATATATATATATATATATATATATATATTATATATATAATCATTTTAACAAGAAAGAAAAATTTAAAAAATTTATTTTTAAAGTAAAAATATATTCGTTTCACCAAATAGTTGCTAATGTAACAAGATCCTATACATATTTGCACACGCACGAACATGTCATGTTTGGTGTATTGGGCATAGCTTGTAAGTGTGCCACTTGTATTGGCAACAGATTAGTGAAATTTCACATACGTTACGCAAACATAATTCACACTTGAACATAATTCGTACACTGACCGAAATAGAGAGGTGCTAATGGACTATTCAATGTGAGACAAGGGCATTCTATATCTATGCCATTATCTATCAATATAGAGTATCATTGTTATTCACACATTCCATACAGATTTGAATTAAAAGTATAGGTCGCTTAGTTGCTTATTAAAGTCTTTAGTACATTAATTTCTAGACTTTTTATCCGACAACGAATTCAACGTTATATTGTAATAGTGACAATTGGATACACACATACACACACACACACTTGTGGGATAATATTTACTAACACAAAAGATTAACAAAATTTTAAGGGTGTTTTAATTTATATTATTATCATTATATCATAAATTTTCCAGAAATCAATCATTAAAAATTTATTAAACTTATAAAAATACAAGACTACAATATGAAGAGTATCCGGGTATACACGATAAATTAAGC
This sequence comes from Nineta flava, assembly GCA_963920215.1. Taxonomy (NCBI): domain Eukaryota; kingdom Metazoa; phylum Arthropoda; class Insecta; order Neuroptera; family Chrysopidae; genus Nineta; species Nineta flava. The sequence goes on along the minus strand of OY986043.1, from coordinate 41,280,538 downwards.
GACATCACACCATTTATTAGGTTTGTATACCACTGTTTTAACACTGTCTTTTAAATACATATGTGGTTCAATACTTGTACCATAATTCAAGACTTTTGTTTCTAACAATTTTTTCAAAACTTTTCCCCAGTCAATGCAAATATATTTTTTTAATTTTTTTTTCTCTAAGTTCGATACGATTTTAAATACGATAAAGTTCGTTAGTTTAAGCCAAATTTCGCTTTTTCGTCAAGTAAAATTTTTTACAATTTTACTTTATGAGTTTGGAAAATTTTTAAAAAAAATTTTGTAATACATTATGATAGAACCATAGACATAGTATTACTAGACTGCGCGATTCATATACTTTCTGTATTGAAAAGTTGTGCCAACTTTAGAAACAGAGAGCCTCTGATCTGCAGTGATTCTATCTTTGTTCCACTGTGAATGAATGAATTTGTTCCACTCTTTCTAACATTGGAACATGAATTTCATCGAATGTGCAGTCTAGTATTATACTATGTCTACGGATAGAACTCTGCTTAATAGTCCAGTCAATAAAGACATAAAAGGCGGCTTTCGCTACAAAAAGTCAAGGAGAGTTCTAATTTGGCAGAGTGTTACAGTTTGATGATGATGATAAGTACCATATCTCCTAGGCGACGTTGGCAACCACGTTTTTCCATCTTTTTTATCATGAATAATTGATTTCAGCTGCATTAAGTTTACGTTAGTCCACAGTTTAATGTTGTCGAGCCATGATGTTCGCCTTCGACCTCGTTGTCGCTGTGACTCTAACTTCCCCATTAATACAAGCTGTTGGACACGATATTTATCCGAACGCATGATGTGTCCGAAATACGAGACTTTTCTTCTTTTAATAAATTGCACTAGTTGTTTCCTTGTACCAATTTCCCGTAAGACTTTCTCGTTCGATGTGTAAGATGACCATTTTACATTCAAGATTTTTCTGTAACACCACATCTCAAAAGCATTAAATTTGTTTATGACGTCGGACGTTATTGTCAAAGTTTCACAGGAATAGAGAACTATTGGCCACACATAGCACTTCAAAAACCTGATTCTAACACTCTTATTAATTTTATTGTTAGTCAGAAATTTTTTAAGTTTAATGAATACACTTTTAGCACGAACTATTTTATTTTTTACTCGTAACGATTGATTATTTGTTGAGCATAATGTTTCACCCAAGTATTTAAAATTCGACATTTGCTTTACCGGAATATTTTTGCATTGTAAACTTACGTTTCCATTTTTTTTTTTCGAGAAAACCATTGAGACGGTCTTTTTATTATTAATTTTTAAATTGGCTTTTTTACTAGCATTTACCACACAGTTTAGTAAATTTTGTAGACCGTGTTCCGTGTTGGCCAACAAAACTGTGTCATCGGCGTACCTTACGTTATTAACTTTTAACCCATTCACCTTAATGCCTTCGTCGATGTTCTCTAGAGTGTCTATCATTACTTGTTCGCTGTAAATGTTGTACAGTAACGGAGACAGTACACCTAACACCTTGCCTAACACCTTTCTTTATTGGAACAAATTTAGATTTTCCGGCGCTAGTTTGCACAGTTGCTTCCTGACGTAAATAGATCTGTTTAATTATATTTAGCATTTTATAGTCTATTTCTGTTTTAGAAAGTGTTTCGAAGAGCATATCGTGATTAAGGCTGTCAAAAGCTTTTTGATAATCAATAAAACAAGCATACACCTTTTGATTATTTTCTAAAGACCGTTCAATAATACAACTTAATGCAAAAATTGCTTCCCTTGTTCCTGATTTAAATCCCATCTGAAAGTCACTTATTTCCTTTTCTATTGTTTGTTGCACGCGATTTAATATTATTTTCAATAGTATTTTTGCTGTATGACTTGTGACACTTATAACTCTATATTCATCACATTCTTTTGCGTTATGCTTCTTTGGAATTGGATAGAAAACTGAGCGCACGAAATCTTTGGGAAGCTTTCCGCTTTCATAAATTTGGTAAAATAAGTTCAGAAGTTTTCGCATTCCTTGCTCGTTTAAACCTTTTATGTATTCTGCTGGTAGTTTATCGTCTCCCGGTGTTTTATTACTTCCCACGTATTGTGTGGCTCTTTCGAGTTCGCTAAGAGTTATCGGTAGGCTTTCATTGGAATTTGTATTTTGTTCTTCTTCTCTGTCAATTTCGATCTGTCTTGTATCTTGGAATAGTTCGGTAACATATTCTTCCCATCGCCGTTTTTCTGTTTCCTTATTTATATGAGCCTTATTATTTCCGCATTTATACAGTCCGCATAGTTCTTTGATTTCTTTGTGTATCTTTTGATCGCAATATGCACCGTCCAACATTTCAATATGTTCTTTCTTTTTTATATAATCTCCTTTCGCTTTCTTGATTTCCCTGTCAATTATGTTTTCAATTTACGAATATCATTGTTTTTGTATTTCCGTCTTTCTACCATCAGATTCAGAATGTCTTCTGTCATCCACTTTTGTCTTGCGTCCATTGTTTTATTAATAATAGTAGTATCTGCTGCCATTATTAACGATTCCTTAAATATTTCCCACACGGTTTCAATAGTATCGTTGCAAATGTGATTAGTAGAACCTAGTTCAAATAGTTTACCAATTTCCTTGTTATATGTCTCTTTTATGTAGTCTATTTTAAGCTGTTCGAGATCTTTCTTAGTATTTATTGATTTGTTTTTTATTGTTTTTAACCGTATTCTCAAGGTACTCATTAATAGGTTATGGTCTGATCCTATATCTGCTCCAGGTTTAGTTTTTGTACTAATGATATTGTTTTTGAATTGGGAGTTAATTATAATATAATCTATCTGATTTCTAATGACAATTTTATGTGAATCTGCTGGGGATTTCCATGTGTAAAGTCTGCGCTTCGGAAAGGGAAACAACGTGTTGGTAACAACCAGATTATTTTCTTGACAAAAATTAATCAATCTATCACCCCGATCATATCGCTTGCCCAAACCGAAATCACCTATTACATTAGATACAGCGCCTTTTCCTACTTTCGCGTTAAAATCCCCCAGTATAATTATTCGCTAATTTTTTTTACATAAATCTACTGCTAATTTGAGCTTGTTGTAAAATTGTTGTATGTCATCCTCGGAATTATCAGATGTCGGGGCGTATACTTGTATAAAATTTGTTTTAGTGTGTTTGCTCCCAAATTTAATTGATATCACTCGATCACATAACGGGGTGCATGATTTTACTAAATTAACCATTTGTTGCTCAATTAAAAACCCTACACCACTGTAATGTCCCATCCCTCCGGAGTAATATAATTTATAATCATCCTTTGTTACTTCTCCGTTTCCTGGCCATCTTATTGCACTCAAGCCTACAATATTGATACTATTGTGTTTCATCTCCATTATCATATTGTCAAGTTTTCCACTCTTATTTAACGTTCTGACATTCCAAGTGCCAATTCGCAGGTCGTTTTTAGATTTTTTCAAACTACTAATACTGTTACTATTGTGGTTATTTTCTGTTTTGGGTTCGTTTTTGGTTGTATTATTTTCATGGGAATTTCTTACTTGATTTGTTTTGTTATTCAGTTTCATCATTGTTCGTATTATAGCTAGTATATTGGTAAGTTTTCTTATTCTCAGTTTTATTAAAGTTTTGTTTTTCGAAGTCGTAGACCTTTTGTTTCTTTTTAGCTGTGGTTATCCTGGGCAACATACAGCAGTGGGTTGCCATTACCTTCTGCCGAATGTTGTCCTTGTGTGCGTTTTCTATTATTTTTATTGGCTGAATTTTCTGGCTTTGGTTTTGGGAAAGAAAAAAGAAGACACGTTGTTTTTTTGCGGTTGATTCGGATTAATTCCTATACTATTTACTTGTTGGCTAGTAGTTTCCTCTAAATTATTCTCGTCTTGGCTTCTGATTCTTTTGGGCCTTCGCGGGTCTATCATTTGCTTCAGATCTTCAATATTTTCAACTCCATATATTTTTCCTTTTACCATTAATTTATTTTTACGCAAACTAGTTCTTTTTCCGCTTTTTATTAGATCCATCATAATATCACCCAAAACTCGCCGCTGTTCACGAACGTCGTTAGAAAAATCTTCTTTGATTACAATTTTGGAATTTTTTAGTCGCCATTTGTTTTCCAGGATTTCTCGTTCACATTCCATGTAGTAAAGGCTACCATTACAGGACGTGGAAAGTTTTGAGATTTTCCGAGCCGAAAGGAGTAGTTAATGTTTCCTCTGTTTATGTTTACTTGTAATTTATTTTTAAACATTTCTTTGATATGCATGTCTAATTCCAAATTACTTCTTTCTTTTTCTTCCAATCCCATCACAATAATATTATTTTTTCGTTTGCTATCTTCTAATTGAATTATTTTTTCTTCGTGTTCTTTAACTTTAACTTTGAGATCTTCATTTTCTTGTTTTAGTATATTAATTTCTTTTTTCTGTTCTTTCAGAAATTCGCTGAACTTATTAATAATTCTTTCTTCAGTATTGTCTATTTTGGTATTCAATTCTTTTAACATATTCACTATTTGATCAATTTTTTGCTCGCTACCCATACTACAGTTACAGTTACAGTTTGGTGTCTCATTATTTAATTAATTAATATTTCAAATTTCCGACCTCGAGCGACCGCCGCTCGCGCCACCATATTGGAAGAATGGTATCCAAAACCAGTTTTCCGAGAATATCGACTCTCCAACGTCATCTAGATTGGAAATATTTATTACAAAAAATATAGAACACAAAATTTCCTGAAACTTTTGTGGGAAACTTTTTTTGATCAGATAAATAGTCTACGAGTTAGAGCGAGGTCAAGCTCAGCCAATTTTTACAATTCGCCAAATCGCTACATTTCTATGTAAGCCTATTCCATACGATACTGAATTCGGAAATAGCATTTACGTCATAGATTGTGGATATCCGCTACATAGAGTCATATGGCATCGCAACGAATCGTCTGCATCGATCTGCACAAGCTATGTTCAGCACGTGCAAAGGCATTATGGTCCCAACACAGTCGTTGTTTTTGACGGGTATTCAATTGACGCAGCTACGAAAAGTACGAAGAATGCAGAAAGACTTCCTCGTTGAAAAAAGCAAACTTCCGCTGACGTTCTTTAGGACGAGTCGATCGTTCCAACTGTTTCGCAAGAAAAATTTTTCTTGCGAAATAAAATTTGCTTGATTTCAATGCTTAAAGCCAGGCAAAGGAAAAATTGTAGAAAAAATTTACTCTTCTCGAAGTCTACAGTATATATAGATAAACTTTATTGACATAAATATATACAATTTGAATCAAAAATTCTAAAAGTAAATAACACTCAGAATAATAATAATAAAAATAAAAAATAAAAAAAGAGTAAAATAAACTAAGATTAACAAATAAACAAAGAAAAATTAACCAACTAGGTACATTGATTCCTATAATAAAATATTACGAAGTGAATTCTTAAAATGATTTTTGCCTTTTTTCCAAAATATCACTAATGTATCGACAGACTTATCCACACTGTTGCCTAATTCACGTTTTATTTCTTCTCTTAATATTAAGTCAACTCCAGGACAATTTAAGAGAATATGATAACCAGATTCACATCCATTACACTAAACGCACACACGCTCTCCGTCTCTTTTATTTTTATTTTGCCACACATTCTTCCCAAGCCTGAAGTTAGATAAAGTTCTCCTAAGTATTCTGTCATCTAAATTTTCCAGGTAAGGTGCACCATTCACAAATTTACCAATCATGTTAAATATTTCTAGGGAGCGATTACTTGTAATGGCATTCAACATATTCTCTCTATAAAAATCATTCACATTCTCTTTAAAAAACATTCAAGTCTACAGTATGGAGAAATAGTCAAAACAACGACTGCGTTGGGACCATAATGTCTTTGCACGTACTGAACATAGTTTGTGCAGATCGATGCAAACGATTCGTTGCGATGCCATTTTACTCTATGTAGCAGATATCTACCATCTATGACGTAAATGCTATTTCCGAATTCAGTATCATATGGAATAGGCTTACAAAAAAATGTAGCGATTTGGCGAATTGTAAAAATTGGCTGAGCTTGACTTCGCTGTAACTCGTAGACTATTTATCTGATCAAAAAATATTTCCCATAAAAGTTGCAGGAAATTTCATGGTCTATAATTTTTGTAATGACTATTTCCAACCTAGATGACGCTAGAGAGTAGGTATTTTCGAAAAACTGGTTTTCGGTAACACTTTTCCAATATGGCGGCGCGAGTGGCGGTCGCTCAAGGTCGCAAATTTGGAATATTAATTAGGACACCAAACTGTAACACTCTGCCAAGTTGCAACTCTCCTTGACCTTTTGTGAGGCAGAAACCCAATGACTGGATTATAAAGAGTAGTTTGAACTTGATTTTAAAGGTTAAACAGCTATTTAAAGTATCCTTTTGAAATAATTTTAAAATCGAATATTAAATTCAATCAGAAAAGCGTAGTTTTTGAATCCAATTAAGGTAACTACAGTTTTTATTCCATTAAATCCAATCAAAAATGTTGAAGAAATTATAGTTCAAATTTACTTATTAGGAACATCGTGCGTGTACCCAATTTTTTTAAATTAGAGAACTACTGTAAAGCTGTGTCTAGATTCCATAGTCTAGACTTGTCTTTTTTAGACCATAGCCATAACATTGAGTGTGTTTACTGAACACGATGCGCCTTAAACGGCGTCGACGTGCCCTTATCCTCTATGCCGCGCTGCGAATATTCCAAATGAATAAAGCATTCAAAGCTGTCCAATCGCTGGACAGAAAAACTAAATGCACATCGACGCGCTTTAAAGCGCAGCGTGTTAGGTAAACATTTATTAAATAATAAGTTTTACAGAGAATACACGGTTGCATTTGACTACTTTTAGGTGTCTAACCGTTTTTTTTCAAATATTTAATATAAATTTAAAAATAAGATTGTATTCGAGTTAGAATGTTATTCTTAAATTCCACACACAGTCTATATGCTAAATCAAAACTTGAATTTGAAATATCTCGAGCTGTGTTTGACTTCGAAATTAATAATCTCCAAAATAGGTACACTATTAAAACTTGACTCATTCGATGAACATAATACATTCTAAAATCAATTAAATATGTTAGTTACGCAACTTAAATAGTTACATATTAGAGTTTTATCAATTTTGACGAAGTTAATTTGAAGTTAAAATTTATCAATACTACCAACATAATTTTTTTAATGTATTTTGTTTCTTATAATTAGAGATTGAAGGATTATATACTTTAGAATATTTTGTTTGGCGTTTTCCTGATACATACTTTCAGCCAGTTGCAGGAGGCCCGGTTATCGTTGACTATTGTTAACTAATCAGTGCTTAAGGAATATTCAGTTGCACCAACTTGGTTAACGTTAAATGTTGGTGCTTTAATGTGGTTAATAGTTAACTTTCTTGTCTGTACTACAGTTGGTGCAACGACTTTGTACCTAACTACTGGTTAGTATTTAATTCAGAGTTAACTAATTATAGTTATCTCTGTTAACCACGGCCTGTTCGTGCAATTGGCTGTTTTTTGAGTATTTTCTTGTTTGATGATTAGAGAGGTATCTATACATATTTAAAAGTATAATCGGATCATATTACATATACAAGCTGTAATCGTCAAGAATAGTCATGGTGATGCGAAATTTGCAGCAGTAGTGTTTAAATAAATTGAAGATAGGCATACGTTTGTTTGTAAATAGGAAAAGACATGCATATATTTTTTTAAATCTCAGAAACAATATAATAAATGTATATGATTGTCTTTTTCTCTCTCTACAAATAAATGTACGTCCGTCTTCAACATATTTAAACACTATTGCAAATTTCGCATCATAATGGCTAGACTTAACGATGACAACCTGCATATTACAACATTTTGGAGCATATTAAGAAGTATTTTGAAACATTTAGAAATATTTTTACTGTCGCAGTGTAAAAAATTAATTATTTAAAAACTACAAGTAATTTTTAAAAGAAAGAAAAAGGAGATCGCTTACCACCCAACAAATCAATGAATTTAATACTTGACAAAGAATTTAAAAAAATTAAAAATTTGATAAAACTGAAATTTTTAAAAACCTGGGAATTTTTTATGAATGTCGTAGAATTTATTAAAGTTTCTTTTTCTGAAAAAATCGATTTATTGTGAAAATCGCCCAAATATCGAAGAAATTTCATCGACAATTTTTTTGTAAAATCTAATTTAAAACGAAGAAAAAATATATCGTCTGTAAATGCGCTTATCGTTACGTGTTTACAAGTTATTTATAATTGAACATTTTAATATCGATAATCTTTTGGCGAGTTGAAATTAAGAACTAAAATTTTGCACAGTAGAACAATATATTTCAAAATTAAGAAAATCGTAAAAGTTAAGAGTTTTCGGCTCGATGATTTGGCGTAGAAAGTCCCAAATATAAGTGCCTAATTAACTATAAATGTAAATATTCCATATAACTCCATTTTAAGAGCTCATTAGTAGGTATATTCATCCGTATATTCACAGTTAAGTTATTTACTGCATATAATTCGACCTCTACTTTAATTAAAATACGACCTCTAATCTAATTAATGTTAGTAAAATTTCATTAATGATAAGTTCTAGTAAAAGTAAAAATTTAATAAGAAAATAGAAAAAAAAACCAAACGTAAAAAAATTTGTTGGTAATAAGCAAAATTTAACTTTAGCCCTTAAAGGCGGTTGTGAAACTCGGTCTTACCTTAACAAATGTTGTTTAGCATCGGGAAGTGTTCTTAGGTCTTCTTTTAAGACATACTTCTTCATTCCTAATATGTATTGTTCTATATAATTTTCCCATTTAACAGTCTTTATATTAAAATTAAATAAATCCTTGTCTTCTTTATTTAATTTTGAATATAGATTTGCGATATTATCATTATGAAATATCCATTCGTGAGTCGTAAAATATTCTAAACATTTAACAGCCTTTTGCATTTTGTCATGAATTTTAACCATTCTAAAAATAAACAATATAAAAAATGAGTGTGTACTTAAGGTGGTTCCAGGTCTGTCTTATATAAAAAGGACAAGAAACCGGTTTGACTTTATTATAGAACAAATACATGTATACACACACACAACACATAGACAAATTCACTATTCATATATACAAATAAATGTACAAAGATTATTAAAATAATCAAAGAGAACTCTAGGTTTTTGAAATTAAATTTCAAATTTTGCCCCAATTCCTAGAACAATTATTTATATTTTATAAATACGTATTTTGACTACAAAGTCATCAGTATGAATTACCTAGCGCAATTATCTCTGGGATATGGAGTCAGAGATATGTTGCTCGTTGCTAATTTGGTTCGTGTCTCACTAATTTGGTAAGACAAGTGCGTGTCTGACACGCACCAAATTAACAACGAGCAACACATCTCTGACTCCATATCCCAGAGATAGTTACCAGTTATATCCCAGAAATACGTATTTATAAAATACAAATAATTGTTCTAGGAATTGGGGCAAAATTTGAAATTTAATTACAAATAAATGTTATTAAATAATTTTAAACTTTTGTATTTCGAAAACAAAACGGTAAAACGCGATTTAAAATAAAAATTTAATTAATAAACGATATATGTGAATGGATGAATTCCTTGGACTGTGCATCTCCCTGTGTTAGCGTACGGGAGGTTAAAACTCTTTTCTATGTAGATGATGTTCCTTTGTTAGCAAGAACTGTTGGAGGCATGTAGAGAATGTTAATGCGATTGAATGAGTACTGTACAAAATGGTGTTTAAACGTAAATGTTAGTAAGTCAAAGATGATGATTGTTTCTAATGGATCCAAGCAATCTGGAAGGGAAATCTGGACCTACAAGGAAAATTCCTTGTAAATGTTAAACATTTCCAATACCTCGGAGTAGTTTTCAGTCATAATGGAAAATGGAATGAACATCTGAAATTTACAAGCGGAAAGTGTAAGAAAGCATTGATGAGTCTTAGACGTCGTGTTTACAAATACAACGATTCCTTCAAGTTGATCCTGAACATGTTTAACGCTTTGATAATGCCAATAATATCGTATGGTTGTGAAATTTGGGCTCTGAACTGCGGTAAAGAGCAGGTTAGAATTGAGAATTCAGTAGCATATAACTTTTATAAAGAGATTCTTGGAGTAGCGCGCTCTACCCCTAATTCGGCCATAAATATAGAGCTGGGAGTTAAATCTATAGAACTTGCGTGTTTGCAAAGGGCTCTATTCTATTATATGCGTGTTGTTAAATGCGAAAAGTGTCTACAAAAACTTTGTATGAATGGAAGCTGGGGTGCGCAATATGTCTTTAGACTGACTGAGCTTGGTATTGGTGATCCTTATGTGAGCAATAAAAATACGATAAAAAATAAAATTATAGAGAAGTTTGTTACGGAATCACTGAGAGAAGAGTACCAAAATCAGCCTTAGTCTATTTAAAAGATTGAACCATTACCAAGATGGCGCTAAGTATCTATCTGTCGTGGGTAAGAATGACAGACATCTCATAGCTAGCTTTCGCACATATGGCTAAAGTTATAAACAATTAAAGTTTCCAAAGAAAAGGGGTCCACTTTTATGAAAATTACTCAAAAACTATTGGTGCTAGAGGAATTTTACAAACAAGTTCTTAAAGAGTAGGAAATTTACGGAAAAAAAAAATGTCGACTCCCGGAACTTGACCTCTTTTGTTAATACTTTTTATTTAATGTTGAAAATGGAGTGCTGCGTGGTTATCTCATACATCGAATGTTTGAATGATTGGAAAAGCATAAAATATACAATTGGTAGAAGCTTGTTTAAGAGGTAATCCTTGTCAAATCATTCACACGTTGGATGTATGAGATAACTATATAGACTATATAGCTACAGAAATATTGTGTCTCTTTTTGATCAATTTAATCAACTGTCTTTTAATTATAAAAATATTATTTTTTAATCAAATAGAGACGGATTTTAAACTGCTTTTCTTTAAGAAATAAACCATATTGGTCGGAAAAATTTTTTCAGTTTTTGTTAGATAAGTAAAAAACCTAAAAAATATTAATTTGTAAATTAGCAAATGGTAAAACATATGATATCTCTCTAAAAAGTTAACGTATCGGATTTTTTTTAAAATTAAAGGTCTATAAAAAGTCTATAAGTTAAAAGAAAATAAAGTTTATTTAAATAATTTCTTAGCTGTTTTTTTTTTAAATTTGTTTGTAGCGCGTTATAAACAAATTGAAAAATAATAGGTAAAAATACAGTTAAAAAAAATAATAGGTAAAAAAAATTATAATAGTTTTCATTTTATAGATTTCATTCAGCTTATGGCTGTCAAACAGTATAGACGTGAAAATTGTCTTTGTTTCAAAAAAATATTATTTTAAAATCAACAATATCATACAAGTTGTTTGTGTTATTGACCTAGCAGTGCTCTGTCAGCAAATTGCAATTAATATTTAATAATTCTTTATAAATGTAATGTGCAACAAAGTGTAATTCAATTAAGATATTTATATCTACCGAACGAGGGAAAATCCGTTTTCAAAGAAGTAATAGATGCTGAAAACGCACCAGTTCTAAAATTAGAAGAAAACGTTTGTAAATACAAAAGTCAAATTGAAAAGTTTCAAGCTGAAAAACAAAATGTGCTCAGAAGACTGAGTGTATCTTCCCAATCGTCAATAATGGATCCAGATAATAATATAGCCAGTCAAGATCCTGAAATCAATCATCCCCAGTGGCAGGGAAACGACTTTGTCGTATCTCGGAAAAAGAAAAGAAGTCCACATCCAGAAGAAAGGCGAGTACGACAGAAGAAAACTCCTGTTCTGATATCTAATCGCTTCCACGTTCTACAAGGTCTCCCACAGCCCCCAGAAAACTCCACAGACATTTTACCTGATATTACAAAAGAAAAAAAAGATCAGGTACAACCAATTTTTGTTACGAACGTACTAAACTTTTAATAAATAAATAAATAACTTCAAATAAATACATGTGTAAAGTTTTGAGCAATCAAATCATAATCACCCCGTTGGATATACCAACATATAGAGATATGATTAAATAATTCAAGATGCAGAATGTGAGCTATTACACCCACAGACTTAGCAAGAAAGACCTTTTCGTGTTGTTCTAAGGAATGTTCATCATTCTACGCCACAAGAAGATATTTCTCAGGAGCTTGCAGATCTTGGGTATATTGTAGAAAACGTTACAAACATAAAGTATGCAAAAACAAAACAGACATTGCCAATGTTTTTCATCGACTTAAAAGCCAATAAAAACAACAAATCTATTTACCTAGTAACCAAACTTGGAAATAAAATAGTAAAGTTTTAACCCACCTAATAAAAAAAGAGAAGTGTCTCAATGTAAAAAATGTAAACGGTTCGGTCACACTCAAAATAATTGTGGTCGAGTATATCGGTGTGTTAAGTGTACTGGGAATCATCCCACTAGTGCGTGTGAAAAACACAGTGAAGTTCCCGCTGTTTGTGTTAACTGTGGAGAAAATCATCCCGCTAATTATAGGGGTTGTGAAGTGTATCAAAAAATCCTTCAAAAAAAATTGCCTGCTCTTAGAAAGAAACAATCGACAGAGAGCATCCCACGTGCTCCATCTCCTCCACACTACGTTAAATAAAAACTTCAGCTACGCTCAGGCAGCACGAAATCAACGACCAACAGTTATTAATGATGCCGCCACTGACAATGAAAAAATTTCTAATGACAATTTTATTGCTGCTATGAAACAATCATTTTCGGAACTTCAAGATATGTTCCGAGATATTATGAGTCAAAATACCGTAATGATAAATCTTTTAACAGCACTTGTATCTAAAATGAAATAATGGTTCAATCAATTAAAGTTGTCCTATGGAATGCAAACGGTTTGCAAAGTCATCGCCTAGAATTAGAAACTTTCTTTGAAAGTCACAAATAGATTTTGCGCTTATATCTGAAACTCGATTTACGAATAAAAATAATCTAAATATAAAAAACTATGTTGTGTATGACACTAAATATCCTAGTGGTCGGTCACAAGGTGGAATCGCTGTTATTATTAAAAACAATCTCAAGCATCATGTAACCGAAAACTACTGCACAGAATATCTTCAAGCAACAAGTGTAGTTGTTGAAGATTGGATTGGATCATTGACATTTTCTGCTGTTTACTGTCCTCCAAGGCATGCAATAAATCAGGGTAATTTCAAACTATTTTTTAACACTCTTGGTAATAGATTCATTTCTAGTGGAGATTATAATGCCAAGCATACTCACTGGGATTCAAGGCTTATAAATCCCAAAGGCAGAAATTTGTACAAAGCTGTAACAGCCAATGGGTTAGATCATATTTCAACTGGAGAACCTACGTATTGGCCTTCTGATCTAAATAAAATTCCAGATCTCTTAGATATATTTGTAATTAAAAATATATCACGAAGGTATATGAAAATCACACCATGTCACGATCTATCATCAGATCATTCTCCGGTACTACTAACCATCAGTACTCAGATAATTCAAAGAGAAATGACTCCAGCTCTGTTCAATAAACATACAGACTGGGACTACTTTAGAGTCTGTATTGACACAAACAGTTTTACAAAGGTCATTAAAAACTGAAGATGAATTAGAATTGGCGGTGATAGATTTTACAAAAAGTATACAATCTGCTGCATTTGCGTCAACTCCTTCGACTTTTAGAAAAAGTAGCCACAATACTACTCAATCTGATGCTGTAAAGGATTTGATTCAAGAAAAACGAAGATTAAGGAGAATCTGGCAGCAAACAAGGTGTCCTGGAGATAAAAACTCTTTTAACAGGGCTTCCCAAAATCTTAAACGCCTTTTGGAAAAACTTAAGCAAGAGGCCATTCAAGACTATCTTGAAAATTTATCACCCAAAGACGCTTCAGATTATTCACTTTGGAAAGCTACCAGGCGATGTAATCAACCGTAAAATCCAATACCACCTCTACGGCGTAATAACGGAAGCTGGGCGAAGAGTGCCAAAGAAAAAGCTGATCTTTTTTCTGAAATTTTATCTGAAACCTTTCAACCGAATCCAGGAGATAATTTAGATGACTAAGAAATCCATTTTCTAGAAGCACACTTGCAGTTATCCCTTTCAATTAAATCCTTTTTGCCTAATGAAATCAAATCAATCATATGGAAGCGCCTCACTTTAAAAAAGACAGCTCGGATACTACGAGAGCTTCCAAAGAAAGGTATTGTCATGATCTGTACGATCTTCAATTCCATCTTGCGCCTAAAATACTTTCCTCAAATCTGGAAAGTATCCAGATTATCATGATACAAAAACCGGGAAAGCCCTAAACGAGGTGACGTCATACAGGCCCATAAGCTTGCTTCCAATACTATCAAAAGTTTTCGAAAAATAGTTCTTAAAGAGGCTATTACATGTCTTAGAAGAATCGAAACTTATTCCAGATCATCAATTTGGATTTCAATCAAAACATTCGACGATTGAACAAGTGCATCGAGTTGTCAGTGGCATCAACAATGCTTTTCAAGAAAAAAAATATTGTACTGCAGCTTTTCTCAATGTTAGTCAAGCTTTTGACAAATTATGTTACCCTGGATTACTATACAAATTAAAGAAAAGCATTCCAGATTCGTATTATCTTCTTTTGAAATCATATCTGACAAACCGATACTATCAAGTAAGATTTCAAAATGAATTATCCGACATACACCCTATCCTTGCAGGAGTACCTCAGGGAAGCGTTCTTGGTCCTATATTATATCTTATTTACACATCCGATTTGCCAGTTGATGATGAAAACATCACTGCTACGTTTGCAGATGACACCGCAATACTTGCATCCGACACGAATCCAAATACAGCATCAGAAAAACTACAATGTAGCATAAATAAAATCCAACAATGGCTGTGTAAGTGGCGAATTCGTGTCAACACAAGCAAATCAGCCCAAATTACATTTACATTACGAAAAGGAAACTGTCCAACAGTAACTTTAAATGACGTCATATTCGCACAAAATCCGGAAGTGAAATATTTGGGTATGCATCTGGATAAAAAGCTTACTTGGCGAAAGCATATATGGACCAAAAGAAAACAACTAAATATTAAGTTTAGTAAATATCATTGGCTGATAAATCACCATTCTAAATTATCTCTCGATAACAAACTATTAGTGTACAAAAGTATTTTAAAGCCTATATGGACTTATGGAATACAATTGCGGGGTACGGCTAGTGTTAGTAACATTGAGATCCTACAGCGTTTTCAATCTAAAGTGTTACGTGCGATAAGTGGTTCACCGTGGTATGTGCGGAACGATGATATACATCGTAGTTTAAATGTATCTACAGTGCGTGAAGAAATAGTGCGATTTAGTGAAAACTATGTTTACTGGATAGAAATGCATCCAAATGTGTATGTGCTTAATCTTCTAGACAACAGTGATAGTTTAAACAGACTGGATAAACTTAATATTTTAGAACTTAAATACAGATTTTTATGATATTTTAGTGATTAGTTTACTTAATTATATTAGTATATAATTGCACTTTGTGCCTACCGTTGGGTAGTCACAATTCATGAGTTTCTCTGGTTATCACTCTATTTATAGTTCTGTTAATAGAAAATAATAATAGAAAAACTTAGGAAGATATAAAAAAAAAAATAATTTTATAGATATATTGAAGACCTTTCATTTAAAAAAATATTTATTAGTCTCGGATCAAATGCACCCTTTTTATTAATAAAAATAGGTGACATGGGCTAAAATTGATCACATTCTAAGGGCTAAAATTGATCACATTATTTTTAACATATAAAAGGCATACTTTGCCTTTATTTAAGAAAAAATGAAGTAATTTTTAGATTTTTAATTTTAACTTAAAAATTTTTGAACTTTTGAACTTTGAGAATTTTTCCCTCGAATTCTAATAAACCGATTTTAATGTTTATGGGCTCATTTGTTTTCTTTTTTTTATATAGAATTGAATAATATTCTATGTCAAGATATTAAGAAAAAACGATTTTTTGTTATAAACAAATTCAGTTTTGACCCTATTCCGTCCCGAGTCGGACCGTAAAAATTCAGGGTCATATTCCGGACGTCAAGATGAATCGATTTTTAAAAAAATTGCGGCTTCGGGCAACCAGTCTGATACCGCCTTTTTGAAGTTAATTTGACTTTAACATATGTATAAACGAAAGCAAAAGTGGCGTTCTTTTTTCTAATTTTTGCAATCGATTTGTGAACTCATTTAGTTTTAGAAAAAATGTATCGAATAAAAGTTCTTCTCTATGAAAATACTAACAACTTTTGTTCTAAACATTTTATCGAAAACAAAATGGATTCGGCACAAATGAACTGTAAATTTGTGAAAAAGAACAACAATCAACAGTTATTACATATCTGTTTCTTTTGTACACAACGAAATTTATCATACATTCTCAAACTCAGAGAATATAAATCAAATAACAAATAAAAAACACCCTCAATATTAAATTATGTTCGAAAACTTTACAAAAGTTATTATCTATCATACGTTAAAATTGGATGAAAGATGAAATAAACAATTTAATACAATCACAATAATTCATTCATTATTGTAAAATCTCAAAATAATATATTATTGTAAATGTAAATGAACAAATATATTTGACAACAGTAATGTATACGACAAAGATGGATATATATTATTCTAGAATAAATATTGTGTTTGTTTACTTTACATTTAAATATTGATGGTTTGACATGCTTAAACAACAGTCATAAAATAGAATGAGTATGATACGCCTGACTATATGTATAGTCAGGCATATCGTGCTCATTAATGCGTATATACACAGTCACACTACACATATATTTGCTAACGGACTTAGAAAACGGACTAAAATCAGTCAGTACACTTTTTATAATATACATAAGGATGTTAGGGAGAGACAATCGGAAGCAAAAGTACTTTATTTTTGGTAGCTCCAGCACTGTGTTATATAATCAGCACAAAAAAATGGTTTGATTTTATGATAGAACTAATACATATACAGTATACACACATACACTACTATTCATACATACAAATTAATGTAACTTTGAAAGAAAAAATAATTTTAAACTTTTATATTTCGATATTTATTTTATTTAATTAATATTTATCTTTACTATTCTAGTTTTTTTTTTTCAGTTCAGTTGAGAAGTTTTTTTAATACAACTGATAATAGTTGGGCGGACATGGAGGTTTACATGCTTTTAATGAGAGAGAGTGAGAGAGAATGATTTCTTTGCTATTAATTATCTCGCGTTCTAAACGTTCAAAATTTCTGAAACTTCGGGATTTATTAGAAAAGGTTATTAACGTCTGTGTAAAAAAAATGAGCAAAATCTGTCGAAAAGTGGTTTCATGCTGGAACAGTTAAGTAAGAAATAACAAATAATATGTAAAACTTTTGGCAGTGAATGTACCTTTAATTTAAATGAACAAAAACGTATATCCATTTTCTTTCTATACCAGATACGTATACGAGACAAAGACAGATTGTTTTAAATTTCTATTTATAATTTTTTTCGCAACACACGTTTAATGAATGTTAATAAAATTATGCAAGATTGTTTCCCATAGAGCTCAAGTTACATAACTTGAAAATTTAGGACACTTCGTAGTTTTATTAATGGTAATTGAAATGAATTTAATCTAAAACTTTTAAACAGCTTGATTGATTGATTGATTAATATCGGGGTAAAAATTATTGCACTTCGGCCCTATGGTCCATTGTGCTCCCCCTTCTACCTTAGTCTGACGAGACTCGCTTCTCCCATATGTTGGCAATAGCCCGGAGCTTGCTTATCAGGTCCTCCCGAAGGTTCATATATTCGGGGAGAGATGCACCGAATATCCTGTATCTGCTGTAACCCAGAGGTTCGCATCAAAGATTATGTGGCTGGATGTTTCTTCCTCCTCGCCACACAATCTGCACACAATGGAGCCGTTATGGAGTCCCATTGTGTGCAGATACTTCCGCATGGGATAATGCCCGGTAATGAACCCGGTAACCCTCCGCAGTTGCATCCTGTTCAGCCTCAGTGCATCGAGAGATACCCTCTTTGTTGCACTGTGAAGCAGTACCTTCCCGAGCTCTTGCCGCGGTACTTTTTCCCAGTGATCACGGTGTTTAGCATTTGATCACTCGTTGATCACTTGTTTACATGCAGTCTTTGGAATTCCTAAAATAGGCTCTGGGCCTATGAATGGCATTCTGACTCCCTTCTTTGCTAAGGTATCCGCATTTTCGTTTTCTTCGAAACCACTGTGATTTAAACAGCTTAGTAAATCGTTTTGAAATTTTCACAGTAGCTTTAAGTGAGGAACATTTTACTAAATTTTCGTAACTTTTTCGATATGCCTCCATAACATCCTCAATATGTGTGCTATATTAGTAGTATTGGGCTTTATTTGTGGGAATATATTTTAAATAGTTGTTTATTAGTTTCCTAGCTGAAAATGAAATGGTCTTGCAAAACCAAAACATGCGGGGGTGAAAATTATATGTTTACTAATGAAAAGTTTTTCAAAAGTGGAAATTACTGTATAATAAAAAGCATTGAGCCCCCCATAGAAGAATTTGTGTATGTGTTGCGCCCAAAGATAATTCATCTAAAATTAATATCATGTTTTTATACCCAGTATATTTGTAAATATACAAGGTATATTAAGTTTAGTCCTGACTTTGTAACGCTTGAAAATATTAATCCTTGACAAAAATGCTTCACCAAGTCCGTCTGTCCATCTGTGAAGCCGATAACTCAAGAACGAAAAGAGATAACGGCCTGAAACTTTTTTTGTGTGTTCTAGAGCAAAAAATTGATGAAAATAAAATTTAAAAACATTTCTAAATTAAAAATGCAGTCCAAGCTACCGATAGAAGAACTGAAAATAAAAGAAAAGAACGAAATTTTTAATAAGGAGTTTAACAAAGAAAATTTTGAAGTACTTAATGAACAACCAACAGAAGAGATGTGGTTAAATATCAAAGACCGTTTAAAAACATCAGTAGACGCAACCTTGGTTACAAAAACAAATGTGCAAAAACAAGATTGGATGACCGAAGAAATTTTGAAGATGATGGAAGAGAGAAAAAAATACAAAGAAACAAATGAGACGAAATATAAAGCATTACATAAAAAAATCGAATAAAAAATAAGAATGGCAAAAGAAACCTGGATGACTGAGCGGTGTGAAAAGATAGAAGAGATGGCAGCGACCCACAATGATCAAAGACTCTATCAAGAAATTAGAAAGTACTGCGGAATCTACAAGAAAAAGACAAACTTGGGATGCATACGTGATAAAAACAACCAAGTTGTACACGGAAAAGAGCAAGAGAAAAAGGTGTGGGAACAATATATCGAACTATTGTATGGAAACACAGAAGCTGGTGAAAGGCCATCACAACGAATCAAAGCGACAGAGCATGAGGAACTATATCCAATCTTGGCAGAGGAATTATTAGTGGCTATTGGAACGATGGGGAACGGAAAAGCTCTGGGGGATGACAAAATACCTGCTGAGGTTTACAAAGCGCTTAACAAAGAAAATCTATCTTGCATTCTTACACTTTTTAATAAAATATAGAGCACTGGAGATCTACCACAGGACTTTACTAACTCCTTATTTGTTCCAATTCCAAAGAAAAATAATCCACAAAAATGTGAAGAGTATCGTATTATAAGTCTGATAAACCATATAGCAAAAATTTTTCTAAAAATAATTTTGAATAGACTCCAAGAACCTTTAACAAAAAAAATTAGCGACCTACAGTTTGGTTTTAGGAAAGGCATGGGAACGTGCGAAGCTGTTTTTACCCTGGGAACACTTGTGGAGAGAATGTTGGAATGCAACAAAGCAATTCATGTATGCTTTGTTGATTATGAGAAAGCATTTGATAGCCTAAACCACAATCAGCTTTTTGAAATTCTAAACGCAAGTGAAATTGATTCGAATATAAAAACTATAATTGCTCAATTATACGAAAGACAAAAGGCTGCAGTGGTAACAACCGGAGGAAAATCAAATTGGTTAAATATAAATAAAGGTGTAAGACAAGGTTGCATACTATCTCCACTTTTATACAACATATACAGCGAAGTGATAATGGGGGACGCATTAATTGAATGTGACGTTGGAGTGAAAATACACGGTCAAGTACTAAACAACATACGTTATGCCGATGATACAGTCCTATTGGCTGAAAGCCCGTCAGATCTACAGATCCTGAACAGAGTGGTTAAAAGCAGCAAAAAGTGGAATCTAAATATAAACTTTAAAAAAACCAACGTAATGACCTTTTCTCGAAAAAAAGTTAGTGATGAAATAAAAATCAAATTAAACGAGCGTGCGTTAAAACAAGTCGAGGAGTTTAGGTATTTGGGGAAGATATTTCATCATAATGGCGGCCATACAGCGGAAATTAAAGCCAGAATAGGACAGGCTAAGAGTGCATTCCTTAAACTAAATAAAATCCTAACAAACTCAAAATTAAAAAAAGGTGTACGTGTGCGGTTTCTTAAGTGTTGTGTTTGGTCAGTTTTTCTGTATGCATGCGAAACTTGGACGTTAACGGCTCCTATTATAAAAACTATCGACGCCTTCGAAATGTGGTGCTACCGTCGCATGTTGAGAATCTCGTGGAACACCTATACCTCTAATAGTCGTGCACTTAAAATTATTGGAAAAATGCCTGAACTTACCAAAATTATAAAAAAGAGGCAATTGAGCTATTTTGGTCATTTCATGCGGTCGGGAAAGTACGACATTTTAAAGACAGCACTGATGGGCAGAATAGATGCAAAAAGAGCAGTCGGCAGGCGAAGAACTGACTGGATGGACAATTTAAAAACCTGGACTGGAATGGATCTGAGGGAAATCACCAAAACCGCAGAAAACAAAACCGCCTGGAGAAGAGTGGTCTCCAACATCCCATAAGGGGATAGGGAACTCTATATATAAATATAGAGCAAAAAATTAAGGTCAAGTTCGTAAACGTGCAAAATCGGAATGTGTTTCCCCCCACCAGGGAGGAAAATTTATATCTTTGAAACCGTAGGAGATAGAAAAATTTTTATCAACAAAAAATCTTCTTCTCTTTAAAATAAACAACTTTTGTATGAAAACTTTTTTCATAAACTCAACAGTTTTCTCAAAATTTGTCCTCAAAGTTGAAAAAAATGAGAAATACAAATGATTGGCGAATGAAGGCATGGGCTCCATGGACCCGTAGGTATACATAACAACTGTACATACTATTTTTTATATCCTGTATATGCAAATATACAAGGTCTTTTATGTTTAGTCCCGTCTTTGTAACGCTTGAAAATATTAATCCTTGACAAAAATGCTTCACAAAAGTATTCATAAAATGGCCTAATTCGGCCTAATTCGTCTGTCCGTCCGCCTTTGAACACAATAACTCAAGAACGAAAAAAGGAGTTGAAAATTTTTGTGTGTGTTCTAGAGCAAAAAAGTAAGGTCAAGTTCGTAAATGGGCAAAATAGAAAAGTGATTCCCCTCGCCAGGAGGGAAAATTTATATCGTTGAAAGCGCAAGAGAAAGAACAAAAATTTGTGAACAAAAAATCTTCTTCTCTATAAAATAAACAAGTTTTGTTTGAAAATTTTTTTCATAAAGTCAACCGTTTTTTCAAACTTTGGGCTTAAAGTTGAAAATGAGTCGATCGAAGACATGCACATGTACAAACATAACAAACATCAAATAGTATTGTTTTTATGTTTATTTCAGTTTTGTTAACCAGGTGTATATATAAGGTCAAGGTTTAAGTGATTTTATTTTTCAAAAAAATTGTTGGTCTCGTACATATGTCAAAATTTTGCAAAAAGTTTATTCAAAGTTCCATATATCCTATCAAAAATCATCTATAAAATTTTTATATATGTATATATATATATATATATATATATATATATATATATATATATACATATATATACATATATATATATATATATGTATATATATATATATTCATATATATATATATATATATATATATATACAGGGTGAGTCGAACCAAGTTGATAATAGCACACACCTCCACTTCCTTCCACGATTCTCTCATTTTTCTACAACATCCAATAGAATACAATACATTATAACAAAACAAAGACCACCCAAAGACATGATATAATTCACAACCAAAACATCTGCGCACAAAAATAAAGTAGGCGGGCTCCTTTCCAAATTCAAAATAATCAAATCCGGGAACGTAAGCAGCGGTGGGCAAAAAAAATTTAATTTGAATGATTAGGGAAGCAGAAAACTTATTAAATACTTCCCAGTCAACAAGTTTTAGCTTACTGTATGTTATATGCATGCATTAACAGTTGTCTTCAAATATCAACAGCGTGTGATTCATGCATTTAATGACTTATATTATAACAATTAGCCCAGTCAATTTACTAAATAAATCACCAAATAAAAAAAAAACTTATATTCTATATTTTAAAATTAGTCAAAATTATCTTTGGCCCTTCCTCTTGAACATATCCAAAAAAAAGACCCATATGGGAGGGGGCTGTGCAATAGGCCGCCATTTTTAATTTTAGGACCTATCTTATGGGTTTTTCCTCAATATCTCAAAAAATCTCAACTTTTTCATAACGACTTTTACTTATAATATAAAAGCTCATTGAATTTCCTACAAAAACGCACAAAAAATTTTTCCTAACTTTAACCGTTTGGGGCATATATAGATGTATAAGCAGAAGTCCAGAAAGTCTAGTTTACGAGGGGAGAAAATCGCTTCTGAAAGTTTTTTTTCTTATTTCAAATAACTAATTAATATATTAACTAAACGTACTGAAATAACTCAAACATATAAACAAAAACAAAACATAAACTACACCTTTAGTGGGGGGAAAGAAGTGACGTCTGGTTTGGTTTTCCTGGCTGAGCACTGGAACCAAGCATGTCAAAAGGCGTTTATTGTCTTCATGGTGGGGGAGCCCCGTACAATGCCAGAAACATTTCATCATCAGCACCTTCAGGCAGGACCTCTGGTGTGCTGGTTGGGCTGTAAAACAGTGGTAGAATTTGTAAAAGCTGAGGGTTTTTTTGAACTATTTTAACTATTTTTATTTTTCATGGTTGTATGTAGCTGAAGTAGTATCACATCCAGAAAAAGCATGTAAAAATAAAACTGTTTCCCTAAGGAGTGAGGGAACTTGTTCTGTTTATAGATCTATATATCCCCCAAACGGTTAAAGCTAGAAAAAAACTTTTTGTACGTTTTTTGTAGAAAATTCGCGCAGTACCACCCCCCATATGGATCTTTTGGATATGTTCAAGAGGAAGACCCAAAGTTTATTTTTATTTGGTGATTTTTTTAGTAAATTGACTAGACTAATTGTGATTTTAGTGTTGAAAAAAAACAAACAAAAATAGATTTATATTATTACTATGCTTCAATAGTATTTCAGGGGCGAATCAAGAAATTTTTCACTGGGGGCGCATATATACAAATATGATATATTGTATATGGTTGTAGCTTAAGGACGTTCCAGCACTGTGTTATATAATCAGGACAAAGAACCGGTTTGATTTTATTATAGCACAAACACATAAACACACATACACAACACATAGACAAATACACTGTTCACATTATTTCGAAAACAAAACGGTAACACACGATTTTTAAAAAAAATTTATATAATAAATATTTAGCTTTACTCTCCTAGTTTTTTTTTTTTTTAAATTCTGTCGAGTATTTTTTCTAATACTTTTTCAGATAATAGTTGGGCGGGCATGAAGTTTTACATGCTTCAAATGAGAGAAAGTGAGACAGAATGATAACTTTGATATTAATTATCTCGCGTTCTAAACGGTCAAAAATTCTGAAACTTCGGGATTTATTAGAAAATCTATCGAAAAGTGGGGGTATGCTGGAACATCCTTAAGGAACAAAGAAAATCTGTCTTTAGAAAATCTGTCAGTATATTTAAAAGAAAAACATATATTTCTAAAGAAAAACAACGAAAACTTGACTTTGACTTATAAAAATAAAGTAGATATATTAATAATTTGTTTTACCATAATATTATGTTAATTTCTTCTTTTAATTGTTACAAAATTTAACTTTGTTCCTGAAGCTACAACTTACCATATATAATATATCCATATTTGGATATATGCGC
The DNA here is from genome assembly GCA_963920215.1 of Nineta flava. NCBI lineage: Eukaryota > Metazoa > Arthropoda > Insecta > Neuroptera > Chrysopidae > Nineta > Nineta flava. The sequence goes on along the minus strand of OY986043.1, from coordinate 41,256,298 downwards.
CCCCAGTGAAAAATTTCTATATTCGCCCCTGGAGGTTTTGAGAATCATAGCATTTGTAATAAAAATATATTATTGTTTTTAATAAGTATTATTATGTTAATAACAAGTATTTAATAAGTTTTCTGCTTCCCTAATCATTCAAATTAAATTTTTTTTGCCCACCACTGCTTACGTTCCCGGATTTGATTATTTTGAATTTGGAAAGGAGCCCGCCGACTTTATTTTTGTGCGTAGATGTTTTGGTTGTGATTTATATCATGTCTTTGGGTGGTCTTTGTTTTGTTATAATGTATTGTATTCTATTGGATGTTGTAGAAAAATGAGAGAATCGTGGAAGGAAGTGGAGGTGTGTGCTATTATCCACTTGGTTCGACTCATCCTGTATATATATATATATATATATATATATATATATATATATATATATATATATATATATATATATATGTATATATAATTATTCATATATATATATATATATATATATATATATATATTTATATATATAGATACAAATATATATATATGTATATATATATATATATTTGCATATAGATATATATATATATATATATATATATATATATATATATATATATATATATATATATATATATATATATATATATATATATATATATATATATATATTTATTTATATATGAACTAACGCCGAACGTTTCGCATTGACCAACGTTTCACGTTTACTGACTTACGGTTCGCTTAAGCCTACGCTATGTTTTGAATTAACAACGCTTAGCGTTGAGTTGCATACGCTCCGCGTTAACTTTCACTTTGCGTTAACTAGTGCTTCGTGTTGATTGACGCTTCAAGTTGACCTAACGCTTCCTATTGACCAACGCTTCTCATTGACCAACGCATCGCATTGGGTGACTAACGGTTCGCTTTAGCTTGCGTGTCGCGTTGGTTAACGTTGATTTACTAAAGCTTTTCGTTGGCTAAAATACGGTTCGCGTAAACTTACGTTTCGAGTTGGTTCATGCCTTTCGTTGGGTAATGATTCGCGTGAAATCACGATTCGAGAATCACTGACGCTTAGCTATGGAAAACTAACGCTTCTCATTGGCCAACGCTTCGCGTTGGCTGACTTACAGTTTGCTTTAGATTACGTTTCGCGTTGGTAAATGCTTTGCGTTTGCCAACGCTTCGCGTTGACCTAACACTTCCTATTAACTAACGCTTCGCGATGGCTTACTAACAGCACGCTTAAGCTTACGATTCGCGCTGGTTACCGCTTTGCGCTGTTTAACGATTCTCGTGAAATCACGCTTCGCGAATTACCGACGCTTCGCTATGAATAACTAACGCTTCTCACTAAACAAAGCTTCGCGTTGGCTGTCTTACGGTTCGCTTCAGCTTTCGTTTCCCGTTGGTAAACGCTTTGCGTTTACCAAAGCTTCACGTGGACCTAACACTTCCTATAGACTAACGCTTCACATTGACCAACGCTTCGCGTTGGCTGACTTACAGGTCGCTTAAGCTTACGATTTACGTTGATTAACGCTTTGCGTTGATTAACGAATCGTGTGAAATCAAGCTTCGCGAATCACCGACGCATCGCTTTGAATAACTAACGATTCTCATTAACCAACGCTTCGCGTTGGCTGACTCACGGTTAGCTTACATTTCGCGTTGATCTGGTACTTCCTTTTCACTAACGCATCTGATTTACCAACGCCTCGCGCTTGTAAACGCTTCGCGTTAATTAACGATTCGCGTGAAATCACGATTCACTAATCACCAACGCTTCGCTTTGAATAACTAACTTTCTCATTAACCAACGCTTCGCGTTCGCCGACTTACGGTTCGCTTTTGCTAACGTTTCGCGTTGTCTTAACACTTCCTATTGACTAACGATTCTCATTGACCAACGCTTCGCGTTGACTGACTTCCGTCTCGCTTAAGCTTACGTTTCGCGTTGGTTAACGCGTTGCGTTTACCAATGCTATGCTTTGATTTACTAGCGTTTCGCGTTTACTTGCGTACGTTTAGCGTTAACTTGCTTACACTTATCGACTGACGCTTCGTGTCAGCTGACTCTTCGCGTTGGATAATTCGTGCTTTCGCTTCACGTTAACTACCGCTACGATTTAACTAACTTTTCACGTTTACTTTAAGCATTCACGATTCGCGTTGAATCACGAACGATTCGCTTTGAATAACTATCGCTTCTCATTGACCAACGCTTCGCGGTGGCTGACTTACGGGTCACGTTGGTTAACGCTTTTCGTTTGTTAACGATTCGCTTAAAATCTCGCTTCGCGAATCACTGACGCTTCGCTTTGCATAACTAACGCTTCTCATTGACCATCGCTTCGCCTTGGCTGACTTACGGTTCGCTTTAGACTACGTTACACGTTGACCTAACACTTCCTATTGACTAACGCTTCTCATTAACCAACGCTTTGCGTTGGCTGTCTTACGGCTCGCTTGAGCTTACGGTTCGCGTTAAACAATGATTCGCGTGAAATCACCAACGCTTCGCTTTGAATAACTAACGCTTCTCATTAACCAACGCTTCGCGTTGGCTGACTTACGGTTCGCTTTCGCTAACGTTTCGCGTTGGTAATCGCTTTGCGTTTACCTACGCTTCACGTTGGTTTACTAACGCTTCGCGTTGACTTAACACTTCTAATTGATTAACGCTTCTCATTGACGACCGTTTTGCGTTCGCTTACTTGTGGTTCGCTTCAGCTTACGGTTCGTGTTGGTAAATGCAAAACGTTTAGCAACGCTTTGCGTTGATTTACTAACGCTTCGCGTTGGCCAGGCGCTTTCTATTGACCTACGCTTCGCGTTGGTTAACGCTTTGTGTTTGTTAACGTGAAATCACGCTTCGCAAATCACTGACGCTTCGCTTTCAATAACTAACGCTTCTCATTGAACAACGCTTCACATTGGCAGACGTACGGTTCGCTTTAGCTTACGTTTCGCGTTGGTTATCGCTTTGCGTTTACCAATGTTACTGACGCCTCGCGTTAACTTGCTTACGCTCTGTGTTAATTTCCTCGCGTTAGCTAGTGCGTCGTATCGACTGACTTTTCGCGTCGGCTAACTCTTCGCGTTGTATATCTAACTCATGCTATAGCTTCACGTTAGCTAACGCTACGATTTGACTAACTTTTCACGCTTACTTTAAGCGTTAACGATTCGCGTGAAATCGAGCTTGGCTTTGAATAACTGGCGATACTCTTGGAATAACTAACGCTTCTCATTGACCAACGCTCGCTTTGCGTTGGCTGAACTCGCTTACGGTTCGCTTTAGCTTACGTTCCGCGTTGGTTAACGTTTTGTGTTTACCAACGCTTTACGTTGATTTACTAAAGCTTCGCGTTGACTAACTTTTCGCGTCGCCTAACGGCTTGCGTTGACCAACGCTTTGTGTTAGCAGTCGCTTCGCGTTGATTAACTCAATTATATAACTCAATATTTAAATATATAAAACTCGCAAGAACATTAATATAAATTTTTTTTAATGCAAGAACATTTTTACTGTTTCAATATTAATTATGGACACAAAACAAACATTTTCAAATAATTCATATTTTATAATCATTGAATAGGCAGAAATATTGACAATTCAAACATTGATATACAACTCAGTATATACTGGGCATTCAAACAATTAACTCAGTTAGTTGTTACATTACTTGTTTAAAATACAATAACTTACATTGGTTTTCTGCCATAAATTATAGAAATGAAATCCAACATATATGCAGGTAAAGTATGATATAATTTAATGCAAATATGATTAATTAATCTTGAACTTTTAAAACTTCCACCAGGATACCAAACTACATTATTTAATGGATGTTTTAAAACATACTTTCTACCCCAATTTTCAATATCACCCCATTTCACTGGATTTGAAGTACCAGAAGTACAGTTAAAAATCATTAACTTGTTGTTTCTGAAAATATATATTAGACTTATAACAAAACTGCCATTAAGATTGCCTATAAAATTAAAATTTAGTAGTATTTGCTACCTGTTATTAGCTGTGTCCCATGCGACTGTAATTAATAAATTAATAGCAATATCCACTGGAACCATGTCTGCTTTCAAATTTCGGTAACAAAGTAGAGTTCTTAATATTCCTAAAATTAGATGACCGTGTTATTTTTATATTTACCCCCTAAACAACAAATAAATGCTTTATTGCAAAACAACGAAAAATTTTGTTTATTTTGCAATAAGATAAAATTCATTCTTAAGCTAGTTCCAGCACTGTGTTATATAATCAGGACAAAAAACCAGTTTGATTTTATTATAGAACAAATACCTACACACACATACACAACACATTCCCTATTCATATATACAAAATAATGTAAATTTCAAAAAAAACTAATTTTTAACTTTTATATTTCGAAAACAAAACGGTAAAATGCTATTTATTTTATTTTAAATTTATTTAATAAATATTTATCTTTACTATTCTAGTTTTTTTTATAAATTCTATCGAATATATTTTTTAATATAACAGTTAATATTTGGGTGGGCATGAAGTTTTACATGCTTCTAATGAGAGAAAGTGAGAGAGAATGATAACTTTGCTATTAATTATCTCGCGTTCTAAACCGTCAAAAATTCTGAAACTTCGGAATTTATTAGAAAACGTTATTTTTAGTTTGTGAAAAAAATTGATCAAAATCTGTCGAAATGTGATTTTATGCTGGAACGTCCTTAATACTCTGATGATGTAATAAATGTAATAGAATTAGAAGCGGATTAAGCGGGTAGGCAAGGTAGGCAGCTGCCTAGGGCGGCAACTTTTGATCGTTTACACTAGTTATAACGTTACTTGGGTGATCCAAATTATAATTTTTCGTTTGAAAGTATGCAAGCCTGATCCATTGAACCACTGAAAATGAAGTTATAATTTCATGAGACCGTTTTTGACGCCAGCATCGAGCGTCGATGGAGTCAAGTGACTCGAATTGACGCTCTAATTAACTTTCGAGACTGAGTGGAGTTAATAAAAAAAATTTATTCACACTTTAAAACTACAAAATTAGTTTACAATAATATTTCAAATACTTAGTACAACAGAGTAATACAATTGATATAAATATAACACATTATTAATTAACAAACAAAAATGGTTAGTATGTTTATAAAAATATTCTTTATATATGTTTTTATAAACATTCTGAAATGTTTAATAATATTATTTAACGATAATGGTTATTGTTAATTGTTTTATAAAATATAGACAAAAGGGTAATATAATCCACTAATATAAATGTTAATGTTGCTTCCCGCAACATATAACTCTTCCCGCATGAGAATGTTGTTGGTCTTGCAAAGAAGGCGACAACTCCTAGATTTGTTGATGTTGAATAAGATGCTGAGGAGAGCTGAACCACCACGTACCGTCCGAAAGGACCCCAATGGATAGGAGGCGGATGTAGAAAGGGGTGGCGGATGTAGGAAGGATGACAAACGTTTTCGCACTTGCGAATTTAGAAAAAAAAAATATGAGGCCATCGCTCCAAACTTGGTGAGCTTATTTATTGGTACCACTATATGTTGTAAAAAAATACCATCCGATCCTGATAGGCAGTTTCTGAGAAACAACCCTTCAAAGTCACCAAAAAACCCTTTTTTCGAATTTTTTAAACAAAAATCGAAAAAATATAAGTTAAAATTGTTTAAATCGGATGGCATTCAAAATTTAAGCCTAATAAGTGCAAGGAATTGTGCGTATCAATGCCATCCGGTTTTGATAAAATTCACCAAATTCCTATCAGTTCTCAAATTGATCCCAATTAATATATTCTTGTCGTATACCATTCCATGAATGAAGATGCTGCTGTTGCTGAATTTAACATGTAAAACTCCTTGTATTTCTTTATTGTTAATTCCACACGTTGAATTTAATATGATTATTTTGTTAGTTGATATAATAAGGTTATTGGGCTCCATTAATTCTGTATATTCTGTTTCGATAGTTTTGAATAGTTCACAATAAACGTCCAAATTTTGTAAAATTTTGACTTCACATTTACTGTTTTTGTTTTGATTTAGATTATTTTTGTTACAAATGAAGATTTGGTCAATCTGTTTGCAGGATTGATTTATGAATTTAAAGTGATAGGGTCCATATAGGATATAAGCTTTCATGAGTCAGATTATCATTTTATTTTGTATAGGGATGTTTTTGAGATAGAGTAATTGAAACGTTTCATTGAAGAATTGTGGTACTTGTATTGCAAAAATAATATTGGAGTGATTGTAAAATGCTTTAAGTTATAATAATTCATATACATGTTCAATATAAATGCGTGTGAAGTTAGCACCGCCATTTTGAAAAACCAAAAAATAATCATTGTGCTAGTTTGTGCTAGGAATGAGCTACATTGTGCTGCAAGTCGATCTTAGAAATTTTGAAAAATGAAGCGAAAATTCGAAAAAAGCCCAGCACCGCCATTTTGTCGTAATGAAAAAAAAATGGTTGTGCTAGATTGTGCTAGGGTTATGCTAGCTTGTGCTGTATATAAATATATATATATTTATATATTTATATACAGCACTTTCATTTCACTTTTAAAAAACTTTTAAAAACTATTTAAAAAAATAATATATATATATATATATATATATATATAATTTATATATATATATATATATATATATATATATATATATATATATATATTATTAATTAAAATATTTTTTAAAAGTTTTTTAAACGTATTTTTCTGCATTTGAATATGTATTTTTTATAATGATTCTGATATATTTTAATGATCCTTCATTCTCTTATGTTTAATTGGTAACTTAAGTTACAAAATGTGTTACAAAACACTTACAAATCATTTAAACGGAGTTTTGCCACTCTAGTGTGCTTTTGGCCACGATTTATTAATTTTTGTTTTTTATGTGTTATAATTTTTTTGTTTATTATTTTATTTTGTTTATTTATTATACCCAGTATATTTGTAAATATACAAGGTGTATTAAATTTAGTCCCGACTTTGTAACGCTTGAAAATATTAGTCCTTGACAAAAATGCTTTACAAAGATATTCATAAAATGGCCTAATTCGGCCATTTTCACATGTCCGTCCGTCTGTCCGTCTGTGAAGCCGATAACTCAAAAACGAAAAGAGATAACGAGCTGAAATTTTTTTTGTGTATTCTAGACCAAAAAAGTAAGGTCAAGTTCGTTAATGGGCAAAATTGGAGAGTGTTTCCCCCCACCAGGGGGGAAAAAATTACATCTTTGAAACCGTAGGAGAACAAAAATTCTTCTTCTCTTTAAACAAAAATTCTTTTACAAAAATTCTTCTTCTCTTTAAAAGAAACAACTTTTGTTTGAAAACTTTTTCATAAAGCCAACCATTCTTTGGTAAACGATTTGCGTTTACCAACGCTTCGCGTTGACCTTACAATACCTATTAACGAACGCTTCGCATTGGCTGACTTACGGTTCGCTTTAGCTTACGTTTCGCATCGATTTACTAACGCTTCGCGTTGACCTGACACTTCCTATTGACTAACGTTTCTGATTGACCAACGCTTCGCGTTGGTTAAAGCCTTGCGTTAATTAACGATTCACGTAATTTGAATAACTAATGTTTCTCATTGACCAACGCTTCGCGGTGGCTGACTTAAGGCTCGCTTGAGCTTACGGTTCGCGTTGGTTAACACTTCGCGTTAATTAACGATTCGCGTAAAATCACGCTTTGCGAATCACTAATGCTTCGCTTTGAATAACTAACGCTTCTCATTATCCAACGCTTCGCGTTGGCTGACTTACGGTTCGCTTGACTAAACGCTTCAAATTGACCAACGCTTCGCGTTGGCTAACTTGTGGTTATCTTCAGCTTACGTTGGTAAACGCGAAGCGTTTACAACGCTTTGCGTAGATTTTCTAACGCTTCGCATAATCTAACGCTTTCGATTGATCTACGCTTCGCGTTAGGTGATTTACGTTTCAGTTTAGCTTACGTTTCACGTTGGTTAACGATTCGCTTAAATTCTCGCTTCGCGAATCACTGACGCTTCGTTTTGCATAACTACTGCTTCTCATTGACCAACGCTTTGCGTTGGCGACTTACGGCTCGCTTGAGCTTACGGTTAGCGTTGGTTAACACTTCGCGTTAATTAACGATTCGCGTGAAATCGTGCTTTGCGAATCACCAACGCTTCGCTTTGAATAACTCACGCTTCTCAATAACCAATGCTTCGCGTTGGCTGACTTACGGTTCGCTTTCGCTTACGTTTCGCGTTGGTAACGCTTTGCGCTTACCAACGCTTCGCGTTGGTTTACTTACGCTTCGCGTTGACTTAACACTTCTAATTGACTAACGGTTCGCGTTGGCTAACTTGTGGTTTTCTTCAGCTTACGTTTCGCGTTGGTAAACGCTAAGCGTTTAGCAACGCTTTGCGTTGATTTACTAACGCTTCACGTTGACCTAACGCTTTCTATTGACCTACGCTTCGCGTTGGGTGATTAACGGTTCGGCTTAGCTTACGTTTCGCGTTGGTTAACGCGTTAACAGTCGCTTCGCGTTGATTAACTTAGTTATATAACTCAATATTTAAATATGTAATAAAAATCGCAAGAACATTAATATAAATTTTTTTAAATGCAGGAATATTTATACTGTTTCAATATTAATTATTAAAACAAAACAAACATTTACAAATAATTCATATTTTATAAACATTGAATAGGCAGAAATATTAACAATTCAAACATTGATATACAACTCAGTATATACTGGGTATTCAAACAATTAACTCAGTTAGTTGTTACATTACTTGTTTAATCATTTTTTTTGGTTTTATATTCATGTAATGGATTTTTTTTATACCCAGTATATTTGTAAATAGACAAGGTATATTAAGTTTCGTCCCGACTTTGTAACGCTTGAAAATATTAATTCTTGACAAAAATTCTTCACCAAAGTATTCATAAAATGGCATAATTCGGCCATTTTCACATTTCCGTCCGTCCGTCTGTGAAGCCGATAACTCAAGAACGAAAAGAGATAACGGCCTGAAAATTTTTTTGTGTATTCTAGAGCAAAAAAGTAAGGTCACGTTCGGAACGTGTTTCCCCCCGCCAGGGGGGAAAATTTATATCTTTGAAACCGTAGGAGATAGAAAAAATTTTTATCAACAAAAATCTTCTTTTCTTTAAAATAAACAACTTTTGTTTGAAAACTTTTTTCATAAACTCAACAGTTTTCTCAAAATTTGTCCTCAAAGTTGAAAAAAATGAGAAATACAATTGAATGGCGAATGAAGGCATGGGCTCCATGGACCCGTAGGTATACATAACAACTGTACATACTATTTTTTATATCCTGTATATGTAAATATACAAGGTCTTTTATGTTTAGTCCCGTCTTTGTAACGCTTGAAAATATTAATCCTTGACAAAAATGCTACCCAAAAGTATTCATAAAATGGCCTAATTCGGCCTAAGTCGTCTGTCCGTCCGCCTTTGAACACGATAACTCAAGAACGAAAAAAGGTAACGAGCTGAAAATTTGTGTGTGTGTTCTAGAGCAAAAAAGTAAGGTCAAGTACGTAAATGGGCAAAATAGAAAAGTGATTCCCTTCGCCAGGGGGGGAAATTTATATCGTTGAAAGAGTAAGAGATAGAACAAAAATTTGTGAACAAAAAATCTTCTTCTCTTTAAAATAAACAACTTTTGTTTGAAAAATGTTTTCATAAAGTCAACGGTTTTTTCAAACTTTGTGCTTAAAGTTGAAAATGAGTCGATCGAAGACATGCACATGTACAAACATAACAAACATCAAATAGTATTGTTTTTATATGAACTAACTTACATGTATATTTATATATGAACTAACGCCGAACGTTTCGCATTGACCAACGTTTCACGTTTACTGAGTTACGGTTCGCTAAAGCTTACGCTATGCTTCGAATTAACAACGCTTAGCGTTGAGTTGCATACGCTCCGCGTTAACTTTCACCTCGCGTTAACTAGTGCTTCGTGTTGATTGACGCTTCGAGTTGACCTAACGCTTCCTATTGACCAACGCTTCTCATTGACCAACGCATCGCATTGGGTGACTAACGGTTTGCTTTAGCTTGCGTGTCGCGTTGGTTAACGTTGATTTACTAAAGCTTTTCGTTGGCTAAAATACGGTTCGCGTAAACTTACCTTTCGAGTTGGTTCATGCTTCTTGTTGGGTAATGATTCGCGTGAAATCACGATTCGAGAATCACTGACGCTTAGCTATGGAAAACTAACGCTTCTCATTAGCCAACGCTTCGCGTTGGCTGACTTACAGTTTGCTTTAACTTACGTTTCGCGTTGGTAAACGCTTTGCGTTTTCTGCCTATTGACTAACGCTTCTCATTGACCAACGCGTCGCGTTAGCTGACTTACGGCTCACTTGAGGTTACGGTTCGCGTTGGTTAACGCTTTGCGTTAATTAACGATTCACGTGAAATCACGCTTAGCGAATCACCAACATTTCTCTTTGAAAAACTAACGCTTCCCATTAACCAACGCTTCATGTTGGCTGACTTGCGGTTCACTTTCGCTAACGTTTCGCGTTGGTAAACGCTTTGCGTTAATTAACGCTTCGCGTTGATTTAATAATGATTTGCGTTGTTTTAACCCTTCCAACTGACTAACGCTTCTCATTGACCAACGCTTCGCGTTGGCTGACTTACGGTTCGCTTTAGACTGCGTTACACGTTGACCTAACACTTCCTATTGACTAACGCTTCTCATTAACCAACGCTTTGCGTTGGCTTACTTACGGCTCGCTTGAGCTTACAGTTCGCGTTAATCAATGATTCGCGTGAAATCACGCTTCGCAAATCACCAACGCTTCGCTTTGAATAACTAACGCTTGTCATTAACCAACGCCTCGCGTTGGCTGACTTACGGTTCGCTTTCGCTAACGTTTCGCGTTGGTAATCGCTTTGCGTTTACCTATGCTTCACGTTGGTTTACTAACGCTTCGCGTTGACTTAACACTTCTAATTGATTAACGCTTCTCATTGACGAACGTTTTGCGTTCGCTTACTTGTGGTTCGCTTCAGCTTACGGTTCGTGTTGGTAAATGTAAAGCGTTTAGCAACGCTTTGCGTTGATTTACTTACGCTTCGCGTTGACCTGACGCTTTCTATTGACCTACGCTATGCGGTGGTTAACGCTTTGTGTTGGTTAACGCTTTGCGTTGGTTTACAATTCGCGTGAAATCACGCTTCGAAAATCACTGACTCTTCGCTTTCAATAACTAACGCTTCGCATTGTCAGACGTACGGTTCGCTTTAGCTTACGTTTCGCGTTGGTTATCGCTTTGCGTTTACCAATGTTACTTACGCCTCGCGTTAACTTGCTTACGCTCTGCGTTAATTTCCTCGCGTTAGCTAGTGCGTCGTATTGACTGACGCTTCGCGTCGGCTACCTCTTCGCGTTGTATATCTTACTCATGCTAACGCTTCACGTTAACTAACGCTACGATTTGACTAACTTTTCACGCTTACTTTAAGCGTTAACGATTCGCGTGAAATCGAGCTTCGCGTTGAATCACTGACGATACTCTTTGAATAATTAACGCTTCTCATTGACCAACGCTCGCTTCGCGTTGGCTGACTTACGGTTCGCTTTAGCTTACGTTCCGCGTTGGTTAACGCTTTGTGTTTACCAACGCTTTACGTTGATTTACTAAAGCTTCGCGTTGACTAACTTTTCGCGTTGACTAACTTTTCGCGTCACCTAACGGCTTGCGTTCACCAACGCTTTGCGTTAGCAGTCGCTTCGCGTTGATTAACTCAATTATATAACTCAATATTTAAATATATAAAAATCGCAAGAATATTAATATAAATTTTTTTAAATGCAAGAACATTTATACTGTTTCAATATTAATTATGAACATAAAACAAACATTTTCAAATAATTCATATTTTATAAACATTGAATAGGTAGAAATATTGACAATTCAAACATTGATATACAACTCAGTATATACTGGGTATTCAAACAATTAACTCAGTTAGTTGTTACATTACTTGTTTTTATTTTATTTTATTTCATTTATTTATTTATTTTCTTTTTTTATGTAAATACAATTTTTTTTTTTTTAAATTTATTTATTATTTTTAAACTTTAGTTCTATTATGTTAATACGTAACTTAAAGAATATAAGTCTACATTAAAACGGAGTTGTATCACACTAGTGTGCTTTTTTATCGCTGTTCAGTCTCGTTATTCTCTTACGTATATGCACAAATGTGGCTGAACTTTCATTCCTCTGTCGACATATTGTGGTTTTGCTTTAGCCTTAGTGTCATCGAACAACAGCCAAGTAGAGGCAGTTTTAATATAAGCTGTGTAATGCCCTACGGAATTTTTATTGTAGGACCCTTCGTACACCCCAACCCCAACCAGCTTATAGGTCTCGTGCTCCGGTATTGTAAGACGATCTGGAAAGTCCATTAAAGGCTCTCGCTTATCAACCACCGATATCTGTCTCAATTATTAAATGTGGATCGTACTGGACGTTACATATCGGCAGCTGTCCGCAACATGGTCTCGCCCGGGAGTCGCTCCAGTTTAGAGCGTCCAAAATTCCGCGCGCACCATTTTCGATCCACTTGTCAAAATTAACGGACATAATAACAGAGCATTCAACGCTTTCTTTCTTGCAAGTGGGGCAGGATTTCGTGCTAATGTAGCTTGGATCTTCTTTTAACATCCAACTTGCCATGTCTCCAATATTGGAAGTAGCAATTATTTTTATGATCGAGTTGCGATGATTGATCGGTTCCAGCTGCGGAATGTTCAGAGCATTCGCTGTCATCGCAAAAAACTTCGATGACAAACCTGGTCCGAGCAATTCATGAACACAGGGAAATATTGGAGACGTTGAAGCTGTGACCTTGTCCTTGTAAGCGGCATTATATGATGCTGCAAACGCCAGGATTTGACAGATACTGTCGAAGCCGCAAGTTATTTGGACACTAATCGATTGTCCCTTATGTCGTACAACCGAACAAACATTCCCATTCGGAATGATGGAAAGGTCGGCGTAAAACATCGTAGTAGCATTGAAACATGAGCACGGGTCCGCGTATCTGAACGGTTTTTTGCGTTTTTGCAAAGTTTCATCTTTCTCGTCAATGTGCTCAGGAACGATGAGCAAAAACATTTTTTTTCATTCCGACAATCTGGCGGTGCTGCGTTTTTTTTAAACGCGATTTTTTTCGAAATTTATTGCGATATCGAATTGCGGTTTGCAGTTCGAGCTAGCACAACCCTCGCACAATCTAGCACAGTCATTTTTTTTTCATTCCGACAAAAAGGCGGTACTGCGTTTTTTTTCAAACGCGATTTTCTTCGAATCGAATTGTGATATCGAATCACGGTTTGCAGCACAAGCTAGCACAACCCTAGCACAATCTAGCACAACCATTTTTTTTCAGTCCAACAAAATGGCGGTGCTGGGCCTTAAAAACGTTTATTTGGAACTTTCGCTTCATTTTTCAAAATTTCTAAGATCGGCTTGCGGCACAATGTAGCACATTCCTAGTACAAACTAGCACAATGATTATTTTTTTAGTTTTTCAAAATGGCAGTGCTAACTTCACACACATTCAATATACTGTGTTTTAATTTGCTTATTGAATATTTTTGATATTTGTTCAACTTCGTTGTGACTTACAATATGTGTTGAAATAATTTTTAATTTTGCAAAAGATACAGCATCAATTATATTTCAATATGTGTCTCTAATATTTGTAATTGATTACATGCAGAAAAATAAAACTGATTACTTGATAATTGTCTATTTATTTCGGTAGTTCTGTTTTTATTTGTGAGTCTTAATGTTTTGATAAATTCATGTAATGCGTTTGCTTTTTTATTAATATAATTAGTTATATTGTCAAAACGTTAATCATATTTTTATTTAATTTATGTTGGCTTTCAAGGGTTTTAGATTTATTATTGAAATTTGTTCATTTATTCCCTTGGCATCGTTATTCTCCATGTTACCAGTGATTTTCTTAATAATATTTGAACCTAGTCCATCAATAACTCTGCGTTTTGAGCGTTTATTAACATTAATGATATCAAATCTATTATTTAACTGTTCGATTCGTGTATTAAGTAGTTGTAGGTTAATATATCCATTATTTGCTTCTTTATATCTAATTATAGTTTTTCTAAGTCCTATATATTTTGCTCTATTTCACTAAGTTTTATAATATGAATAAAATTGAAAGAAGTTTGTATTATTCTTGCACTTCCAATGAATATATGCCTTTAGTCTTTTGTAGCTCGTTAATATCGATTCGTTGTGCAGCTACAATCGGCACAGCGAATAGTATTCTGTAAGGGTTATTTTCTTTTAGGTTTTAATTTTCCTTTGTGTATTTTGCGATTATTAGTTATTAATTGATTTTGTATTTTTTGTTTTATAAAAGAAGGTGTGTTTTTATCCCGTCTATCGTTTTGCTCGTATATCATTGAGAGTAGGTATGTCTTGGCGATTAGTGTTAATTTTGTCAATATGGTCGTTTTGTTTGTTAAGATGTTTTGTAATTATTTCCTTAATTATTTTAATTTCTTTTAAATGATCTTCGTTGAATTCTGTAGAGGGGTCATTATTAGGATTATTTAAAATTGTCTTGTCTCGAAAGCCTTTTTTTGCTTCGAATGGAGTTAAGTTAGTTCCTGAATGAATGCTATTGTTGTAGGTGATTTGATTTTAAGTTTTTGTTTAAATTTTCGTTTTTGATTTCTCTGTCTATGATTCGAAATATTTCTAAAAGGTTAAATAAAATCCTTCTACGGGGCTGTTACCTGTACTGTTTTTAGGTGCCATTGTATAATCGTCAATATTATATAGTTTAAGGAATTCTTTTAAATTAATACTGTTCGATTCTTGAGCTGAATCTTTGATAATTTTGCGGGGTATACCGTTACGTGATACAAAGTCTTAATAATTTCTATAGAGTTTTTAAATGGGAGTATATGAGCTTCTGCGTATCGTGAGTCTTTGTCAAGTAATATCAGGATATGATTTTTATTTAAATGAAAAATATCAATGTGGATAATTTCAAAAGGTTTACTAGGAATTGCTGTTTTGTTGAATTTTAACTTTAAAGGATGTCTTTCATTTTAAGTTCAAGGCATACTTTACATGTATTGATAAATGACGTAGTTTTGGATTTCATATCGTCGAAATAGTTAGTGCGTTTTAAATGTGCTAACGTTTCGTCTATACCTCTGTGTTCGTGTTCTAAATAGAGTTTCAATATAATTTTTGTCGCGTAACCCGGGGTACATTATTACTTGATTAGAGAATTCGTTTAAGGCACGTTCAGAGATATACCTGGATTCAGATTTTCGTCTGCTGAATGTTGTGTACTTGCTTCTACCTGTTGTGACTGAGTTTCATTACCATGAATCTCAACACGAGCTAATGCGTCCGCATTAGTATTTTTTGTACCTTTTTTATATACAATATCATAATCAACCTCTTCAAGTTTTAACCGCCATCGTAATAATTTTGAGTTAGGTTCCTTAAGGGAAAATAACCATGTAAGGAGTTTATGATATATCACAATAGTAAATTTACGTCCGAATATGTATGGTCTAAACTCTAAAGTATTCTAAAGTATGGTCTAAAGTCCAAACAATTGCAAGGAGTTAAAGTTCGTGATGCACAACAATGAGGTAGGTCTTGACCAATTTTTCCCTGTGACAAGATAGCACCTATAGCATATATTACTAGCATCAGTCGTCAGTATAAAAGGTTTGTTGAAGCGGAGGTAATATAGGGTCATTACACAATAGTGTTTAGAATAGTTAAAACATTTCATGTATTCGTCTTTTTATGTAATCGGAAATAAACTTTCTGTAATAACCGAGGAGTCTGTGGAAACTTTTGATATCTTTAATGGCTTTGGTTAAAGGAAATTTCCTTTCTTAAAAATTCGCGTTTGTCGAACTGTGTTTTGAAATTGTATTGTCTTAATTTGTGAAATACTTTTGTAATGGTTCTATGTGTTCCTGAAGGGAGGTCGAAAAAATTATGATGTCGTCCATATATACGAGGCAACATTTTCCCATCAGTTCTCTGAGCATATTATCCATAACCCTTTGAAAGGTTTCGAGTGTGTTCTTCAAACCAAAGGTCATGCGTGTATATTCATAATGTCCGTTATCGATAGTAAAAGCAGTTTTTGGAATGTCTCTGGGGTTCATTTCTCTTTGGTGAAGTTATGACGCAAGGTCTAAAGTAATAAAGTACATACTTTTTCGTAATTTGTCAAGTATTTCTGTAATGTTTGGAATAAGGTGTCTGTCATCAATTATTAATGTAGGATTAAAAAATATAATTTGTTGCATAATTTTATCAAGTTATCTTGTATGTCAGGGTATGCGTCAACGTCTGTATTATAGTAATTATTGCTTTGTGATTTTGTGGTATTAAAATTATTAATTTCTATAAAATCATTTATATATATTCACATTTTATCTTTCGCGTGAAAATTTTTAGATTTGTATAGTTCTTGTGGATAATTACTTTTTAATTATTAATTATTTTTTATAACAGTATTAGGTATAAAGACATCACAGTCAGTTTTGTCTACGGGTACTAATGTCGATAAATTTTCTTTTGCTTTGATTTTTAATATTGGGGTTTTAATACAAGATTTCTAGTAAATTTTATTTTTGGTTGTTTCTGTATAAAATAATTAATTTTTTTATATCAATTTTTTTATTTTATTGTTCTAGTGTTCTCAAACCAAATAATCCATCATTCATTATAAAATAATTCTATAGATTTATTTCCTTGTACAATATTACACAAATCACGTAAAATACTAAATTAATCCCTCTTGTCGGTAATGATTTAATAAAATTTCTTTTATTGTTGCCCACTCTCTTACTCTTCCGTGTTAGTTGAGTATGTCGTTCGCGGGTCCTCTAATTTTATTTCGTATTTCGTTTAAATATAATACTTTACCGACCATAAGAAATAGATTATCAATAATAGTATCTACAGTATCTATGAAATTATATAAATAGGATGGGTTTCCATCAAAAGATATTATACTTTTAATACAATCGGGAATTTTAAAATGGTCATGTACTTCACCAATAGTCAGTTGACGTTCTAGTTCGTTTGGATTAGCCATATTTATAATATTATTTAATTAGTTAAATCAATTTTTGAATTATTTAAATTGGAATCTATTCTATTGAACCACTTATTCGATGTCTCTGAATGCGATAAACCGTCGATAGTACTAGGTAATAACTGAATATTCGATAAACCACCGTCGATATCGTTATTTACACTTTCAATATTATTGTTGCGTGTAAGGGAAAGGCATCAAGGTATAAAAATTCTTAAATCGACTTACTGCGTACATATCGATGAATTTTTCATTCCTCTAGATTTTGACCACGATTTTTCGATAAGTCGAAATTATACTTTGTTAGTAGTACCAATCAAAATACGTAGCTTTCCAAATACGAATTTGATGATGTAGGGTGCAGTATATCTTTTATTCTTGAAATAAACCTATACTAGTTTTGCAGATATTGTGAAGAACCGTTTTCCAGACCAAAATTTTTCCAGACCTCAATAAATCACAGAAAAATATCCTACCGGCTACGCTAATTAACTTTCGAGGCCGAGCGGAGTTAATAAAATAATTGCATACACACTTTAAAACTACAAAATATAGTTTACAATAATATTTAAAATGCTTAGTACAACAGAGTAATACAATTGATATAAATATAACACAAGGTATTTACAAACAAAAATGGTTTAAAAATATTCTTTATATATGTTTTTATAAACATTTTAGACTGTTCTATAATATTATTTAACGATAATGGTTATTATTAATTGTTTAATAAAATATAGATAAAGGGTAATATAATCGACTAAAACAAATGTTAATGCTACAACTTATAATCCTCGCGCGTCGACGCCATGTTTTGGTGTCAACGCTCTGGTTCCGCGCTTATTTTGGCACCAAATATACATCGTGTGGTGTTCGTGAACGGGAAGAGACCTTGTATATGGTGTGATGTCTGTATGTAGTGAACGAACCTCATATACATCTTAATTATTATATCAGTAAGTAAAGGCCATTACACAATGAAAAATAAGGAATAAGATACAAGATATAAGAATAAGATATAAGATATAAGAAATAGCACAGCGACCAAAACACAATGGGCGATAAGATACATTATTCAACCAATCACAGCAGTTGAATGCCAGCTGCTGGTGTGTACAAAAATGTCAAAACATAAATCGGAGAGTCAACTGCGCATAACATCCTGCGCATAACATTGTGATTGGCTGGGAATAAGAAATAAGGAATAGATATCCAACGCGACGGAAATTCTGTTGCTATATCTTATTCCTTATTTTTGAATTGTGAATTGATCAACGTTTCTGCCATCTGCTGGATTCCACTATTCCTTATATCTTATTTCTTATATCTTATACCTTATTTGTTTCATTATGTAATGGGCTTAACTGTGTAAGTAAGCGTGCACACGTCAATATATAATTTATTAAATTCAAAATACATTGCGACATTAATAAAATCATTTAATAATTATTTCAATAAATAATTAGAAATAAAATGTGTTATATATTATAATTCAACTATAATAAATTAGCGACGAGTTAAAAATTGTTTGCGAATAATTAAAAAAAATATACAACATCGCCATTCAAAATGGTCGTTCAAATGAAAAACAGATATCACGTGCAAAATCAATCGTAGTGAAATATTAAGCAAATAAACTCAAATATGTGTAAATGAAATTCTGATTCATAGAAAAATAAAAGTGTGTAAAATTGAATTTATTTAATAAAATTATATAGTGTTATTGAAAAATGGACGCCGAACAATTTCAACAGCTACTTCAACAACAAATTCGTTTATTCGAACAAATGTTCAAGCAAATACGAAATCAAACCAATAGAAACTCGAATTCAATAGATAATCTAATAATATTACAAAATTTTGTAAATTTTGATTCAAAAAAAGGAAACATTCAAATATTATATACAAAGATTTCAAAATTTTGCACAAATAAAAGGGATGTTAGAAAAACAAAGAATGGTGTGCACAAATGTTGCTGAACACTGTGGATGCATCAAATTACAATATGCTTGCTGCATTAGTGTCGCCGAACGCCCCATCCAAATTATCGTATCAAGAACTAGTTGACGTATTCGAAAGTCATCTTTTTTATCAACATATCAACTTGGAAACCAAAATATCGCAGATTACATCGGGAACTTGAGAAAAACATCACTGATTGTGAATTCATATCTTCATGCGAATGCAAAACTTCGACATCAGATATTATTTTATGTGCGCAATTTGTAAGAGATATGCGGGATAATTCGTTAAGAGAATTATCATTCGACAAAATAATCAAAAAAGCCATTGCTTTAGAAGCCTCAAAACTCAACAGCTGTGAAATCGCGAATAAAAATTCAAACCATTCAACGACCATTACAAATAAGTAAATCGAAAAATCGACGAGAACCTTTTCGTGAAAATGTTTCATCGACGCATTGAAGCCGTGCAAACTCGACACATAGACGCAATCTATCAACTTCAGGTATTGACTACGAACGATTTGGCATCAAAAATACATGCCTACGTTGTGGACGTGATAATCATAAAGCAAAGGATTGTAGAACGAATCCAAATTCGCTAAAATGTACCGGATGTTCTTAATCAGGTCACATTAAAAAAGTTCGTATCAAAACTCTTCTTAATGAAAATAAATCAAATTCGAATCCGGGAACGTCTAGACCGCAAAATCAAACGCTTTATATAAAGGATTCAAAATATTACAAGTACGAAGTAGGAAAAATTATCGACGTTTATCAAAATAATTCAGACGCACAAAAGTACATAAATGCCGTTAAAATCGAAGGACAAACTCAAAAATTCTAAATCAATTCCGGAACTACATATACATGTTTACCGCGCGATAAATTTATTAAGCTTAATCTCAATTCGACACTTCAAAAAACGGATATCATATTTAGATCATACACCGGTAATACATTCAAACCTGACGGGAAAGTTAAAGTGAACGTTGAATACCAGGGCAAATGTTCAATAGAAGAATTATTCGTGGTGCCCAACAGATTTGATACGCTATTAGGACGAACATAGATAGGACGCCTTAAAATACTAAAAGAAATAACGTGTCCAATAGCGACGAAATAGCACAAATAGTAGTCTCTTTACAACTACGTGAAAACGTCAAACCTGTATTTTTCGTAGAGCGTGAAGTACCGTATGCATTACGTCCCAAAGTAGATGCCGAACTTGACTCATTAGAAAAACAAGGCATTATTACAAGAATTACGTCTAGTGATTGGGGTTCTCCACTAGTAGTTATTCCTAAAGGGACGGAGGTTTGCGATTGTGCGTTGATTATAAAATGGCCGTAAACCAACGATTAGTTAATTCCATCTACCTTATACGACGTATCGACGAAGTATTAAATAACCTACGAGATTCAAAATATTTTTGTCGTATTGATCTATTTCGAGCATATTTACACTTATCTGTTAACGATGAAAGCAAAAAAATACAAACTATCACTACGCACTGGGGAACGTACGCCATGAACCGATTATCATTCGGGATAAAAACCGCTACAAGTGAATTCAACGGAATAATGTATCAAATTCTAAAAGACCTTCCAAAGACTCTTTCTTATGAAATCAACCAAGTGTGCTTGATGTCCATAAACGAAATTTCAACGGGAATATTAAAAGCCAAAACAATTATAAAAGAAACAGGAGAAGACGAGATTTTACAATCAATTATCCGCGAAATTCAAACAAATCCAGAAATGTCACAACAATATACGTTTAATCAAGGCATTCTATTTATAGGCTAACGAGTTAGATACCCGACACTCTGAAAAATATTATGTTAAATGAACAACATTGTACGCATATTGGAATAACAAAAATGAAACAGACGTATCACGAAGCTACGTCTACTAGCAAAATATCGATAAGGACATAGAAAAATTATCGAAATTATGTGAAACCTGCGGCAATATCAAAACAAATCCAGCAAAAGTACCCGTACACCCATGGGAAACATCGAGCGAGAATTGGGAACGCATTCATATCAAAACACACACCGACTTCAATTGCAACAATCGAATTACCGATAACGTAACAGTATTCGTTAGCAATCACTTTAATCAATATTGCGAAGCTAACTGCATTTTTTAAAAATGAATCGTGCCTGGTCATCCAGCTACTAATGGGTGAGCTGAAAGAAATGTTCAAACATTAATTACCGACTTCAAGCAATGGTAAACGAATCTGGTAGAAAGAAATATTGTTTCGATACCGTGCAACATCGCAGCGTAATGAAAAAACCTCCGCCAAGCAATATTTTGGACGAAATATTCGAACAAAGCTCGACGCAATTCGACTGATCAATCATCAAAGAAGTCGACGCAATTTGACCGTGCCCGTCAATTAAGCTTGGGAGCGTACAAACAAAATCCCTCGTACATAATAAAATGGTATGGCATTTTATACGCCACATAACTACGAAAATCGGAGGTGCCGCATAAAAAAATGTCATTCGTGCCAACACCAGCCATAATCGAACAAGAACCGTCAAACGATACCTACATCCGAACCACCGATTTGGTTTTATAATCAACAGCAAAGTCGTTAGAACGTAAATAACAATTTACAACCGCAAAACGTACAAGAACAAATCGAAGTACCAAACCGCCGTCCGAAGCGATAACGGAAAATAGCGATTCGACTTCAAGATCACGTCATAAAGTGTGTGTTCCGAAATATAAGCCCTTATACTGGCCAGTGCTCATGACGTCATGAATCCGACGCCATATCGCAATGGTGTGCCACCATATTGTACTGATGAGACAAGCAAATAAAAAGTATAGCTTGTATATTATACAGGTCGTCAAGAATTCTGTTAGTTATATGCAGTATATGATATTAAATGATTAGACAAAATTGCGCAACGTTATAATGATATTTTTTGTGGTTTACACAACTCAATCCGGTTTTAATTTTATCACCAATGCTAAATTAATTTTCACACTAATATTTCTTCTTGAACTAATTTCGTTGACTAATTAGACTAATTTTAATAACAATTAAAATATTTGTTTACATTTTATTTTAGATGATTTGATTCATTTTTTACAGTATTGTAATGATTGTTTTCACGCCTCAAAAGTTCTGGTCATTAAATGGTTTTACGGTGGGAATTCTCCAGCAGAATGTGTGGCAATGTTTGGACTCAATTTCCCGAACCGACCTACACCTTGCCTTCGCAACATCATTAACGCATTTGACAATTTCTGTTGTGTAAATGTCTGTAGAAAATGCCACCCATAAAAACAAAAACTTGGAAAGAAAATTGTGGAATTAGAAAGGCGTGATGTAGAGATCTGCAGTATGTGGAATAAAATATACTCAATCAGTATGAGATGTGGCTGAGACAGTGGCTGAGACAGTAAATATTCCAAATGTCAGGAGGTATTTCCCACAGACCATGAAAGGTCTAACCAGGATGAGAATGTTGTAAAAAATATTCTCTTTACTGATGAGTCAACATTTTCATTGCATGGAAAACACAATCCTTCCATAGTACGTTATTGGTCTCGGAAAAAATTCGGATAGTTTAATGTCCGTACTCAGTATCCTCAAAAACTGAACGTTTGGGGGGGGGGGTATCTTAGGTGATCACTTAATAGGCCAATTTTTTATTGATGGGTCATTAAACAGTGAAAAATATCTCCAACTGCTGCAGACTTTTATTAATCCCGCCGTTCGAAACCTACCTGGAGTAAATATGGAAACGATATGTTTCCAACAGGATGGCTGTCCGGCTCATAATGCGGTCAGAGTGAATGCGTTTTTAACAAAGATTTTCCCTGGCCGAATTATGAGTACACATGGTGACATTCGTTGGCCTCCAAGATCTCCAGATTTGTTTCCTAACGATTTTTTTCTGTGGGGCATCCTTAAGGAAACCATTTACGCCCATGACCGAGCACGTGACTTAGCAGAGCTACGAGCAAAAATCCTGCAACAGTCCACCTTGGTTAACGCAGAGATGCTTGGGCTTTTAATATTTATTTTGTACAAAGTTTATTTGTAATTTATCGAGTTTTTTTTAGTTTCTAAATTCATTTTAACAGAATTAACGCTTTTATTTTCAGAATAATTAATGTACCTTTGTTAAACAATAATTCAACAATTATTGTGTTGCTACCAGATGAAAATTGTGTGTGATCATTACTCACACAATCAAAGAAAAGCATAACAAATTGCATATTATTGTATTTTGATATTTACTATCTCTCTACAATGTTGTAATGTCTTATTTCCCATACCTAATTGAAATATTGACATAGTGTATAGCCGCACTAGCCAGTATATTTCGGAACGATTCAACAGTATGGCGTCGATCCATGACGTCATGAACACTGGCCAGTGTATTGGGTTATATTTCGGAACACACACAAAATGTATTCAATAAGCGTGGGAGAATTGTGGTGTCCATGACGGTAACAGACCTTATATGGTGTGATGTCTGTATGTAGTGAACGAACCTCATATACATCTTAATTTGCATATAACAGGTTAGATTAAAATGGACTTCAAGCATGCACATGTCAATATATAATTTATTAAATTCAAAATACATTGTAACATTACTAAAATCATTTAATAATTATTTCAATAAATAATTAGAAATAAAATGTGTTATATATTATAATTCAGCGTCGAGCTAATTTCACACTAAAATTATCTCATTTTTCGAAATTTATTCCTCTAACACTGCATGTTCTCGAGTTGCTGTCTCTACGTGAATGGCAATATAGGATGAGAATAACGAATTTACAATAAATCAATTCTAATTAATAACGAGTCTAATTTAACGACGTCAAGGTAAGAAATTGGTTTAATTCCAACTTCTAGTATTTTCGACGATGGAATCAAAACTTTTTACGTGATCGATCAATTGGCCCATTTCTACGCCCGACGTCGGCATGAAAATGTACCTTAAAAGAAGGGACGGCAATTTTGCAGCTGCCTTGGGTGGCGAATTGTCCTCCCCTGAACAGAAGTATACTCGATCGAAAGGCAGGATTCAGGGATTTGGATATGTTAATATATAGGAGAACTAATTCAGAAATATTAAAATGAACCGGCGTGGGCGTGAAATAAATGTCAAATATATTAGTATTTAACAAAATATATTTGTATTTTCCAAATACCCAAAGAATTATGAAGTTTCAGCCTTCTACATCTCTTTGTCATACCATCTCTATGTATACCATCTCCGTTTCCCAAAAATTTTGGTTCGAGAGTGGGAAGAGCTATAACCAAGTTCTTAATTAAATAAGTCTTCGCTTATACTAACAACTTAGCAGTAAGCGCAATATTTTTCCTAACATAAGGTTTGTGTTAGTTCGTTCGATTTTCAAAAATATAGGCGGAAAAAAATTTTGTAAATTTTTAAGAAACTATTTATTTAGTAGAGAACTTTGCTCTACCTCTTTTGCTTTTCGAAATAAAATTTAGTGGTGGGAAGGAAATAGAAAATCTTCAGTAACAAATTTGAGCCCAACAATATGGATTTCCTAGACGTTAATATACAACGCTCATTTTATTCCGTTTAAAAATGGTACAACATCCTTACGGTTGAATGGATGTCATCAAGCAAAGCTCTAAAATTAATAGTTTTGGAGGTACAGAGCACGAAAAACAGAACGAATATACGATTTAACATTATCAACACACATAACATATATTGGCAAAATTTGGCCACGATACTTTTTATGACGACGGACGATGCAAAAAATCCTAATTTTGATATGAGCAAAAAAAAAAAAGATTTATTTTTAGAAAATTGTAGTTGTACCGATGAAACATGATTGTACAAATATTTACCGAAATAATTCAATATTCGAACCACTGACCTCCACTATAAAGGTCAGTGATTCGAATTCTTAATTAATATTACAACCGTCACCTTGGTAACTTAATTTGATCCGTCCTCGTAAGAAAATTCGCTGAGTTTACGTCGCTTCTACGTAACTTTTCTAAATTTATAAAATAGTGTTAAATTAAATTGAATTTTTGGCGTTAACGACTTCAGTACGCAAAAAAATATCTTAAGATATTATCTGTTATCTTAGGATCGAATGTAGAGCCATTTGATAAAACTCTAGCTCAATATACTCCTTCATCTGTATAAATAAAAGACAGATGCAAGTTTGACATCGATTTAAAAAATTATTTTATCTGAATGCAGAATTTGATAAATAAATGTATAAGTGATGAAAGACTAAAAAATAAAATATTTGCTTACTCTTAAAATTATAGACCAAATAATGATTACACGTAAAATTAAAAATTACTAATTCATGTTATGAAATTTACTTTCATTATGATTACTTTCATATATTATTATTTACAAATTTACCTTTGCCACCGCCAATGAAAAGACCAGTTGGCCCATTTAAGTTATCCACCCATCCTGGTAATGGCTCGAATAGTGCAGCTGTAACTGTAATACAAACATTACATGATACAAAATAATAGATACCAGTCATTGTGTAAAAAAAGTATAGAAAGTTGTGTATTAATTTTGTGCAAACATCTCATTATGTTTTTTGGTATTTAGCAATTAACACTTGAAATTGAAATGGAAATTGTTGCTAATACATAGACGACGATGGTATATTTCCTTATAATGCGAGCTCCATATACGCTTCAAAATCCGTGTGATACAATGTACGTATGGTAAACTACACCAAATTCACCAATATATAAAATGGCTTAAAACAACTGATTCATCATCATATTGAAGCCAGAAACATTAAATTTGGACAGAAGGTCGCTATTTGTGATGAACGTAAACATCCACTAATCAATAAGGTCGGGAAGATATGACTAAACTTTAAAAAAACATATTTTGTGTTTTGTGTAGAGACAAGCAACCCGCGGTAAACTTTAAAGACTCCCTTTTTGGGAAGTTGAATTTCTAAAAGTCTCAAATCACGCATCTAATACTTTTTTATATTATAAGTTAGATATCCGTTGAAATGATCATTTGGGTGTCTTGAACGGTGTTTTCACGGTCGTAAATTCTGAATATGCGATCCATCGATAATTTCGGCGGTATCATGCACTAGAGTTTACAATATAGCTTATATCAAAGTGTCATATATGTCTCATGATAATGCCGAAATTCTGAATGAATCACATATACAAAATTGTGACTATGAAAAATTATCGACCGAGACAATAATGTTTTATGAAAACCTTGAAAATTAAAAAATGAATAAGTTAATTGTATGTAGTAGTAGTAGTAGTAATCGAAGTGGAGGGGAGGGGAGGTCGAAGTCTGGCAAGTAGATCTTTCTAGACCTTTCTTATCGACTCCTAAAGAACAAGAAATTTGTATTCTGATTAGGAATTTGGTGGGTTTGTGCGACTGCAGCCGACATAGGAACAATGCGGATATGCATCTAAAGTTTGTGGAAGGGAACTGCAGAAAACCTTCAGAAGCATAGCTGGTTACTTTCGTGCTTGTCCATACGCTGACAGTTAAGTCAATATATGGACCCATTTTCTTTGAATTTTATTTAATTGACAAACTACCACCGTTGGGAATCGAAATGGCAAACCCCCACTTCCAAGCAGGGCGCCTTTGACAGTACGGTCACTTGTTGGATAGAAGATATTACGGTTTGTAATATCTTCGCAGATCCGTTTACAATCCAATTAATGAGCAGAACATTGGTCAATGAAAAATTTTTTTACATCTTTAAATAACTAATTGTAAGTGATTTTTCGATGTTTCTAGACTTTCTTAAAGTAGTTCGAAAAGAAAACGTTTTTTTCTTTAGATATGGCTCTGATTCTGTACCCTTGAGGCTTACTTTTTGATATGTAAATCACTTCTTTAAAAAGGATTTAAAAAAAAAACCATATGTGCCAGCTCTCGCTATATGATTTTAACCAATGTTGTATTCTTTATTGATATTAAAATTAAACATTCAATTTCAGTATAATAGCTATTTCGATTCTTTGGATGTTTGGTTTAAGAATTTGTAGATGTAATTAATTTTTTTTTAATTTATAAATAATTTAAATTTTATATTAGTTACATTTGCTGTTATTAATCAAATGTATACACTCCCATTCAAAAAAATTGAGCCAGTTGAAACATTCAAGTGTTACTGTATGTAATAATATTATACATTCCTGGTGAAAATATTCTCTTCAATAACTGAGACTAATTTTTTTTAAACTATTAATAAAACTTCTGAAAGTCTTATTTTCGCGAAAACCTCTGAAAAAGTCTAAACAAATAAAATAAGTGATTTAATGACAGAAAACATTTAGTATTTTGGACTTTACCAGAAGAGTTATTCAGACTTTTTCAGAGAACTAATAAAATAAAATATAACAACTCGCCCCGGCGAGATTCGCACTCACGATCTCCTGTTTACTAGACAGGTCCTTTAACCAACTAAGTACTTTATACATAACAAATAGTATTTTAATAATCAAAAGCTGAAAATAGTAATGAATTCATATTATGCTATGACCTTTTTGGATATATTATAACCTCAAGTTCATAGCCGAATATTTCGATATTTTGTTTAATAAGTACATTCATGACAAATAATATCAATGGAGAAAAATATAAAAATTTTTTATTAGAGCTTATTATCAAAGTAGTATGTGTTTTGTGTAAAGTGTTGAATACAAAACGGTGTCGTGGCTTAGTTGGTTTAAAACGCCTGTCTAGTAAACAGGAGATCGTGAGTTCGTGGTTCTCTGAAAAAGTCTGAATAACTCTTCTGGCAGAGTCCATAATATTATATGTTTGCTGTCTTTTTTTCAGACTTTTTCAGAGATTTTCAGAAAAATTTCATTTATAAAAGATTTATTTTATTTTTTCAGACTTTTTCAGAGATTTTCCAAAAATTAGACTTTCAGAAGTTTTATTCATTTATTCAGAGTTTTAAAAGAATTATTCTCAGTTTTTGAAGAGAATTATTTTCACCAGGTATATATTCAGTAATATATACGCTTACAATGTGACTTACTGGTTCAAATATATTGAATGGGAGTGTGAATAATGTCATGTCTGTATACGAAATTGTGCGATGTTCAGAATGAATTTTTTCAGTTAGAAACATACATAACTGGCATTACGTGTTACGGCTTAGCCCGCAAAAAATTTAATATTTAAAACATAATATTTTTCACCTTCAAGGACTAATAGTGTCTGAAAACGCTGTTACAAGTATTTATTTGTTTACTCATAATTTAAAGGCTAAATATCAATTTTCATGTCTCTAATTTTAAAATACTGAACTACAAACGCTTTTGACCCCCTTTTAAATTTTTTATAGAAATTTTCATGTCTCTAACTTAAAAAAACCGAAACTCTGAATCCCTATTCTACCCCCTTAAGTGTTGATTTTCGAAACACGCTGAACGTGTATTTCTTTATTTGTTACAGCTGACCCACACAGGCTTCGTTCTGAAATTGTGTCTAAAGTATTGGTTGTCTGGAAAAATATTTCATACAAAAGTTGTTTGTTTTTATTAAATAAATATTTTTTATACTAATAATTTTCTCTATCTCACATCATTTAAAAGTGAGGTTTTAAGAGTGCCACGTGGACTCGGATGCATGAAATGCAAGCTTATAGCCTTCGTCACTCGAGGATAGTGTAGTTTTCTATCATTAAAAGAATTATTTGAATCGGTTAGTAGTTCCAGAGATTACCCGGAACAAACAAACAAATTTTATCTCTTTGCATATTAGTATAGATTACATACCAATACTTGGTCGTACAATAGCTACAGGTAAACTTCCACAATTTTCAACTAATATTTGTTCGGCTAATGCTTTCGTAAATGTGTACGTATTCGGTTTTTGACCAATAATCCTAAAATAATTTCACTTAGTTAATTTTATTGCAATTTATATATTATAAAATATACGTACTTTGGTGTCAATTCTTCTAATATATCGTCTTCTAAATGTTCAATTGATTGAATAATTTTTTCTGGATCATTCTTTGATGGATATATTTTTTCAGCAATTTCAGTTTCATCACAATTACAATAAGCAGTTGAAACATGTACAAAAGCCTATCAAAATGCAAACATGATGATTGAATAATCTAGGAAAATAATCGAATATTATTTTATAGAGGAAAGATGTAGACCAGTAAAACAAGAAAAGTAAGCACTTTTTTGGTTCTTACCTGAAAATTTGATATAAGGGGAATTTGACGACGCTGAATCGAATGGTGGTAATTTTTTGCAATCAGACGTGCGAGGGCTTGGGAAAAGGATTAAGAACCTGTTTATCTCCGGTTTTCTCTTAATCTAGGCGTTAAATAAAAAAAAGTTTCAAACAAAAATTGTAGAGAATTAAAAAATACATAAAAAAGGTTCCTAGGCCCATCTTCGTATTTGCAAAAATAAGCAAGAAATATTACGAAAAGATTGTAAAGCGTTTTGTACGAGTGAGGATAATCTCCGCCTAGACGGCGGCGTCTATTACATGTGTAGTAATATGTATTACTGCAGTCTACAGCTACACAAACGAACATCAAATTGATGAACACATATTCTTTTCAAGATGAAATTAAACATTTACATGTTGTTCATAATTAAATTATGTATTTTATAAAATTTTAAATTACATATGTTTTTGTTATATAAAAATGTATTTTTACATAATTAGCGAATTTCTTCCAAAGGAACTGCAGCTATCGGTTTTGCACCAATATTGGAATTTCGTAAAAATTTCTTCAAATGTCCATCGATCCTAACTATTAGATGTTAAAAATCACTATCGCTAAAATTTGTATATATGTATATATATATAAGCTGACCCGCCCCGGCTTCGCACGGGTTCTTTACAGTAAATATAAAACAGCCTATGTTACTCCGAGGAGATGTAGCTTTCGGTAAAATTGGTTGAGTAGTTTTTGAGTTAAATCGTAACAAACAAAAAATCAATCATCTTTCCTCGTTATACATAATAACATAACCCGTCGCGGCTTCCCCGCAAAAATTTTGTAACGCCCTTATAACCAAGTAACATAATATTTTCTCCCGTCAAGGATTGATAAATTGCGTTTAATTTTTGAAATACATTTGTTGTATGCACTGCCACCTATTGGCAAAATTTTTGAAGTACCCATGTTGTGTATACTGCCATCTATAGGCAAATTTTTAAAACGTATTTGTTGTATGCATCACTATCTATGCATATTACTACAAAAACAAACTAACTTAATATTAATTTTAAAATGATTCATTATGTGAATAGAAATCGAAACAAATATGAACAATGGACTGTATTAATATATGATCCACTGTTACATATCAATCACTTTATGCAGACTGCTGTCTGTTGCATGCTTATATAAATAACAATCAAAATGTCTACATCCCCACTCCTGGCAGACAATGTATAAGACGAAACACCTAGAGCAACGAACATCTGTTACTATGCACTGATAAATTATACACCTATACATCAATAAATTATACAACTATACCTTTTTTTATAATATTTAAGGACCAATTTATAGCAAAAAATTGATAAATTATAAACTGAAACCTTCCTCGGGAACCACTCTATCCATTGATGAAAACAGCATGAAAGTCGGTGCAGTAGTTTTTGAGTAAATCGCGAACAGACAGACAGACGCGGCTGGGGGACTTTATTTTATGCTATGTAAGAATAAGGATATATATATATATCAACACATATATATATATATATATATATATATATATATATATATATATATATATATATATATATGTACTTTTTTTAAAATGTCTGTGGACTCTCTAGCGATCACAGTTTTATTCCGTTTAGAATGAAATTTGGTATTTGAAACGTTGGCGTTTGGTATTTGGTATTCCAAAGGTCAAGTTCGTTAATGGGTAAAATCGGACGAGGGGAAAGGAGGTTTAGAGGGAGGGGGAAACACAAAATTTCGGAAAATTTATCAGGAGTTAAGTTGTAGGTACTAGGTTTTACTGTAATTTAGTTTCTTATCATTTTTCTGTTACGCTAATATTTACAGAAATATTTACAATTAAAGATTGAAAGTTAAAATTCTAAATATCTCTATTCGCATTAGAGTTTGAGAAAAATGATCAAGTAATTAATAAAGTAGTGAATGAAGTAATGAATAAAGTAGTGAATGAAGTAATGAATGAATAATGTAGCAAACTTGATTTTCTACAACTTAACTCCTTATACATTTTTGATTATTCTAATATTAAGAGAGATATTAAATATTTTGTGTTTGTTTGATACGAATACATGAAATATATTTTATTGTAAAAAATTTTGATTGTCGTTTCCATAGTAACTCTATAAAATAATATAAACTATAATCGTTATACCGTTCTATTTTGGCAATTAATAAATTTAATTTTTGCAAGTACTAAAGTCGTATCAGATATTATATTTAATTTTGATCACACTAAAATTATGACCGCTGAGAGCAAATACGAAGATGGACCTAGGAACCTTTTTTATGTATTTTTTAATTCTCTACAACTTTTTTTTCATTTAACGCCTAGATTCAGAGAAAACCGGAGACAAACAGGTTCTTAACCCTTTTCCCGAGCCCTCGCACGTCTGATTGCAATAAATTACCACCATTCGATTCATCGTCGTCAAATTCCCCTTATATCAAATTTTCAGGTAAGAACCAAAAAAGTGTTTACTTTTCTTCTTTTTTACTTGTCTAATGAAGATATAGTCAAACACCATAAATATAAAAAGTATAAGGACAACGTTTCCTATAACAAGTTCCCTGTCTAATAAAAAACATAAAAATTATATATTTTGCAAAATAATAATTTTATAAGATATCTCTCTCACGCAACCAAGGAATTAGTTGCAGCACTCTGCTGACTCACGTATTCTCTCCGAGACTTAAATTAGCTTGGCTACTTAATTAATCGAATTTCTGTCTAGAAAATTGATTTTATATTCTCTGATTACAGAACTATATCACTTATCTGACTTTTTTTTAAAAAAACCTAATACCATAGTCTTTTTATAGACTATCTCTGATCATTACTGATTTATTTGATAGCTGAGGTATTAAAATGTATGTTTTTGGTGGAGTTTTAAAACATTTTTCAAATAGGTCGTGAATAAGTGTAGCAAAGTATAGCATGGGTAGGATACTTGATACGCTGCCTATGCATTTTTATTAAATTGCATACGAAAATGATTTTTAAGTAAATTATACGAACGTAAACTCTAATATTTACACAAAAAATGAACAAAATTTATGATAATACGGGGGAGTCAGAGGCACAAAATAAAACAGAATATCAACATACTGTCGACAATCAAACTGATGCGCTTTATGTATAACAAAATGCTAAACTTATACCGGGGTGGGCTAAAGGGGGAGACAATATTTATTTATAGTGTACCAAAATTACCTCCTAAGTAGCAAAGTAACCTCACTTTATAGTAAACTAAAACGGTTTGAAACCATACATTAATACCTAGATATATTGCTAGTTAATATACCGAAAGAGACTTAAGCACTACCGTCCAGACATATATATATGCTCTTGCTTCATTTAATACTAGCTGAGACTAATACAAATATTTGATGATATATAATACATACACTCTCGTTCAATAAAATTGAACTGATCTTTAACACAAATACCTATTTGTTAATTTTTATATTTATGAGATAGAGAGAATACTTTATATGTATTTTGTATCTCAAAAAACTAAAATAGAATTTAGAAGATTCATATTTATTCTTAAAAATATTTACCATTTTGGAATAATTCAAAATTCATCGAAATATAGGATGCAATAGTAGAACGAACGATTTTCAGATTCTAGATTATATAATTGTAATGAAATCCATAATCACTAATGAAATTTTCTTGTTAATACCCTTTTTTAAATGAAAAATAACCAAATATTGACTTGCCAAATAATTTACAAATGGTTATTATCATTAAAATTATTCGAGACTATTGGTTGATCTATATAATATAAAATCTGAAAGACCTTCGTTTCAGTAACAAATTTTGATAGATTTTTAATGGGTAGAAAATGGTTTTTAAACCAAAAAATTTATATCAATTTTATTTTAAAAATTCACAATATCTTTTAAATTTGAATGTAGCCAAACAATATGAAAAGAGTTTATTCCATTCAAAAACAACAATGTTTTGGAATTATTTAAACAATTTCGCTATAAAAAATTGAGATCAAATTTGTACAATCATGTGCCAATTATTTCTCAACTACCTGTCCTAGACTGCACACATTTTTTTTAAAATAAAATTTGAAATAGGGTACATATATATTATTTCAAAGTCATAAACTTTGTACACTCGCCAAAACAATTGTAGACTTTTACAAAATGTAACCAAATTAAAAATTCAGATCGGTTCAATTTTATTGAACGGGAGAATCTACATACTTATACACTTGCGCACAACTGTTAAAAATACCCAAAAGAGGCAGAAATAGACAGTTCCTGGCTCACTTCATCGTCCACACTTCCACTTATGAGAACTAGCAATATATCTAGTATTAAATGTATGTTTGAAACTAATTTTTTTTAATTATTAAAATTGTATCTTAAAATGATTTTAAAATCCGCAATTTTTACCTGTTTAGAGAGAATGCGCACGGGTAAACGCAACCGTTATCACTTGCCAGACGTACCGCCGCCCTACCCAACTTCATTCAATAGGAAAGGAAATATAAAAAAAAAACCAGCTGACCTTAAGTTTACTTTTTCGCGTGTTGCTAGCTCTTATACTAATATGGTGTGCGTACAGTTGACACCACATTATTTGAAATTAGTAACTTCTCAAATTGTACCGGATTCAATCATTTTCTATGAAATAATCGCAAAAAATGTTATTCCACCTGACACTACGTCTTTCGAAAATAAATTTCTGGTTGTTGAACCATTTTGTACTAGTAGTGAATCAATAAAAGTTTCCAGAAATCCTCAGAAACCGATTTTAATATTTTTTTTAAACGTTTGTAAGTATTTATATATTATTTGAAATCAGAAATATTTTGGCGGCGGACGAATACAGCAATAGATGATACTCTTGATAGTTGAACGAAGGCGGAGAAATGTTCAAACATAATATCTCATATACTATTGTGTTTTATATTAATTTCAGTTTTGTATACCAGGTGTATATATATAGAAATAGAGCTATTGGTCTCGTACCGATGATAAAATTATATATACAGGATGTTCTGAAATTCATTCAAAAAAACTATACCACGGTGTAGAACTGGAAAAAACAAACAAAAAGTATGTGTGTCAGCTCCGACGCACTGGAGTTTACTCCTTAAGAACGATTGTCTTTATACAGGCACAGAAAAAAAGACTTACTAGACTAAAAAAAACCGATATCATATTGGAGCCAGAAAAACCTGTCTTTCTATTTTATACAGCTTGTAAAAAAAAATTAAAAAATTTTGACTAATTAATTCTAAAAATTTCATCAATATTGGTGGATTCCCTTTTAATATAAATTTGAAGTACATCCCCGCTTCGATAGTAGTAGAGTACAGTTGGTTGTGCTGATAATGGCACTAAATACCGTAATCGAACAGCTATTGTCATCTAGTGGTCAGCATATACACTAAAAAATTTTAAGTGACACAAAAATCGGACTTAACACTTCTATGTATATTGTATTCTTTGGTCAGGCTATTGTCAGTTTTGGAGAATATATGCCTATATATATATACATATGTTAACATCACGAAGCAAGTAGTGATGTTTGGAACAAAGTGTGTGAGATGAACATCAACTGGATACATTAGCCTATCAAGCTATTGTCAGTTTTGATGAATAGACGCTTATATGTATATATAAATATCATATTCTAAAAAACGTTAGGAGTTCATTCGATCACTAAATTTTACTGTCCATATTTTTTCAATACCGGACGCCTTATATGAAAATCGATTCTTAAGGAGTAAACTCCAAAAAGTTTAATAAAGTTTTTCGTTTTGACGCTCAGTTTTTGAGATATAATTAATTAAACATTAATAATAAATTCAACCAATCACATTTGCATTTTTGAATTTTTGCGAGTGTCGCTACACTTATGATTAACATGATCAACTGTGCCCGCCATGGGACGATATATAAGTGTAATATAAATAATAATAAGTATAACGACACCCACAAAATGGTTGAATTTATTGTTGTTTAATTAATTATATCTCAAAAACTAAGCGTCAAATCGAAAAACAGTATTAAATTTTTTGTTTGTTTTTTTTAGCTCTACACTGTGATATAGTTTTCTTGAATGAATTTCAGAACACCCTACATATATATATACTTATATATATATATATATATATATATATATATATATATATATATATATACAGGTATATATATATAATATATATATATATATATATATATATATATATATATATACCAGTATGCGTCTGTAATTACTGAAGCGGGCATAGTTTTTATTTGAGTGAAATTAAATTTGATACGTAACGTGTATTTGAAAGGCCAAGTTCGTTCATGTGCGAGTCGGACAAGAAGAAAGGGGCTTTAAAGGGAGGGAAACATACACTTTGGCATATCTCCCTTAATATTATTAGAATCGAAAATACATAAGATGTAAAGTTGTAGAAAATTAGCTTTACTATAATTTTGTTTCTGATCATTTTTTCTGCAACTCTAATATTAATTTATAGACATATTTATGATTAAGAAATTAAAAATTTTAATTAATTTTAATATATCCAACGCGCTTGGAGGCCGTAATTTTTGGTTGATTGCAATGAAATTTGGTATGATGTGACGTACTTTTAGTATTTGAAAGGCTAAGTAAATGAGCAAAATCAGGCAAAGAGAAAGGGGACTTAAAGGGAGGGGAAATATAAAATTTGGTATGATGTGACGTACTTTTAGTATTTGAAAGGCTAAGTAAATGAGCAAAATCAGGCGAATAGAAAGGGGACTTAAAGGTAGGGGTCACTTCGCGATAAGTGACTATTACTTCGCGGTAATTGACTATCGCTCCGCGATAACTGACTTCGCTGCGCTATTGGTAACTGTCGTTTTGCGATTAGTGACTATCGTTTAGCGAAAATTGACTATCATGTGGCGATTGATGTCACTTTGCCATAAGTGGTTATAGCTTCGTGAAAAGCGACTATCGCTTAGCGAAAGTTGTAGAAAATTAGCTTTACTATAATTTTGTTTCTGATCATTTTTTCAGCAACTCTAATATTAATTTATAGACATATTTATCATTTAGAAATTAAAAATTTTAATCGTAAATATCTGTATATATATTAAGAGAAATATTCTATATTTTGTGATTTATTATTTCTCTAAGCCTTAGTAAGAAGCGTAAGTTTTTTAACGCTTCGCGTCAGGATACGCTGCGCGTTTATTTACTAACGCTACGCGTTAAGTTACCCTCCGAATTAACTAAAGGTTCACATTAACTAACGCGAAGCATAACTATTCGCGAAGCGACAGTCACTAATCACGACGTAACAATCTCAAATCGCGAAGCCACAGTCACTTGTTGCGAAACGATAGTCACATATCTCAAAATGACAGTCACTAACGAGATCGACAGTCACTTATTGCTAAGCAATAGTTAGTTGCCGTGAAGCGATAGTTACTTATTGCTAAACGACGGTAACTTATCACGAAGCGACAGTCACTTATCGCGAAACGACAGTCACATTTCGCAACGCGGTAGTCACCTATCACGAAGTGACTGTCACTCATCGCGAAGCAATAGTCGCTTTACATGCAGCTATAACCACTTATGGCAAAGTGACATCAATCGCCACATGATAGTCAATTTTCGCTAAGCGATAGTCACTAATCGCAAAACGACAGTTACCAATAGCGAAGCGAAGTCAGTTATCGCGGAGCGGTAGTCAGTTATCGCGAAGTAATAGTCACTTATCGCGAAGTGACAGTTACTAATCGCGAAGAAACAGTCACCAATCGCAAAGCGACAGTCGCTCGTCACGAAGAAATAGTAATTTATCGAGAAGCAACAGTCACTAATCGCGAAGTGGCAGCCAAACACGTTCCGATTTTGTCCATTAACGAACTCGACCTTATTTTTTTGCTCTAGAAAACATTCAAAATTTCAGCACTTTTTGTCTTTGAGTTATCGTATTCACAGGCGGGCGGACATGTGGAAATGGCCAAATTAGTCCAGTTTATGAACACTCATGCAAAGTATTTCCATTTTATTAACACTAAGAGAGAAATTCAAGGTTTTATGCGACCAAAAATTCTCCAAGCGCGTTGGATATATATATATATATATATATATATATATCCAGAGAAATTGAAGGTTTTATGTTTCC
This sequence comes from Nineta flava, assembly GCA_963920215.1. Taxonomy (NCBI): domain Eukaryota; kingdom Metazoa; phylum Arthropoda; class Insecta; order Neuroptera; family Chrysopidae; genus Nineta; species Nineta flava. Next base: position 41,218,780 of record OY986043.1, on the reverse strand, counting down.
CCTCCCTTTAAGTCCCCTTTCTCTTCGCCTGATTTTGCTCATTTACTTAGCCTTTCAAATACTAAAAGTACGTCACATCGTACCAGATTTCATTGCGACCAAAAATTACGGCCTTCAAGCGCGTTGGATATATATATATATATATATATATATATATATATATATATATATATATATATATATATATATATATATATATATATATATATCCAATATATTCAACGCGCTTGGAATTTTTGGTTGATCGCAATGAAATTTGATATGATGTGACCTTCTTTCAATATTTGAAAGGCTAAGTAAATGAGCAATATCAGGCGAAGAGAAAGGGGGCATAAAGGGAGGGGAAACATAAAACCTTCAATTTCTCTCTTAGTGTTGATAAAATGGAAAATTTTCTAATGAAATATATATATATATATATATATATATATATATATATATATAAATGTATATATATATATATATAAATATATATATGTACAGACCGTCCAAGTAGCCGAGCGGTCTGAGGCGTTATGTCTACATGGGGACTGGGAGGTTATAGGTTCTAATCGCGACATCGGAAGTTTGTCAATTATTAAGAAAAAAACAGGGGCGGTTAATGGACTAAACTGTCGGCGTATGGACAAAACCGAAGTAAACAGCTATGCTTGTGAAGGTTTTTTGCAGTTTCCTTCACGAACTCCAGATGAATATCGGCATAGTTCCTATCAGAGTTGGCTGCAGCCGCACATCCTAACAATTCCTAGTCTTCACACAAAAATTCCTTCGAATCCACTCACATCCTCACATCCTTAGACATCACAATGGAACTTATGGTCGAAGTGTAGCCCGTCCAGGGTAGCCGCTACAATCTTTCTATCTCTAATCGAAAGCTTAAACACTTACCTATCTAACTATATACTAAAAAAAATTTTCCGACCAATATGGTATATTTCTTAAAGAAAAGCAGGATAAAATCCGTGGGTATTTAATTAGAAAATAATAATTTTATAATATAGGTATGTACTTCATCGAAAAAAGATAGAATGATTGTTTAACCAACTACTGTATATCTTCTTTTCATATGGCCAAATTCTAAGGTTAGGAGGATTTATTTGTAACACACACACTGTACATATTAAATTTATTTAAAACAAGTGAAAATAACAACAAATTGAGTTTATTGATTAAATGCCCGGTATATACAGAATTTATGAAAAAAGATTCAAACAAAAGTTGTTTATATTTAAAAAAGAAACATTTTTTGTCTATAAATTTTTGTTCTATCTATTACGCTTTCAAAGATAGACACTTTTGTCCATTTTTCCCAAATATGGTCCGAAAGCTCTAGAACATGCATTAAAAAAATTTCAGCTTTTCGTTTTTGAGTTATCGTGTTTACGGACGGACGGACGGACGGGCAACTTTGCGGAAATGGTCTAATAAGATCATTTTATGAACTCTTATACCAAAATTTATTTTCTGCGGACAATATTTTCAACTGTTACAAAGTCGACCCAAACTTATTATATTTTACAAGCTTTTATTTAACTTGCAATGTATGTATGTATGTTCGGGTCAAATTTTGCAAGCTGACTTAACCACTTCGTCTTATCCTACGGAGTTGAATTTTTACATGTTGTTTCAGTGCCGATGACAATGCATTTTTATGTTAAGCATGAGAAGAATCTACGAGTGAAAGGGGGTTTAAAGGGAGGGAGAAACACAAAATTTGGTATATCTCTGTTTATATTGAAAAAATCGAAAGCACATAAGAAGTAAAGTTGTAGGAAATTAGTTTTACTATAAAAAGCTTGTTTTTAAAAATGTTTTTTTAATAGAAACTTTTTTTAAACAAATTTTTATATTAAATGAGATTTAAGAATGTTGATCTTTTAACACTTATCGCTTGAACAAAACTCAAAAGAGACCATTTTAAAAATGCAGTCAATTTCCTACGGAAATATGTATTACTCCTTTTCGAATTTAGAAGAAAAAAAAATTGGTTTTTTAAATTCTTTAAAGCTTAACCTCCAATATCATTTGAATAGTTGGGTTAATGAAAGAAGTGTAGAAACCCTTTTTGTAGAGCGATTAATTCCCTTCATAAATACGTATTGTTTATTTTTGAATAATTACAAATCAGTAAGTTATAAAATTAAGAAAACAATTTTTTTTTCATAACTTCTTCAAATTTTGATCTCCAGTTACATGTAAAGGTTGGGTCAAAAAAATTATTTTTATTTTTTTAATTAAACTGGACACCTTAAACAGGCTCTCCAGATATGATCTCTTAAAATAAATATGCACTCTTAATATAAATATTAAAGGCCTCCTCATCTTTTTCCATTTTTACTTCAGACACATTAGAAAAATTTTATACCTCGTTGATAAATAAACATATAGCAAATCCCAATAAGTCTTTAATATTTATATGTGGAGAGTTTATATGTGGAGAAGCCTCGTTTAAGGTTCCCAGCAATCCATTTTTCTGTTAACCCAACAATTTAAATGTGACGAGGTGACAATAAGAATTTATAAAAAAACAATTTTTTTCTATACATGTGTATTTCTATACATAGGATGTATTACTTCTGTTTGAAGTGATTTGTTTATTTAATATTTGTTTATTTGTGTATACTTTCGTGTCAACATAACGATGTTTGTCCAAATTCCTTTCGGTTACGTATGACAAACTGTAGAAGACTATAGCGTATACTCCGACAAATTTCATTGTCATTGTCATTGAATTAATTAATTAAATTAAATACTGATATGAAAAAATTAACTCGTCAACCAGGAATCGAACCTCGGGCCTCTGGATAACTAGTCCAGTATGCTTCCTCTACACCAAAGACGATTGTGATGCAACAGCCAACTTTTTCATATTATTCTAATTTTTTTTAATTTATTAGACAGTATTACTTCTGTTTGAAGTGATTTGTTTATTAAATCTTTGTTTATTTGTATATACTTTCGTTTCAACATAACGATGTTTGTCCAAATTCCTTTCGGTTACGTATGACAAACTGTAGAAGACTACAGCGTATACTCCGACAAATTTCATTGTCATTGAATTTTTAATTAATTTGGCAACTCGATGAGGGTAGTTAACGAAAAAACTTTAATTTATTAATATTTAATAGCTTTGCAGAGATATGGGGTGGCCACCCTATTACGTTTTGTTTAATTAGACATTATATTGCATAAAATATTCATTTTATTAGGAAACTCGATGAGGGAAAGTCAACCACGTTCGGATCTTGTACTATTATGAGCAATGATTACGAAACTAATTGCAATATTGGAATGTGGTTTGTGGCACAAGCAGCACAACCCTAGCACAATCTAGCAAAAATATTTTTTTTTATTCGGACGGAATGGCGGTGTTGGGCCTTGTTTGCATAGTCATTGTTTGCAAAGACTATCAGGAACTTGGGGAGCTGACATCTAGCACATTTATTATAGTGCACGGCAGTACACAAGTTTGGAGGTGGTGTCGCCACGTGTACTTCGGTTAACTATATACTATAGAAAAAATAACGTCAAATGGCCCCCTTGTTACTTTTGCTCCAAAAGAGCTACAGTGTTGAATTTTCGAATATTTTAAGATTTCATTATTTTAATCGACTGTTTCCTCTTTCATTTTTAAGAAATAAATGGCTTTAAAGATATTTTAATTCAAAAATAAAAAAAACGCAACCACACCCCTAAATTGTTATAGGATTAGAAGTCAAAGAAATACTTCCCATTATCCTTTAAAGTTGATATTTGGCATACAGGTGTAGCGCCCAAACCAAAAGGAAAATTATGAAAATCCGAAATTTATTCTTAAAAAGTTTTTGGTTTATTAAAAGTTTGATTAGCTCAATCGAGCGGAAATATGACGGAACGTAAAGATTTGAAAAAAGAAGTTTTCTTCCCTAGAAAAATTTTTTTTTGTTCATTCGATTGGGAAGTTGACGACAATTAAAGATTTTCAATATGACAATTTACGCCCATGCCAAAATTTTATTTACTGCTACAAATTTTTAGCTTTACAAAAAGAAGTGATAGTCGAGCAAAAACATAAATTTAAAAAGTTTTCGGAGTAATCATTAATATAATATTTTCACCTTAAAAAGTAGTGATTTGAAAGAGTGGGTCACGCTATTTCGTAATTCTTCCCTTAGTATGTTAATATTTCACTTTGGCAAATTGTAAGATTTTAAATACTGAAACTATCGGAAACAAAAAAAGACTTGCCAAGATAAAATATTAATTGGCCCTGTCTATCATATTACTACTTTTTTAGGTGAAATATTATAAGGATTACCCAGAAAACTTGTATTTTTTTACATTTATGTTTTTGATCGGATTATTTTTTAACACTATATTAGTGAACAATAAATTTTAAAAATTTTTACTCTAGATTTTTACTCTACATAAACAGTCAGACCGAACAAAACGCATCACTTCGAGTGAAAGTTCGTTGAGTTAATATTTTAGAATAGTTGTATGCTTCTTTGAAATTTTTTTTATGATATGCGTATACTCTTCCACCGGTGAATCCGGAACTACGATTCAGATCGACCTGTCAGATAACCAAATAGACGCCCCTGATTAAGTGATAATTTTCGAATAGGGTGTAAATATGTGATCTGTATAAACTTACTCCACCATACCAAATTGCTAAAATAACAACCACGCATTTTATAGACCAATAATAAATATACAAAAATTACAAACATAGTACCTCGATAACAAAGCCTTATACCACAAGTGCCTAGAAATTTTTGTCATTTTGCCCAGGAATAATGTTTTATATATTTTGTACTTACTTAGGAAAAACCAAATATCAGGATTAATTTCATCCTTACCTTAAGATTTTGCATTTGTTTACATAGTTGAAGTAATCGTTTTGTTCCAACCATATTCATTTCTACAGAAAGTTTTAAAGCTTCATCAAATTTGACAGTAGCTGCACTATGAAATACTACTGAAACATTTGCAAATAACAATTGACGGTCTGCTGAGCTGATGCCCAAATCTGGCTGTGTTATATCACCATATATTGGAACTAATTTATTCAATGTATCTAGTTTCGTTTTACGTAGACTGTCGAATACCTAGAAAAAAAATGCATTGATTAAAAATCATATTATTAAAAAGTATTATGAAACAAACCGGTAATTCAGTTAATTGGACAATCCTTTGTTTCGGATCTTGTCCTTTTTTAGGTCTCATTAATAAATAAATAGTTTTTAATCCAGAACATGATCGTAGTAACTTTTCAACTAAAACCTTTCCCATAAATCCAGTCCCACCAGTAATAAGTATAGATCGCCCATTGTACCAAGATGCTACTTCACTATTTGCGCTGTTTGAATTTGTACAAGCTGCCATACTCTATGTTGTGTTTGAAATGCTCTGCTTTCTTTATTAATATCTGTAATTAATTTAAAATAAATTGTGGTAAGGGTAAAGACACAATAATATTTAATATTTTAAATAATTAAAACGTTTTAAAACGTGGTATACAATTCAATTTATGAAGTACATATACGTTTCAAAACGAAATTCGATTTGTTATCAGAGACGTATTCAAAATATGGTCAGAGACGTAATTAAAATACGAGTTTAGAATTATTGGGCAAAGATTAAAAAGTGAACCGGATCTCTCTTTTCTTAGCCCTAACATCGTTGACAGTTTTTCTATTAAGACATTAAGTACCCAAAAAATAATTCGTATAAAAGTTTCAGTATGTGGAAAACCCTTTCAAATTAATATAACGGTTAAAATGTACTAAATGCAACTAATTACCATTACTTAGTTGATAAAGAGCGTTGACAATTGACACAGATACTCTAAGGTTTATGGTCCTGATAGTAGTATCAGTACTATTAATCAAAATTAATAGTACTGATGACCCGTGCTCCGCCCTGATTAAAATAATATTAATAATAATAATAATAATAATAATTACAATAATAATAACCCATTTTTATGGTGAAAAAAAGCTACAAAAGCCTCGGAAAACAACCGCTGCCTTGAGGTTATCACCAGGGCAGATCTGGAGCCACCGCTGGATGTGACAGTGTGTGACCCGGTGGTGATGGGTTGGTGATCAGGCGGCCATCCATCACTAAAGAAGTTACAGCCGACGACGGACGAGACACCCGTGATTCTCAATTCCCAAACAACCAGAAATTTGTCTACCGATCACTCACATACAACAACACGACACACAACCACCCTCAGAACACTCACTTTTTACATATTGGTCTGGTCCCAGAGAGTTCAGCACAATGTTGAAACCTGTTGGATCGAAGACGAGATCCACAAAGCAAACAACATTATACACATGACACACGACACTTTCACAGACAACACGACACACAACCACCCACAGAACACTCACTTTTTACATATTGGTCTGGTCCCAGAAAGTTAAGCACAATGTTGAAACCTGTTGGATCGAAGACGAGATCCACAAAACAAACAACAATATACACATGACACATGACACAGATAACAATTACTACACAAGACATACACGACACTACACAAAACTTACACAGTTGGAGGAATCCTGGAGTGGATCAAATACACAATTATTGGCTGAAACATTTTACTTGCACACACAACACCTCTTTTCTTAATGAAGAGCATCATTTACATGATTTCGAAGGATAACGACGCAATAAATCCAACCAAATACAGACCCATCACATGCCAATCTACACTATACAAGTTACGAACTACACGCATCATACAAATACACACACATTACAGACAACAGCATCCTCGCTGAGGAGCAAAAGGGCTGTCGGAAACTATCGAGAGGCTGTAAGGAGCAACTCATTATACACTCGGTGGTGACCGAACAGGCCAAACACAACAACAGAAACATGTACACAGCTTACATAGATTACAAATGTGGTCGAAATACCATTAAGGCCATCAACACATACGCTACACCATTTCTCACATATTCGTTCAGAATCATAAAGTGGACAAACACAGACATTAAAAACATACAAATTAAAACACGAACACTTATGACAAAACACAGGATACACCACATACACTCATCGTCAGCAAGGTTAGTTTTACCACGGTCTCTAGGAGGACGTGGTCACACAGACATACGACTATTACACGATCGCTAGCTCTATAGCCTACGGGAGTACTTCCAATCTAAAACACACACCTCACACTTACAGAAAGCCATAACATCCGCAGACAAGTCCTACACGCCACTTAAATGCACACAATACAACACTCTCCTCCACCAACCAAAGCACAACACACAGCCACAAATATGCAGATATGGAAATCGAAGGTTCTATATGGAAGGTATTTGCATGAGATTAGCAACGACTGTGTTGACCGACAGGCTTATTAGACTTGGTTGACCAAGTGTAATATCTTTTCGAAAACCGAGGGCTTCATGTTTGCAATACAGGATCAAATCATACATACACTGAACTACGAAAAATACATACTCAAAGACACCGCACAACGGTTAATATAACGGTTAATATAACACCGCACAACAAACAGACCACTGTCGACAATGTCGACAGAAATCAGAAACAAAACAACACATTACATCTGCATGCTCACGCCTTACACAAACAGATTACAAACACAGACACGATCAGGTAGCAAAAATAATACACCAAAAACTCGCCATAAAACACAAAGTCACAACAGACAACAAACCATACTACAAATACACTCCATCTACAATTCTCGAAAACAACACACACAACATACAAGACGGTACACTATAACAGACCAGACATTACACTTATACACAAGCATACAAAAACCACATTCCTCATAGACATTGCAGTACCCAACAAACATAATCTACAGATTACACACACTGAAAAACTAACAAAATACACCGATATAGTTGTCGAACTGAGGAATCAGTGGAAAATGACACCAGTTGCTATCGTTCCAGTGGTTCTTAGCTCAATAGGCGTCATACCAAAAACACTTCACAACAGTCTACATACACTTGAACACAGTGCCGGATTAAGGCAGCGCGGGGCCCGTAGCAAATTCCATTAAGGGCCCCTTGCTTTACCTTAGGTTTTTAAATTTAGGGTGATTAATAAAACAAGATGTTACAAATGAACTTTTCTGGATTTAATGTGGGCAAATTTAGAGATTACACTATTGATATCGATTTCTCTGAGCAAATCAGTTCTATATTCATCAAGCTGAGGTGATTTAGACGTTCTTGGCCCATCGTGTTTCTGCACTCATTTTTTATACGCTTTAACGTTGAAAAAAACATTCGCCATTGCAGTTGGTGATCATGAGAGATAAGTAAATGCGCAAGGCAATTTCTACATTTGGGAAACACGATTCTAAAGCATTATTCATTAAAAGATTTTAGAATCGCAGTTTCAGAGCCTCGTCCTTCTTCCGGTCAATAGCAATAGCCACATCTGTTTTGAGCAGTTCAGCGAACTGCACTAATTCGTCGCCTAGGCAGTCCTCCAAATCATGTGCGTAAGCACTGACGATAATTGAAGATTTTTTCAAAATATCCTCTGTTGTAAGAGATTTTAACTGACGAAATACTCCAAAAACACTAGTTACTTTATGGTATGCTTTCATACGTTTAGCTAAAGTAGACAGTACGTTATCAATAATGACTCAAAAAATATATAACATCAGTGACTTGTAATTTCAAGTCAACTCAGACAGGCGTGGATGCGCGGAGTCCCCAAAGACGCGGGGCCCGTAGCATTTGCTACTCTTGCTACATAGCTAATCCGGTACTGGCGCTGTTGTTTCCATCGGATCTACCGCTTTTTAAGAAATCGGATATGGCAACACTGGTTATGATACTATTAAGTAGCAAAAGATAGTGTGTCCAAGCCGAAACTCGCTGCACTCAGACGCTCAGAACAAAATTTTATTTACTCTGACTAACTTACTTAAGTTTACTGAGGACTTAGTTCGGCCGACCACGGCCAATTTGTTATTTATTACGTATTACTCTAAACCAGGGGTGACCAACAGGTCTATCGTTCGTGATGTCTTGACAAACAATAATTGAAGAATTTGAGGTAAGATTTCAAGATTTTGAAAAAATAAAGAAATTGTTGAATTTATAAGTGTGAAACATTGCATTAGCCAAAACATTGCAAACATATTTTATAAGGAGCAAACGGCATTAAAAAATGAAATTATAATTTTACAAACTGATTTAATCTTACAAGCCAGAAAATTTGAAGAAGATTTTTGGAAATACGCCAACCGAGAAACATATCCCAATATCACCGAATGTAGCGAATATATTTATTCTTGTTTCGGATCTACATACCACCACTTTTCGACAGATTTTGCTCATTTTTTGTTCACAGGCTAAAAATAACGTTTTTTAATAAATCTTCTATTTCTAATGAAAGTTTCAGAATTTTTGACCGTTTAGAACGCGAGATAATTAATATCAAAGTTATCATTCTCTCTCACTCTCTCTCATTAGAAGCATGTGAAACTTCATACCCGCCCAACTAGTATCTGTTGTATTAGAAAAAATATTCGACAGAATTTTAAAAAAACCTAGGAGAGTAAAGCTAAATATTTATTATTTAAATTAAAAAAAACAAGTAATGTAACAACTAACTGAGTTAATTGTTTGAATACCCAGTATATACTGAGTTGTATATACTTTGTATTGTTAATATTTCTGCCTATTCAATGTTTATAAAATATGAATTATCAAAAAATCAGCACTGTTGCTGGTTTCGTTCAGAAGATATTTCGGGGTCAAATCATCTATGATATTTCCTGTAGTAATAGCACTGTAAGTGAGAAGGCCAAATGTCCCTGGCCTTCGTACTACCGTGCTCTAGATTTGTAAATGTTTGTTTTGTGTTAATAATTAATATTGAAACAGTAAAGATGTTCATGCATTTAAAAAAATTGATATTAATGTTCTTGCGATTTTTATATATTTAAATATTGAGTTATATAATTGAGTTAAACAACGCGTAAGTCAGCCAACGCGAAGCGTTGTTCAATGAGAAGCGTTAGTTATCCAAAGTGAAGCGTTAGTAATTCGTAAAGCGTGATTTCACGAAAATCGTTAACCAACGCGAAACGCAAGCTAAAGTGAATCGCAAGTCTGCGAAGCGTTGGTCAATGGAAAGCGTTAGTGAATAGGAAGCGTTAGGTCAACGCGAAGCATTAGTTAATCAACGCAAAGCTTTGGTAAACGCAAAGCGTTTACTATGCCGACAAGAAGCGTTAGACGACGAGTTAGCCGACGAGAAGCGTTAATCGATACTCAGTACTAGCAAACGAGAGGAAGTTAACCCGTAGCGTTTGCAATTAAACACAGAGCGTAAGCAAGTTAACGCGAAGCGCTGGTAAATCAACGAATAGCGTTAGCAAACGCAAAGCGTTAACCAACATGAAACGCAAGATAAAGCGTACCGTTAGCCACCCAACGCGAAGCGTTGATGAATGAGAAGCCTTAGTCAATAGGAAGTGTTAGGTCAACGCGAAGCGTTAGTTAATCAACGCTAAGCGATGGTAAACGCAAAGCTTTTACTTACGCGAAAAGTAAGCTAAAGCGAACTGTAAGTCAGCCAACGCGATGCATTGGTCAATTAGAGGCGTAAGGCAATAGGAAGCGTTAGGTCAACGCGAAGCGTTGGTAAACGCGAAACGTAAACTAAAGCGAACCGTAATTCAGCCAACGCGAAACGTTGGTCAATGAGAAGCGTTAGTAATCCAAAGCGAAGCGTCAGTTCAATCGTCAGATCAATCGTTTCAATCGTTAACCAACGTGAAACGTAAGAAAAAGTGAACCATAAATCGGCCAAAGCGAAGCGTTGGTCAATGAGCAGCGTTCGTCAATAGGAAGTGTTGGTATACGCGTATAGGCGTTGGTATACGCAATGCGTTTACCAACGCAAAACGTAAGCTAAATGGAACCATAAGTAAGCCAACGCGAAGCGTTGGTTAATGAGAAGCGTTAGTTATTCAAAGCAAAGCGTCGGTGATTCCCTTTGTTGATTCGCGAAGCGTTATTTTACGCGAATTGTTAACAAACGCTAGGCGTTAACCAACGTGAAACGTAAGTTAAAGTAAACCGTAAGTCATCCAAGCGTTGGTCAGCGAAGCGTTGGTCATTGAGAAGCGTTAGTCAATACGAAGCGGAAGGTCAATGCGAAGTGTTTGTTAATCAACTCGTAGCGTTAGTTAATCAACGCTAAGCTGTAGTTAATCAACGCGAAGCGTTAGTTAACCAACGCGAAGCGTTTGTTAATCAACGCGAAGCGTTAGTTCATCAGCGCGAAGCGTTAGAAAATCAAAGCAAAGCGTTAGTTTATTAACGCGAAGCGTTAGTTTATTAACGCGAAGCGTTAGTTTATTAACGCGAAGCGTTAGTTAATCAACGCGAAGCGTTAGTTAATCAACGCGAAGCGTTAGTTAATCAACGCGAAACGTTAGTTAATCAATGCGAAGCGTAAGTTAATCAACACAAAGCGAAATGTAAGCTAAAGCGAACCGTTAATCACCCAACGCAAAGCGTAGCTTAATGAGAAGCGTAAGTGAATAGGAAGCGTTAGGTAAACGCGAAGCGTTAGCAAAACGCTTACCAATTCGAAACGTAAGTTGCAGCGAACCATAAGTCAGCCAACGCGAAGAGTTAGTCAATGAGAAGCGTTAGTTATGCAAAGCGAAGCGTCATTGATTCGCGAAGCGTTATGCCAAGCAAATAATTAACCAACGCACAGCGTTAACCAATGCGAAACGTAAGTTAAAGTGAACCGTAAGGCAACCAACGCAAAGCGTTGGTCAATGAGACGTGTCAGTCAATAGGAAGCGTTAGGTCAACGCGAAGCGTTTGTTTATCAACGCAAAGCGTTGGTAAACTCAACCAACGCGAATCGTATGCTACAGCGAACCGTAAGTCAGCCAACGCGAAGCGTTGTTTAATGCGAAGCATGAGTTATTCAAAGCGAAGCGTCGGTGATTAGCGAAGCGTGTTTTCACGCCAACCATTATACAATTCAAAGCGTTTACCAACGCGAACCGTAAGCATAAGCAAGCCGTGAGTCAGCCAACGCGAAGCGTTGGTCAATGAGAACCGTTAGTCAGTAAGAAGTGTTAGGTCAAGGCTTTGCGTTTACCAACGCGAAACGTAAGCTACAGCGAACCGTATTCAAAGCGAAGCGTCAATGAGAAGTGTTAGTCAATAGGAAGCGGATGGTCAACGCGAAGCGTTAGTTTATCATTGCGAAGCGTTTGTTAATCAACTCGAAGCGTTAGTTAATCAACGCGAAGCTTTAGTTAATCAACGCGAAGTGTTAGTTAATCAACGCAAAGCGTTTGTTAATCAACGCGAAGTGGTAGTTAATCAACGCGAAGCGTTAGATAATCAACGCGAAGCGTTAGATAATCAACGCGAAGCGTTAGATAATCAACGCGAAGCGTTAGTTAATCAACGCGAAGCGTTAGTTTATCAATTCCAAGCGTAAGTGAATCAACGCAAAGCGAAATGTAAGCTAAAGCGAACCGTAAATCACACAATGCGAAGCGTAGCTTAATGAGAAGCGTAAGTCAATAGGAAGCGTTAGGTCAACGCGAAGCGTTAGCAAAGAGTTTATCAACGCGAAACGTAAGCTGCAGCGAACCATAAGTCAGCCAACGCGAAGAGTTGGTCAATGAGAAGCGTTAGTTATGCAAAGCGAAGCGTCATTGATACGCGAAGCGTTATACCAAGTGAATAATTAACCAACGCAAAGCGTTAACCAATGCGAAACGAAAGTTAAAGCAAACCGTAAGTCAACCAACGCGAAGCGTTGGTCAATGAGAAGCGTCAGTCAATAGGAAGCGTTAGGTCAACGCGAAGCGTTTGTTTATCAACGCAATGCGTTGGTTAAGGCAACCAACGCGAATCGTATGCTACAGCAAACCGTAAGTCTGCCAACGCGAAGCGTTGGTCAATAAGAAGCGTTAGTCAATAGGAAGCGTTAGTCAATAGGAAGCGTTAGGCCGACGCGAAGCGTCAGTAAATCAACGCGAAGCGTTGATAAATCAACGCAAAACTTTGGTAAACGCAATGCGTTTACTAACGCGAAACGTAAGCTAAAGCGAACCGTAAGTCAGCCAACGCGAAGCGTTGTTTAATGCGAAGCGTTAGTTATTCAAAGCGAAGCGTCGGTGATTCGCGAAGCGTGATTTCACGCGAACCGTTAAACAATTCAAAGAGTTTACCAACGCGAACCGTAAGCATAAGCGAACCGTAAGTCAGCCAAGCGTTGGTCAATGAGAAACGTTAGTAAGTAAGAAGTGTTAGGTCAAGGCTTTGCGTTTACCATCGCGAAACGTAAGCTACAGCGAACCGTATTCAAAGCGAAGCGTCAATGAGAAGTGTTAGTCAATAGGAAGTGTATGGTCAACGCGATGCATTAGTTAATCAACGCTGAAGTAAATCAATCGCGATCGTTTTTTGACGCTAAGCGTTAAATTAAGGCGACGTGAAGCATTAGTTTATCAACGCGAAGCAATAGCCGATGCTGCGTTTGAATACCAATATATATATATATATATATATATATATATATATATATATATATATATATATATATATATATATATATATATATATATATATGTATATATATATTTTAATGTATATATATAAATATATTTATATATATATATATATATATAAATTTTATAAATAATTTTTGATAGGATCGATGGATCTTTGATGAACTTTTTGTACAATTTTGAGATTTGTACGAGACCAACTATTTCTTTAAAAAGGAAAATCACTTAAACCTTGAACTTATATATACACCTGGTTTACAAAACTGAAATAAACATAAAAACAAAACTATTTGATGTATGTTATGTTTGTACATGTGAGGACAAATTTTGAGAAAACTATTGAGTTTATGAAAAAAGTTTTCAAACAAAAGTTGTTTATTTTAAAGAGAAGAAGATTTTTTGTTGACAAAAATTTTTTCTATCTCCTACGGTTTCAAAGATATAATTATTCCCCACTGGCGGGGGGAAACACGTTCCGATTTTGCCCGTTAACGAACTTGACCTCACTTTTTTGCTCTAGAACACACAAAAAAATTTTCAGGCCGTTATCTCTTTTCGTTCTTGAGTTATCGGCTTCACAAACGGACAGACGGACAGACGGACGGACATGTGAAAATGGCCGAATTAGGCCATTTTATGAATACCTTGGTGAAGCATTTTTGTCAAGGATTAATATTTTCAAGCGTTACAAAGTCGGGATTAAACTTAATATACCTTGTATATTTACAAATATACTGGGTATAATAAACTTAATATACCTTGTATATTTACAAATATACTGGGTATAACAATACTATTTGATGTTTGTACATATGCCTGTCTTCGATCGACTCATTTTCAACTTTAAGCACAAAGTTTGGAAAAACGGTTGACTTTATGAAAAAATTTTTCAAACAAAAGTTGTTTATTTTAAAGAGAAGAAGATTTTTTGTCAACAAATTTTTGTTCTATCTCTTACGCTTTCAACGATATAAATTTTCCCCCCTGGCGGGGGGAATCACTTTTCGATTTTGCCCATTTCCGAACATGACCTTACATTTTTGTTCTAGAACACACACAAAAAATTTCAGCTTGTTACCTTTTTTCGTTCTTGAGTTATCGTGTTCAAAGGCGGACGGACAGACGAATTAGGCCGAATTAGGCCATTTTATGAATACTTTTGTGAAGCATTTTTGTCAAGGATTAATATTTTCAAGCGTTACAAATACGGGACTAAACATAAAAGACCTTGTATATTTACATATACAGGATATAAAAAATAGTATGTACAGTTGTTATGTATACCTACGGGTCCATGGAGTCCATGCCTTCAATCGCCAATCAATTGTATTTCTCATTTTTTCAACTTTGAGGGCAAATTTTGAGAAAACTGTTGAGTTTATGAAAAAAGTTTTCAAACAAAAGTTGTTTATTTTAAAGAGAAGAAGATTTTTTGTTGACAAAAATTTTTTCTATCTCCTACGGTTTCAAAGATATAATTATTCCCCACTGGCGGGGGGAAACACGTTCCGATTTTGCCCGTTAACGAACTTGACCTCACTTTTTTGCTCTAGAACACACACAAAAATTTTCAGGCCGTTATATCTTTTCGTTCTTGAGTTCGAATCGGCTTCACAGACGGACAGACGGACAGACGGACGGACATGTGAAAATGGCCGAATTAGGCCATTTTATGAATACCTTGGTGAAGCATTTTTGTCAAGGAATAATATTTTCAAGCGTTACAAAGTCGGGACAAAACTTAATATACCTTGTATATTTACAAATATACTGGGTATAAAAACTTCGTGTGTACCGTTTTGTTTTCGAAATATAAAAGTTGAAAATTATTGCTTTTCTTCAACATAACATTATTTTGTTTATGTGAACAGTTTTTTGTCTATGTGTTGCATATGTGTGTTTATGTATTTTGGTGCTATATTAAAATCAAACCAGTTTGTTGTACTGATTGCATAACACAGTGCTGGAACGTCCTTAAAGATAACGAAGACTAAACAACGTTTACTTTGGTTAGCTTGGTTAGAGACATGCAAATTCAGTCTTCCCATTAATTTTAAGGCTATAAAATAAACTCTAACTCTAATTAGCTAATTTGACCCGTCAAATAATTATGTTGTTTTTTACACAGGTGGATAAACAGGGTGTTTCAGTACGAGGTGTACACTCGCGACCTATTACTAAATTAGCAATAAACAAGTCTAAAAATTTTATATCATTATTCCATGATAAATTTTCCTTAATAAAAAAAAAATCGCGAAAGTGAAATCTTAAAATCAGATTGTGCAATTTATAACAACTTTTTCATTTGTACCTTCGAACAAATAGCACAAGTCGATCGCGACACAATTTTTAAGATAAAAAAAAAATACAGACGAATTGAGAACCATCCTCCTTTTTGAAGTCGGGTTAAAAAGTAGATTTTATACACACAAAAGTTGGCCACCCCTGCTCTAAACAATAAACTGAAAGAAAAAAAAGTCTCCTCTATATACGTGGTGAATTAAAATTTTCGGAAAAAAGTTTTAAGTCTATTCCCATTTATAAGTGTTTTTTTTTATATGATTGACATAGAGAAGATTAATAACGGAATTTAAACTTTCATATTCATGTAGTAAAAAGTTTGCAAACGAACGATTTTTATGAAAGTTTGTTAAAGTTGTCCCATCGATTTTTATATCTTTAGAAAGCAAATGGTTTTATTATCTTTGATAACTACTGAATTTTAAAATAATTTAATGTTTTTTTTTTTTGCAAGTCAAAAATAAAATAAAACATTTGTCCTATTTTTAAGAAATGTATATTCAATTCAGCATAGACTTATAAAGCATTTAAATAACGTTGGGTAATTTCGTCAAAAATTCTGGAAAACCAATGTCGTATTGTTGATTTCAAAAATAAATTTTGAAAAAAAAATTTCAACATTTTGGAGTTGGATGGCAAGAAGCATCATCATCTTATGGAGAATATAAAATATTTAGTAATATTTTAGTAAAAAATGATCAATCTCAACTTTGGATAGTGGATAATTGTTAAAATAGCCACACAAATTTCCACGTTGGTTAGGATATGTATTCGTAAATAAAAACTTTTTAACATAAAATAGAACCGACGAATGAAAGAAAGTAACTGAAAAGCAAAAAATAAAAAAGAACCTGTGTAGTCTAACTAAGTCTTACACTAATGTAAATACCTAAATAATATTGAGTCGGCGCCAAACAAACAAAATATTACAAAATGTAATATTTTGTAATATTTACTTTTAACCGAAAATCAGATTCACCATTCGTCCATTTCGATGGAGATTTTTTGGCGTCAAAATTATTTAGGTATTTACATTAGTGTAAGACTTAGACTAAAAAGTTTCTTTATTATTTTTTGCTTTACAGTTACTTTCTTCTTTCGTCGGTTCTATTTTTTGTTAAAAAGTTTTTATTTTTCACTTTTCAGTGCCTTTCTTTTTTCGTACATGTTATAGTGTCATTAGAACTACATAAGTGTGCCAAGTTTCAACAGAATCGGTTCACAGATGACTATTCAGTGGGTGATCAATCCATTTTCCCCTGTTTTTCTACCCTTAGGAGCGAAATTTTTTCGTCAAATTTTATGGTACCAACTTCGAAGTATACCCTATCCAATAAAAAAGGAATTATTGAAATCGGACTACTCTGTAAAAATTTATGTGTAGTTTATATATATATATATATATATATATATATATATATATATATATATATATATATATATATATTATATATATCCGATTTTGATAACTCTTTTTTAGTTTGAAAGGGAATTTTAAAAAGTTGGTCCCATATAAATTTGAAAAAAAATTCAAATTTTAGCCACAAAAAAAAAGCCTTCCCAGCGCTTTGTTTTGTCGATACAATGGTTGATAGCTATGCTAAGATCCGATAGGTGACGGAGGAGGTGTCGAGTAGGTGTCGATCCGATTGGTGGAGGTTCTGGGTGGCAAAATATTATTAGCGGAAGCGCCGGGAAAATTTTAAAGTTGAATAATTCAGTAGACACCATCGACTCCTTAATTGGCGTTTCTTTTCAACGCTGGGGAAAAAGAGTGGTCTTCCATGGGTAACGCCAGGAAATTCAGTTAGTATTTTTATACAATTACTTGCGTTACAAAGAAATCGAAAGATGGTAAGCAATTTTTTTATCGACGAAAAGAAGGAGGTATTCAACTTGTATATTTTTTATGTATGATCACGCATAACTTTTTACAGAGTAGTCCGATTTTGATAATTCTTTTTTAGTTTGAAAGGGAATTTTAAAAAGTTGGTCCCATAAAAATTTGAAAAAAAAAATTACAATTTTAGCCACAAAAAAAAAGCTTTCCCAGCGCTTCCACTAAGGAACAAATATCATAATCGTGTGTGCTTCTATGACACGGACTGCGCCTTTCTTCTTTTTTATAATTTCAAATATGTGTGATGCATTCAAATGAATAATAGATAAAACGTATTTCACAATTTAATATATAGATTTTCTAAAAGTAAATATTTCACCCATGATCATCAACAGAGGGAGTTAGTTGGTGGATTACCTTTTCACATGCTGTGTATTTTGTTTATACCTCTTTCGTACAAAAAATATATATGGGCTTATTTCGTAATGTTCACATCAATAAATTGTAAGTTGGCATCACTTAAAAAGGAAGGGTAGGGATGGATGGACCTGTGTTCCACCATCATAAACATCATCAATCATAAATCTTCTGCTGTAAGAATCATGCAATGACTGAGAGACAAAAAATTAAATAAAATTGAATAAAAACAAAAAATTATATTTTATTTTGTTTAATAACAGGCTCGGCCTTGCGCACTACCGTGCTCTAGATAAGATTAACTAAGTATAAATAAATAATAAAAATGATTCCTCTATCATTACAATAGCATACGTCATACGACTTTTGATGATGTTTATGATGGTGGAACACAGAACCATCCATCTCTACCTCTCCTTTTTAAGTAATGCCAACTTAAAACTTATTGATGTTATCATTACGGAATACACTCTATATATGTGTATTTACTTTCTACTTACAACTGATATATTATTACACAAAGGTTTGTATGCCTACGTGACTACATTTTCATATTACATGTAATGCATCCGTTTCATCGAGGTATCCTAACAAACAATTTTTTATTTCGTCTAATATACCTAGAAATAGTTTTGTATAGCAAGATATAACAATGTTGAATGATTTGTAATTTTTATTTTTGAAATTGGATATCGAATATTCCAGGGTTCCTCAAACTTTTGGCCCCACGTACCCCTGCTGAAGTTGTCAGACGACAACTAAAATCTAGCTGTAGAAGAAAATACGGTTTTTTATTTTAATAAAAGTTAACAAGTACAGTGTCATAAACAAATATGTTATAAGTATTAATGTGATGGGTGGGCTTGTTTCTTGTTGAAAATTGAGTCGATTTTAGGAGTAATTTTGGACAATTTTAACCTTAATTCTGACTAGGTGTGAAAACCCACTCTCACATAAGTATGTTGTTGCGAAGGGTAATAGGAAATTCACCGCTTTGCTTGAGAGTTCAGGATATTCTTCCTGTCTAGCTGATTCATTTTCAATACTGTTATTCGAACAAAATTATCGCCAGCCACGCGAAACGAGTGCAAATGATTGTTTTGTTTTGGTAATTAAGTTTTTGGAAGAAAAGATTACGTTGAGAAACGCGACTTCACCTTTTAGAGATTTGCCGCAGACTAAATTTAATTCATAAATAAAATATGTTTATATTTTAGCTTAGGTTTCACTTAGGGGAGTTGCCTTGGGAAAATTTAAGTTTTCCAATATTTTACGTAAGTTTCAATGTATTCTACGCCGAATGTAAAAAAAAACCACGTATTCCTAGCATTCATAGAAGAAAAAAAGATATTATTGGTTTTTTCCCCCCATTTTTGGGGAAGTTTGAAGTAATTTCGCGTCGAATGCAAAAAACCGCATCCTTCTAGCATTTCTAGAAGTGGGTTAGATTTTCTACAAATCAGTTTAGTCAGATGGCAAATATTTAAAAATAAATAATTTTTATTTAAAACTTATCTTAGGTAAGGGTTTTGTTAATTTTTAACAAAACCAAAATTAAATAAAAGATTTCGTAATTAAAATCTTAATATCTTTGAAAATAATGCATTTTTGAAATTTTTGAAGTGGAGTTTGGCATATTATTTCTTTTTCAACCTGTATATATATTTTAAAAATAGATAATTTTCTTAAAATTCATCTGAAGGGGATGCATGATATACGTTTTATTTATCATACAGGAATAGAGAGAGCTATTCCCTATTATATTTTTTTTAAATAAGCCATCAAATAAAAGAATATATATTCTATGGATAAATTTTTTTTTTAAATATTTTTGTTCTGTTTGTATATTTAGTAGGTACATGTTTTTTTTTCGGGTATCGTTCATTTTTCAACGGGTTTTCCGTTATAACTCTATAATAATAGGGAATATGCAGGAAAATATTTTTTCACTTGAATTGAAGCATTTTTACTTGACAAATATCAAGGTAAAATGACTTTTTAAATAACTTTAAAAATAAGCGAGATATGAATGATTGAAATTCCCGATTAGACAAAGAGGGTGATAGCCCTCTTGATATGTTATGTGACGTCATATTACACTTTCACCATTTAAAATACACGTAAAACTCCGTTTTTAGTATTTTTGCAAGAAACAGACAGATAATAATCTTTAAAAGCTTATAGCTTCCTTGATATTTGTCGGATTTTAATTTCGTTTTTAAATATTATTACAGTATTAACAGTATTTTCATATTCTGAAAATAAATGTGAAAAAAAATTTAATGCATATTCTCTATTGTCAACCATGTATAACACAGTTTGAACAAAACAAACCTAGATTACAATTCTCTGTCTATATTCTATAATAATTGGGTCATAAGGGTATCAGTTACAAAATTAAACATTTTAATTTTACAAGCTAATTAAATTTATCATCACAAAACTGACATTAGAGTATCGCATAATCAATTTTATTAACGACGGAAACCCTGTTGAAAAATAAACAACTCTTTTCTTGATTTAATAAACAAAGCTTATATTTTCTAACCTTCTCTAAGCAGCTTAGCATTTGGCTGTTAGTATCAAATTCAAATGTATTGAACCTTATTATATGCCCGTAAGGGGAAAATATTTCAAAGTAGAAGGGCAACTTATTTTAATCATATTTAAAAAATGTGCATTACTTGGAGGAGAAATTTTATAGAGATTTTATCTCAGAATCTTATAAGCTAAAAAAGAATATAAAATATTTCTCTGTATGTAAACAAATATTTCACAAAATAGAAACTACAAATTTGGTGTAAGCTTTAGTAAAATATTATAAATTAAATTAATTTTTTTAGTACAAATTTGGTGGAAGCGTTGGTAAAAATGAGAAATTAAATTAATTTTTTTAGTCTTAATAAAAGCCTGCCGAAAGTGTATATGCCCACGGCCCTTAAACTTGGCATGTCCACTACCGTGGACCATAGATAGATAGATTGTAGAGGCTGCCCTGGGCGGGCTACACTTCGACCATAAGGTCCATTGTGATGCATAAGGATGTGAGGATGTGAGTGGAGTAGAAGAATTTTTAGTGTATAGACTAGGAACTGGTAGGATATGCGGCTGCAGCCGACTATGATAGGAACTATGCCGATATTCATATAGAGTTCGTGAAAGAAACTGCAGAAAACCTTCTCAAGCATAGCCGGTTACTCCGATCTTGTCCATACGCTGACAGTATAGTCAATTAACCGCCCCTTTTTTTTCTTAATAAATGACAAACTGCCGATGTCGGGATTCGAATCCATAACTTCCCAGTTTCCAAGTAGGGTCGGCCACTTGGACTCGTCACGGTGGACCATAATATATTTTATATTCCAAGATAGGAATATAAAAAAACATACTTAGTAATAAATAATCATCTGCTTGAAAATGCAGTGAACACACTACTGTATTTTTGGCTATTCGATCACGTGGCATTTTAAAAATATTTATCCAAATTTTTGCACGATCTGTTGCACGAAATTATTTTTATGGATATCGGTACGTAGGACATCGTGCATCGTACTTACATGATATTTGGTTATTATATAATATATAGATTGTTGTCATTTGAACTAATGTAATTAATTAAATTATCTATATTATATATTATTAGTTTTTTGAAATCAAATACATCTAATAATAATAATAATTATTATTATTTGCATTTTTTTCCCACGATATTAGAAAGAAAAAAAAACTAATTTTGTTCGATATCGAAAAAGTAATTTAAATTAAAAATCTATACGTCCAGTTTAATTTAAATTCATTGAAAAAAGTACCATATGCAGTGCCGGATTAAGGCAGCGCGGGGCCCGTAGCAAATTCCATTAAGGGGCCCTTGCTTTACCTTAGGTTTTTAAATTTAGGGTGATTAATAAAACAAGACGTTGCAAATGAACATTTCTGGATTTAATGTGGGCAAATTTAGAGATTACACTATTGATATAGATTTCTCTGAGCAAATCAGTTTCTATATTCATCAAGCTCTGAGGTGATTTAGACGTTCTTGGCCCATCGTGTTTCTTAACTCATTTTTTATATGCTTTAACGTTGAAAAAGAACGTTCGCCACTGCAGTTGGTGATCATGAGAGACAAGTAAATGCGCAAGGCAATTTCTACATTTGGGAAACACGATTCTAAAGAATTATTCATTAAAAGATTATAGAATTGCAGTTTCAGAGCCTCGTCCTTCTTCCAGTCAATAGCAATAGCCACATCTGTTTTGAGCAGTTCAGCGAACTGCACTAATTCGTCGCCTACTAGGCAGTCCACCAAATCATGTGCGTAAGCACTGACAATAATTGAAGATTTTTTCAAAATATCCTCTGTTGTAAGTTAACTGACGAAATACTCCAAAAACACTAGTTATTTTATGGTATGCTTTCATACGTTTAGCTAAAGCAGACAGTACGTTATCAATAATGACTCAAAAAATATATAACATCAGTGACTTGTAATTTCAAGTCAGCTCAAACAGGCGTGGGTGCGCGGGGCCCCAAAGGCGCGGGGCCCGTAGCATTTGCTACTCTTGCTACGTGGCTAATCCGGTACTGCTTGAACAACACAAAAACACATACATACAGTTACAAAAGGCAGTTATTATTAATACTTGCCGTATAGTGAGAATGTTTCTCTCTATGGGGCAAAGCACTCTCCAAACACAAACACCAACCACTGCTCTTCACACAACATACATTCCGACCAATGCAAACATACTTACACCAAACACGGAAAGTTGTCATCAGCACCCCCACAACACACAGTCACACATGCAAAACACAACACAAGAAATATACACGATACAACACAGCATATCTACAGCAACACTCACACATGCACCATCACCACATTCTCCAAACCAAACACAAAACACTACACAAGAAACAAACCCATCACCATGCAACATCCATTACTTCCACTACAACAACACTCATACACGCACCACCCCCGTTACATCGAAACGAAACACATAATACGCCACCCATTGCTCGGTTAACAAGCCTCACGCAAGACCAAATATTAATACCATCAGATATTTCAAAGCAAACACAAAACACTACACAAGAACAACACAGCACAGCATAACTACATTAACCACAACGCCCATACACGTACCACCACCAAAAATTCAAAACTTCACCCATTGTAACACTAACACGACTCACACATGACCAAATAATACACTACTCACAATCGAAGGAAAACACCCCATTCGCTCATCGAACACGAAAACGAACACGACCCAATACAACACCATACAAACCACCCAAAAGGCGATGTCGCAGAACATAATAAAAATACATACATTTATACACACTACAAGAACACATACATCCTTACAAATATACACGCACACTCACACACATTCTCCAGTTCACATGACACACTAGACCAAAAAAATTAAAAAAACACAGTTTACCGTTACTTGACTTTTTTTTGACCAGTCCAAGTAGTCGAGCGGTCTAAGGCGTTATGTCTGTGCAGTATGCAGTACTTGGAAACTGCGACATCGGCAGTTGGTCAATTATAAAAAAAAGGGGCGGTTAATTTTTCTGCAGTTTCCTTCACGAACTCCAGATGAATATCGGCATAGTTCCTATCATAGTCGGCTGCAACCGCCTATCCTACCAATTCCTAGTCTACTCACAAATTCCTTCCACTCCACTCACATCCTCACATAAGGCATCACAATGGACCTTATGGTCGAAGTGTAGCCCGTCCAGAGCAGCCTTTACAATCTACCTCTACCTCTCTACTTGACTAAGTCCGTGCGGTAAACTAATCGGGCTCAGTCTTGACTAAAAAAATTAAAAAAACAAAAATAATAACCCTACCGCGGATTCACCTTCTCCTGGTGGGAGGCCCTAGTACCTAGCCTGCAAGCCAGCAGGAGGGAAAGCTAAGAATCCAAACGTGGGTCAACTCAGCGGCTAAATGAATTAAATTATTTCTTATGTCAAATTTCAAAACGATTTTTTTTTCTCAGGCGAGTAGTAGTCTTTTCATTACTACAGAATCTGACCCCCTTTCAGGTGATGCTTCTCCCTTGCCTGCAGGGGACAGTTCCTTTGAATCTGAGATGGGCACGAATTTGGCATTAAGATCACAGTTAGTACAAGAGACTAGCCATGCCACTGAAACCGAACAGCCATCTCAAGGCACTTCTAATCAAAGTCGAGCGAGTACCCAAAAGAGTCACCATCACCATCAGCGCTTTCCATGGGCTCTGAAGGCTAACCTGCTAGTTGTTATTTAGCAAGTGAGCCAAAAAACGTGACTACATAGGAAGGATCTACACCATATGGTGCAAAAAGCATCCGGAAATCTCCCAATTTAAATCGCAACATGTGCGAAATCAAGCAACCCGTCTAATCAAAACCAGATTTGACTCACCAGCCAGCATTTTGAACATGAAAAGGGATACGAAACCGAAAGCAAATATGAATAATTCCACACTTGAGACGTTAGTTGCTGAGATAGGATTGGGCATCTCAGGAAAAACCAGTACCGGGAAGTGACAGTTCTGATACTGAGACACAAGAAAAGGTTTGTTAAAACATCCCACTACTGTATAGAAGCCTGTGTTGGAAGCTACATCACAAACTTGTGTTAACGGCAGTAAAAGTCCCGCAACTCACTCCGATCGCTGAAGTGACTTTAGAAGTTCAGAACTTCACTGTTGAGCCATCAAACTCGTAGGGCAGAGCTTAATGATCGGTTCCAAAATGCGCTGAAAACAACCGATAATGTAACCTGTATAAATACAAACGTCGAAAATACCGCAAGAGGTTTGCACTAGACCTTGCTTTAATCATCAATTGTCGATGAACATTTAACAAACGCCAGTAGCCTGCTCGAGATCCAGAGATCAGTCTATGCTGCACAGGGCGCACTCTCTTTTCCTACTAAGTCTGCTAAGACAGCTGAGGAAAAGACACGCAAACGCATAGAGCAACATGACTCCAAAGTTGACACCTCTCCGACAAGCGGTACCACGTATTGAGTGTGTGAATACCAGAAAACTGGTAGACCGTTCACCCCCAACGTGTGGAGTCCGGACACACAACAAGGGTATCCTGCTAACTATCAAGCAGAGACACATTGAAAAGATACGTGCGCTATCTCTCGCACGGAAAAGGCTAGTTAAATGGGAAAAGTGTATTCGACAAAATAATACCTTCCTCTCAAACCCTCCTCGTTTATACGCGAAACCTCCTTCTCTTGTAGAGAAACCACCTACAGTTGAGCAAATCGAAGCTATTGGCGTGATTTATAGGAAAATTCGACAAATGTAGATAGTAGTATAACACCAATCAGACTATTCCAATGGTTCTGCAACACTCATTTAGCAGCAGAAGTGGTGATAACATCTGGCATGCTGTGTCGAATTTTTTGTGAAAAGGTTTACCTTCACACATACACATCTTGTTAGGGACTTCGTATATCTTCGGATATACGAATTCTTTTCATCTTGCAGAAGAGCGAACAGTTCTTACTGCCAAGAAAGGAAACCTTTCTTCTCCAGGCATGGTAGGACCTTATCGTTGGTGCAGAGGCTTGAGTGCATCGATGAAGGAGACTATGATATGACAGCGGTAAGTATGCTACTGGCAGGAATACCCATGCCGAATAGCTTTGAGAACCACGACCAGGAAACAATGCAAAAAAACGAAGCTACGGTGCGAGGCATTGTGCCTAGAGAACTAGCCGAAGGCTAGGGCAGCAGAGTTAAGTGCTGTCATACAATCCCCTTGGAGTAACTGGCGAACTCAACTGTATAAATGCCCTCCCCATCAAGAGGCCGATAGGGTACTAGACGGCCCGATTTACTCGTGGGACAGAAATGGATACCAAATGTAAAACTTTAAACTCTAGCGCTCAAATCCCCTCAAAAAGTTCACTCAGCCAGTAGAAAATCAGGACGATAAATTCCAGATTCTTTTCCTGAAAGAGATCAAATCTCTTGAGTGCGGTCCGGAGAAGAGCAGCAGTAGAAAAACCTTGGGCTGAGGGGAAACCGACTCCATCTCCGAGGAGGAAAAACCGGACAAAAAACCCTACAGCCTTAATTTATAAAACAATGACACCTGTGGGGTCCAATTCAGGGAATCAACCCTTTAAAAACCACAGGAAAAGAGGTTGAGATCTCAAGACTCTGGACTCCAAGCCCAAAAAAACATAGAGGGGGGCAGGCAAGGGCTATAAATACCTTTGCCCTAGGTGTGGTGTACCTCTCGATGCTGCAAACCCTCACAGGCCAAGAACTCGTTGAGGGCACACAGTATCAGGGTAGCTACCTGGATAGGGGGCACTCGTTTTGCAGTATATAGGCACAACAGCCATAAACTGGCTTATGGAGAACGGTCCGAACATCAGACCATGGGAAGGAACGTAACTTATCATCGGGGATGAATAAACCCTGATAAACAAATTAAAAGTTCTGCTGTATGCTCCCCAGATCTATAACTCCGTTGAGCCAAACAAAATAATCTAAACTCTAAGAGTGCAGAATATAAACCTGCGCACCAAGGAATGGCGAGTTATCAACAACACGAAGGAAGATACGGGACACACCATCGTGCTGGAAGTAAGTGCAACGGATCTAAGATTGATTCAAGACTGAGGGTTTAAGTTACACCTCGAGTTTGGTCAAGTTAACCTTAAACCGTTAAAAGCATCAGAGGGCAAAAATGTCAGCTCTTTAATTGATTCAAATAAACCTCCAGCACAGTAAGGCAGCCTCCGCTGTCTTTTGTCAAAATGTGCTGGCAAGAGGAATTTCCATAGCCCTAGGCCAGGAACCTAGAGCTGTGAACCATTAGATTCTTGGACTAGGAAATACTGGAGGACAAATTATTTACAATAAAACTCCAGCGAAACCCAGAACTTGCATTTATGCATGGAAGGGCATCAATGTCTTGCCGCTGTCAGAAAGACCTTACAACGGTAATACTTCGATCTACCTATCCTTTGATACATTTACTCCACCACCAACAACAGAGATGAAAGATATAGTTAATCAAGGCAACAAGCCAACTTTTATTAACAGAGTTCGCAGCAGAGGTTTTTTCAGAACTCTTCTTGGTCGCATATTCAGGGAGAGGCGAGCTACAGGTTATATCCCAACAGCATGGAACCCAGTAAGAGCGTCCTTCTTACCAAAACCGGGTAGGCTCAACCACTCCACGGGAAAGGATTTTAGACCAATTAGTCTATCATCGTTTCTACTAAAGACAATGGAAAGACTAAAAGGATTTTATTTAACCCAAGAGGCACGCGTGGAAAAATCCTATGAAACATCCCTCCACAGCCTAATATACAGGATTGAGGACGGATTGGCAAAGAAACAAACCTGCTTGTGCGTGTTTCTTGACTTTGAGGGGGCATTTGGCAAGGCCTCTTACAATTCCATGGTTAATTCTGCAAGTCAGCACGGATTAGAAGACACCTTTTGCAGGTAGACAAACTCTATGCTGATAGGTTGAAGAATACAAACTTCCCTTCTTGAAGAGTCTGTCGCTGTGAGAGCAACCAAAGATGTTCACAGGGTGGTGTCTTACACCCACTCCTGAGGAGTCTGACAGTGAACAGCTTACTGACGAGTCTCAACCATGACCGACTACTACACACAGGGATATGCGGACGACATTATAATAACAATCCAAGGAGCCTGTGAAAGCTCAATCTCGGAGCTTATGCAAAACGCTCTCGGATTTACACAGGAATGGTGTATCAACGAGGGATTAAAACTAATCCTGGTAAGACCACACTAATTCCATTCACACGAAAAAGGAAGGTGGGTAAAATAAAACCCCCCCATCCTCTTCGATGAAAGACTACAGATCGCAAGGGAAACCAAATGCATAAGAGTGTTGTTAGACTCTAAATTAACATGGAACCCTCGCCTGGAATACATAACACATAAGAGAAAATCTTTTATCATGCTTTGGATAAATGTCTAACATCGTCATTACTAGGAAAATGCACCGCAGCAAAAACTCGGGAAAATATGTGAGAAGCGAGCCTCGTCAGGCTGAAGTAGAAGGACCATAAAGACCACAATGGACCATAAGGTCGAAGTGTAGTACTTTTTAGACCCTAGGATATATCTATCTATCTTTCTAAGGAGACCTTTCAGTTCCATGCAATTATCGACCGATAACATGCTTATCAACGCGCCTTGAGTATAGCCTGGGTGGATTATAGAAAAGTATTTAACAATACCTCACATCAACTTCTATTAGGGCTGCTCAAATGTTTGAAAATTCATCCCAATATCATCGGATGTATCGAAGATATGTTTCCATACTGGAAGACAAAGTTTACAATTCGTTCTGGTAAACGTACTGTCTCAACAGTTTTGGTGACATATAAGCGTGGCGTCTATCCCGGGGATAGCCTTAGCCCACTTCATTTCTGCATCTCACTTATACCTCTCTCCTTCCCCTTGCGACAAGAACTCGGTTATCGTTGTGGCCCCCCGACAGATAGGAAGCATCACGTAACTCATCTATTCTATATAGATGACCTGAAACTTTATGTTTCTTCTGAGAGCAATCTCAAGCTCTGGAATCTGTCCATCAGTACACGAAAGCTATTAGCATGGACTTTGGATTGGACCTTCGCCACGAGAAATTTGAACTTGGCAAAACAAACAAAATATATATCAAAATATTGTTATATGTTTAATATAATATTATGTAATATTATATGTTTATATCAAAATATTCCCAAACAGGCTTCTTCTTTATCCCAATGACATTTTTCGTAGTTTATATTTTCGAGAAATATTTTTAGTAATAATCTCAAATAACAACAGACGTTAAGTGATCGAACGATCGAACGATCGCAATAGATCAAATTGCCAAGTACATGTCAATATTTCATTCGCTCACTTCACTCATGAACGACGAAGCCCAAATTCATCCGAATCCGCCCGATCAACTTCCGCATGCTCGGTCAGATCTACTCGTTACGATATGGCAACTACAAAGGCAAAGGCAATGTTCGGACGAATATTTGGCTATCCGGTCCTGCAAAGCAACTTTCCATTTCATCTCTAGCTTTGATACTGTGAAATAAGAAAAGGCATGTCAAAATACCCCACCCCTATCTGTGTTAGAAGGTACATCACCAGCACCAACAATGTTAACAGATGTGCTATCACCACTTGTGTTAACGGCGGCAGCCCCGCCAATCATCTCCATCGCTGAAGTGACTGTGAACCTCTCTATTGAGTCACCAAATACTCGTTTGGAAGAGCTTAAAAATTGCCGACGAACATCTAACAAACGAGATCGATAGCTCAGTCTATGCTGCACAGTTTACACACCCTCCGCGCACTAAGTCTACTGAGACAGCTGAGGAGACACGCAAACGCATAGAGCAACTTGACTCCAAGATAACAACTATGAAACAGACGCTATCGAGTGTGTGCTAGTATACCAAAATACTGGTAGACCATTCACCCAAAAGATGTGCAGCTTCACTCATGTAGTTAGGCACCAATTTCACATACTCAACAAGGGTATCCTGCTCACTATCAAGCAAAGAAACATAGTTAAACGAGAAAAGTGTATTCGAGAAAATAAGACCTTTCACTCGAACCCTTCGCGATATTCGTGAAACCCTCTTCTCTCGTAAAAAACCAACATACAGTTGAACAAATCGACATTCATTAAACAGAACAAGCAGTAATAACATTTATTATTGCTGAAGAAAATACCCTTACCTTTAAAGACAAGAAAAATCAACCGGCGCCTGGCATGGATGCTGTGCCTAACTTATGGTGGAAAAGTTTACCTTCAACACATACACATCTTGCTAGGCACTTCATATATCTTCGGATATGGAACCTTTCGATCTTGATTCGCAGAAGGGTGAACAGTTCTGATTCCCAAGAAAGAGACCATTCAGTTCCAAGCAATTACCGACCGATAACATGCTTAAATACCTTGTTTAAAGCTTTCACCTCCATTCTTAATGAACGCATACTCACAGTCATAGCACTGGTTTGAATGATGATAAATGAGCAATGTGGCTCTAAACGAGCCATATTAGGTTGCAAAGATAATCTTCTTGTTCCCAGATTTATTGTCAAGTCACTTGTCAATATCAACGCCACTTGAATATGACCTGGGTGGATTATAGAAGACATTTGATACTACCCAATTCCATCCGATGTATCGAAGATCTGTTGCCATTCTGGAAGACAAAGTTTACAATTCGTTCTGGTAAACGTATTGTCTCAACAGATTTGGTGACATATGAGCGTGGCGTTTATCGAGGGGATAGTCATAGCCCGCTTCTTTTCTACAACTCGCTTATGCCTCTCACCTCACGCTTGCGAGAGGATCTTGGTAACCATTTTGCTATGACTAATAGTCCAGTCTAATTACACTGACAAAAAGAAAATTGATAACAGGACGGGAACAGTTGGAAATGGTAAAGTGACGTATAATAAACGTTAGAAAATGAATGCGTCAGCAGGGGTGTTGCGGTGTGGATTTGGGAGGAGGTGAAAAGGGGTGAATTGGGTATTTTTGCGATTTCTAGTGAAAGTTGATGTCGTTTTTTATGAATGCTAATTTGGTGCGCTCCTTACAGGTGAGACACGCACCAAATTAGCAACAAGCAACATATCTCTGAATCCATATCCCAGAGATAGTTACGATTGGCTAGTTCATACTGATGATGACTACATTGTAGTCGAAATACGTATTTATAAAATACAAACAAATGTTCTAGGAATAGGGGCAAAATTTGAAATGTAATTTCAAAAAACCTAGAGTTCTCTTTGATTATTTTAATAATCTTTAACGAAAACTAAAGAAAAACAACGAAAACTTGACTTTGACTTGATTATAAAAGTAAAGTATATTCTTAATTTGTTGTACCATAATATTATGTTATTTTATTCCTTTAATTGTGATAAAATTTAACTTTGTTCCTTAACCTACAACTTACCATATATAATATATCATATTTGAATATAAACGCCCCCCCGTGAAAAATTTCTGGATTCGTCCCAAGAGTAATGGGGAGTCATAAAATTTGTAATAAAAATCTATTATTTTTTTTATTTTTTCAATTATAAAATAACTATTAGCCCAGTCAATCTACTAAAAAAATCACCAAATAAAAAAAAACATTTATTCTATATTTTAAAATTAGCCAAAATATTCTTTGGGCCTTCCTCTTGAACATATCCAAAAGACCCATATGGGGGGAGGGCTGCGCAACAGGCCGCCATTTTGAATTTCAGGACCTTTTATTCGGTTTTTTTCAATATATATATATATATATATATATATATATATATATATATATATATATATATATATATATATATATATATTAAAAGATGAGTAATACCACACGTCACAGATGCATGGAACAAAAATATTATTATTGTATTAGATTTGCCCTTTTAAACTAAACAACTTTTGTTTGAAACATTTGTTTGTAAAATGCATATTTTTCAAAATATTTAAACATAACTTGTGGAAACTTTTCAAAAGGACACACTATATACTATACGTATACACACTATATGTATGTATATAAGTATGTATATGTATATATATGTATATATATATATATATATATATATATATATATATATTTGTTTATATATATATATATATATATATATATATATTTGTTTATATATATATATATATATATATATATTTGTTTATATATATATACCTATATATATATATATATTTATATATATATATATATATAGGTATATATATATATATATATAAACAAATATATATATATATATATATATACATATACATACTTATATACATACATATAGTGTGTATACGTATGTTTGTAAAATGCATATTTTTCAAAATATTTAAACAAAACTTGTTGAAACTTTTCAAAAGGACACACTATATACTATACGTATACACACTATATGTATGTATATAAGTATGTATATATATATATATATATATATATATATATATATATATATATTTGTTTATATATATATATATACCTATATATATATATATATATATATATATATATATATATAAATATATATGTATATAGGTATATATATATATATATAAACAAATATATTTATATATATATATATATATAAATATATATATATAAACAAATATATATATATATATATATATATGTATATATATATATACAGGTTGCCCAAAAATATTTCCACGATTTTAAATTATAAAAAGTATATGGAAAGTTAAGTAAATTTATATATGTATATATATGTATATATATATATATGTATATATATATATATATACATATATATACATATATATATATATATATATATATATATATATATGTATATATATGTATATATATATATATATATATATATATATATATATATATATATATATGTATATATATGTATATATATATATATATATATATATATATATATATATATATATATATATATATATATATATATATTTAAAATTTAACGATGGTTACATTTTACATTTTCTTCGAAAATTCGCTTAAGAAGATTTAAAGGTATTTTAATATGGATTAAATGCTAACATTGACGGTGTAACATTTTGTTCTTTTCAACAGTTGAATATATTTTAATATTAAAATATTAAATTATATTCAAGACATGTACTTTAATATTTTCTCAACGAATTGATATTGCATTTGTTTTGCGTCATCCGAAAGTATACTAAATTATCAGATATGAATGACAATTGGTGTATGTGTTGAATTTACTATTATATTATTTTTACAAAATAAACTATTGTAATCGAGCCACAGAAAATTGAAAAACCTTCTCCTCAAAATTTGAAGTTTTTCGTTTCAAAGCACGTAGAATCCGAAACTAAAAAAAATTTCCTTCTCTGCGAAAATTGTCGATATAATTTGAATAAAAACTTGCCGGCATCGTGAAATCAAAATGCTTTTACAGATTTTCATTTAAATAGGAACGATAGTTTTCGAACAATAAGATAAACTAAATTATTTAACAGTATTTTTGTGGAAACTTTCAAACTGAATTGAATACAAATAAATTTTTTGTATACATTATACAAGTAATATACAAATGTTTGTCCAATTCAATTTGAAAGTTTGAATTTTTTTTGTTTTCATTGTTTTTCTCGAATTTTCATTTTTTTTATCGTGTCGCCAAGAAATTTGGGTCATTAAAGCTATAACCTTAAGCTGCCTGAAAATTTTCCTCCGAATCGGATCTATAGCTTTTAGGAAAACATCACTATTAATGTGGTGGAAAATGTGGGTGGAAAAATATGTCTTTAAAAAATTATCAACGAGAAGTCGAATTTAGGCTCGTGAATGTAATAATAAACACTTGTGTAAATAATGTACAGCGTTTTTCTTTATTCTGTACGGTTCCTGAACGTTTCCTTTTAACAGCCTCTAATGATATGTTCATTGAATTTTAATTACTTATTTTTAATATAGTACCTAATCAATTTAGATATCACATATTTATATATGTCTTCACTTTTATTGATTTTTTTAAAGAAATTAGGCTTTCTATAATTAAAACTTTTATTTATTTATTTAAGACAAAATAAGTAATGGTGTTAAGACGTTTTTTAATTTAGATTAGCATCAAAAAATTACGCTGACATAATATTTTTTTAAATTTTAATAAATTAATAATAGTTAAAACGAATAAATAGCATTCGTAATTAAAATTTAACCAAAATTCAATATTGACACAGCTTTTTCAAAAATTAATAATCAATATTTTAAATGAATTAAAAATTAACATAAAATTACTAAATATATTTAAATATTAATGGTTTTAATATCCATAAAAACTCTTACCAAAAAATTAAGTAGAATTAAAAAATTGATGAATCGAATAAAAACACTTGGTAGTAAAAAGAAATATCACCTATCCAAAAAAATTGTGCAGCACTTTATGTATTTCCTTGTAGGCTTGTCACTTAATTTAATTAGTACTTGTAAATAGTATCGATGATGTTTTGTTTGTATGCGAACTGTTTATCACTGATGAAGACACTATACTTCAATTTAGTGTTTTGATTTTTTTATTTTCGCCCAACACTTTCTAGTGAATAAAAACTTGCAAATTAAAAATAATAATAATATGACTACTAAACACATTTAATGATGACAAAATAAAATTTTTACCGCCACCACTTTAGGTGGTATGGTGTATTTTATTGTTATTGTTATAATAAAATCTAATGTGAACGCCACACTACCTCTATATACAGACTAGAATGTCATAGTTGAATATAGTAAAGGAACTTGGGAATATTAATTTGTTTTATTCATATGCAGCATAGGCACTGAGGGATCAAACGAAAAACAGCGAAAGTATACAATAAAACGAAGGGAAATCGAATAACAATCTTGCGTTCGGTTCGCTCAGAGGGCAATATCGACATAAAATAAAAAATAAAATAAATGTCTAGAATTAGTAGTAGTAACAGTGGAGGGGAGGTCGAAACTGGCAAGTAGACCTTTCTAGATTAGGAATTGGGAAATTGTGCGGCCGCAGCCGACTTTGATAGGAACTATGCCAATACTCATCTGGAGTTCGCATAGCCGCTTAATTTTGTTCTTGTCCATACGCCAACAGTTTAGTCAATTAACCGCCCCATTATTTTTTTTAAATTAATTTTATATACAAACTGCCAGTGTTGGGAATCGAACCATCAACCTCCCAGTTCCGAGTAGAACGCCTTTAAAAACTGGGCCACACGGTACGTTTTTAATGTCTAGAAAATACGAATGGACGGATGAAACTATGCTTGAGTTAATTGAATCTTACAAAAAGATTGAAATTTTTATGAAATCCTTCAAACTGTTTATATAACAAAATTTATAAAAAAAAATGCCTTAGATTATATATATATATACATATTATATATATGTAAGTATGTATAAAGTGGGAATGCCATAAATAAAGAAAAAATTGAATCTGATTTTTTTGCCCATAAATTCACGTGGCGACCACAACTCCAATCCCTGGCAGTGAGTTGTCCCAAGGCAATGCATGTGCTTAAGGAGTGTGGATCGCGAGATGCTACTGCTGCTCTATTCATCGATGGTTCTGACCAGGATGCCAACCCCTGAAGAAAATTCTCGCGACGCCCTTGTATCGTAGAGATGAGAGGTAGATTGTAAAGGCTGCCCTGGACGGGTTACACTTCGACCGTAAGGTCCATTGTGATGCCTTAGGATGTGAGGATGTGAGTGGAGTGGAAGGAATTTGTGAGTAGATTAGGAATTGGTAGGATATGCGGCTGCGGCCGACTATGATAGGACTATGCCGATATTCATCTAAAGTTCGTGAAGGAAACTGCAGAAAACCTTCTCAAGCATAGCCGGTTATTTCGTTCTTGTCCATACGCCGACAGTTTAGTCAATTAACCGCCCCTATTTTTTAATTTTTATAATTGACAAACTGCCGATGTCGGGATTCGAACCCATAACCTCCCAGTTTCCAAGTACTGCATACTGCGCAGACATGACACCTTAGACCGCTCGGCTACTTAGCTGGTTTGTATCGTAGAGCTCTAAGAACTAAAAATATATTATTATGATTATCAAAATAAAACAAATTTTTGAGATTTTCGTAACATTCTCTATTTTTTTATTTAATAATTATAATGGGTGTTCGTCAAGTAACCCATTCAATACAAAATATTATTATGAGCTGGTAATTGTATAGGATTCAGGTCTTTTCAAAGCTTAAAGCTCATTTACACGTATGAATAACTTATACAAATCATAAGACTAATTATATTTCGCAATTAGTTAGTGAGACAGTAGCACAAATCAGAATATAACAATGTATTTAAAAAATATAGAGACAGTAGCACAAATCAAAATATAACTTAGTAATCAAAAAATCTAGTGAATTGATTAAAACAAAATTATTTTTTATTTTTCATGTAAAGTAACTGTAATCATCGTTTGTGTATATACGCTTTAAATGTTTATAAATAATATTACATGTAAATATACCTTGGAAATACGTGTTTTAATGGTAATATATAAAAGACAACAAACAATTTTAAAGTATCAGCAAAAAATTAAAGTTAAAATTCGAAACTAAGTACTTACTTTATTTACATAATATATTACTCGATATTATAAATTTTTATCATACTTTCTTCTTTTTTTTAATTAATGAATATAAAATTATTTTTTGTAAATAAATTACCAACAATGCAACATCATAAGTTAATAAATCTACACTAGTTAATAACGATAATAAGGCTGCCACCTGTTGAAAATATTCGGTGATAACATTATATTCAACAATATATCGAAGAAAAATAATTTTAACTTTAAGTTTCAGTTTAAGAGTTCCCATCACAGAACAAGTTTGAAAGAATTATCATTTTTTTCTAATGTTTCTTGTTTATTATGCAGAGTTATAAAAATTTTACTACATCGTTGTAACATTTTTTTGATGGTTAGCTGTTAATTTGTGAACTTTAAATGCTTGTATTCCTTTTTTTGGATACAAAATTCAAAATATATTGTTTGCGGCTACATTTTCTAGTCTATGTAAAATACAGAAATGTTTTATGTCACTCATTTATTTAAGACAACCAATCGTTTTTTTAGTTCTAATTTTAACAAAAAACAACTACATTTGTTGTATTTATTTTAATTGAAGATTACCTAGAGATCCGTGATATAATTGGTTTTATATGTTAAGATCTCAGCGCGGTGGTGGCAAAACTAGAAATCCTTCACAGTAAACAAGATTAATTTAACGTGCTGTGTAATCCCATTTACATCGTTTTTAGACTTTTCAGTTAAAATATCAAGCAGTTATTAATCTTTTTTATTTAATATTTATATTTTTGGTTTAATATTTATCATTAGTGAAAAAATTCACAAAAATTTTCTCCAAAATATGTTTTTAATTTTACTTTTTCTTAACAATTTGGAAATTTATGAAAACTAATTTCCTAATATATTCTTTTTGAAGATTTACAGTTCGATACACAACGTTGCAGACATTATAAAATAAAATAAACTATTTTTATAATCAACATGCACAACTCATATTTAAGTGAATAGTTTTATTTGTTTGTTGACATTCACCAATGTTTTTTTTAACGCTAGATAGAGTCTCTCTTGTTGGAATTTTCAATATACTAAGATTATCAATAAGTGTTTGTACTTAGTCTTTGCTATTATTTTAGGGCATGTAAATAAAACTTTTATTCGAGCAGGTTTAATAAGGATCAATCTCATTAGCCATTTGTGTTCGTATCCAATTTTATTTTTTTGTTCAAATTTTTCCATTGGACATTCTAAACATATATTAAGAGCGGTTGATACGCTAAGTGTTGAGGCAACCATAGGAACCGGAACCTCATTGGTTCTTGGGGATATATCGGAAACATGAATTCTCGTGTATACCATAAATTGGATGAATGAAAGAAATCATAAAACTCGTTGAATAAGAATCGGAGCTCCTCCTATCCCATTTCGATTTACACAAAAATCCTACCTTGCTTTAAAATCTGCACTTTTCAATTTTTTCAATTATACAATCCTAACATGCATTGTTATAAAAATGTTGAAATTAAAAAATACAACTTGCTGTCACGGAACAGATATCACTACAATGAAAATTATAGCGTAAATCTGACAAATGGACCAATTTTCAGGTGTGTGTTTTTACAGTAGCCTAACTCACACAATTATAATCGTACAGATGCATGTGAGATTTTATAAATGAATGTACGATATATATATAGGATTGCTATCCGTCCGGATTTCCCCGGATTTGTCCTAGTTTAGAGGGCGTCTGGGAAGCGTCCGGGCGGAGTTTCATTTGTAGTCCGGTTTTAAAGGTTTTCAAGTCAACGGTCGCCGCCGAGCGTCCGCGCCTCCCACGCCCCGCTCTACACCGTGAACAATTGATATGCTGGATTCTCCGCCCCACCTCCCCTCTCGTCGCAGTTGCGTAGAAATTAAAAGGCTAGAATAGTTTCTTAAAACTTTAAGAAGATTTTTTTGTTAAAAGAAGACTAAATTTAGTTTAAAATTTTATGAAAATAAATAAAAAGTTGATTTATGTTGATTTTATTTTATAGAGTTGGTATCTAAATAATAATTTATAATTTATACATGCGTGCCATCTATCGGTAGATACTATATATGTTGGCACCGGATATCATGTTTTTAACCATATAATAAATATAGTTCCTTTCCAACAGTTTAACACATGTTTTTATTTCCCTCACGCATCTTCCAAACTCCTACAATTTATTTATAACAATTATAAAACTATTTTTTATTTTACTGAGTACTGAACTTTTCTACGCTCCAAAATCCGGCGTTTTAACACTTCTTGGCCTGGTCGGCAGATTTTAGAGATGGCAACCGTAGATATATAGGACTCGATAAATAATGATTTTTATGCAAAATTGCAATGGTCGATTTTAACTAAAAAATTGTTAGGTCTCATTCGATGAAAATTACTTCGTTCATCCTAGCTTACCATTTTTCACATTTCCCAAAATATATTCGAAACCCCAATTATGTACCCGATAAACTCGAATATAATACCTCACTGCTCTAATATATATTTAGACTAGCAGGACCAATTTAGCCAGATAATCCAAAAATCAAACGTATACGCAACTTTTATTAATTGGATTACTTCAAACGTATAACAAAATAATCTTTATAGTAATCAAAATGTTTAATTTGAAATAAATACCACAATTTTTTATTATAAATAGATAATAATTTTGTATTATTAGTTAAATCAAATCTAATTATCAATGAATCTCACTTGTCATCTTAGATGTTTATCAGTAACATTGACAATATGTTGTTTTTAGAGAATTATTTGAAACGCATTTATATTTGTATTGTAATCTTAATATTAGAGTCAAATTAGCTTCAAAAAGCTGGTTTCAGGCAGGTTGCTCGGAACTGCATTTTTTTTAAATAGATTCATCTTGGCGTCCTGAATATGACTCGAAAATTTTCGACCAGGGTGAAAATTGAATTTGTTTATAACAAAAACGTGGTTTTTCTTAATATCTTTTTTAAAACTAAAAATTTTTAAAATGACATTGAATATTATTTAATTCTATATAAAAAAAGAAAACAAATGAGCCCATGGCCAATCGGTTAATTCGAGTTCGAGGAAAAAATTCCCAAAGTTCGAAAAACGCAAAAGTTTTAAATTAAAATAAAAAATCTCAAAATTATTTCATTTTTCTTTTAACAATGGCAAAGTATGCCTTTTATATGTTAAAAATAAGGTGCCCAATTTTAGTCCTTAAACAAAATTAGGTACCCGACAATTTATAAAATACTATGTCACCTATTTTTATAAATAAAAAGGGAGAATTTGATCCGAGACGAATAAATTTTTTTAAATGAAAGTTCTTCAAAATATGTATAAAAAGAAAATTATTTTTTTAACTGTATTTTTACCAATTATTTTTCAATTTGTTTATAACGCGCTATAAACAAATTAAAAAAAAAAAAAAGTTAAGAAATTATTTAAATAAACTTTATTTTCTTGTAACTTTTAGATTTTTTATAGATCTTTAATTTTAAAAAAATATAACGATACGTTAAGCTTTAAGAGAGTTATCATATGTTTTATAAGACTTAATCTAAAGCTTAAACACTTACCTATCTAACTATAACGTAAAAAAAATTTTCTGACCAATATGGTCTATTTCTTAAAGAAAAGCAATATGAAATCCGTGGGTATTTAATTACAAAATAATAATTTTATAATTTATATACAGCTTCATTAAATTTATCAAAAAGAGAGAGCATGTTTGTTTAACTAGAGGCTATATAAGGGCGTTCTCATATACAGCCAGATGTTGGACGACTATGTTTTCAGGCCCAGACTGGCATCAATCGCCTAGATACAGAATTTTTGAAATTAACGCGTTATAACTTTAAAAATATTAATTTTAGTTTTAAGTAAAAGTTGTAGTTAAATTTAAAATTTTGCCCCAGTTCCTAGAACAATTGTTTGTAATTTATAATAAGTATTTCGCTTACAAAGTAGTCATCATCAGTATGAATTAGCTAATCGTAACTATCTCTGTGATATGGAACCAGATATATTTTGTTCGTTGCTAATTTGGTGCGTGTCTCACAATAATATTAAAAAAGTTTTGTCTTTTATCTGATCTGACTGAGGTAGTACCTGAAGGATTATTTGAGTTGAATAGCCAATTACGGGATTAAGTGTATGATTAACCCAACCTATTTATTGACGGTATCCTTTTTTGACCATGCGGTGTTGTTATTGTCAATAAGGTGAGGGTGTTGAACGAAGCTAACCTTGATATTCAGTTATTAAATTTTGAAATTATAGTTCAAATTTTGCCCCAATTTCTAGAACATTTGTTTGTGTTTTATAAATACGTATTTCGACTATAATGTAGTCATCATCAGTATTAATTAGCTAATCGCAACTATCTCTGGGATATGGACTCAGAGATATGTGGCTTGTTGCTAATTTGGTGCGTATCTCACAATGATATTTAAAAAGTTCTGTCTTTTATACGATTTGACTGAGAGTATGATCTGACCTGAGGTTTTTTGAGTAAACTAAAAACCCCACCTATTTATTGTCGTACCCTTTTGTGACTATGCGGCGTTGTTTTTGTCACTAGAGTTAAGGTATCGAAGCTAAACCTTTATATTCAGGTATTAGATTTTATTTTTTGAAAATGGTTTAATTTTATTAAATCAGAATTTGGAATTGGGCCATTGTCTAAATTCATTATCTGTTTTCTCAATTTGTATATGTAGATACTTTCTATATTTGTATATGTATATTTTGTGTATTGTTGAGTTTTGAATTTCATATGATTTAGTATAACAATACAAAACATAGAATTATTTGAATTAGTATGATTTTGGGTATTGTTGATTTTTAAAATTTGATGAGATTTAGATATTGTTGAGATTTAAATAATGTTGAGATTTAGATATTGTTGAGATTTAGTTTGTGGAGATTTTGTGTTTGGAAAGTTTTTGAGTTTTGGAATTTAATGAGATCAAATTAAGTAATTGAAAATAAATGTTTTTTCTTCTGCCTTACCTGAGTTCGTTTTTCAACCAAATTACTGGAGTAAACCGCTGAAACAATTGTTCTTTTACCAAGTCTATGTAAGTGTTTTTCGAACTTGAATCTAGCGTGTTGAAAAATCCCAACGCTCGCCACCGAATTTTTATGTTGCATTCCCACCGTTGACACCAATTTTATGTTGCGCCCTTTGGTGCAAATTGGTTTTTGCAGGTGATGAATGTCCGCTGCCACCAGAGCAGTTGAATAAAGCTCAACTTCGTAGGCTTATTTAATTTCAAATATTCGACGTCTCAAATACTTGACCATAACCAATTGAAAAACTTGATATTACCCAATTGTTTCCAATTTAATACGAGTAATATTCTGGTTTAAAATATTACAAGAGAATGGTAAGTAAGTCAGAAATAAAACAAAACACTTAAAAAACATAATTTAATTTATTTACTAGCTACTTTATTAATTTAGACTGAATTTATTATTGAAATTTGAATAGACTTGATTGTTAAATATCAGATTAATATCCGATTCTAATTGAATTTATATTTTTTATCGTAGTTATGAGATGTTACTGTCTCATAAAAAAATCTAATTTAAAATCTGTTTGAAATCTGTTATTGAGTTGATTTACAATTGTTTTTATATGCGAAAATCCACTTAGTTAAAATATATTTTTTGTTACTTAGTGAATTTTATAATAAAGTTTGTCGAACGATTACATAATACATTCAATAATAATTAAAATAAAGTGTCATTAAAAGTAAAAATTATAAATAAGCCTTATAAAGTTACGCAACAATATGAAGATACTTTCGTATGCATCTAATTCTGTGGTGTTTTGTACCGATTTCAATAGTTTTAGATTCGATTCGTCAATTTTGTGGCTGTTCTCAATAACGTGCGCAGCTATATATACACTAAAAATGTGACTTACTGGTTCAATTTTTATGAACGGGAGTGTATATTATAATCCGTATTTAAATGATTCCAGTTTTTTATTTCTGTTAATTCTTGAGTAGGATTGACCCGGAAACAAACATTTTCAATATACTAGGATCTGAATTTATCCATCAGTCCACAAGTAATGATTGCTGAGATTAACGCCGCCAAAAACCGCTCAAAAAATCAATTAAAAGCAGCAAGAAGCGGATATGGAGGAAACTGTGCGCCGTACTGAACGAGGACCCATGGGATAAGGCACATGAAATAGCTGTAAAAGTACTCGGTAAGCAGGGATCCACATCCTTATGGAACCAATGATGGCTAGAAAAGTCATTGATGACCTGTTTCCCCGATACCCACGCAGAACAACCTCCAGCGGCAACACTCCTCTTTAGAGAAGAGGAGCCCCGGAAAGCCGCAAGCATAATCACACTCAGGAAATGTCCCTGGCTCAGACGGCAGCTCAACGAGCGTCATCAAAATAATCGCAGAGGAGGCCCCCGAAATACTTCTTACAATGTACAATGACTGCCTTTTGGGTGGAATCTTCAGAAGGCAAAGGCAAAGGCCCACCAATGAGGCTGGAGATCTTTCGGACAATCAGCATGGCTTCAGAAAGGAACACTCGGCAATATCTGCGATAAAACAGACCCTGAACATTGTCTACCAAGCTTGGACGGGAAGTTACAGACCTCGTAGAGTATGTATCTTCATCACCTTTGACGTGCGACATTCCTTTAACTCAGTCGGCTGTGAGGACAGACTCGACGCTCTGATAGATGATTTCAAAATCGACGAATATCTACAACGTATGGCTGATGACTACCTCCGAGAACGTAAACTTGAATACGATACAACAAAGGGCGCGCTCTCCACTGAGGTTGCGGCTGGAGTTCCCTAGGGTTCCGTTTTCGCCCCATACCTCTGGAAAGTAAGTTACGACAACCTTCTGAGGACGGACCTCATAAACGACATTCACCTAGTTGGATACGCTGACGATATAGCGGGGATCATCCTCGCCGATAGCACAGAGGATGTGGACCAAAAAGCTGACCAACTGCTGGAGAGCTTAGGTAACTGGCTGAAACACCACAGACTTGAGCTGGCCGCCAGTAAAACGAAGGCAGTTGTTCTCACTAAGCAGCGCTCGTGGACAGAAACCATTCGCTGTCAACAGAAGTGGAACACGTGTAGAATCAAAACACCCGGTACGCTACTTAGGCTTGCAGTTGGACGAGAAGCTGACCTTTCGGGATCATCTCACCATAACTGCAGAAAAAGCCAATAAGGCAGTCTTGAACCTGTCGAGAATTATGCGCAACATATCTGGACCTCGCTACTCAAAAAGGTAACTGCTGCTGAGTGTTGTTCATTCGACTA
The DNA here is from genome assembly GCA_963920215.1 of Nineta flava. Lineage (NCBI taxonomy): Eukaryota > Metazoa > Arthropoda > Insecta > Neuroptera > Chrysopidae > Nineta > Nineta flava. Next base: position 41,175,219 of record OY986043.1, on the reverse strand, counting down.
TCTTATATGGTGCTGAAATATGGGGAGACCAGCTCGCTCATAATAGATACAGTTAGAAACTTGCTTCAGTCCAGAAACGAACTGGCTCCGAAACAGCGGTGCTGGTGATCTCGAAGGTGATACCGATAACCTACTAGCTGCCGAGTGGAAAGAACTCTATAAGCTCCAAATGACAGGACAGCTGAAGGATGAATAGAGAGCGGCTGTAAGGAAGCAATTTATCGATGAGTGGCAAGAACTTTGGCGAACGTCCACCACGGGAAGATGGACAGCAAGGCTCATCCCAAACTTTAACAGCTGAATAGTATGCGAACACGCAGAAACAAACTTCTTCCTGACACAGTTCTTGACTGGCCACGGCAACTTCAAGGAATATCTGCACCAAGTGGGCCTGAGGAGCAGCCCGGAAAAGGACAGCAAGTATCACACCTTGTTCTCCTACAAACGATGGGACATGGAGAGACAGGCTGCCCGGGATACCCTGGGAGAATCGCCAACCCCCAGCAATATGATAGCGCTTATGGTTAAAACCGAAAAGTCTTGGAACGCCATAGTTTGCTTCGCAGAGTACGTACTAACGACGCAAAAAGCTGAGGATTGTACAACGACGAGCGCCTAACAGCGCTTAATGGAAATAAATAGACGTTAGTTTACAAAAAACAAAGACGTTAGTTTAAAAATATGTGAATAGTAAATAAACAAAATGCTTAATACAATGACATCAAAAATGATAGTGAAAGATCATATGCATTGCACTTCCATAACATCTAAAGTAGCTGAGTTGGTAGAGCATTGGTCTAGAATGCCACAGGTCGTGGTTTCAATCCCCATCCCTAGATGTGTATGATTTTTCATATCAAGCATTTGAGAAAAATGGTATCAATGTTCAGACATATTACTTAAATGTCAAATAAAGTCAACGCTAGTCGCTTCCGTTGGTATAATATAACCGAAAGGCAACCATACTAACAATGGAAATAAAGAGACGTTAGTTTACAAAAAACAATTTAAAAACATTTGAACACGTGAATTTTTCCTGCTTATCAAAAGAAATTGTTTGTAATAGTTCCTTACAGTTTGACGCCTATCCATGCAGGCGCCTATGTATGTAGGTGGTTGTGGTTACAGCCAACCGAAAATCGGTCAAGTGCGAGTTGCAGTATGAACTCGCTCATGATCGATATATTGCATCACTACAAAGGAGATGTTTACAAAATATATGACGCCCTGACCAAGATTTTGTGCAGTGTATAGTTCCACGTGGGCAAAGCCGTGGGGCAAACACCAGTAAATTAATAAACCAGTAAAATGTAAGTTTGTTCGCTTACGAAAATTACAAAAGTAAATGTGTGATTTTTTGCACATCACAGTGTCTCATTTAAATTCGAAACTACTGAACCGATTTTGATGAAATCTTTACAACTTCAAAGGATATCAAATTAAATTAAACGCTAGTATACATTTTACATTAAATAATTTTATTTAGATGCTTACTTAAATTACAAATTCAAGCTTACGTTTCTTTTTCGCGAAAACGTTGATAATTTCATCGATATCCAAGTTTACATCTTTGTGTATATTTACGAGAGCTTGCCCGGATAATCTTTCCTGTGCCATTGAGACATGCAACCAAGATTTTTGGTTGCGTGAGAAGAGTTTTAGCGGCAATGTATATGTGCATACAACACACGCTTACTTTTAAATTAGTAGACGACTATGTACTTTTAAATTAATAGATGACTATGCGCACCCAGTGAATAGTCATCTCTTTTTTCCAATACAAGTATTCATGTGCCAAAAAGAAATAGATAGTATGTTGTCAAAAATGTGACATAGCGTCCAAATCACCCACATTATTTATAGTTATTTGATTAAGGCATTGGATATAATATCATCAGCCTATCGAAGTGTGACGTCACAAGTCTATTAGAGTTGTGGGCATGCCCATCGTGCCCACAACGGTGGATCCGCGCTAGTATTTATGACATTCAAACCCTGCGCTACTTCAATTGATTTTATATTATTTTTCAAAGATAATATTTTATTTATTGTATTCGCACCTGTAAACAATCGTCCATAAAGAAATCTCCTTTTAATAATTTTGATTTGATCGGAAAGTTAGCCACATTAACCTCTGCTAATTTATGTAATAATTTAATAGCCAAATATGTGCAAGCAGTAGCTCCATATATAACCGTAATTAGTTTTAACATCTGCAATTTTGCTGCATTATTTTTTCTCCAAATTATTTTTTGAAAATTTTGAAGATTTTCCGCAATTTTAATCATTCTATACATTTTAATAGTATCTAAAGAGAGCAAATCCTTTATCCGTTTTGCAACTAAAATCAAACACAACACGCAGTTTAGTTGTATTCTTTTCCGGTTTAAGTACCGCATGATGAGGTATGAAATAATCTAATTTATTTTTTATTTCGACAACTTCCTCTCCAGTAATGTTAATAGCATGACCCATTTCAATATATTCGTTAATGAATTTTTTTATTTTGTATTATAAAATTTTGCATCATTTGCAAACCGTTTTTCTAAATAATAAAATCTATTAAGCGCTTGCTTGTAAGATGAACCCAAATTTTCAATTCCTTCACAAATTTTATCCTCGTGGGACATACTCTTTTCCGAAGGTAATTATTCTAGAGCCCAAAATTTTTTAATGTGCTCATTTAATTCCGCTGATTTACAAAGTGTACTAAAATGACAACTTTTAAACTTTGACCTTTGATCCCTTACAATAGGTCTTGCAATAACATACCCGAATACTGTTTGATGTTATAACGATAAGTTATAGCTATCTAAAGGAATTCCCCTTAATATTTTAAAAAATAAACCACTTCCAATTAAAATATCAATAGAACCGGGGTTGTTTAACGTTGGATACGCCAACCTAATATTATCTGGTATAAAGATATCCTGTTTACCTATTAATATAATGTAAGAGTGTGTCCTACTAAATTATGAATGTAAAGATTGAATTTTAATCTTCACCACTTCCGTAACTTGAATTTTCTCCTCTGATATACCTACAATATCCATATATTGTCTTTGATTACATATACTGGTGAGTTTAGTAACAATTTATTTTTATTTATTTTTACAAATGAAATTAGATTCACTTGCGCTATCTAATAAACCTCAAATAATTAAATATTGACTGATTTTTCCTAAAATTTTTAATTTTACCGAAAGTAATAACGTTTCATAAATGTCGTTATTATTATTTATTTTTTTATATGAACAACAAGTAGATATTACTAATTTGATTCTAATTTATTATTATTAATGACCGAAACTTCGTTTTGACTTTTTAAATTTGATTTATTATGTAGTAAGCTATTGTGATTTTTGCCACAAATATGGCATTTCATATTTACCCATTTCGTATTTAATTGTATGTAATGTGTTCGTTCATACATAGAAAACATAAATTATTTCTTAAAACAAATTCCCGCCTTTCAGGAACCAACAGTTTTTTAAATTTAAAACAATTCATAACACCGTGGTTATTTATTTTACAATAAAAGCATTGTCTGCATCATTTTACAATAAAAGCATCTAAAAAAATCTGCTATGAAAAAATGCACTGAAAAGTAAAAAATAATTGCGTTATTTATTTACTTCAATTTACTTGACTGCAAAGCATTTCAAAATCGACAACAAGACACAGATTCGGCTAGCACCATCTCCAAAAATAATAATATTTGATTTGAAAAAAATGGATATTTATAAGTAAATTGAAGTAAATAAATAAGGCAATTATTTTTACCATTTAGTATATTTTTTCATAGCAGATTTTTTTAGATCCGTTTTTCTTTTTTGGAGTCGGGTTTTGTTTTCGTAAAAAAATTTTTATTCATGTATTATTAGAGCTATTGGTAACGATATTTGTCTTTTATTACCGTTATCAATTTTTTGGTAAATCGATTTACCCTTATCAATTTGGAATTCTGTTTCATCAACGTGTAATTCCCATTGTTGTCTAGTTACATTATCTAATTTTGTATAATAATATATATTAATATCACATCCCATGAATCAACTGGTACTTTTAAGGATGTACCAGCATAATGTACATATTCATACACATATTATCGGCACACAGATGCTTACACATACTATCAAATATTTCCGGTAAGGTGATCTGGCAACGTTTCTCTGTGTATATACCTATATATATTATTGCATATGTCAACAGCATATATTCCCACTCTTTACTTGATTGAGATTTGATTTTACTTGAGAGAGATTGGCGCACAACGTTGTCAGACCACTATTTACCATAAACGGAATGTGTTATTATTTTATTTAAATTATTTTATTTCGAAAAGAAAACGGTAACGCACAATATTTTTTTTCTCCTAGTTTTTTTTTAAATTCTGTCGACTATTTTTTCTAGTACAACAGATAATAGTTGGGCGGGCATGAAGTTTTATATGCATCTAATGAGAGAGAGTGAGAGAGAATGATAACTTAATTATCTCGCGTTCTAAACGGTCAAAAATTCTGAAACTTCGGGATCTATTAGAAAACGTTATTTTTAGCCTGTAAAATAAATGAGCAAAATCTGTCGAAAAGTGATAGTATGCTGGTACATCCTTAAACCTTTCAATGCTTCAAAGTGCGATTTTATTTTAATAACTAATTCTTTCAAAGTATGTTCTTTTGAAGCACCAGGTAATTCTATCAATGATTTTATATGACTATTAATAATAAGTAAAGAATTTTCATATTCGTTTACTAATAACTTATATATGCTGTTTCATAACCCTCATCTGTAATATTTATTGTTGATATGATACTCAACGCTTCTCCTTTTAACAATGACTTTAAATAATTTAATTTTTCGACTTTAGAAACAGATTCTTTATTGTGAATAGCCGAATCATAAGAATTTTTACATTCTACCCATTTTAAATAATCTCCCGAAAAAGGTTCAATTTTTAATGTTGGTAATGGAACATTCCTAAACTCAGAGTGACCATAATTGTTTCTGTTTAAATTTTTCATTTCCGCAGCCAATATAGTATGAGTAATTAAGGAAGCACTTAAACCTTTCTATTTCTAACTTATATTATATTATCTATCCTCAAAGTTATTCCTTTCTATTTCATCTAAATCTTGTTCTTCAAAAATCTTAATAGCATCCCGAATTTCTATAAATGCCTTATAATCTTCGGTTAATTGTTTTGTTCGAATCATTAAATCCGATTTATTTACTGACTGACTTATCCTTTCTTTTTCTAAATACGATTCTAAACGTATTAAGCCACGCTTAAAATTCGCCCTTTTCTTTTTTAATTTTTCTAAATTTTCTTCCCAACATAAATAATTTTTGGAAATAAATCTGTCTGTTCAGATACAAAAACTGCAAAAAAAATTTTTTTTAAATTCACAAATGCAAAAAAATTAACTATGTTCACAATAATATAACACAAAGGGTTATTACTTATTCACTTCACCGCATAAGGAATATATTTGCATTTCACTTTAACACTCACTAAGATGTGCTGTGTACAATTCCAGACAATGCACATTGTACCATGCCAATTTTAAACTCGACGTTGAATGGGTTCTAATTCCATTAGTCGTCTTAGTATAATACAATTTTTGAAATTTTCCACTGTTGCCCTTTTATAAGCAACAACCGTTGCTATTTTCATGAATCGCACTTTATTACATGAATATTTCCAATATATAACTTGAAATGTTTTGAATTACAACCAAAGCCAAATTTAATCCATATAATTCCAAAAAACTCCTGATCATTGGTCATCCGATCAGAACGGACCAAAAATGTAGCAAGATAATATTGGTAATTCCGTGGAGAAATAGTGGAATGTATTTATTTGAAATATTTATTGAAATCTAATATAAATTTGGTTACAATGCATTTAACATCTAATATTAATTGTAGTTATTTGAATGTTACAGAAAGTATATTTTACTAAGCCAATTTATATTTTACTAAGTATCTATATTTTACTAAGTCAATGTGTGTGTTCGGCCGAACTCAGAAGTAAGAAATCTTAGTAAGATGTTCTGAGCATCTGAGTCAGCCAGTTTCGGCCAGGACACACTTTCTTTTGCTTCTTAATCAGTGTTGCCAGATATCTCGTTTAACAGTAGATCTACTGCTTTGTTAGTATATCTACCTTTTTTTTTGAATAAATAAAAAAATTTTTGAATTTGTGTCATTTTTTTCAATTTTTTACAATAATAATAAATTTAAAACTCCCCAGTCGTGCAAATACAAAATCAGTCATTACAGAACGTATTCCATTATTTGAAATAATAGAATATGGTTCTGTAATTACTTTAAGGTATTATTTTATAATGGGATTTTAAACAATAAGTAATGCAATATATGACAAATAAAAAGAATTAATATTATTGAATATTTGAAGAAAAAAAATTCTATAATATATTAAATACTAATGTAATATAATTTTAATTATTCTGAATAAAAGTATTTATTTCAAACTATTTAAATTGGAATTTTCACTTTTTGAATCTACCGCTTTTTAAGAAATCGGCTGGGTCATATTGAAGTTCCTTCATTAAAATACTGAATTGTTTTAATAATTGGTAGGTACTCTATATTTACTCTATCTCTACTCTATCTTCCTACCTCTCACTCAGAGCTCAGTGCAGTCAAGGTCTGCCCACCTATGGTATAAAATAAAGTCCCCCATCCGAACTATTTCACCGATTTTCATGCTGTTTTCACCAATGCATAGAGTGGGTCTCGAGGAAGGTTTTAGTATATAATTAAAGAAAGCTACATCTCCTCGGAGTAACATAGGCTGTTTTAAATTTTCAGTACAGAACCCGTGCGAGGCCAGGGCGGGTCACCTGGTAAATTATAAATTGAACTTAAAATACAATTGGAAGATTGAATAATAGGATAAAATTATACTGCCAGTACCTACGGCGACATCTAAACAAACGCGGTAAACTCTGGATTCCTTCCTTACCATTTCTATCAAATGCAAAAAAAATGCAAGCTAAATTCAATTGTTACGACAATCATTTTTTATGACTGTGAGAACTCTGAAACACAAAGGAAACAATTCCTAGCTAACCATAGCGAGCTGTAGACGGAAAGGGCACATTTCCACGTCCTTTTTTCAGTAGAAGTGGCTATCTCTTCTGTTATAATCGCGGGTTTTGAAATAAACTGAGAAATCATGTTTTATGTACAATTTATTGATTATCATTTTTTACAATAGAAACATTACATTAACATTACATTCTGAGTGCAAACGGTAAAGAGAATTGCAGGAAGCCGTTCAAACATCTTATATTATATCCGTTCCCCCACTTGTTATGCCCAACACTAAATGTCCCAACACTAAATGCACAACCTTGTAGTTGATCACAACATCTTCCATGACCAGAGGTCAGTGTGTTGGGGTGAAATCATTTGGATCTTTCTGATCTTGGTACAAAGTTATTTTATATTAAGTGATCGCAATAGCCTACAGCTATTGCTTCACATGCGATAACGTTTTGGTCAACAAATATTGAATCGTTTATTAATCACTGGGACACATGTCCTACATTCAGCAGCGTGGCAACGTCCTTATAATGATGTTCAAAATTGATTGTCTCGTGCAACACGTTACCACCGGACACGTAAACACCAACAGACAGGTACCCAGCGTATGCAGTACACTTTGCCGTGACCTAATAGTTCTGGATGAGACTAGCAAGGTTATAACGATCATCGAAATGCATTTCAACACGGGACTTATGTTCATGATAGTTTTTGATCGTGAGGTTATCAACATACTTAAATTTCAGCCAATTTTTGGATAATGCCACTACCAGAGCCTGTAGCGTAAAAAAAATGTTTTTGGAACACCGGCCTATAAGAACTTCTGATCGTGAGGCTCTACAACATACTTTCAGTCAATTTGACCGAGAGCTAATTTTCATAAGGATTCTTCGGAGTCCTTAATCATTTAATTCTATTAAAAAATAAGAAACAAAAAAATTGTTTAATTTCCGTGCCACAAAATAACACTGGTCAGGCATAACCCTGCATGGCGCGGCGCTTGTGAAGCACAAAATCGCCGCCCTCTGAATAAACTTTACAAAAGATCACCTAGATCAGTTTTTTGTATTATAAATACGTATTTCGACTACAATGTAGTCATCATTAGTATAAACTTAGCTAGTCGTACTTTACTCTTTGACAATTAGAAATAGATATAAAGTTGAGATCAATAGAAAAATAAAAATAAATAGAAAATTAACTAGATTTTAATATATTCACAGTTTGGTGAAACTGTCACCAAATTAGTAACAAGTAACATATCCTGGACAATATAAGAGTATTTTTAATAAGAGTAAAATTAACAGGAATAAATGTGAATGAAGGAAATTTTAACAAGAGTAATTTCAATATAATTTAAAATTTATTATATTTTAAATCTAATATACTTTAATCTAGTAAAAATAATTAAAAATTTTATTTTTTAACAATAAATTAAAGTTAATAAAATATTATTTCATAAAAATTGTTTTACTTCTCGAAACAACTTTTATGACCAGAATAAAGAATTTTTTCACTTGGCCACAAAAGTAGCGGTAATTTTTCAAAATTTTATAATTGGTTGAAAAAATAAATAAATATAAACATAAATATTTTTTATTCTAATTGAAACGAATAAAAATGTTTAACAATTCAATAAAATTAAGTAAATATATTTATTTTTGATGTTACCTAAATAATCAATAATTTTTTTGCGGCTGCCAGAAAAGAAAATATTAAAAGAACTAAGAGCGCGATTTAAATCTCAGAAGAGTTAGAAAGTAAAAAATATATAAATTTAACTTACTTAAAATACTAAAATACCCTTTTATTTAACAAAAGAATACAATTTAAACTTTAAGTCGATAAACCTAATTATTGTAAAAATTAGTACAATAATTAAAAATATGAAAAATATTAATACTCGAATAAAATCTAAAGAGCGAATCGTATGTCAAAACTCTCTGATCAATTCTTAATTCAATAATGCCTTACATGAAGTACCTTTTTTAAGCTAAACTTTTCCTTTCCAATATATTGGGGGTGGGGTTATGCTAACAATAAATTTATTTTTCGTAATGTCACCAAACATGTCTCCGAACTAACAATCGCATATTATGACTCATCTTCACTGGTTCACGCCAGAGGTGGGCGCAGACGGTGGGTCGCCGGAGTCGAACGACTCACCATAAGCTGGGTGAGAGTAAGTAAAAAAGGTATGTTTTGAAGAAAGACGGAACGATGTTTCAATACAGGTTGCCTACCGATTATTGCCCAATAATTTATTCAATCAATTTAGAATTAGTTTTATAAAATATTTATTGTTTAAAAAATATCTTTTACAATATGGAGAGATACACCAAAAAACATAATAATAATAATAATAACAATAACAATAATAATGATGATAGTAATAACAATAATTACAACAACAACAACAACTATATTTCAGAGGCGGGCGCAGACAGCTCGTCTGAGCCTTACGGGCTCTCCATAAGCTGGGTGAGAGTAAGTAAAGAAGGTATGTTTTGATGCAAGACTTAACGATGTTTCAATACAGGTTGTCTTACCGATTATTGCCCAATAATTTATTCAATCAATTTAGAAATAGTTTTATAAAATATTTATTGTTTAAATAATATCTTTTACAGTATGGAGAGATACACCAAAAAACATAATAATAACAATAATAATAATAATAATAACATAATAACTAATAAATAATAACATAATAATTGATGGAAACCACGGGAAGACGGTAGGCGTCTTCCATCAGGAGAACGATAGGAATAGGTAGGGAGATGAAATTAAGAGATAGAATGGAAAGGGATAAGTACAATATAAAAAAATTAAGAAACAAACAAAAAATTATTCGTTTTCTATTATTATTCTTAGAATAATTTTGATAAATTTTCAATATCCGGAATATACGTATTTGTGGATATTCGCATTATATTTTCTAAATGTTTATCGGTAAGGGAATTTCGCGAATCTGATTTTATATGTTTCTTATGTGAAAATCCCGATTCACATAGATAAGAAGATGCGAAACAACTACTAAGTTTTTTATATATTTTTAATAATTCCGGATATTTAAACGAAGATGGGTTTTCTGCGACGATTTCCCAAATACTTTTTGTGCTTGTGTCTCCCCACCAAGCATTATCATTGGCATCTTTATTGTATCCAGTGTCATCAAATTCCCATGACACTATACCCCCTACTAAGAAAAAAATAATTAAATCAGGTAAATAATTGTTTATTACTTCTCCGATATGAATAGTTTAGGCAAATTATTTGGAATTTCCAAAAATCTAATTCTAAAATCTAAACTAAAGCTAAACCATCAAAAAATTTACAAGTGGTTTACAATTGTCAAGCGGTAAACGAAAAAGGTCAAAAGATTTATCTTTTATTATTTATATAACATTAATATTTTATATTCATACACAAATATATTAAAAAGGTACATTTTATACCCCAAATTACCAACCAAAAATTCCAGAGTATGTATTCAATGTATTGTATACTTTGTATAATAGTGACCATAAAAAAGAGTGGGTATCATTATATTTTTTTCAGAAAATGTTTTAATTAAAAAAACAAAATAATAATAATTGGTAGGATACTCTATATTTACTTCCTACCTCTCACTCAGAGCTGAATGCAGTCAATGTTTGCCCACCTATTGTTCACACAAACACACCTAATTTTACTACGAATTATTTTATTTAATAAAAAAGTAGGGCCTGTTGGTGATTTGAACCCGCGTCGGCAGTAATACAACGTTTGTAATGCACTCATCTTGCCTCGGGACCACCGTGTAAGTTGTATTTTGACACTAGAAAGATTTTTACTGCTGTTTCCGAACAAGAATTTCAACTCCTAACCAGAAAAGGTGTAATGCCTTATGATTTCATTGATTCGTTTGATAAATTTAATGAAACTCGGCTACCTGACATAGATGGTTTTTACAATCGCTTAGAAGAGAAACGGTGCTCGAGACTACTTTATCATCATGCTCAAAATGTTTGGTCTGCGTTTAACTGTTCTAATTTAGGTGATTATGTGGATCTGTACATGAAAACCGATATTATGCTTCTGACGGATATTTTCGAGACATTCCGAGCTAGTTATATGAATAATTATAGTTTGGATCCTGCTCATTACTACAGTAATGGTTACACATGGGATTGTATGCTAAAACATACAGATATTGAACTCGAATTATTAACAGACATTGATATGATGATGTTTGTTGAACGAGGAATTCGCGGTGGGTTCAATGCATGAAACGACGTTCCACAACGAATAATAAATATATACCCGGATATGATCCATCCAAACCTGATGTATATCAAGTTTATAAGGATATTAACAGTGTCTTCTATATGGTGGCTTTCAGTGATGTGATACAAATATTGACGTCACAAACGTTCCTGTGAAACGTTCCTGTGTAATACCGATAATGGATATTTTCTAGAAGTAGATCTAACATACCCTAAAGAACTTCGTCATAAACATAAGGATTTGCCTTTTTGTGCTGAACATTTATCAGCACCGAATTCTAAGCAGAAGAAATTGATGGGTACCGTTTACGATAAAGAGCGGTATATACTTCATTACAGAGCGCTAAAACAAGCTCTAAAATATGGATTAAAAATAGCTAAAATTCATAAGATATACTTAAATACAGGACTGCAAACGAATGCTAAAAATGAATTTGAGAAAAATTTGTTTAAATTGATGAATAATGCTTTTTTCGGAAAAACTATGGAGAATATTCGAGAACATTCAATTGTTAAACTTATTAACAAATGGGAGGGTCGGTATGGTGCTGAAGCTTATTCATCTAAACCATAATTTCATTCGTGTACAATTTTTAACCCCAATTTGGTTGCTATTGAACTAAAAAAGATGGAGATATTCTTCAACAAACCCCTGTATATTGGTGCGGCAATTCTGGATTTAGCTAAAACTACCATCTACGATTTTCATTATGGTTATATGGTTCCACAGTTGGGTAATGATTGTAGTGCTCTATATACGGATACCGATTCTATTATTTACGAAATTCGTAAATAACTGTGATCCTTATGAACTAATAAAAAGAGATGCCGTAAATATTATGACACCAGCGAATATCCTGAACCAAATGTTTATGATACACCATGTGTTAATAAAAGTGCTGGGTATGATGGAGGATGAGAATAATGGAACCCCTATGACACATTTTGTAGGTTTGAGATCAAAATTATATACACTGAAAGTTTTAACCACGCCAGAAGAAATAGCTAAATCTTGTCAGAAACATCGAAATTATGGAAGATGCAATTGATATGGAATTGAACAACGTTGGACAGTTCATAAAACAAAGATAACATTTGAGGATTATGTTGAATTATAAAATCTGATAAACTCAATCTTTATACTGAAACTCAAACGAAAATAGCTCTTAGCCCTTATGATGACAAGCGCTATCTCATACCGGGTTCTTGTGATACTCTACCATGGGGACATTACTCTTTAAATACCAAACCAAAATGTGAAGATGAAGGTGAAACGTGTGCTAAAAAGAGGAAAATCTCATAGTCTCTTTACAAACGCTTGATGGGAAGGTCTCTACTTCTGTTATCTATTTTGTTTTGGTTGTCACAAATTTCTGTAAATAAACTTATACCATTTAATAACTTACTATTGTTTGAACCTTTTGGTATGATTAGATGATTTGTAAAAAAATTTTTTTTCACTTTTATTATAAATTGCTGATCAAGTACAATTATATTTTGATGTAGTACATAATTATTATTGTTACATTTTTATATTGTTTTTAATATTGTATTTACCATTACCTGATTGTTAATTAATAAACCAAAAAAGAATGAAAATAACCGAGTTTTTCTTTTCTCCACCATACATTTCAGAGTCAATTAGAATGGTTTGCAAAAGGTATGCGAAAAAAAAAATGATATAAACTCTAATAGTTTATTAAACTTAAAACAATTTCTAAATAGCGATTACACATATTACAACACTATAGTAATAATAAATTTAGCCTTGCTTATTTCTTTATCTATACTTTATTATTGATAACTTAGATGCAAAAATCCAAGCGAATTATAAATGTACAAAATCCTACAGACATGTATGATACGGTGAACTTACAAAGTCTCGAAACAAAGGGTTTATCAACAAATAAATCTGAGTCATATTTTGATGGAAAAAATAAGAGGATATCTAAAGTAGCAAGTCTGGAATATTCAACGGATGCTATGGACTTATATACACTCTACAGATGTGCGTCCTAAAATTATTGATTACGCTGAATTGTTTAACAAAACTTTGAAAAAAGTAACTGGATATTTTCAAATATCAAATTGGAATGCATCGTCTAAGCTGTTTCGGAGCAGTTAAAAGCTTTTTGGGAGCAGTTAAAAGCTGTTTCGGAGCAGTTAAAAGCAGTTTCGGAGCAGTTAAAAGCAATTCCGGAGCAGTTAAAAGCTGTTTCGGAGCAGTTAAAATCTGTCAAAAGACAAATTATGTATATTGGAATGTAGCTGATGAATTGGTTGATAGATTACGCCTTTTATATGCATCACAAGCAGCCGGGAATATAGTCATGTGAACGAGATATACTCAATCATATCATAACTAAGAGAAGAAAATACAATAAACTGAATCTCTTATAAACAGGTCTGTTTAAAACCAATTTGTAAACAGACCATTTTTAAATGGACCTGTTTGCAAACAGGTCTGTTAAAAACCAGTTTTAAACAGGTCAGTTTATTAACAGATCACTTTATAAGAGGTTTTTCTATAAAAAAAACCTTCTTTAAAAGAGGTCTCTTAAAAAGAGTTTTTTTAAAAGCTCTTTATAAGAGACCTCTTTTAAAGAGGTTATTTTATAAACAGGTCACTTTATAAGAGGTCTCTTAAAAAGAAGTTTTTTAAAAGCTTTTTATAAGAGACCTCTTTTAAAGAGGTTACTTTATAAACAGGTCACTTTATAAGAGGTCTCTTAAAAAGAGGTTTTTAAAAACCTCTTTATAAGAGACCTCTTTTAAAGGGGTTATTTTATAAACAGGTCACTTTATAAGAGGTGTTTCTATGAAAAACCTCTTTAAAAGAGGTCTCTTATGAATAGAGGTTTTTTAAAACCTCTTTATAAGAAACATCTTTTAAAGTGATATTGAACCTTAGCTGATGATATATAGTAATATAAAATTGATACATACATCATTCAATATTCAGACATAAATTTGGTCGCTCTCTCCTCAAATATTATCATTTAAAAACTAATCATGTATCATCAGATGATAACTTGGATGTATGAACTTGCAAACTCTTGAAACAAAATGCTTCAAAATCAACACATGAATCTTTGATGGAAAAAATAAAAGGATATCTAATGTAAGAAGTCCGGAATATTTAACGGATGCTGTCGATTTGTATACACTATCTACGCTTGTACTTGAAAAAATTGCTGCTAGCACTCAGTTTTTTAACAATATTCTGAAAAAATTAAGTAGAAATTTTCATATATCAATACGGAATGCGGTGCCTACACAATTTTATGAAGATGCAGCCACTAACCTGTCTTGGTATATAATAGATATATAATACATCATTTAAACATTACACCACCGTACTGTGTGATCCTTATTAATGGTGTCACTGTGAATAGAAATCAATCTATTACAATTAAACCCCAGGATCGTTTACAGTTTGGCCTACCTTAAGATAAAATACACTAGGAAAATCTCTGTTTTTATATGTTACTATCAATTTACAATATAAATTACTAAATGAATAAAAAACAAATTGTTGTGAATGAGTTACATAAATTAGCTCGTCGCAATTTCAAAAGAAGGCGGGTTCTCATAAAAGGAATAAATGATTTGCATCAGGCTGACTTGATAGAGATGATACCGTACGCTAGACAAAATACCAACTTTAAATATATATTGGCTGTAATCGATTGTTTCTCCAAGTATAGCTGGGCGATTCCGCTAAAGTCTAAAAACGCTGTCGAAGTTTCTACCGCTACGTAGCAGATTATAAAAGATCATACACTGAAAAACTGATTTTTACTATGAAATTAAAATTATTACTGAATTTTATTATGAAAAATTGAAAAGGTTAATGAAAGAGTACAACATAAACCATTATTCTGTGTATTCGAATAAAAAGGCCTGTATTGTGGAACGATTTATATGCACACTGAAATCGATGATGTATGAACATTTCAGTCTTTATGGTAATCATAAATGGATAAAAGTATTACCTGACTTAATTAAGCGCTACAATAATTCATATCATCGCACAATAAAAACGAAACCGGTGTAAGTAAATACACGAAACGAAAAACTGATTTCAAATACTTCATACACTGACATTAAGATGGTGGGACCAAAAACAAAAATTTGATATTGGTGATCATGTGAGAATAAGTAAGTTAAGAACAGTGTTTAATCGTGAATTTTTCCATCTTGGACACCAGAAATATTCACAATTCGTGAAGTAAAACTGACCTATCCAAGAACATATTTACTGAAGGATTACAAGAATGAAAATATCTTGGGTGGTTTTTATGATGAAGAATTAGAGAAAGTTAAAGATCCAAATGTGTATTTAGTAGAAAAAGTTTTAGCTAAACGTGGTTCAAAGGTTAAGTTAAATGGTTGGGATTTGATTCTTCACACAATTCATATATTGATGAAAAAAGTCTACTCATATAAATGTGAGGTTGCGTTTTCTAGTGAACACACATATGTTACAGATAATAATATTTTATTAGGATAGAGAAAAAAATATATATGTATCATATACTACTGTTATTTATTATAATATTTACATAAATTTTTGTGATCTTATCTAATACATTAATTTATTATATAACTTATTTATAATTGTTATTTATAATGATGTATATAAAATTAAAATATTAAATAAATTAAGTTATTAAATCATTATTTTTCATTTTTCTAGTAAATAATTTTCAACAATTTTCTTTGACTTGAACATAGTCAGAAAATTTGTCCGATGGAAAAACATTAAAATAAGACTGTTCAAATTATGATAAACCAACAATTCCATCCGTTTGTCCAGAGTAAATTTTTTTTTAAATCCAATTCCAAAATTGGAGTAGTTTCGGGGCACTTGACAGCTTCTTCTATATTCAGTTTAATATCTATATAAGTCAGTTATTTCAATTTTTTAATCACTTGCATTCATAGTTTCAGTTTATAAGCACATTAAAATGTTTGAATGTTCATATTGCTGAAGAATTTTCTCACGTAGTTACAACATGCATCAACATGTAGATCGCTGTCATGGAGGCTCAGCACCAGAAGTAAATGATTACCAGCCAAAAAAGATATGGAATCGAAATGATTACACATATAAAACTAACGAATATAACAACAGGATATCAGGGGTCCAGTCAACGGACATGTTATCACATAGTTCATCCAGTCTAGATGGATACCTACCTACAAACCAAGAACATAGTTATCATGAAAATGCATTTCAACCTCCATGTAACCTCGATTCATCGAAAAAAAGGAACGAAACTTTATCTATTGGTATAATCCTAGCAAGTTAGCGAATCGATTAAGACAATTGACTGCCTCAAATTTGGTTTGGATGCAATAACAATAAGGCGCACACGCCCCTGTCCCTCCACTCGCTTAGCACAGTTCTGAACCACAACCACCGATAATTATTATGGATTGCGCTATAATAATAATGAAGATAAATTGTATATAGGTAATACTTCTGTTCACATTAACCATAACGATATACAAGTTGGCGATGAGTGGTATAAAGGAACTGTGGGTTTATTTGAAATTTTAGTAAAACTTCACCCAGAAATTATACAGAAGAAGATTTGAATAAATATATAGAAATTATATTTTAAATTTAAGCTGGGTTTGTATCCCGACACCGGCAGTTAGTCAATTAAAAAAAAAAGTTGATTGACTAAACTGTCGGTGTGTGGACAAGAACGAAGTAACCGGCTATGCTTGTGAAGGTTTTCTGCAGTTTCCCTTCACGAACTCCAGATGAATATCGGCATAGTTCCTATCAAAGTCGTATTATTACCGATAAGTTGTATTATTGGCGACGCGAGTTCAAATCCCCAACAGGCCCCACTTTTTTTAAAATAAAATAATTCGTTGTAGTAAAATTAGGTGTGTGAGTGTGTGTGTGTGAGTGTGTGTGTAAACCAATGAAGATGAGTCATAATATGCGGTTGTGAGAAGTTAGTTCGGAGACATATTTGGTGAAATACGAAAAATAAATTTAGTGTCAGTATAAAATATTTTATCAATGAGTTATGTTTGAACAATCGTGAAGTTTTTATCTACTTATGTTCAATGTATCATCTGTAACAAAGGTTGTTAAATGATTTATGTCTTCTGACAAATAGTTTTTATATTTTTAAATATGATATGCATTTTTGTGCAATGAGTCATAACTGATAATATACATAATTTATTATGTTTTTAATTGAATAGTAGGGCATATGATTTGGGATCATCGATGAACTTGTTTGCGGCATAGTTTGTCTGAAACAGCGCTCTTCCGAACTAGATCGTTTGCGAACTACCCAAGACTAGAAAGATCTGTATAAAGAATAAGAATTCTTTATTAAAAAATAACATAAAACTTTAGAAGGATACAAATAAAAAGTGCAATAGTATTTCTGAAAAAATATGTATAAATATCAAGAAATATGTATAAATATCTAAAACCTAGAGTTATCGCTTTGTTAATCTTTATACATAGGTCAGGTAACATAGGTCAGGTGTCTTCAGATAACAAAAAGTTTTTGCCAAAAAAAATAATACAAACATTTCCTGATTATTTTATGACAAAACAAAAGGCAAGATTTTAAAATTCTCTACTTGTTTTTTTCTAGGATATTGCGACATACCGTGTTGGATATTTTGATCTGACGATATATAAAATTATTTTTTTTCAAAATCTACTGATGAGCGGAAGTATAGAATTACTATAAGTGATGACCAAATCACTTGATCAACTCAAAGTAATTAAGTTCTTTCTTATGTAACCTATTCAACATGACCCCCGACACTGGAAACAGGGTGTCTTGTAATATTTTGGCAAAATATTTCCTGACTTTTCCAGATTTTCCAGACATGAATTCGAATTTTCCAGACCATCTTTCCATATAATATTTTGTTATTGATAGGAAAATTAAGAAAAGTATACATTTGTTCATTTATTTTCATATTTTATGGATAATATGATAAAAGCTATACATTCTTTTTCATGAGAAACATACTTAAAATTTTTTCAAAAACCTCAAAACCTCAAAAGATAATTATTAGTAATAATTTTTTTTAAATAAGTTATTTTAAATACGATTCTGCGAAATTCCATGAAATTCCCTGGTATTTTACGAAATTCCGTGACAATTCCATGACTTTTCCAGACAACTAGACACCCTGGGAAAATAAAACTGTCGTAGAAGTCAGAAATAGAATTTTGGACTAACCACCGACTTATCAATTTAAATGTTAACTCCTATATAATTAAAAATTAATTTAATTGTATGATTAAAAATGTCATTAGACGAACTTGTAAGAAAGCTGTAACAAATTCTAAGATAATTTAAACGATTGGCATGGAGAACATGGTAAAATGATGAATATATTTTCAAATTTACTGTTGAAAATAATTTTTTGCTTGTATATAATTGTTGGACTTTTATCACTTTTCAAGAACCAATCCGGTTTGGGAGAGGGTATAACCCCATCCACCCCTTTTCTTCAGACCTGATTGTGGTAAGAACAACAAACAACTTCTGACTAACTGATTCGTCAACACTATGCTAAAATCTTGAAATTTGGAGTGTAGGATCATTTTGAATCTTAAACATCCACTAAGAAAGAATTTTTCGAAATTGCTTCTTATTAAGTTTTGATCAACTTTGGCTTTGATTGTTGTGCTTAGTGTTTTGGTAATGATCTTGTAGACTAAAATTAAAAGTAAAAATTTTTTAAGTTTATTGATTCTAATTTGATGTTTTTATAAACCCCGATGATAAATACGAAGTGTTCTCAATCCCGATGAGTAAGCGCAATATACCAGTAGAAGAGCCAAGCCACTCCTGACACAAGCTTCCAAATTTGTCCACCAGAGGCATTGATGGCGCTGCGATCGGTGGTTGTGGTTCGGAACTTTGCTAAGCAAGTGGAGGGGTAAGGGCGTGTGCTCTGAAAGGTTCTGATCTCGGCTGCGATCGTATTGGCGCGAGATTTAATTGGGAGGAGTCAATTGATAACCATTGCAGGTATTTTGGTGTGACGTAAGTGGTAACCTTGAACATGTCAGAACTTGTTATTTCTGTAGTAAGTTTTGTTGAAAGTAACTAGAACTGAATTTTGCTGATTCGGTACATTTGCGTTTATTGTAATGATGTATCATATTACATATAAATTGTCTATTAATCAAAATTCCAATACAGTTTGTCGTTAAATATGATTTTTTTTTTGTTATAAAAATGCAACAAATTCTAGGAAATATTAAACATTTATATCAATGGTAAGCATTTTTTAAAACAAATGGTTACGCAACATCCGTTGTACAATCCAAAGCCACGTGCATCTTATAAAATTGATGACCAAGCAAATTCTCACGTGCATTTTATAAAATTGATTTATTTTTCCGTTGTTATACAGATAAATTCGAAGGGAAGTATTTTTTTTAATTTATATTTTTTATAAAACTTCTGTAGATAGTTTTTGTTGAAATTAACTAGAACTGAATTTTGCTGATTCGGTAAATTTGCGTTTATTGCAATGATATATATCATATTACATAAAAATTGTCTATTCATCAAAATTCATTTTTTTTCATGGAATCAAATTTCAATTCTTTTTTATTGTATTGTAGGGAATTTTGCTGATTCGGTGAATTTGCATTTATTGTAATCATATATCATATTACATAAAAGTTGTCATTAATCAAAATTCCATTACAGTTATCTGATCATATTACAATGTATTTATTTGCTTTTTTTTTGCCGGTGTGTGCTTTGATATATAAAAATGGTTATATTAGAATATCGTTAACGATTTTTTGTTAAATGATGATGAGACAAAATGGTTGTGTGGTAGATAAAATTAGGAGGGGATAATTGTATAAAAGGATAATAAAAAAAGAGAATTACATATAAAAAATTACTTTAGTTTTGAAGTATTATTGAAAAGTAAAACAAAAAAACAATGGACGCAGCCGATCTCAAACTATTGAAGAGTTGCTGTTTGAAGCCAGCAATTAAAATGGGGAATTTACCAATGAGGGAAAAGATTCCCATCAGAAAACAGGGTAACCACCAAATATGGCGTTGCCAGATAAAGGTGACGGTGGAAGTTTCAATGGAAGGGGATATAGGGGTGGAATCAGTTTTCTTACCAAGCCGCTATAATATACTAACAGATAATATAATAAATACCATCAATTCAACACCTTCATTTATGTGTGTTTAGGATCAAGTTGGTCATAGCTGGCAAATATCAATAAAACATTACGAGTAACCGGTGGAAAAAATCACAACAATTGTTTTAATCTAGCTATTATTATAATATTTTTTATTTTTTATTTTTAAATTGAATACCACTATGGATACATACAGTTTACATGGCGTTTATTATAATTATTTACCATTATGGAAATCAATGTCACTGAAAAATCCCATTGATCTATTTGAAAATATGGAGAAGCATGGAATATATCCAGAAAAATGTAATGTGAATATTTACTTTAGTTATGTTTATCGATTTTTTATAAAAATACATAAATTTATTATATTTGGAAATTGATGATTGTTTTCATATCCAGCATTTATAGTTAGAAACGCTATGGATCCTGCTTTATTTGTAAATTACGTTAAAAATATAAATGGTATGCAACTGATTTCGATAAGTTTGAAAAACTACTATATGAATGTTGTGATGATTTTACTTATGGAAGTAACTTGAGAAAGAATTGGGGGACATATGATATACATCGAAAACAATAAGTCGGCAGAAGTGGAAGAATTTACAACCAAATGTTTGTGTGGTATGAAGTTATGGATCCATATATATTATATCGAATGCTGTATCAGCAACTTGAAACTATTCCAGAATGGTGTGAACCTTGGATATATGCTACAAATTGTAATCAAATTGATTCATGTGATTGTGGTAGATTAAGCGAACATGACTGTATTTGAATATTCATATATAATAAAAAACGCTTATAATTAGTCATTGTTTAATTTTAGACTGTACCCCCCATTATGTGTTTTACAGATTTAAAATACCTTGTTTGTAAGTAGCATTATACCATCAAGGAATCTCAAGTTAGAGACATGAATAGAGCAAACATTATTAGCATTACAACAATATTTTTATATTGTTTTGTGTCAGTGAAAAGTGCTTCAATGCGATTTCATGATCATATAAATCCGGTACACAATCACATTGAGAACTCTGATTTTCAAGCAGTAAGCACTAATGGTTTTCTGAAGAAAATTTATAATAATAATACTCAATTCGTAGGAAATAGGATTTGGAAAAGTGAATAAATTAATTTAAATAAATTGGACGTTTCGTCATTTATTTATGACTTCATTTATAATAATTTTTATATGAATCAAAGTAGATTTCGTGTACATAATATGACTTCGAAACCGAATGTTATAGAAGACACATTGAAATTTTATTATAATAAAGCATCAAAACCACATTCTGATGGTGAAAAGCCGGGACCCGAGAGAAGTCCGAGAGAACACCAAACAATATGTATTGTCCCTTATGTTATGCTTTGGAACACGTGCATAGCTCTGACAAAAGATAGACTTTCATGTTCGTAATATTACAATCATCAAATTGGCTGGAATCTTTTAAAATATTCGTATCACGATCTATTTGGAAGCATACAACAACATAGTTAGGACATTCGCAACTAGTCTTGACACACCACACTTGTCTGTCAGTTTGTTGCATTTCTGGGATAGTTAAGCATTCCAATGATCTAAACCACAAATTTACATCAGTATTTTGATTTACTACCTTATATAGTTTTATACGCATGTTATCAGAAACTTTTACATATGGAATGCACCATTCTAATTTGTTAATAGTAATTTTAGGTTTAACTGTTGCGATTGCTTAAGTAAAACAATTGATATCATCATTTAATATCAATTAACACGAAATTAAGCACGAATAATAATAAGTTCTTGTTTCATGTTTACCAGAATTCTAGGATAATCTTCAAAGAAACCCATATATATTTTCAGTGGTATACGAACATTGAATAAACCATCGGCATCTTTATTGAATTCATCACCAAAACCAGCATTGAGTAATGCTTTACTCTGATTTTCATTTAATGTTAAGTAGTTTTTTATAGTGCTTACAATACCAACATTATTAGTATGATCAATTACTTGACCACCAATTTCATAACGAATTTCTTGGAATATAAATGATATAGCGTTCGATATGGATTGTGCTTTGTTTTTAGGATCGTTAGTTACTTTACCTTTAATATTTAAAACACTCTCACATGGTAATGTATATAAATCTTGTGACTGAATGCAAATTCTAATCTCATCACTAGGCTCAAATTTTGTTGAATTATACGATTGATGATTGTGATATTCTAGTCCTGTAATCGTATTATCATACTCAGGTACGTTGGTTACTTCTAAAATTTCTGTCATGTTTCTTTTTAATACAAGTAAATTTTATACGTATAACTGGTTTCTTTAATTTAAGCCAACAACTAAATTTTAACCAAGAACCTGCCGTTATTTATTTTTTAGTTTTAAACAATCGGTTTCGATTATTGTGCTTTATTCTATTGTTGTCTGATAGAACTTGTTTTATCTGACGGTTTGTTGAAACACTATCTCCAAAGTAACGTGTAGGGTGATTAAATACAAAACCCATTAGAAAGTTTTCAGATGCAGTCCAATAGTTATATTTTCACCTCTAAAGTTAACTAATTTACCTGATTGATCCACCAGAGAGTGCGTAATGTTGTTAATGACTCGACAATTGATGGGTAAAAAAATATCATTAGTGGGATGCACTATAATTTTATAGCCTGGAGGTAAATTTGGTGAGAAATGAAAAATTTTGTGATTGATTTCATTGTTATGATATGAACCACTTATAATATTACAAATAACATATATTGTCTCTACAGAGAGAATGCTAACATTTAATTCGCCCACATGTCTTTTATCTGCACTAAGTTTTTTATTTTTGAAGCCCAACATTTCACCAATTGAATCCGATGGTTTGAAATTTACCATTTTTGTGCACTTTGTTTGTGTTGGTATGCAAAAAAATAGTTGCTTTTCCATCTAGAGAATTACTTAAATAACGTGAAATGTCATCAATCTCATATGATCCAACAGGTATTTCAATTACCTTATTATCAGTATCATCATAAAATTTATTATTCGTAGTATCAACATTAGGAATAGCATTATATGTTTGTAAGTCCACTAGCCCCATCACATAGTATGAATTTTTATCTAAATCAATAAGTGGGAAATAGTCTATTGTTAAAATAGAACTATTACCTGTGAACGTTAACATGAAAGAGATATTGATAAATGATAAGTGTGTAGCATGTGATGGTTTATTTATCCAACAAAAATTTTAAACATAAATGTCCACATATTGTAGTATTGAATTTTTGTTCTTGGTTAAAATTATACTGGATATCACATCCTTTAAAGTATTTAATGAACTCTTGCGGCGGCTGAAGGTTACCAAAGCTATCGAAATAGATAACATTCTTAATAAATTTTTTATACGCCGTCCAATGAGTTCCACTATTCATAGCTATATCATGATTGATAATTCCCGTCTCATATTTGTTTGGTGATTTGGGTACGGTGTCACGCATAAAAACAGCACGAAAATACGGAATATTTAATTTTTTAGCATACTCACGCAGTTCCGTATCATAAAGTGCTCTGCGTGGTAGCGTTTCTATTAATTTTTTGATAGATATAGCCCCATACCCCTGTTGTAAGGTTTTAAATACAAGCCTTTACCCTTTGCTGTAGCCTCTATTGTTTTATTGTGACGTTGGCTCTCACTAAGTTGTTCACGTGCACTCTTATAATTTGTTACAGCTTTAGCAATACCTGACGCCCTACCAGCTAAAGTTTCAACAGCAGAGAGTCCAGCAAATATGGGAATTAATGGAAGCACACCACCTGATTTTGGAACTTTCGCAATCTTTACTGCGGCCTTAAAAATCCACTGGTTGAGATTCTTTTAATGCATTTCTAGCTTTTCTAACAGACGCTGTAAAGTTTATAGCTTTCTTTGTCTGCTTCTTCTTCTTCTTTTTGGTCATCAATCCCATACCAAGAGCAGTTTTTGTTTTCATAGCGCGTGTGATGAATAGAGCCGCTGTCCTTTCACCAATTGTTGAATCGGAGGCCTCTGTACGTTTCCAAGCGGCTTCACCTAATTGTTTATCCGCCAAATGACGCTCCTTTAAATCTTTACTTTTTGAGTAAGCGATATCATGCACCATACAAGCCTGATCCAATGCGTTTTTGGTTTATCACCACGTGCTAATCGTTCCTTTAGCTTAGTGCCCGGTTCACAATATTTATAAGTTGGTATGTGTAACTCAATCGGTAATTTATTTATAAGTGTATTAACAATACCTTTTCCTTGATGTGTCCTCGAACAAGGCATACTTCTAAATGTTTCAAGCAATCATGTTCACGTCTATTTAAATGAGTTGTTTTTATATTTTAGTTTTAGTAGTCTGAAAAATGCGATTTCATAAACAACAGCATTCACTCATTGTTAAAGATTTAATACCCAATAATACAGATAATCACTCCTATCATGGCCTCCTATTTTCAGATTCACTACGAACTATAATATGTGGTCCTAGTGGCTGTGGTAAAACAAATCTTATGCTAAACTTAATTTATCATGAAAATGGTTTTCGATTTGAAAACATCTATGTCTACAGTAAATCTCTTTATCAACAAAAATATCAATTACTTGAAGATACTTTAAAACTAGTGGATGGAGTTGAATATTTTCCATTTAGTGCTACTAGGTAAATTCTTGGTCCAAATGAAGCACGTGAACAAAGTCTATTCATTTTCGATAATGTGAGCTGCCATTCACAAGAACGAATCAGAGAATTCTTTAGTATGGGCCAGCATCGAACAATTGATTATTTTTACCTTTGTCAGAGCTATGCACGTGTTCCAAAGCATAACATAAGGGACAATGCAAAGTGTTTGGTGTTATTCAAATCTGATGATTTGAATTTAAAACACGTCTTCGATGACCATATAGGGGGCTCTGATATGAATTTTCAAAAATTTCGTGATCTATGCAGTCATTGTTGGACTTCTGCTAATGGTTTTGTTGTAATAATGAAAAATTTTCCCCTTAATGATGGTCGCTATCGAAATGGTTTTGATGAATACATTGAATTATAGAATGATAACTTATACAAAAAAAAAAGAAAAAAGAAAATTAGTTTCTAACACACATCCTCTTCTCTAATAATCTGCTTAATCTTTTATAATATTATTTTATCTCGTATTTTGTATTATGTAAAATAAACGTGATAAAATTTTTTTTAATGTTTTTATTATATAAAAATACCTAATTACATATAACAGTGATTTCATTATCGTTTACAATATTTGAGAATGCTTTTACTAATTTTACGAAGTTTTAATCGAACATCTAATAAATACTGACATGAAGAAGAATCCATTTGTATATGTTGCATAAATAAGTGAATTTTACAATGAAAAATTTAAAAGGTTAATGAAAGAGTACAAAATAAATCATTATTCTGTGTATTCAGAAAAAAAGGCGTGCATTGTAGAGAGATTTATATGTACACTAAAATCGATTACGTATAAACATTTCAATATGTATGGTAATTATAAATGGTTAAAAATATTACCGGAATTGATTAACAACTCTTATCATCGAACAATTCGAATGAAACCATCACAAGTAAACAAAGACAATGAAAAACAAGTTTTGAATAATTGATTCAATCGCATTAAGATGGTGGGACCAAATCAAATGTTTAAAGTTGGTGATAATGTTCGAATAAGTAAAATTAGAACAGTGTTTGATCGTGGTTTTCATCCACCATGGACACCAGACACGAAATCCACTTTGATTCATCTAAAAATTATTATAAGTTTTCTTCAGAAAACCATTATTGCTTACTGCTTGAAAATCAGAGTTCTCACTCAAATATAGGTTTGGAAGCAATAAAAATATGTCAACAACTCCTTAAAACTGGGTTTATTGATACAAACAAAACTATTCAATAATAGATCAAACAAGAACCAAAACTCCATTCATTGTGAAGCGGACATCGTAATAATAATGTAATATTATAATATTAACTTCTCTTTAAAGTTAATATCAGATCCATATTTTTTGTAAATATAAATTTAAAAAAATACTTTCCTTCGAATTTATCTGTATAACAACGAAAAAATCAATCAATTTTATAAAATGCACGTGAGAATTTGCTTGGCCATCAATTTTATAAAATGCACGTGGCTTTGGATTGTACAGTGGAGGTTGTGTAATCTTTTGTTTTAAAAAATGCTTACCATTGATATAAATGTTTAATATTTCCTAGAATTTGTCACATTTTTATAACAACAAAAAAATCATATTTAACAATAAACTGTATTGTAATTTTGATTAATAGACAATTTTTATGTAATATGATATATGATTACAATAAATGCAAATTCACCGAATCAGAAATTCAAAAATTCCTTACAATGTAATAAAAAAAAGAATTGAAATTTGATTCCATTAAAAAAATGAAATTTAGATTAATAGACAATTTTGATGTAATATGATATATCATTGTAAATTAACTATAAAATTCAGTTCTAGTTAATTTCAACAAAACTTACTACAGAAATAACAAATTCTGGCATGTCAAGGTTACCACTTATGTCACACCAAAAAATCTGCTATGGTTATCAAAAGCTATATCATTACAATAAACACAAATTTACCGAATCAGCAAAATTCAGTTCTAGTTAAGTCCAACAAAACTAACTGCAGATATAACTAGTTCTGACATGATCAAGGTTACCACTTACGTCACAACAAAACACCTGCAATGGTTATCAATTGACTCCTCCCAATTAAATCTCATGCCAATACGATCGCAGCGCCCCCACCAATACCATCCTCCAAACTTAGCCGAGATCAGAACCTTTCAGAGCACACGCCCCTGCCCCTCTACCCGCTTAGCAAAGTTCCGAACTGCATCCACCGATCGTAGCCCCACCAAAACCTCTGGCGGACAAATTTGGAAGCATGCGCTAGCACCGGCATGACTGTTCTACAGACAGACGAAATGAATCAGTTCCTACTGCGAACCTACCTGGAAGTGGCCCGACTTGAACAGGACAAAACCGGATACAGGCAAACACTAAACCAACAATTCACACAAAAATACACAAATCTTACACACATCACAGAACAGCGACTCGACGATCAACGCCGCACAATCATCACACATACACTCATTCCCCTCACAATACAAAACCAAATTAGTCAACAAGTACAACACCAACTGCACACCATACACAACACAGGCATATTACACATGGATACACAGACAACACAAACAGCCAAAAATGAACAACAATAATAACACTAGCAACGATAACACATCCATCACACACATCCAAAATTCACTCAACACCTCATTGGCGGAATTCACACATTTAGACCCTACATAGAAACACAAACTACCTAAACAATACTATTCAAGCAATCTCACCAACACCACAGTCACCACACTTAACAGCTACATTTTACCAAAATACTTATCACAGGACACAACATTTACAGATTTACACAACATCATTTACTGCGGAGCTGTTGCAGCAGTTAGGTGTAATGGTTTCAAAGTAACATCACCCTTAAACACACATAACACACGCACTACACAAACATGCACACTTGCTTGGAAGAAACGTTTAAATTCTCGTATTACGAGTATTAGACGGGGCCTAGGCCGGATCACACAATACATACAAGGAACACGTTCACAAAAACTCACCAAACAAATATAAAACATCAAAACAACACAAAATACACTCCAAATACGATGAACACAACACAGCTCTAGAGGAATTTAGGGATACACTACACCCAAAACTCACAGTATCTTCTACACGACTCAAACGAAACAAAGCTGCACATACACGCAAAATATACAACACTCAATTCCAACACAACCAAAAATTTTTCTACCGATCACTCACACACAACAACACACCACAACACGACACATAACCACCCACAGAACACTCACTTTTTACATATTGGTCTGGTCTTTGGTCCCAGAGAGTTCAGCTAAATGTTGAAACCTGTTGGATCGAAGACGAGATCCACAAAACAAACAACATTATACACATGACACAGACAACAATTACTACACAAGACATACACAACACTTACACAATTGGAGGAGCCCTGGAGTGGATCAAATACACAACTATTGGATAAAAAACATTACTTGCACACACGAACACTTCGTACGAAATTTAGACAATTCATACAACACCCTCACACAACACCTCCTTTCTTAATGAAGGGCATCACTTATATGATTCCGAAGGATAACGACACAATAAATCCAACCAAATACAGACCCATCACATACCAATCTACACTATACAAATTACTGGCTACATGCATCACACAAAAAATTTACTCACACATTATAGACAACAACATCCTCGCTGACGAGCAAAAGGGCTGTCGGAAACTATCGAGAGGCTGTAAGGAGCAACTCATTATACACTCGGTGGTGACCGAACAGGCCAAACACAACAACAGAAACATGTACACAGCTTACATAGATTACAAAAGTGGTCGAAATTCCATTAAGGCCATCGACACATACGCTACACCATTTCTCATATATTCGTTCAGAATCATAAAGTGGACAAACACAGACATTGAAAACATGCAAATCACAGGATACACCACATACACTCATCGTCAGCGAGGTTGGTCTTACCATGGTCTCTAGGAGGACGTGGTCTCACAGACATCCGACTATTACACGATCGCCAGCTCCATAGCCTACGGGAGTACTTCCAATCTAAATCACACACCTCACACTTAACATCCACACAATACAACACTCTCCTCTGTAGTATATCGCCCAGGACCGGTTATGGTCCGTGGGACATATACCCAAATCGCGCGACGGAGTCTGGAAGCGTGTGCAAAAGGTTTCGGTGGATCCGAATTTTGTCTTTGGTCTGAAATGTCAATAGATGAGAAAAAGTGTGAGGGTCCTTTTGTTTACCACCGGAAACCTTAACTAACGAACACTTATGATATTAAAAAAAAAACTGCGAGGTAGTGACTCCTAACGGTGATAGTTAGAAGGATATTCAAATGGTTTTACGTCAGATGTTGATAACTTATTGCAATTGTTTTTTTTTTTAAATTTACTACGTGTAGAATTTTCTGAAATTACGATAAAAATCACACAAAGGAGAACAGAAAAGGAAATTACATTGAAAATAATAATCACCTACCATACTCTGAATGTGAGTACGATTAATTTTAATTATTTAATAAACATTAAAAAAAATAAGAAAAATGAACCAAAAACTTAATGAAATTATATATTTTTAGAGATTTGATAGAGAAAAAAAAAGGCAACAAAAATACACTCAACGGCGATGATTTAATTTACAGATGATTTAATAAAAAAAGGAACAAATTTTACAATTAATAATTCTATATGTTAACACACAAAAATATGATTTAAAAAATAGTGAAATGTTTTATCATAAAATAAATCTAATTTCCTCGTATTGATATGTAAGTATAATTTTCTTGATATTAGATTGTATATAACTATTCGGTAGTCCTAATCTATCGGAGGATTCGCAACTGAATTTTCTCACTCGTGGTGTTTATATTCAGTCGTGAATTCCCACAAATTGTCCTTTCAGCATTCATACACCCGGTAAATTCGACGCCATAATTTTTGGCGGTCTAATTTCGAGTGTGTTACCCAAATCTGGGTGTGATGTTTAGGCCGTTCTTTAGGACCACCGAGTAATTACTGTACGACTTTTTATGATGTCACTTTTTTTAAATAAATTATCGATTTCACTAAATGTTTATTATATTACCAGGTATTTAGAACGATATAGTAAAAAAAAAACAATTGAATAGCTGAACACAATAGAATTTTAGTTGTATCTACGTAGATTTTAACTGGAAAGCGTGACCGCAGATGGTACGTATTTTGACTATGATTAGTAAACATGGAGAAAGGAAATTAACAAAATAATTATTACCTCACTGTTTCCGAGATTCGATGGTATCAACACAATGCCGCCCATACGAATAGCACGTAGATTTTTACGAGAATGCTGGTATTGTCGCCATTAGCAATTTTGGTCCGGTATATGTTGTTTTTTTTTATTCTTAGCCCAATTAAACTATATGCGTTATATATATATCCAGCTCGTGATGATTAATTCGATTACTAATTCGGAATCATTGTATTTTTCTATATTTTACAATATTCACAAATGAATAATATATTTGTAGTATTTTGATTGCATAATAAATCATAGAATGGTTTTCTGTGGTTATTAACAACATGTGAGTCAGGCTGAGGGTTAGCGGGGATAGAGACAGTTGAACACACATATAATACGAATGTGATGCATTGCATGGGACAGTGGAGTATAGGCAGTTGAAGAGATACATGCTGTGGAACGATGAAAGGCATGAGTATTGTTGTGTGTTAAGTAGTAGGCAAGCTGAGTCGGTTACATTGGTGTTGTACGTTCGGCAGTGTTTGGGTTGGATATACAATCGTGAATGTATATGATATAAATTGTGTTCAGTGACGTAAGACGATCACTGATGTATGTGATGCGAACTGTATATGGATGGGGTACGGCGATCATTGATCCATATAATATACAAGCTGATAAGTGGATAGTGAATACAATCCTTGACTTTATATTTCATGAATCATTTTTATCAAGTGAATGACATTTAGTGACTGATTATTTGGTGGACAATTTACATAGCATTGAGCGCGCGTTAAATAGTGAATATATGTACAGACAATCAATTTATACAGACAATCGATTTATACTTTTATTGAATTTCATTAATAATTTCATTTGTCGTAATAAGAATAATAAAACGATTTATTAATTAAATATTGCGTTGCGTATTATTGTTGGTACGAACCCATAAACTACAATATTAATCCAAGAATAACGTATAATAATAACGTATAACATTCGTCTTAATTATTTGAGTAACATAAAAAAAATTCGATACTCGATACGTTAGATTTACTTCTTTCCGTTTTGTAGGCCGATCGTAATCTGAACTGCATGACTGAAATTGTTTTTCAATAATCTCCACTCGACTACCGAAAAACAATTTACGTCACTCCGATTTGCGGACTTTATCTCGTTGAGTCCCGCATTATGTTGATCTCATTTCAATAACAGATCGCGTAACATATTTTGCTTTTTTTTTTGTGCGTTCAAACTTGTATTTTGAGACAGCTTGAGATAATAAATTCAAACACTAATCTTAAGGTGGTTCCCGCGCGTCATTCAACTATTCATTCGTTTTGTTTTGTTTTATTCTTTTTCTAAATTTTTTTCATTTTTTTATTTATTTTTTTATTCATCTCCCTATTACTTTCTTTTAATTAATAATTGTCTGTCAGTTTAATTTACCTATATTTATATTTTTACGTTTTATTGTTAAGGGTTTGGTCCCCCCACCACATATACATCACTTTCTTTACATTTATTTATTTTTTATTTTTTTACTTGTTTTAAACACTCCTTTTTTAATGCCTTTATTTTTATAATTTTAGGTAAGTGAGATGGAATCGTCTCACCTCCACCAATCAAAGCACAACACACAGCCACAAACATGCAGACATGGAAATCGAAGGTTCTGCATGGAAGGTATTTGCATGAGATTAGCCACGTACATCGCAGGCTTGGTTGACCAAGTGTAATATATTTCCGGAAACCGAGAGCTTCATGTTTTAAATACAGGATCAAATCACACATACACTGAACTACAAAAAATACATACTCAAAGACACTGCACAACTAACAGACCTCTGTCGACAATGTCGACAGAAACCAGAAACAATACAACAAATTACATCAGCATGCTCACGCCTTACACAAACAGGTTACAAACACAGACACGATCAGGTAGCAAAAATAACACACCAAAAACTCGCCATAAAACCAAAATCACAACAGACAACACACCATACTACAAATACACTCCATCTACAATTCTCGAAAACAACACATACAAATGATGACAAGACGGTACACTATAATAGACCAGACATTACACTTATAGGGCTTACAAACGAGGAACATTGTGCAGCAACATTATGCAGCAACCTATTATAGACCAGACATTACACTTATAGGGCTTACAAACGAGGAACATTGTGCAGCAACATTATGCAGCAACCTATTATGTTGCAAATGTGTATAGTGGTTGCAGCAACAAAAAACATGTCCTTGAACGGTTGCTGTAAAAATCAAAATTATTTGATATTTTGTAGGAGGAGTTAAATGTTCCTGTAAAAATTTGTCATATTATCTAATATTTTCTATGCTTTCCTAATATTTTATTATGTTTTAGTACCTAAATTGGTAACAATTTACATTATATATTTTATTATTTGTAATAATAATATATAGATATTATCCAACACTAGTTTTATACACATAAATAAACTAGATACATTCATATAAATAAACTATACAAATTAAATGAGATAGATAGAGACAAGATGATAAATGATTGAATTTTTTGACTAGCGTCATAAAATAATAAAATAATAATTTTATGTTCCATAATTTTGGTTGCACGTCTGTACAGAAAATATTTTGTAGGCGGAGTTCAATGTTGCTGCAACAATGTTCTGCGTCTGTTCCATACTTTATACACAGGCACACAAAAACCACATTTCTCATAAACATTGCAGTACCCAACACCCACAATCTACAGATTACACACACTGAAAAACTAACAAAATACACCGATATAGCTGTCAAACTGAGGAATCAGTGGAAAATGACACCAGTTGCTATCGTTCCAGTGGTTCTAAGCTCAATAGGCGTCATACCAAAAACACTTCACAACAGTCTACACACACTTGAACTACACAAAAACACATACATACAATTACAAAAGGCAGTTATTATTAATACTTGCCGTATAGTGAGAATGTTTCTCTCTATGAGGCAAAGCGCTCTCCAAACACAAACACGAAAAATTTGCAAAATTTCTGTCAAAAAAAAAAGAAGTATTGTCGAGTTATTACAAATATTTTTACTAAGTAACAACTTTGCAGTCATTCTAAACAAAAAGTTATAAACAAATTAAGAAAACCCGATTTTCGCCTGTTTTTCCAGTTTTTCTGGGAAATTACGCATCTAATTTTAATTCAACGGACGCCATTCGATAGGTTTTTCAAAGACCTATAACTTTCTAATTTAACTTTTTTGAATTGGACGTCAACTTTTTTTTTTAATTTAAAAACCGGTTTTTTGACTTTTGAGAATTTTTTAGGCTCAGTAGTGGAGCGCCGTAAGATTTATACCTCGGAATCCAGGGCCAGTCAATGAATCTTTATATAAACTTTTGAACTGTGTTTTTAACAATATATAAAAAAATGTTAAAGCAATTTTTATCCGATCTTAATTTTTTAATTATTTAAAAAAATAATAATTAATTTTTCTTTTATTTTTTTAGTTTAAAGTTACATTTTGAAAAGGAGAACTATTGCAAACTTGTCCTTGGGTCTCAAGGGACTGCAGGTATACAGGTGAGGGGTGCCTTTTTGTAGTTTTTCTCAAGAGCTATAAGCTGATGTATACTAATATTTTTTAAGTTCTTATTTTTTAAAAGCTTTGAGCTGAAAGAGCTTCAAAACGTTACTATTTGCGAACAGAACATATGCAAACTTAAAACGGCCATATCTTACTCAATTTTTATCGTACAGAAAAAGAAAAATACTAAAATTTTTAAAAAAAAAAAACCTACAATTTTTAACTTTTTAAAATTTTGCGTATCTTTCGTAGTTTTTGAGTTATTTTCAAAGAAAGGCAATTTTTTGCAAACTTGCAAAAAAGCTCTTTTCACTTCAAGCTTAAATTTTTTCAAAACTAAGCACTTTAAACCGGTCAAACTTATAGGGTATATTACAAGTACATAAATAAAGTAAATTGTAAAGTGGTAACGACCATTTTCAATTAGAGTGGTAATTGGAGGGTGATTTTCACATTTTTTTTACTGCCAAAAAAATAGGGACCAATTTTGTTTTTGTCATAACTCGCTTAATTTTGATACTAGGAACTTCCATAAAAAAATAAAATGAAAGTTTTTTTAAGCACTTCAAAAAAAGTTCCATGAATTTTCCCCGAAAAATGCATTGTTTTTTGGATATTTCACATTGAAACTTTCGATTTTGGCGTTTGACGAAGAAGAACCAACCTTTAACATGGTATTACTCCGTTAGTATTGGGTCTAGTGAAATTTTAAACTGTATGTTTTTTGTTTGTTTTTTTATAAGCTACATTTTTATTTTAAATAATTTTTTTCATAAAATACTTATTTTCAGAGTTATTCATGAAAAAACGGTTTGAAAACGTTGTTTTTTTTTGTTGAAAAATTGACGTTTTCACTCTCGAATAAGTCGAAAAGTATTAACTTTCAGTAAAAACTTTATGGCACAAAAGTTGCTTAGAATTTGTCAATCTATCTATTCCTATACTTATTTTTAATAAAAAATGTTTCATCCCCGAGAAGGGTTGGCGTCCACCCCCAGGGTAAAAGCAACTTTGTTTTTTTTTTACTTTTTTATTTGAGCTTTTAACAATGCAGTCAACAGTTTTTAATAAACATTCATTGACTGGCCCTGGATTCCGAGATTTTACAATTTTTACGCCTTACGGTGCTCCACTACTAGACAAGCCGAAAAAATAAAACCCTATCTTTTTTTGTATTATATTTTTCTACATCAACATATTTTACGTTTTCTGATAACAATTATGTCTAATTTAACATTGGGCTTCCGTAGATTAATTGGATTAAATTGTTTTTAAATAAGTAATGTAACAACTAACTTACTTAATTGTTTGAATACCCAGTATATACTGAATTGTATATCAATGTTTAAATTGTTAACAATTTTATAAATCTCCCACAATTCAAAAAAAAATCTTTTACGGTTTTAAAGATGGGCAGATTTTTCGCTTTCCGAGGAACTTTTGAGCAAAAATTATGAGAAAACTATTGAGTTTATGGAAAAAATTGTCAAACAAAAGTTTAAAAAGAAGAAGATTTTTTGTTATTAAATATTTGTTATATCTCTTGCGATTTCAAAGATAGACAGTTTTGCCCATTTTGCCCAAACATGGCTGGTTTTTGCCTATTAACGAACTTGACCTTACTTTTTTGCTATAGAACACACAAAAATTTCAGCTTGTTATCTTTTTTCGTTTTTGAGTTATCGGCTTCACGGACAGAAGGGCGAACAAGGTCGGAAATGGCCGAATTAGGCCATTTTATGAATACCTTTGTGAAGCATTTTTGTCAAGGATTAATATTTTCAAGCGTTACAAAGTCGGGACTAAACTTAATATACTTTGTATATTTACATATACTGGGTGTAAAAATGTTTAAAAGACTTTTTTTGTTGATTTTGCAAAAATATCATTTTAATAAATACATTTGTTTTAAATGCCAAATGTTTACAATTTCGTAAGATTTATACAAATGTTTAAATTTTCTATTAAAAGGGGCCACTAAAAAGTCACGCATTACATTTATATTTTCGAAATCTTTAAATCGATTATTAATTTTTAAAATTACCGTTTCTAATAAATTTTTAAATTTTAAAAACAATTCAGTAAAATCAATTTTCAAACATGGTTTCGCAATGTAGGTACGTAACAGTATGAGAAAAGTTGCGGTAAAATCAAAGCCTCTTAGTTCATTTAGTTAGAATTAGATATAATAACATTGGAAAAACCTAAAAATACTTATATTTAAAAATTATACAAATTATTAAAAAAAATTTTTTTTTTTATTATGAATGAAAGGTAATAAAATTTGGGATAAACCGGTAAACTTAAAAACTATAAAATTATTTTTGATACAGCCATACACTGCAGAGGTGGGCAGGAGTTGACTCCGCCAAGCTCTGAGTGAGAGGTAGGGAAGAGAGATAGAGTTAATACAGGGTAACCTACCAATTATGAATATTTTCTTTTTTTAATTAAAACATTTTCTGAAAAAAGTATAATAATACCAAATCTTTTTTATGGTCACTATTATACAAAGTAAATAATACATACAATCATTCAATACATACTCTGGAATTTTGGGCTGGTAATTTGGGTCATAAAATGTACTTTTTTAGTATATATCATATTTGTGTATGAATAAAATAAAAATATATAAAAAATATATATAAATCTTTTGAACCTTTAAGTTTACCGCTGGACCATTGTAATAAAAGAGGGAAATTTTTGCAAAGGATAATTTAAATAGAATTATAGTTTTGGAAATTCCAAATAATTTGTCTAAATATTTTACTATTCATATCCGAGAACTAATAAAGAATTATTTACCTGATTTAATTATTTTTTCTTCGTATGGAGTATGCTCAGTATAGTGTCATGGAAATTTGATGAATTAAGTTAAATTTTACATAAAGTGGGAATTTGAGTTCTTCTAGTTAGTCTACTTTGAATTGAAAAAGTGAAAAGTACTATTTGTAGTAGTGGAAGTTATTTTTCGCATAATTTGTTTTTATTTCATCTACCTACCTATTCCTATCGTTCTCCTGATGGAAGACGCCTACCGTCTTCCCGTGGTTTCCATCAATTATTTTGTTATTATTTATTAGTTATTATGTTATTATTATTGTTATTATTATTATTATTATTATGTTTTTTGGTGTATCTCTCCATACTGTAAAAGACATTATTTAAACAATAAATATTTTATAAAACTATTTCTAAATTGATTGAATAAATTATTGGGCAATAATCGGTAGGCAACCTGTATTGAAACATCGTTCCGTCTTGCTTCAAAACATACCTTCTTTATTTACTCTCACCCAGCTTATGGAGAGCCCGTAAGGCTCAGACGATCTGTCTGCGCCCACCTCTGCCATACAGGTATGAATGGGTTAATTGAGTTGATTTTAGGTCGAACATATAGTTATAGAATTATTTTAGAACATTTTGCCGACAATTAATATTTTATACAAAGAGATTCAAGAAGGGAGTGTTTTTTAAATCCAATTGTAGTTTAGATTTTAGACTTTAGTATGGGATCACAACTTTTGAATTTATTTATTTCCGATATTTCAAGATTGAAAGTACATAATTATTCCTGACTTGTTTCTAGTAAAAATTTGAATAGTTTTAAGTTTTTATTAAGTTTTTTTCGAATTGAAAATATATATTTGTAAAATTCATCGTTATGACATCAGTTTATGATTTGTGTCAAATCGCGGATGTGTTCAAAAAACATCTAATGAAACCAGATTGTTTTATTTTCCACGAAATGATGAGAGAGCAGCTATTTGGGTAGAAAGATCAGGTACGTAAATATAATTTTAAATAATATAATATGAATTGTCCTTAATAATAGTTGTTTTTATTTTTTTATATAGTTATAATTCAAAATCGTTAAAATTAGCTAAAAAATTTACATTAATATTTATTTTAAACTCACGTCCTTAATCTTGTCGTAGCTACACAATTGAAGTGCTTGCCAAGCGATCGAACAGCCCGCAATTCGAATCCCGTGATAAGCATACACTTTTTTTCTTTTAAAACATATAAAATTAAATTTTTTTAGTTAATTAAATTTTTGAATTCTTGAAAATTTTCAATTTCATTTCATTTTTGCAATAAATTAATATAAATTGTTTATAGAATTTTTTTAAGATCTGAATCCCAAAATAAAATTGTGTTTACCGTGCGCAAATCCTTTAAAATTTGTATGCATTCTTTTTAGTTAGTTGTTGTTGCTTTTTCATTACTAAAATCTTTTCTTTTTTATGTTAAAGTTGATAAAAAATTATTTATTATTTGTTAAGAATTTAATATACCATATAAATAGCTTTCTTCGAAGTAGAATATTATTCAAATCTATATAAAAAAGAAAAGAAATGAGCCCATGATCATTAAAATCGGTTTATTAGAATTCGAGAAAAAAATTCCCAAAGTTCGAAAAACGCAAAAATTTTAAATTAAAATAAAAAATCTAAAAATTATTTAATTTTTTTTAACAATGGCAAAGTATGCCTTTTATATGTTAAAAGTAATGTGCCAAATATTGGCCCTTAAAAAAAACCAGGTCCCCGACAATTAATACCGAATCACCGATATTCTAGATTATGTATTACCACTCAGCTTCCGGATATTCTAGATTAAGAGATGGTGGTCTTAAATTGCCTGCTGAATCAACCGTGCAAAGATGGATTGCATAATATTTGTTATAAGGCAACACAATCTTTCTTCACATGAGTTAACTTAAACTGGATTCCAATGACTTAAAAATTCTGTCATCAAATCCTGGCTCCACCGAATATTCTTCAATCCATCTTCGCACCGTTGATTCAGCAGGCAATTTCAGACCACCATCTCTTAATCTAGAATATCCGGAAGCTGAGTGGTAATACATTATTTTAGCTAGATTCTTCTGGTCATTTGGATACGGTAAAATACTATTAGTTACATTACTTAATTAAAAACAATTTAATCCAATTAATCTACGGAAGCCCAATGTTAAATTAGACATAATTGTTATCAGAAAACGTAAAATATGTTGATGTAGAAAAATATAATACAAAAAAGATAGAGCTTTATTTTTTCGGCTTGTCTAGTAGTGGAGCACCGTAAGGCGTAAAAATTGTAAAATCTCGGAATCCGGGGCCAGTCATTGAATCTTCATAAAAACTGTCAACTTTTCTCATACTATTACGTAGTTCAAGAAGCAACTTTTTTGGCTTGCTTCGGGATTCATTCCTGTGGATTATTAGACATTTTTATAAAAAACTCGAATTTTTTAAGCAAAAAATTGGAATCACGATTTTTGTGGGTTTTTCCCATTTTTCTCAAAAAGTACAGATCCAATTTCAATTCAAGATACGTCAATCGATAGGTTTTTTTGATACTTATAACTATTTTATTTTACTTTTCCTGATCGAAGTTCAAGTTTTTTTTTCAAGCTAAAAAAGATGCTTTTTGCTATCAATGAGAAAATCAAAACATGTGTACCCCCCACTAGTGCTGGATCCTCTGTTGGATTTTTAAAAATCTTCAGAGGAAAAAGACTAATAGGGAACAAAGGTTCCCATTTAAGATTTCAAAATTATCCCCACTTTCCCACCTCATGGAGACGATGGGAGCTTAGATTTAGAAACATTGAATGGATTTTTGCGGTAAACGAACTCGTACTTTATTATTTTTAAATCCTCCGTAGAATAACTTATAAAAAAATTTATTGCAGTTACTTCGCCATCTACCGAAAATCGAAAAAAATGTTTCGAATAAAACTAACTTATTTTTTTTATGGAGAATCTGAATTTGGATTACCTCCGCCCGTCCCCAGGGTGTGGGTTATCGAGTTATTAAACCGTTTTCAGACTTTTTGGAAACCCTATGGTCCAAGCAGAGATTGCTCATGCCTATACTAAAATGTGTAGCAAGTTTTGGGCACTGAAAAGAGCGCACCTTAGCGGCAAAAGTCGGCGGCTGGCTGCCAGTGCGAGAAGGAAGCTCTTATAGGGAATCGAGAGTTACAGTAACAGAGACACTCTTATACGTTTTTTCCTATATGCAGCCATCGGTTCTCCTTCCAAATATTATGAGTCTTCGCGCATAAGAATTGACTTTATTACTGTACGGCAACATACGGGAATATTATATGAGAGACAAGGATGCTCTTATGTCGTTTTTTGCTTTACGTTGTCAGCTATAACACACGTGGTCTCCTCATATAACAGTGTCCTTGTTTGTCAATGGCGATATATAAGGATTATTATGTGAGAGTGACAGAGACACTCTTATGCAGAATTTTAGTTTTTTTTTGTAATTAAAAAAAAAATATTATTAACATTATAAATATTATTTTTCAAGCAATTTTTTTTTTAATTTAATTAATGTTTTTTATAAAAATTAATTTTTTTTATATTAGATTATTGTTTTTTACATAAAAATATTCTTGGATTATAAATAAAAAGTATATTTTAAAATTTTAAAGAGTTTTTATTAAGAAAATGAACATATTTTGTTTTTGTTTTGATTTGAACTTCTAGCAATTGTATTATGTATGCTAGTAGCAACATTTCTTATAGACCTTGGGTACACCAGTAAAAATAAAAAGCCAAAAGTCCCCATAGATCCCATGTGTGCTAAAAAAGTTATTCAAGGTCAAAGGTGAAAATTTTCGAAATTTTGGATTTTTCTCGAAAACAATTGTTATCAACAAAAATAGTCCTTATACTTTTTTTCCTAAGAATCACCATTCCCAAGATATCGTCATTCTAAAAGTTGAAGGAGTTACATTAAATGATATCCACACCACCTGTGAGGTAGTGCACTTTTTAGCGCGTTTTTTTAACGTGGTTTTCTCGGTAGGCCTATTCCACGATCTGTTATGACGAAGTTTTATGGGAAAATTTTATGCAAGTTGATTATTGATTTTGATATTGATATAGGTCAGCGATGCCCAAACTTACGGTACGAGGTTTTAAAATTTTACGCGACCCACCTTATGTAAAAAAAACCGTTTATTTACAAAAGAAATTTTATTTTTTAATGAAAATCAAGTTATTTGTTTGTTTATTTCATACACAAAAATTGCAAAATAATTATATAAAAAAATATAAGTAATTAAAAAATTAACAATTATTTTCGTTTAAAACTTTAGTAAATGAAGTAAAATTTGTTTCCACATATTTTGTTCTTAGTGCGAAGGATGATATTGTTTGTCATCACATAACAATTTCAAATTAGGAGGTAATGATGTTAATTTTATTCTCAAGTTAGCTTCGACATCCAATCGGTTCGATACTTATTTTTTAAGTACACCAAGGCTGAGAACGCAGCTTCAAACGTATAAGTGGTGACAAAAGGCATTAAAAATTATATCGCTTTTTCGCTTACGCTTGGGTACTCCTGAGTTTCCAGTAAACGTACCGGAGAAGGCATTATTTTAAATGACGAATTCGCAGCAAACATGCGGAAGTATGTTGACAAGAGGTAATGTGCGTGCGCGGGAAGGCAAAGACCTATCAACGTCAGTAGCACCACGCGCAGGCGCGGACGATGCAGCTCTATGAAAGAGTGCAAATACCGACTTTGCCACTATTCCTAGTGTCTAACGATGTAAAAAAAACAATATGAAATAAAAATTTTTTCGCGACGTGGCTAAATTTTTCTACGTCCCCGTGCCAGATCGCGACCCACACTTTGGGAAACGCTGATATAGGTGATTGATTTAAACTGTAGTTCTGATTTCTGTTAATATTTTAATCAGATTCATACTCTTCAAATTCGACTTCAACAGTCAGAGTTTTTGTTATTTGATCACTATTTTTATGTCTATTTTGACCGGACTATTATTTTTATGTGTAATATAAAATTAAATATTTGTAAAACGCTCTTTTTTAATTTTCATTTTTAGTATAAAATTAAACATTTATAAATTTTGTAAAACATTTAATTTTCTATTGGTTACAGATGTGAACTTTTGCCATGTTTTTATTCTC
Source organism: Nineta flava (assembly GCA_963920215.1). Lineage (NCBI taxonomy): Eukaryota > Metazoa > Arthropoda > Insecta > Neuroptera > Chrysopidae > Nineta > Nineta flava. The sequence continues at coordinate 41,133,234 of OY986043.1, read as the reverse complement.
CTTTCTCTATTAATTTGGGCAGTTTTGGCATATATTTTTACTCTGTAAAGAAATTTTAAAGCCTCTATTCTATGACTATAGCATTTATCCTGTGGATCATCTAAATAATTTGGTATATGTTTATTGGTGACATCAATTCCTACTTTTATTAAGTCATTTAGAATTCCTCTGGAAGACCAAAATTGTTCATGAAATAGTTTAAAAGCTTGAAGTTGAGTAAATATTAAATTAGAAAAAAAATCTGTTGGTCTTCTCAGCCTCTTGATTTCAAAATCATCATCATCTTCGTGTTGATATTCACGCAACCTTGTGTAGTATTCGGTCTCTTCATTTACATTTTCTCCTGGTGATTTTAAAAATAGACCAATATCTCTCCCAACAATGAAATTTTTTAAATATATATAAAGCTACATAATCTGAAAAATAAACAACTGCAAAACTTATTCCTGAATTTAATTGTAATATAGATATATCAGTATCTATATTACAGTTGTTAAAATTTTCATCAGCATACTCTTGAAGATCTTCAGCGACTGCGACGATTTCTAAATTTTCTTCGTCAGTTTCTTCGACGACATCTGTTATTATTACTGGTTCTAATTCAAAATTGTGTGCATTTAATCCCCTGTCTTCGTCGGTTAAAGACACTGCCTCAGGGCAAATCACATTGCCTTTTTTTGAAGTTTTGATGTTGATTGTTGATAAAATATAACGAAGAGTAATGCAGTACACTCTACACGGTGGATTGAAGCAAAATCCTCCTCTTCCTCGTAATTGAGAATTTCTATGCTCGACTGAATCTTGATTACATAGAGCGGTACTCAAAATCTGGAAAATCCTTTTTCATATTTTTATAATAATCCAAGTACGGTTTGGGTTAGGCCGTAAAAACATAGAGGTTTTTGCCTAATATTGTTTTTGTTAATAATAGTTCAATTCCTTGACCAATCTAAAAATAATCTTAATTTTACTTCAATTTTTGGATTTCTAATTGACAAAGGACGCTTGAATGGTTTTCTAGATATTAAATAGTATGAATTACAGGCATCTATAACTTCATCCATTGTTTCTACAAAATCTGCCGTATCTTTCCACGTATTTGAATGTAATCCTACTCCTGATCTGCCTGATTCACCTGCAACTCTAATAGCACATGATACTCTTCGTCCTAATAATTCAAATGCTCTTTTCACATTCATTGCTTGGAATGTAGATGGATAAAAGTGGCTCTGATCTAAATAAGCTAATAACTGAGAATGACTATGTATATCTAGTTCCCATGTGTCTTTAATGTCATTAAAGTCAGCTATAATTTTTTCTCCATCGTAGATTCTTTTATGAGTCCTCAATTGATATACAACTCTCTTGATTAAATGTGGCCTATCGTAAATGGCAATATAATTTTCCTCATTTATTATCATTTCTGGATCTATCGAAGAATCACCCAAAGAAGATATAGCTTTAACATTATAAGTACCTTGATCACATACAATTGTTTTCACTCAGGCCTTGGCATCATGCAATTTTGGAACTATTATATTTAATAGAGATATTAATTTGTCCCAATTAAATCCTAACCCAGTAAAAACGAATCCTACGATTTCCCTTCATGGATTTTTCGCATTTATGCCATCTAAACAAAAAATTAAGTTAATTAAATTAAATACTTATATGAAAAAATTAACTCGTCAACCAGGAATCGAACCTCGGGCCTCTGGATAACTAGTCCAGTGTGCTTCCTCTACACCAAAGACGATTGTGATGTGACAGCCAACTCTTTCATATTATTCTAATTTATTATTTATATTAGATAGTATTTACTTCTTTCTGAAGTGATTTGTTTATTAATATTTGTTTGTTTGTGTATACTTTCGTGTCCACATAACGTTGTTTGTCCAAATTCTTTTCGAATACGTATGACAAACTGTAGAAGACTATAGCGTATACTCCGACAAATTTCATTGTCATTGAATTTATTAATTAAATTAAATACTTATATGAAAAAATTAACTCGTTAATTTTTATGACCAATGTTTAGTATTATTATTTCCTAATAATTGATCAATAATGTACAGAAATAATGAAAAAAATTTGTAGGATAAAATTGAATTTAAAACGTTTAAAAAGAATATCATAATTTATCCGAGAAGTTAAATCAAATATATTCGCCGTTATAATTAAAAAATATATAAAAAAGGGAGTTTATAATATTATTATTACTTACCTGAACAATCTACCCAAACAGCGGTCTCTCTTTATTTCGAGGAAAATAAAATAACTTTGTTCCATCAATTTTTCTCTTAACGCATCTGCGAATTGTCTGTTATCATAATAAGATTTCATTTTCAAATTAACAAAAAAAAATTTTTATAAAAAAAAAACAAAAATTATCAAAAAATAGTAATAAAACCTTCAATAAAATTAACAAAAAAAATTTTTGTTAAAAAAAATCAGAAATAAGTAATAAAACTTGTAAACAAATTATGTTGACTCGTTTATTACTTAAACTAGACTGGAAGAGTTCAAATTATGTGACCTAAAATCACATAATTCCCACCAAAGACTGATCTTATGACAAATGTCTGTGGTGAGAACGTATCAAACCCGTCTCCGATTTTAATGCAGAACAAAGTAAACCATATCATAGTAATTACATTTCAAATTTTACCCCAATTCCTAGAACATTTGTATGTATTTTATAAATATGTATTTCGACTACAATGTAGTCATCATCAGTTTGGGATGTGGATTCAGAGATATGTTGCTTGTTGCTAATTTGGTGAGACCCCGTGAGACACGCATCAAATTAGTAACAAGCAACATATCGCTGAATACGTATCCCAGAGATAGTTACGATTGGCTAGTTCATACTGATGATGACTACATTGTAGTCGAAATACGTATTTATAAAATACAAACAAATGTTCTAGGAATAGGGGCAAAATTTGAAATGTAATTTCAAAAAACCTAGAGTTCTCTTTGATTATTTTAAAAATCTTTATCATATCATAGTACACTACATATAGACATCGATAGGATACACTATACATTGTTTGCAGATTGGGTGTATTTTAAAATCCGACCAAAAACATAAATGTAAGAAATGGGCCAAGTTTTCGGGAAAATCATTAATATAATAGTTCCTTCTTAAAAAGTAATGATATGAGAGTAAGGACCGAGCTATTTACAAAGTAAATAGCTCTAGACTTTATACAAAAGTTCCTTCTTAAAAAGTGACGATATGTAAGAAAGGACCGAGCTATTTACAAAGCTCTAGACTTCATATAATAGTTGCTTCTAAAAAAGTGATGATATGGAAGAAATACCGAGCTATTTACAAAGTAAATAGCTCTAGACTTCATATAATAGTTGCTTCTTAAAAAGTGATGATATGGAAGAAAGGACCGAGCTATTTACAAAGTAAATAGCTCTAGACTTCAGATAATAGTTGCTTTGAAAAGTGATGATATCCCATTAAAGAGCCGAGATATTTACAAAGTAAATAGCTCGGTAAACTATTAACTAAAAAAATTAATGAGGGGTAAATTGATTAAATGTAAGAAAAAATTTTGTTGAAATTTATTTCGTAAGTTTTCCCTTAGTATGTTTTTAAAATTTTATAACGCGGCAAGTTATTTTTTCTGATGATTTCAAATATTTAAAACTTGCCGCGTTATATAAAATTTTTAAAACATACTAAGAAAAAAAACATACTCATTAATTTTTTTAGTTAATAGTTTACCGAGTTATTTACTTTGTAAATAGCTCGGCTCTTTAATGGGATATCATCACTTTTCAAAGAGCAACTATTATCTGAAGTCTAGAGCTATTTACTTTGTAAATAGCTCGGTCTTTTCTTCCATATCATCAATTTTTAAGAAGCAACTATTATATGAAGTCTAGAGCTATTTACTTTGTAAATAGTTCGGTCCTTACTCTCATATCATTACTTTTTAAGAAGGAACTATTACATTAAGGATTCTCCCGAAAACTTGACCCTTTCTTACATTTATGTTTTTGGTCGGATATCAATCCTTTTTGTAAGGCTTAAATATACGAAGCCTTCGCGTTTTGTTACTCTTCACGTATGCTTTGCGTTTTTTTACACTTCGCGATACTTTACTCTTTTTAGATTCACATATACAAAGGAGACCGCTTCGCGTTATATAACGTCAACTGGCTCTGCTCTTTTTTTGAAAGGCTTAAACATCAATATAGTATGGTTGTTATATAATAATGGTGACAATGAGAAATCAAACCCTTTAAAACAAAAAATTCAAAATCGGTTCATAAATGACGGAGTTCTGAGGTAAAACAATAAAATTTGTAACACTTGTATATTTATTGTATAGAATCTCATATATGTTAGGTATTGACCAACAGTATAATAGAAATGTCTTAGAAATTCTCCACCAAATGCAAAAAACCCCATCTTTCTACCATGAATAGAACTTTAGGGGGTTGTTTTCCCTTCTTTTTTGGGAGTGGTGAGGAAAAGTTTTAAGTTTTTCTAATTACCTTCTTAATTTGTAGCTATTAAGCGTCGACTGCAAAAAACCACATCTTTCTGACATGTATAGAAGAAAAAGGGTGCTTTTAGGGGTGTTTTTTCCATTTGTGAATGGTTGCGATTGGAAAATTTACTCTAATAAAATAATCCTGTTAATTTAATCCAGTTCCACGTTGAATAAAAAAAACCCGTTCGTTCTAACATGAAAAGAGCAGTTTTAGGGGTGTTTTTCCTCTTTTTGGGGATTGCGATGTAGGTTAGGAAATTTTCGTGGTATTCTGTTAATTTGACTTTATTTTGGGTCGCTTGGTGAAAATCCCATCTTTCTGCCATGAATAGAAGCTAAAAGGGTAGCTTCGGGGGTGCTTTAAAGATTTTTTTGGGAGGAAGCGATGAAAGTTTTTAAGTTTTTTAAATTACCTTCTTAATTTGTAGCTGTTTAGCGTAGAATATAAAAAACTGCATCTTCCTAGCATGTATACAAAAAAAGGGGTAGTTTTAGGGATGTTCATCCTATTTGCGAAGGGTAACGATGGAAAAATTTACGTTTTTAAAATAATCCTATTATTTTAAACCCGGTCCACGTCGAATGAAAAAAACCTGATCTTTCTAACATGAATAGAAGTGAAAAAGGCAGTTTAAGGGGTGTTTTTTCGGAGGTTTCCGATGTAGGTAATGAAATTTTTCAAACTAATCTGTTAAATTGACTTTAAAAAGAAAATCCCATCTCTCTAACTAGAACTGAAGTGAAATGGCAATTTTACGGTTGTTTTCCTTATTTTCGGGAGGGGGAGGGGTTGCAATGTAGGAAATGAAAATTTTTTGCATTGTAGGAAATGAAGTATTCTGTTAACTCGACTTTCTTTCGGGTCGATTGGTGAAAATCCCATCATTTCAGCAGGTAAAGAACTGAAAAACGTTATTTAGAGGGGTGTTTTTGGATTTTCCGGCGAGTTGCAACGAAAAAATTGAAGTTTTCCGATTTTTCCCGTCGGTTTCAAGCAAGTTTATGTCGAAAAGCCGCAACTTTCTAGCATGAGTCAGTCAGCTTCACTTTCAGCTTAATAGTATAGCAAAAATGTCCATCGATCATAGCTAATAGATGTCGATAATCACCATCTGTGAAATTTATATATATATATATATATATATATATATATATATATATATATATATATATATATATATATACATATATATATATACATATATCATATATATATATGAGTGTCTGTCATCACTCTGGCGCTGATTACAGAATGGACCATAGGGTTGAAGTGCAATAGTTTTTACCCCGATATTATTCAACAATCAATGAATTAATTTGTTAATAAACAGACAAAAAAGACTCATTTATTTATGTTTTCTACAAGGTAGTTTATTATTATTATTATTTGGAGGTTATTAATCACTGCGACCAATATGATCTATTGTGACCCCCTACTACTGCTCTGTTAAGGCTTGACTCAGAGCTCCTCAACCAGTCTCCATTCTCCGAGGAATTTGAGGATCTGGGTGGGGTGCAGGGATGGTAAGTCATCCTCCTGGAGTAGGTACTGGTCGAAACAAGCAGCCCGTCTTCGTGCCACGGCTTCACATTCAAGTAGGAGATGAATTGGAGTTTCTTCCTACAGCTCACAGAACCTGCATGAGCCGTCATTGATGATTCCCATCTTCCGGATGTGCCCATTCAGCCGGCAATGCCCGGTGAGAAAGCCCGTTAGGATTCGTAACTCATTTTTTGTGAGCTTAATGCAGGTTTCGAATCTCTTTCGGTTATACTTCCCGAGAAGGATCTTGGTCTGCCGCAGCCCTGGGGAATCTTCCCTAAGCTTGTTTCTTTCTTCTTCCTCTGCCTTCCAGAGGGCTGTGTTGAGGTAGGCCTCACTTATTCCACAGGACGGCTCAGGTCCTATGAAAGGCTCTGACGACCCTTTCCTTGCCAGTTCATCAGCAGTCTCATTCCCCCCAATGCCTGCATGGCCTGGCACCCATTTCAGAGAAACGTCATCCTCTTTGCCTAGCCTGTTTAGCAGGTCTAGGCATTCCTACACCATCTTAGAGTTGATGCTCCATGCACTTAGTGCTTTGATGGCAGCTTGGCTGTCAGAGAGGATCACTTTGTCCCGCTTCCTGTAGTTCCTGCTCAGGTTGAACTCAGCACACCTGGTTATTGCACTAACTTCCGCCTGGAAAACACTGGGAAACCTCCCCATGGGTTCAGAGTATCTGGTTCTAGGCCCAAATACACCCGCTCCCGTGCCTTCGTTGGTCTTTGACCCGTCAGTGTACCATTTTATGGTATGTGGCTTGAGGAAGTTCATGTCCTCCCCATTCCACTCCTGCTTACTGCTCAGCTCCGTAGTGAAGTTCCTATCGAAGCTGAACTTCCTACTTGCTTTATCCCGGGGTAGGTCTAACAAAGAGGTTAGGGGCTTGTTACCCGTAATAGCCCTCCTATAGGCCTTTTCGCCTCCCGTTATTCTTAGCAACGCTTTCTGTGCTGCACCCTCCACTGCTAGATGCAGGGGAGAGAGGTCCAATATGACCTCCATCGCCGCCGTTGGTTATGACCTCATGGCACCTGTGATACACAGGCATGCCAGACGCTGTACTCTAGCGAGTCCTTGCCTTGCTCTAGCGATTTCGGTTTTCTTTGACCAGACCACCGCTCCATAGGTGATGACTGGTCTTACCATCATGGTGTACATCCATCGCAGGATTCTTGGTGTACATCCCCAGGACTTACCAGTGATTCGTCTGCACACCATGAGGGCTCTGGTTGCCTTGGAGGTAACTTCCTCCAAGTGTTGGTTCCACCGTAGCTTAGAATCTAGGGTAATGCCTAGGTACTTAACTTCCTGCTTCCATTCCAACTCCTCGCCACCAAGGTGTAGTGCTTGGAGTCTCGGGAGTTTCCTTTTCTTGGTGAATGTTATCACAGTGGTCTTGGCTGGGTTGACGCTCAGCCCCACTGACTGGCACCACTTTCTTGTAGCGTTTAGCCCTCTTTGAATGAGGTCACGCACCGTGCTCTCAAACTTCCCTGTTGCCAGGATCACGATATCATCGGCATATCCTATGCAGGTAATGCCTTGATCCGTGAGCCCGTGCAACAGGTCATCTACTACAAGACTCCATAGTAAAGGGGATAGGACCCCTCCCTGTGGGCAGCCTCGCGTTGTGCCGACCCGGATGGTTCTCTCCCCCACCCTCACTTCGGCAGTTCTGGAAGCGAGCATCTTGCCTATCCATCTGGATATCGTGACGTCCACCCCCCGTTTCTCCAGGGATGCTTTGACTACCTCATGTGAGGTATTGTCAAAAGCGCCTTCTATATCAAGAAACGCGCACATGGTCGTTTCTCTCGCATTAAAGCCCCGCTCTATTGCGGTCGTTAGTTCGTAGAGGGCCGTCTCTGTAGACCTGCCTGCCCTATACGCATGCTGGTTGGGGTGCAAAGGAGGCCTTAGCACCCCCTCCAGCACGTGACTTCGGATGCAACTGTCCACCGCCTTTTCCACCGTTTTCAAGAAAAACGATGTCAAACAGACTTCGGATGGCACTGGTCTTTCTTTCCCGCTTTGGGGATGAAAGTAACTCGGGCCCTTCTCCAGGGGCTAGGTATATGCCCTAGCGCCAAGCTGGCTCTACTGATCCGGAGAAGATGAAGCAAAATCTCCTTTTGCCCATGTTGTAACAGGGCGGGGAAGATGCCATCTACTCCGGCTGCTTTGAAAGGCTGAAATGTGTCAATTGCCATTTCAACCGCCCAGGGGTGCATACTTCTGCAGCCCTGTTCCAGTTCTCTTTAGTCGCTCTGCATGGAGCCCTCAAATCTTCCTGCCCCTGAGTAGGAGAACTACCGGGGAAGTGAGTCTCCAGGAGTAGAAGAGCCCTCTGCTACTCGTCCTCCGTGAAACTTCCATACGGCCTTTTGAGTGCTTGTGCCCCGGATTGACTGTCTCGGGATAAAGCTTTGTGCAGTCTGGCCGCTGCAGGGACAGTGGCGATGCCTGCACAAAACACTCAGAAGCTGTTCCGTTTAGCTTTCCTAATCTCCTTGTTATACTCGGTCAATTTTGCCGCGTAACTGTCCCAATCTCCACACAGTTTTGCTCTATTGAAGAGCCTGCGAGTCTCGCAACGGAGCCTCGAGAGATTGGTATTCCACCAAGGCACCTGTCTTTTGGTTTTGTTAACGATCAGTGGGCAAGTGGATCGATATGCCTCCATAATTGCCCTATCAAGTTCGTCAACAGCCTGTTCCAGTGCCAGGGGTTTCCTGACTTTGGAGTTCACTAACCTTAGATTGTCTTCCAAGTTGCTGACGTAATTATTCCAGTTGGTCTTTCTCGGGTTCCTGACACCACAAGGTCCCGAGGTGACCCCTTCTAGTTCAAATTGAATGATTGTATGGTCAGACAAGGATGGCTCCGACGAAACTCTCCATCTCCTGACCCATTGCCCCGTCGACAGATTACACAGAGTGATATCTAACACTTCTTCTCTAGCTCTTGTTACGAAAGTTGGCGTTGTGCCTACGTTTAGGATTTCGAGATTGGATGCTAGTAAGAATTCTAAGAGAGACTCACCTCTTTTGTTGCAGTCAGAACTGCCCCATATTACGTGGTGCGCGTTGGCATCACAGCCGATGATCAAAAGCAGGCGATGCTTGCTGCAGTGATCCACTAGCTTCCTGACCTCATTTGACGGGACCTCCTTGTCTCCGGCTAGGTATGCTGATGCGATGACCAGTCTGTGGGGTACACCCCCCATTTGCAGGGTTATCTGCGCAGTAGCCAGGTCTCTCGTCACAAATTCTGAAATGCACACAGCGTTTAACTGATCCCGAACTAGCAAACAAGCTCTCGGTATTTCTGACTTTTTGTCCCAAATGGCTGTCGCATCGCGGCAGTTCAGTCCTCTTACCTGACTTCTGTAGATCCAGGGTTCTTGGATCAGCACGACTCCCAGGTGTTGCCTAGCGAAGAGACTCGCTATAACTGAAGATGCCCCCTTGGAGTGGTGGGCGATCAGTTGGGCAACCCTGGCGGTGTTGTTTTTAATCATTGTTCCTTTTGGAAGGAAGGGCTTGCCCTTCCCTCCTCAAGGAGCCTCCTCTCCTCCCCGTCTGAGAGTAATTCTTCTCCCTCCGGGGCTGCTAGCAAAGGGTCGAGGCTGAGCTCTTCCTCGCGTGCCACCTGCACCTGCTCCACCTCCATCTCTGGAGCTCCGGTGAGTTGAGCCTCCTCCTCCTGCTCTACTCTGCCAGATTTGCCCCTCTTCAGTCCATGAACAGGGATCGCTCCAAATCTGTAATGGACTTGGTAGCCCTGCTCCCTTATCTTCTCCACAGATAGGCTGTCGATAAGAAAATGGGTCAGCTGCCCCATGGTCTTGACATCCTCCTTTGTGCTAAGCGTCTTCCAAAGGGCTACCCGGATGTCCGGGTTCTGCACCTCAAGGAGACGAAGTTGAGTCGCAGTGTCTATGCCTGCGCTTCTTGGGAAGAAGATACTGATGGTTTCACCTGCGGGTATATCTTTCCCCACGGCGACCTTCAACTCCGGTCCATCCCAGTTCTGTAGCTTGGGCGCTTGCTCCCGAAGACACTATATCGCTTCCTGGGTCTTGCATGTGATGACCACCATGCCACTAAGGAACCGGATATTTTCAAACGTTAGTTTCCCAACGTAGGGCTTCTCTGCTTTTAGCATGGCTTTAACCAGAGCTTGCTCTGCCGAAGTCTGCTGTTCGGTGGTCAGGTATCGCCCTGGGTACCCTTCCGGCAGTAGAGCCACCTTGGTGTTGCTCAGTGCCGACGAATACTTCCCCATGGGTTTCACCTGCGAGCAATAGGGAATGGTCCCCGGCTCGGCCTTTCTTAACACTCTCCCTGAGGAGAGGTGTGACATGCGAGGCACCTCGCTTCTGTGCTCTGGGCGGGGCTGAGATTTTGGGAGCCTCCCGCACAAGGACCGCCTTCCTAGCCTCTTCAGGAGCCATGCCCTGTTTGAGGAATCGGAGGTACCACTTGCATTTTGCTCCACTCAGTCCCCTTCGGAGTGGGTCATCAATTGCCCCAGGCTGTCCGCTCGGGGGTAGAAGAGATCTCTTCTCCCCGTTACCTCTAGGTTGGCTGTGGTCAGTGCCCACCTGCCTTCCTGGTGTCTTTTCTTCCACCGAGGTGGAAGTTTTCGACGCAGAAGTTGTGCTTCTGTCTGTCGTTGAGGTACTGGAGCTGGATTGCCCGCCTCCTCTTGCTCCCTGTTCCCCACGGCTTCTCTGCCTCTTAGGACGGTTGCCCGGTCGTATGCCCGGTTGTACAACCCTGTCCTCGTTCACAGGATGGAGCTCATGCTCCATCTGATCGACGAGGTCTGTAGCGGTATTTTCCCGCGTAAATTTTTTAAAATTAAATTTCTTTTTAGAGTCCATATTAGGTCCTACGATTAGCATAGGAAATGAGGTCCACCCCGGCAGAGCCTTGCATGCCGGGGTAAGGGGTTCAATACTATGGGGTGCCCCCAGGTTCCCCAAAGGAATCGTTCATGGCACACATATTTTACAACCCCATACCATTCAGCCCTCGGCACGATGTCTCCCACCTTGGCTTGGGTTGGCCTCGTGAGTCTTAGTCTGATTGTTCATTTGGAACCTTTCCAGCAAGGGAGTCCCTACCAGTAGATAGTGTTATACTATCTACCGCTGGCATAGCTCCCAAAATCATCACAATTCACAAGCCTGACCGGTACGACAAACCGCTCACGAGAGGGTCAGGTACAAGGTAGTTTACTTACACATATATATATATACATGGCAATTTATAAAATTATAATTTAATTACCAAATTTTTAAATCAACGATAAACATTAATTAGGGGTAAATTGTTTAAATGTCAGAAAAAATTTGGTTGGAATTTATTACGTAATAAATTTTCTTAAAGTAAAATTTTTGTAGTATGTTTCTAAAATTTTATATAACGCGGCAAGTTGTTTAGCGAATTTTCTGAAAGGAAATAAAATAGTGACCGCTAGAAAGTGATTTATGTATTTGAAGGAAATTCGCTCGAAGATGAAGCAGCTCCTGCGTAATTTTTGATGATTTCAAATATTTTAAAACTTACCACGTTATAAATAAAATTTTTAATTATAAAATTTTAATAAAAACATACTAAAGAAAACTTACGACATATTATTTCAACCAAATTTTTTCTTACATTTAATCAATTTACCCCTAATGATAACAAGAAAACTCGTATTATACCTCGTCATTTACAATAAGCAATTCGTAATGATGAAGAATTAAATAAATTATTATCTGGTGTAACAATCGCCCAAGGTGATGTATTACCAAATATACAAGCAGTGTTATTGCCAATGAAAACTGAAAAGAAAGCGTAAATTATTTACATTGGATTATTGACAATAATATTCATCGATCATAGGCCTTTTATTAAAACGCCACAAATTAATGTGAAATAAGAGTGATATATTTTTTATTAAAATAACTATATAAAATTAAGTATATATAAGATGTTACTTGATTTGTTTCGATTATGACTTCTAAACTAATCGTTTATTACAGATAATTGATTATCAACGTAACAGTCTTTGAACAATCATATTCCACAACAACGTGCAGCGCAGCATGCAATAGTTTTGATATATATAACAAAGATAATGCGGCGATTGGCAGCTCGGATTATAATAAATGACCTTACCCGTTGGCTTTACGTCACAAAAAAAAAATTCGTTACGCAGGAGCAGCGTCAACTAAGCGAATTTCCTTAGAATACATAAATCACTCTCTAGCGGTCATATTTTTAGTCTGATCAAAATTCCTTGAGGCAGTTTAAGGGGTGTTTTTCCCATTTTCGGAGGTTTGCGTTATAGGTAATGACATTTTTCAAAATAATCTGTTAATTTGGCTTTATAAAGAAGTGAAATGGCAATTTTACTTCAATTAATTGGGGGGAGGGGGTGTAATGCGATGTAGGTAATGAAATTTTTCAAAGTGTTCTGTTAACTTGACTTTATTTCGGGTCAATTGGTGAAAATTCCATCATTTCAGCATATATAGAACTGAAAAACGTAATTTTGGGGGGTGTTTTTTCGATTTTTCGGAAGGTTGCAATAAAAAATATTAAGTTTTTCGAAATAGCTTCCTAATTTGTAGCTATTAAGCGTCGATTGCAAAAAACTGCATCTTGTTGCATGTATAGAACAAAAAGATTGGTTTTGGGGGTGTTTGTCCCAAGTTCGAAGGGTTGTGATGAAAAAATTTTCTTCCTTCAAACAATTCTGTTATTTTGAAACTGTTCCACGTCGAATGGAAAAAAACCGAACTTTCTATCATGAATAGAAGTGAAAGGTCAGTTTTAGGCATGTTTTTCCCATTTTCGGTGTGGTTGCGATGTAGGTAATGAAATTTTTCAAAATATTCTGTTAATTTGACGTTATTTCGGGTCGATTAGTGAAAATTCCATCTTTATAGCATTTATAGAACAGAAAAACATAATTTTGGAGGATGTTTTTCCAATTTTCCGGGGGGTTGCACTGAAAAAATTGAAGTTTACCGATTTTTCTCGTCAGTTTGAAGCAATTTCACGTCGAATACAAAAAACCGCATCATTCTAGCATAAAGGCTTGGTTATAAGGGCTTTAAAAAATTTTTGCAGGCGAAGCTGCAACGGGTAATGCTAGTAATAAATAATAATTGATCAATGCAAAATATAATAAAAAGTTAAAATAAAATGAGAATATAAATTAATGTTTACAAAATTACAATAAAAAACGTATAAAATAAAAACAAATTCACACAGTGTTGGGTCAACCATCCAAAAACTAATTGTAATCATATGTGCTTAACTTTTAATAATAAACGCAAACTGCTGTATTCAAATTGCTATGACTATTTTTATATGGTAAAGAAATTAATAGGTATATATCATTTTGTTCTTTTTATGTTTTCTACATGGATGTTTACTAAGGATACAGTCTTAAGTTTAATTAAAACAAAAAAATGTTAAATTTTCCGCTTTTCCGATACAAATTTCCAGTTTTCGCAATTTTCCCGTCGGTTTCGGTACTACAGCTACCTGTTATGTCAAACATCAATTTTACAGCATATCTGGAAGTATCGTAGAATATTGATCTATTAGTTACCAAGAATTGTAGGCGTTCCCGCGAATTTTGCGTTTTTGAAGTGAAATAACTTTTTAACGGTTAATTTGTTAACGTTGATTGAAAAAACTGTTTCTTATAATTCCGTAAAGTATCTGTATTCGAAAAGTCAACACTGTAGCTCCTTTGTTCAAAAGATACAGCACCTAAAAAATGAGTCTAAATTAAGGTTTAGTAATAGCACTGTAATGAGAAGTCCGAATGTGTCCCTTAAAACTCGGCCTTACGCACTACCGTGCTCTAGATACAATCAGTATATATTTTTAATTTAAAAAATAATTTAAATTAATTTATAAGGTAAACAAATATGAAAAAAATTTATTTGTCCCATGTAAGAGCAACAAGGATGTTATCTGTGTGCATAGGAATACTAAATGCTAGGACCATATAGCAAGAAACGCATAAGAGCATCCTTGTCAATCTCACATAATATTCCTCATATATCGCCATTGACAAACAAGGACACTGTTAAATGAGGAGACCACGTGCGTTATAGCTGACAACAGCTGTCAACCTGGAATTAGACTTTATCGGATTAACACCAATTTTGAACTGAATAAACTACAAACCCTACAATTGATTGTAGTAAGCTTCATTCGTTTGTAGTAACAAGATTCATCAAAATAAAACAATTAATTGTGTTCAAATAAAAGATAATGATAGTATCGTCAAAAAAATTATTGGAGTATTTATAGAATCGTTTGTAGTTTATTGCAGTTTAATATAAAAAAAAAATTATATATAAATGCCCCCGAAAACATCTAAGTACGGGAATATACGTGTAACTAGGGAAAAAAAAGATGTTATTCACAAACTACAAACCCTACAATTGTTTGTAGTAAGCTTCATTCGTTTGTAGTTACAAGATTCATCATATTAAACAATTAATTGTGTTCAAATAAAAGATAATGATAGTATCGTCAAAAAAATTATTGGAGTATTTATAGAATCGTTTTTAGTTTATTGTAGTTTAATATAAAAAAAAAAATTATTTATAAATGCCCCCGAAAACATCTAAGTACGGGAATATACGTTTAACTAGGGAAAAAAAAGATGTTATTCACAAACTACAAACCCTACAATTGTTTGTAGTAAGCTTCATTCGTTTGTAGTTACAAGATTTATCATAATAAACAATTAATTGTGTTCAAATAAAAAAAAATGATAGTATCGTCAAAAAAATTATTGGAATATTTCTAGAATCGTTTGTAGTTTATTGTAGTTTTATCCCAAAAAAAATTTTTATTTATAAATGCCCCCGAAAACTTTTAAGTACGGGAATATACGTGTAACTAGGGGAAAAAAAGATGTTATTCACAAACTACAAACCCTACAATTGATTGTAGTAAGCTTCATTCGTTTGTAGTAACAAGATTCATCAAAATAAAACAATTAATTGTGTTCAAATTAAAAGATAATGATAGTATCATGAAAAAACAAAAAAATTGGAGTATTTTTAAAACCGTATGTAAATTACGCTAACGAATGTTTGAGTTTGAGTACAGCTCCCACCAGCCTGTTTTACATTCAATGCACTGACCTCTATATATAGACAGCTGATACTATAGTCCGCCATTAATTAGCACCATTAGAGCATACATCATTGTCACTCTTTTCAGACGGAGAAACTATAATGCAGCTCACTGCGCTTGCGTGCCCATGACATATTTCGTTTAATTTAGGTCTTACCTCAATATTATCAGGCGCTGTCTAAACTGAGTCTGACTCTATATTTTGAACTTTTTTTTCATAAGAATCAGCTATCCATAGTATAGAGATCAGTGATTCTTTGCAAGATATAGTGCCATCTATCAACGTATTTAAGAAGATGAATTCTGATATAAAACTGCGGTAAGTAAATGTATATTTTACGCATGAAGAGTATAAACTCTTCATGATTTTAACGCATGAAGAATAGGTATATATACTTGTATCTATTCTTCATGAATCATAATTTTACGAAAGTTATGATTCATTAATAAAATTTATTTTATTAATTTACGTTAAATTTTTTTTCGAATGTTATATGAGGTTAAAATTTAAATTATTTTCTTACTATCATCTTTATTTTATCAACTTTAAAGTTCTTAGAAAAACATTTGATTTTTCTTTTTTGTCATACTAATATATAAATACTTGTATGTATCTGTGAATTTGTTAATTGAATTTGTATACATCATTCTCTTATTTTACATGTTAAAGATTTTCAGTTTTTGGTATATTGATATTTTGAATTACGATGCCGCGAAAACCGTTATATTCTTCTGAAGATATTTACGAAAAGCTAAAAAATTTTCAATTTATGAAAGATGGGAAATATATTAATTACAGCGACCCGATTTGGAAGCAAGCAGTGGACTTATTACCTGGAATGTCGTTGGAGTACATTTGGTTATATATTACAGAGAACAGGAATAATGTATCTTAAAGAATCCATGGCCCAGTGAAACAAAAGAAGAAAAAGCAAAAACTTACTAATGATTTTAATTGGTCGGTGGAAAAAAATAAGAAAAATTTACCTGAAATCAGGAAAATTATTCAATTAGCTGCTAGCGATTGGAAAAAATTAGGTTTAAAATTTGATTCTTGCAACGAATATCAAATATTCGAACCAGGTTGGTCTGACAAAATATATTGCTTTATTTGGAGTAATCTAAAACTTTCATGCGCTTTTGCTTTTCAATCTCCAAAAGTAAATAGAGATAGTGCAATTTTTTTATCCATTAAAGGCAAATTCATTTATATACCCTCGAAGAACCATCCAATAATGGTGTCGAAATTCACGTATCTACTTATGATACTAGTGAAATTAAACATCATAAAAAAAGGCAACTACGTGGACCGACTCGTAAAGCTGTTGTCAACGAAGTTCAGATTAAATCTACATATATATGGCGTCGAGCAAAAGCAAATGAATTAATAGCTTTGGGAGACGATGAGCCAGCTAATTTACCCAGCGAAGGAGTGATTCGAAATGCCAAGTATACTGAGAAAAGAAAAGATTTAAATATAAAAACTTTCGCTCACCCGATACTTGGTGTTCTAGAAATGAAAGACCAACTACAATATTCTGGAATCATTAGAGAAATTTGTGCCAATAAAACATATATTATTTATTGGTTACCAGAGCAAATATCTCTGTATAGGTCAATTTTAAAACACGATCCTATTGGCAGTATTTGCATCGATGCAACCGGGTCGTTAGTAAGACGTTTACCAACAAATGATAATTCAAAGCGAGTAATATTGTATTACCAAGTGATAGCTTCATATCAGAATTCATCGCTTCCGCTTGCGCAATTTGTATCGGAAAAACACGATGCCAATATGTTAGCATATTGGCTAGGAGAATGGTTGCGCAGTAGCGGTCAGTGTCCGAATCAAGTCGTTACTGATTTTTCTTTAGCTTTGCTAAATGCATGTGCTGTAGCCTTTAATAGCATGCCATTGAATCGCTACATTGATGAGTGTTATGACAATATTATTAATAATGTGGACATTAATAAGAATTGCATCATCAGAGTGGATATCGCCCATCTCTCAAAATTCATGTCTGTATGGCCGTGTTTTAATAAACAAAATTTACACCAAAAAGATTTTTATATGCGGTGTCTTAATTTGCTGCGAAATTCGACAAGTTTTGAGGAATTTAAAAATACGTTAACGGCTGTATTAACTGTTGCTTATTCCGAGCACCAAGAAAACACAGAAAACGATTTATGTTTTCTTTATAAGCTAAAACTATTAGAAATCATGAAAAGAGGATCAGGAAAATTACCTGAATTTCCTGATGATCATTTATTTGCTGATGTATCATCGATAAACAGTGAATATAAGAAAACCAAAATTAAAAGTAAAAATGATAAAAATTCATCCCGGTCTATTATAAAATTTTTAACGGAGTTAAAATTAAAATGTGACTTTCAAACAAAAGATGGAATTCCCAATGAATATTACAATAGAGATTTTGATGATAGATTGCTGAAGCTTTGTAAATATTTTATTATTTGGACTGCAATTGTACCAAAATTATTTTATAAAAATATATTGACAAATATAAAGTCGATAATGACGGCCAGCTCAGCAATAAGCGAGGAATACTTTAAAGACGTGAAGAAGTATATTTTCTGTAACAAAAAAAATCTTACACTGGTTGAATTTTTGTCCACCCATATTGAGGCTTTAAGTGGAACAGCAAAATTACTCGCAGCTATGAATAATAAAAACACTGAAGTTTGTCCCAAAAATGTTCATATTTCCATTAATGAATCAGATAATTCTTTAAATTTAGATGAATTTTCAACATCCGTCAATGAAAATACTTTTGAGAAATGCAGCCAAAACATTTCAAAAGAAAATAATGCTCAAGAGCCGCTGTTGATACCTTCTGCAGAAGCTGCAGCTGTTAATGAAACATGTGAGTCCAATGATGTTTGCGATTACTATATCTGTAATTTAAAAAATGAGTATACTAGTAAAAGTAGCCTAGAAACTGATTTCTGTAGTGACGAACCAATTAATCTTGTCATTAATTCAAATCGATTACTCAGCCAAAAAATGATAATTTGATTCAAATATCCGGGATAAATAGTCAATTACCATATAGTCTGTCAGATGAGTTAGGAAGTGTTTTAAAACCTGTTGATGTCAATGTTTTGAATAATTGCCAAGAGATTAATAACTATCGCGATATGAGTGGTGCTCAATTTTGCACGACATTTACTGACTTTCAAAATCCTCAGTTTTCGTCAACACGCAGAGATACGAGTCCTAAATGTACTAATACTAACATTTACTCAAGTCCAAACAAAATAAAAAACAATTATACTTATTTAAATTTACAAGATGAGTGGGGAGGGCTTTTGAAAAATGAAAAGCAAAATTATTATTCTACAAAACATCCAGATATAGAAAATCTACACAATCGACCGAAGTCTCATAAAAAAATTAAATTACTGATTAATGGTAATTGTCTTGAACCAATTAAAATTAAAACTACTGCCGGTTTTGTTAAATTTAATAACACGTGTCCAATTGATGCAGTTATACATTGTATTCGCGGGGCGTATATTGATTGGTACAAATACCATAACTACGTGGACATGCAGAATTCACAAGTATTTCAAATAGTGAAATTTATCTCATTAAAAGGTATCAATAATATGGTATATAAAAAAAGAGCGGAAATTATATTAAAATTTAGACCAGTAAAAGACGGGAAAGTAGATTGCAATTTAAATATTAGTAATGTCATTGATGAGATGCTTTATAATGTACCATCAATCATTATTGAAAGTTATTGTACAGCGTGCAATTACAAAAATGAAATTTTATCACCAGTAGTAAGCCCAGATTTAAGACCGCTATTAGAAAATGGAATAACAGCTTTACAACAATCGCTTGATGAATATTTTTCATCGTATAGACGTAGGTACTCGGAATGTACTGGTAATAAAAGTATAAACTTTCAAGTTGGCAGGCATATATTTATAGATATCGAAGCATTGCAAGGTAATTTTGGTGATGATGCTGATGAAAAAATCTCAAATAACTCAAAGGATTTCCTACTAACTGACATTCCAAGTCAAATAAATATTTGTGAAACTGAATATGCTTTAGTTGGTGCAATAGAGCATATAACATTTGGTACAATGGGGCACTATCGATCTTATTTAAGGAGATTTAATGAAAAATGGGAACTTCACGATGGTTTATCTCCTAATGATAAGATAAAAAAAATTAATAAAAAAGATTTGAAATTAAAAAAAAAAAACATATTTTATTTTATGTAATAAAATAAATCAATAAAATTTATAAAATTTTATTTTAGTGTAATTTATAAGTGTATAAAAAAATATATTCTATAATCATTTTTTCATTGATTCTTTGAGATGTACTTTATTCCTATTCCCTGTAATATATATCCAAACATACTCCAATGATATTCCAGGTAATAAGTCCACTGCTTGCTTCCAAATCCGGTCGCTGTAGTTAATATATTTCCCATCTTTCATAAATTGAAAATTTTTTAACTTTTCGTAAATATCTTCAGAAGAATACAACGTTTTCGCGGCATCGTAATTCAAAAAATCAACATACCAATGACTGAAAATCTTTAGACATGTAAAATAAGAGAATGATGTATACATTAATTAACAAATTCACAGTTATATTTCAATCTAAATATTTTTTCTAAGAACATTAAATTTGATAAGATTAAGATTATATGAAGAAACTAAATTAAATTTTAACCTCCAACAACATTCAAAAAAAAATTTAACGTAAATTAATCATAGATATTAAATATTATCTCTATGAAATTAAAAAAAGATATTTTCGTAAAATCATGACTCATATCTATTCTTGATGCGTAAAACCATGAAGAATTATATATATTCATCATGCGTAAATTGGTAAAATGTAGTAATAGATATATGCGTAAATATACAATTACTTACGTTCTTAAATACGTTGATAGATGGCACTATATCTTGCATAGAATCACTGATCTCTATACTATGGATAGCTGATACTGAAAAAAAGTTCAAAATATAGAGTCAGACTCAGTTAAGACAGCGCCTGATAATATTGAGGTGAGAACTAAATTAAACGAAATATGTCATGGGCACACAAGCTGCATTATAGATTCTCCCTCCGTAAAGAGTGGCAATGATGTATGCTCTAATGGTGCTAATTAATGGCGGACTATAGTATCAGCTGTCCATATATAGAGGTCAGTGCATTGAATGTAAAACAGGCTGGTGGGAGCTGTACTCAAACTCAAACATTCGTTAGCGTAATCTACATACGGTTTTAAAAATACTCCAATTTTTTTGTTTTTTCATGATACTATCATTATCTTTTAATTTGAACACAATTAATTGTTTTATTTTGATAAATCTTGTTACTACAAACGAATGAAGCTTACTACAATCAATTGTAGGGTTTGTAGTTTGTGAATAACATCTTTTTTTCCCCTAGTTACACGTATATTCCCGTACTTAAAAGTTTTCGGGGGCATTTATAAATAAAAATTTTTTTGGGATAAAACTACAATAAACTACAAACGATTCTAGAAATATTCCAATAATTTTTTTGACGATACTATCATTATCTTTTATTTGAACACAATTAATTGTTTAATATGATGAATCTTGTAACTACAAACGAATGAAGCTTACTACAAACAATTGTAGGGTTTGTAGTTTGTGAATAACATCTTTTATCCCCTAGTTACACGTATATTCCCGTACTTAGATGTTTTCGGAGGCATTTATAAATAATTTTTTTTATTTATTAAACTACAATAAACTACAAACGATTCTAGAAATACTCCAATAATTTTTTTGACGATACTATCATTATCTTTTCTTGAACACAATTAATTGTTTTATTTTGATGAATCTTGTTACTACAAACGAATGAAGCTTACTACAATCAATTGTAGAGTTTGTAGTTTGTGAATAACATCTTTTTTTTCCCTAGTTACACGTATATTCCCGTACTTAGATGTTTTCGGGGCATTTATAAATAATTTTTTATTTTTTTTAAACTACAATAAACTACAAACGATTCTATAAATACTCCAATAATTTTTTTGACGATACTATCATTATCTTTTATTTGAACACAATTAATTGTTTTATTTTGATGAATCTTGTTACTACAAACGAATGAAGCTTACTACAATCAATTGTAGGGTTTGTAGTTTATTCAGTTCAAAATTGGTGTTAATCCGATAAAGTCAAATTCCAGGTTGACAGAGCTGCTGACAACGTAAAGTAAAAAACGACATAAGAGCATCCTTGTCTCTCACATAATATTCCCGTATGTTGCCGTACAGTAATAATGTCAATTCTTATGCGCGAAGACTATTTTATAAGGTTACTTAAGTTCAGCTTTGACCAAAATGAATATTTAATGACAATGAACTACAAATCGCTTAGATAATTTTAGAATAACTGACAACTCTAATACTACAAGGAAAAAGTTGCAATTTAAATAAATACTATCCTGTAAAAGAAGTGATAGAATATTAAAACAATAATTTGTATTTGTTTACAATAGTGAATATTTTCACTGAGTTGGTGAAACAAGGATGTATAATCTTAGAGTCTTAGACGGTAAATAGTCGCTTATGTAAATAGCACTGCACTATGCCTATATAACACACTTCAATGGTAATAGTCATGAAGAATAGATATATTAGGAGATTGAACGACATAGGCAATTCGTCTGTTTTTGTGTCCTCAAAAACGTGTAGAGATCATAGTTATTATTTTCGCCACTAGCGGCAGTGCGAATCTGCCCGTACGGAATTATTATTATTATTACATATTAAAATCAACGGTTATCACATCTTACAAATAAAAATTGTAAGTATAAAAATTGTTTAATTTTATAAATGTGAAAAAATGGGACGATGTTGTACAGGGAAAGCATAGATATACTGCTATATATATATGAGTGAAAGGTTGTTTAAGGTTAGGAATGCGTGTCTGCATTTACGAAAGGAATATGGTCTGTAATTACCGGTTTTGTTATCTTCTTTCTTTATCTAATATATGTCAGTTATTGTAAACATATATTGTATATTATTATTATTATTATTAATTGCAAAATTGTCACTATGATTCTTCATCTTTTAATTTATTGCAATTATTAAGAATTCTCTATTATTAATATTTATTCAATTATTACTTGATAATCGAAAACAATTTTTTATTATCTATAAAACTAAGACTTCTTATTAACTGAATGGAAGTGATTTCTTGGCGCCTACATTTAAACATTTAAATTCCGTACGGCACTGAGACCAGTGACCCCTACTGATAAAAGATAGTTACACCAATTCTTGACCGTTTTTTTAACATTACGTTCGCTCTCCTAATATATCTATTCTTCATGGTAATAGTGATGGCTAACTTACTTGCACACTCATTAATTAACATAAGCGTCGATGCCCATTTGCAATTATTTTGTGGTTGACGCATGAAGAATAGATATATTAGGAGAGCGAACGTAATGTTAAAAAAACGGTCAAGAATTGGTGTAACTATCTTTTATCAGTAGGGGTCACTGGTCTCAGTGCCGTACGGAATTTAAATGTTTAAATGTAGGCGCCAAGAAATCACTTTCATTCAGTTAATAAGAAGTCTTAGTAATAGAGACTAATATTAATAATAGAGAATTCTTAATAATCTGCAATAAATTAAAAGATGAAGAATCATAGTGATAATTGCAATTAATAATAATATACAAATATATGTTTACAATACTAACATATATTAGATAAAGAAAGATGACAAAACCGGTAATTACAGACCATATTCCTTTCGTAAATGCAGACACGCATTTCTAACCCTAAACAACCTTCCACGCATAGATATATAACAGTATATCTATGCTTTCCCTGTACAACATCGTCCCATTTTTTCACATTTATAAAATTAAACAATTTTTATACTTACAATTTTTATTTGTAAGATGCGATAACCGTTGATTTTAATATGTAATAATAATAATAATTCCGTTCGGATATATTCGCACTGCCGCTAGTGGCGAAAATAATAACTATGATCTCTACACGTTTTTGAGGACGAAAAAACAGACGAATTGCCTATGTCGTTCAATCTCCTATTTATCTATTCTTCATGGGTTGACGAAACAAAATGTTGATCCGGCTCGAATGACCAAAAATGTTGGGGAACCAATTATTTGGTGCACCACATTTGGGATTTGCTCAATTAATCTTCGTTTTGAAGGACCACCCAGAGATTCTGGGAATATTCTTGTTGAATGGAGGCAGTAGACAGTTTCTCTTAGATCAGGTTCCCTTATTTGGCCAACGCACATAAATACGCAATATTTCTTTAAATTATTTATTTATTCTCAACTAAATCACATTACGTTACACATTACATTTTATATTAGGTTTTTATTAGACACAAAAATGGCACATCCTATCTATCTCTCATCAACGATATATCCTTTTATGTTCTCTCATATCAACATACACTCTGTTCTACTCATGCGCAGTACATACTCTTAGCTGAGCACAAACAAAACTATACAGAGGAGGATTCAGACCTAATTCAAACCCCAACAGAGTTCTTGATTCTAACCTCTTCAAGAGCTTCTCTTGAAGAGATCTTAAGAGTTCCTGATTCTGACCTCTTCAAGAGCTTTTTTTAAGAGATCTTAAGAGTTCTTTATTCTGACCTATTCAAGAGCTCCTTTTTAAGAGATCTTAAGAGTTCTTGATTCTGACCTATTCAAGAGCTCCTATTTAAGAGTTCTTTAAGACTAAATTAATATTTTAAGATTCCTAAAAATAGAGGCTAAAAAAATATAAACAATTTTATATTAAAATTAATAAATATTTATTCATTTAATTTATATTTACATTTAAATTTATATTAATAACCATTGCAATCATTTGATTTGCTAAGTCCATGATATATTCCAACAGCAAAAGCATGAAGAATAGATAAATAGGAGATTGAACGACATAGGCAATTCGTCTGTTTTTGCGTCCTCAAAAACGTGTAGAGATCATAGTTATTATTATCGCCACTAGCGGCAGTGCGAATCTACCCGTACGGAATTATTATTATTATTACATATTAAAATCAACGGTTATCACATCTTACAAATAAAAATTGTAAGTATAAAAATAGTTTAATTTTATAAATGTGAAAAAATGGGACGATGTTGTACAGTGAACGCATAGATATACTCTTATATATCTATGAGTGAAAGGTTAGGAATGCGTGTCTGCATTTACGAAAGGAATATGGTCTGTAATTACCGGTTTTGTCATCCTCTTTCTTTATTTAATACATAGGTGGGCAGACCTTGACTGCACTGAGCTCTGAGTGAGAGGTAGGAAGAGAGATAGAGTAAATATAGGGCATCCTACCAATTATTATTATTTTCTTTTTTTAATTAAACATTTTCTGAAAAAAATATAATAATACCAACTATTTTTTATGGTCACTATTATTCAAAGTATACAATACATTGAATACATACTTTGGAATTTTAAGCTGGTAATTTGGAGCTGGTGATTTACCGCTTGTAAATTTTTTGATGATTTAGCTTTAGTTTAGATTTTAGAATTAGATTTTAGAAAATTCCGAATAATTTGCCTAAACTATTCATATCGGAGAACTAATAAACAATTATTTACTTGATTTAATTATTTTTTCTTAGTTGGGAGTATAGTGTCATGGGAATTTGATGACACTGGATACAAAAAAGATGCCAATGATAAAGCTGGGCGGGGGGGGGGTGGCAGGGTTGGTAATTTGTTACTAATTTTTAAATGGTTAAATTTTACATAAAGTGGGAATACATATAGTTATTGTTGTTGTTGTAATTATTGTTATTATTATTATTATTGTTATTATTATTATTATGTTTTTTGGTGTATCTCTCCATATTGTAAAAGATATTCTTTAAATTATTGGGCAATAATCGGTAGGCAACCTGTATTGAAACATCGTTCCGTCTTACTTCAAAACATACCTTTATTACTTACCCTCACCCAGCTTATGGAGAGTCGTTCGACTCCGGTGAGCGTCTGCGTCCACCTCTGCTCTATACAATACCACTATTAGTATAAATACACTTATAAATGGAGTACATTCTACATACGCATGAATTATATACTTTCCTTGTTTGTTACGTGACATAATGCAATAGTCTCTCTCTCTCTACAAGATTTTTTTTTTAATTTTCTTATACAGGCTGCAATTGATTTTAATGGATTTTAAGATGGCTGCCAGTTATGGATGTATTCTAATTATTCTAAACTTTTAATTTAGCTACATATTTTTCAATTAACATATGAGAGAAGTAAGTTATGTTTACTTACCTGTGAACACCTGGTTGTATCGTATACTATGTTATTTAACAAGCCAAATTCTATTAACACGTGAAGGATTTAATTATAAAAAAAGAAATTTTTAATTAATTAATGTTAATTGCAGCAGAACTATCCTAGCAGACATTACATCGCCAAATTGTTTATATTGCAATAAGCGTTTTCCATAATATTTCAATCAATTAACAGATGAGGGAAGGTTTTTCTAACGCCGGATCTTAGACCACTATATTTTAAATAAAACAAACCAATTTATCGTACTATTTAATTATAAATAATTATTAGATAAAATTTCAAATTCGCCCCCTTTACCAAGATCAGTTTTTTGTATTATAAATACGTATTTCGACTACAATGTAGTCATCATCAGTATAAATTAGCTGGTCGTAATTTACTCTTTGAATAGATAGAAAGTCGTATCAATAGACAAAAATAAAAATGAATAGAAAATTAACTAAATTCAATATACTAGATTTAAAATATAATAAATTTTAAAATATGTTGAAATTACTCTTGTTAAAATTTTTTCTTCACATTTATTCCTGTTAACTTTACTCTTATTAAAATTACTCTTATATTGTCTCAGGACCATTTCACCAAATTAGCAACAACCCAGTAAACAATGGGGCTGTTCGGTCGAACTAAGAAGTTAGTAATCTTAGTAAGATAGTCAGATTAACTTACTTAGTCGTTGGCCGGGACACTTTATACTTACTAAGAAACTTTTCTCATGCCGGCATTTTACTTAGTATCTACGTCACGGACAGTGTTGCCAGATATCCCGTTTAACGGTAGATCTACCGCTTTTTTATTATTTCTACCGTTTTTTTGAAATTTTTTGAGTAAATAAAAAAATTTTTGAATTCGTGTCATTTTTTTCAATTTTTTATAATAATAATTAATTTAAAACTCCCCAGTCGTACAAATACAAAATCAGTTATTACAGACCATATTCCATTATTTGAAATAATGGAATATGGTTCTGTAATTACTTTAAGGTATTAATTTACAATGGGATTTTAAACAATAATTAATGCAATATATGATAAGTACAAAGAATTAATATTATTTAATATTTGAAGAAAAAAAATTATATAATATATTAAATACTAATGTAATATAATTTTAATTATTCTGAATAAAAGTATTTATTTCAAACTATTTAAATTGGAATTTTCACTTTTTGAATCTACCGTTTTAATAAAATTATCCATTTTATTAAATTTTTATCTCACTTACAATAATACCAAATTGTCAACACACGAGAAATGTTCTGAATGTGATACATAAAAAAATAGGTTATGATCAGTGTCGCCAGTCTTAAAAAGCGGTAGATCCACCAAAATACAGCGGTAGATTCAAAAAGTGAAAATTCCAATTTAAATAGTTTGAAATAAATACTTTTATTCAGAATAATTAAAATTATATTACATTAGTATTTAATATATTATAGAATTTTTTTTCTTCAAATATTAAATAATATTAATTCTTTTTATTTATCATATATTGCATTACTTATTGTTTAAAATCCCATTATAAAATAATACCTTAAAGTAATTACAGAACCATATTCCATTATTTCAAATAATGGAATATGGTCTGTAATGACTGATTTTGTACTTGTACGACTGGGAAGTTTTAAATTAATTATTATTATAATTAATTGAAATAAATGACACAAATTCAAAAATTTTTTTATTTATTCAAAAAAAGGAAGGTATACTAACAAAGCAGTAGATCTACTGTTAAACGGGAGATCTGGCAACACTGATTAAGAAGCAAAAGAAAGTGTGTCCAGGCCGAAACTCGGTGACTCAGATGCTCAGAACAAAATTTTATTTATTCTATCTTACTAAGATTTCTTACTTCTTAGTTCAGCCGAACACAACCAATATGACGGTTTTAAAAGTTCTTAAAAGCTCTTATTAAAGATTTGGACGTCTTAAATTTTTCGTCAAATGGGGTCTTCAGGATTTCTTGAGGATGTCCAATGCGCCACCTCAAGAACTACTAAAGACTTCATTAATAAGTCTTTATGAACTTTTTCTTCTGACTTCGAAAAAAAGAGATCTTAAGAATTTGTTGGGGAACCAATTATTTGGTGCACTACATTTGGGATTTGCTCAGTTAATCTTCGTTTTGAAGGACCACCCAGTGATTCTGGGAATATTCTTGTTGAATGGAGGCAGTAGACTGTTTCTCTTAGATCAGGTTCCTTTATTTGGCCAACAGACATAAATACGCAATATGTCTTTAAATTATTTATTTATTCTCAACTAAATCACATTACGTTACACATTACATTACATTTTATATTAGGTTTTTATTAGACACAAAAATGGCACATCCTATCTATCTATCATCAACGATGTATCCTTTTATGTTCTCTCATATCAACATACACTCTGTTCTACTCATGCGCAGCACATACTCTTAGCTGAGCACAAACACAACTATACAGAGGAGGATTCGGGTCTAATTGAAACCCCAACATCCTCTCCCCGTTGAAGGATTGAAAATCGTTCGAAAAGAAAAATAAGTAAAATAAGGGTAGTATGGTAAGATATGAAATTTTAAGTAAATGTTAGGTTGAAGGTAAAACGTTATCATTACGTTGTCCTGGTAAGGGCGACAACTTTACAATTGGTCTTTTATACATCTCAAATGCAGCCTTAATCAGCGCAACACGGACTCGTCCGTCTGGACCCGGATAAACCTCTTATACACGACCAAGGGACCACGCTCCAGGAACCAATCCATCATCTTTTTGTCTCATTTTTGTTATGCGACTGAAGACCTTAAGTGAGTCCTCTTTTCTGTTGCCAAAGTTTTCCTCTGGCAATTGATCCATGTAATCTCCTATTAGAAAATGAGAGGGACTAAGGTATGTATAATCATTGGGATCATTGGATAGAGCACATAAAAGGCGTGAATTTAGCACTGATTCTATTTGACACAGAAGGGTACACAATTGCTCAAATGTTAGTTTAGTGGATCCGATTACTCTCGTCAAGTGGTATTTAACAGACTTAACGGCTACTTCCCAAAGACCTCACCACGAGGGACTGTTAGGGGGGATGTATTTCCAACAAATTTTTCTATTCAACGTGAACTCCGACACCGTTTTTACATGGTTCTTATCTCTCTGCAATTGAAGCAATCGCTTCATTTCGTTGTCTGCGCCCTTGAAATTAGTAGCGTTATCGCTATAAATTAATGAAGGGTTCCCCCTTCGAGCTACAAACCGCGATAGAGAAGCGATAAAGGCGTTCGTTGTCAGGTCTGACACCAACTCCAGATGTATTGCCTTTGACGTTAGACACACGAAAACAGCAATGTACCCCTTAGCAGTCATTGCCTTTCTCAAGGTGGACAATTTAGTAATAATAGGTCCGGCATAATCGACGCCGACGCATTGGAAGGCACGAGTAGGTACGACACGCTCTTCCGGCAGGTCCGCCATAATTTGCGTTAAAGGGGTTGCCTTGTACCTGTTACACAATTCAGAATTATATGTTTGATGTCTCTTTTCGCATGAATAGGCCAGTATCTCAATCGAAGGTTGGCGAGAGTTGTTTGAGTTCCGGCATGTAAGAGTTTGTTATGTTCTTCTTCAATTATTAAATTCGTTACGTGGTTGTGAGCTGGCAAAAGAATTGGATGTTTTTGGCAGAAAGGTATGTTGGCATTTCTTAACCTACCATCAACGCGAATCAAGCCTGAGTCGTCAAGGAACGGGTTCAGTTGTTTTATTGAGCTCCCCTTTAGGTTGATTACGGAATGTTGTTGTCTCAGCGACTCGAGTTCAGGCGAGAACGATTCGTGCTGAACTAGTTTTAGAATCAGGTGAAGAGCCTTATCAAGCTATTTTATTGAGAAACGACTGTCTATTAATTGATGTTTATTCCAACAACGGTCAATAAATCGATTGATGTATGCAAATGTGTGGATCAATCGTCTGAGCTTCAAGAATCGTTTAAAAACCTGTATCCAATTAAATTCGACCTTTGCAAGGGTAACCACCTTGCGTAGTTCTGGCAGACTATTTGTAAAATTAGATGGTACTTTAGGCCAACTGGTCGGAGGGTTCTTTAACCAAGGCGGTCCATGCCACCATTGTTGTAATGATAGGAGTTCATCTGGTTCTACACCTCGAGATATAAGATCAGCAGGGTTTTGAGCGGAGGCCACATAATTCCATGAAAATTTAAAGGTAAGTTCTTGTTATATTATCGAATGATAATTAGTGAGAACTCTAGGTTTTTGAAATAAAATTTCAAATTCGTCCCCTTTACCTAGATCAGTTTTTTGTATTATAAATACGTATTTCGACTACAATGTAGTCATCATCAGTATAAATTAGCTAGTCGTACTTTACTCTTTGACAATTAGAGATAGTTATAAAGTCGAGATCAACAGACAAAAAATAAATAGAAAATTAACTAGATTAAAATATATACTAGATTTAAAATATAATAAATTTTAAATAATATTGAAATTGCTCTTGTTAAAATTTCTTCATTCACATTTGTTCCTGTTAATTTTACTCTTATTAAAATTACTCTTATATTGTCCCAGGATATGTTACTTGTTACTAATTTGGTGACGGTATCACAAACTATTTTGGTTTTACGCTACTTATATATGTTCGGCCGACTTTAGACGCTATTCTAAGACCGCACCTGATTGGTGCTGAGTTATGCCTTGCGCAGTGAACACGTTCTTTGTATTTCGACATCTTTAGAGAGAGATGGATGTATTGGCACTTGATTTTACCATAGGATTTTGATTAAATCTGAATTTGGTACCGGTCCATTGTCTAGATTCATAATATTTCTTTTGAATTTCTGAATGTATATGCTTTCGTATGCATCCAGCTCTGAGGGATTTTGAACAGCCTTAACAAGTTTTAAATTAGATTTGTCGATTTTATGGTCATTCTCTATAATGTGTGCAGCTACACAGGATTTTTCTAATCTGCCGTATTTCGTATGAGCCATATGTTCTTTGAATCGGGTTCCTATTTGTCTACGGCTTTGGCCAATGTATATTTGTGAACACGAAGGACACTCTATGCTATAGATTCCCGATTTTTGTTCGTCTATTATTTTTTCTTTTGGGTTTCCGAGGATCTGTTTAAGTTTACAGTTGCTCACGAGAGCTATTTTTATATTATGATCTTCCATTTCTTTTTTAATTTTGTTCGTACACGGAGGGAAGTACGTTAGCTTGCACCATTTATTTTGTTCGTTGTCGGCCCGTTCTGGTGTTAGTGTCGTAGTGTTTCTTTTAAGAATTTTAAATTTAATTTTACGGATCATGAAATTTATTAATTGTGGAGTGTAGCCGTTAAATATTGCGATTTGTTTAATATGTTTGGCTTCTTTAAAATAATTTTTTCTCGACATTGGCACTTTTAGTAGTCTATTTATTAGAAAGTTGAATATGGCTAGTTTATGTTGAGGTGGACTGTTCGAGTCAGAAGTGATGTACCTTTCTGTGTGGGTCGGTTTCCTGTATATGTCAAAATCTAATTTATCTGTGCCCTTGTTTCTGCTGATTTTTAAATCTAAGAAGGGGATCGAGCCTTCCTTTTCGATTTCTGTTGTGAACTCTATAGATGGGTACATTTTGTTGAGCCTTTCCAGAAAGGTTTTTGGGTTTTCTTTGGCCGTATCAAAAATCGTAAAAATGTCATCAACATACCGGTACCAGACCGTCGGAAAGTATTCGAAGCTGTTCTTGGCTTTTTCTTCTAAGTCGTTCATAAAGAGATTGCTTAGAAAAGGTGATAGTGGATTACCCATGCTCGTCCCGAATGTTTGCCTGTAGAATTTTTCTTCAAATGTAAAGACATTTTGTTTCATGCAAAGGCGTGTTAGTTTTAGTAATTCTGATATTTCTTCTTTGGGTATATCTTGAATATTTAGCCATTTTTCCAATATCTTTATGGTTTCTGGGATTGGTACACTGGGGTATAAAGCTTTGACGTCGAATGACATTAGTAGTGCTTTTGGATGTACCGGTTGGTCTTTGATTTTATCGATTAGTTCGATGCTGTTTTTAATTGCGAGTGAATTTGTTTGGTTAAAGGCCTGGAATTTTGCAACTAACCATTTTGCTATTTTATATGTCGGAGAGTTGATTCCTGAGACTATCGGTCTCATTGATCCGTCGTTTTTATGGATTTTTGGAAGGCAATATACTCTGGGTGTTACCGGATTTGAACATTGGAGTTGGTACTTTGTTTGTTTGTTTATGGTTTTTGGACATTCGTCTAAAGTGTCTTTAACTTCTTTTATGAATGCCGATAAGGGGTTGGTCCTTTGAGTTCGGTAAGGGCCTTCGTCTAGCATTTTATGAACCTTTTGTGAGTAATCGGTTTTGTCCATTATTACTATAGAATTGCCTTTGTCTGCTTTTAAATAATGAACCTCTTTTTGTTTTAATGACTTAACAGTTTCTACATCTGTGTTAGGCTTCGATGTTACCGTTTTCTTAATTATTTTGGCACAATTTTTTCGAATTTGATTTCTAGTGGGTTCATCTATAGTTTTTATGCCAGTTTCGATATCTACAGTTAGATTTACGGACGGACAACTGTTTTGTTTGATTGCAAAATTTAAGCCTTTGTTCAACAAATTCATTTCAGCTTCTGTAAATGATTTTGATGTGAGATTGTGAACTAGTGTTCGTTCATCAAATTTCGATGTTGTTGGCGTTTGTTTGTTGGAACCGCGTTTAAGAGCGCCAAGTTTTTTGTGCAGTTTTGTGGTTTTGGCTTTGAGTTTGTGCTTTATTACGACGTGCACTTGCCTGTACCACGTTGACCAATTTTGATATTCAATATTGCTTAAGTTTTTCGTTATTGATAGGTGTAGCCTATACGCTTCGAGTTCCATTTGGCTACGTTTTGCGTGTAACGATTTTATTTCCAGATTTAGCCATTTACGTTTTGCAGCGAGTATCGATGTTGTTGCTGCTTTGCTTGTATTTTTCGTGTTGATGTTGATAAAATTGGGAAACAACCCGTTTTTTCGGCATGTGGTTAAAAAGTTGATATCTGCTGCCAACAGATATACATCGAGTTTTGTACATTATTTTATAGTGAATAATTTATTAGAAAAAAATTTGGCAATTAAGCTACCATACTCTTTTTGATTGGTTAGGTTTTTTACAGATATACTTTCGTACTTTCACAAGTTGACAAATACTTTGTACCACTGAATTTTGTTAATAAGTACTCTCCTGATTCTGTTACAGGTATTATGTGTCTCACTGCTACTTGCATACCTAAATGACTCATAATATGATCATGTCTCACAATTAATTGTTTAATTATAAAATACAAATTATTGTCATGGTAAAAAAAAAAATTTATCATTCCATAAATACAAGAACTATTATTTTTTTTTATTTCCACCGTAAAACTATTTGTTTGTATTATTTGTTTGTAATGTAAAAAGTACAGAACTAAAATACTTTTTATAATCACAGCTTTAATATACTTCAATTGACTTTGTAATACCAAAAAAATATAAATAAAAATTATTGTAACCACGCGTGGAACAGATGTACACAAATTTCCAGACGTACAACAAATATATGCAATATATATGTAGCTGCTTGTGTTGAAGAATGACAATCGATTTTTTAGTGTCACAAATCGATATTTTTTCAGAAATAAATGGAATTTTTTTTTTTTAAATTTTATAAAATTATATTAATAATAATTTTGAAATATTTCAATGAATGTATTGAAAACTCATTTAAAGCAAATTTTTTTTTTCACTAGCAGCAACACGTGTGTGATCACGAGTATGTGCGCATGAGCGTGTAGGACAACACCGCCATCACCCGGCAGGTTGTAATGTTTACTACATTTTGTGCAAATGGCGTCATAGTGTCTTTTTTTCTATTGTGTGTAGTTCATTGTGAAAAATTGTGCCTCATCCTAAGATCAAGTATTGCTGTTAATGTGAAGTTTTTTATTACTTTGTTTAAAAAAAAAAGTTTCATGATGTTTTATCTTATAAATTGTGATGTTGACTTATGAAATTACGGTGAAATTATTAGTCCTATGAAACATCATAAGAGATATTTTTTGCATAAATTTAAGCTTTTTACAACTTTTGTCTAAAAATTTTTTTTAACCACCAATACTTTGGCCGCAATATCAAAAATTTGAATTGTTATTTTGAAATTAAGGGAAAAATCTGGGTACTTATAATCATACATAGTCATATATAACTATATATAAGCATATATAGTTATATATAATTATATATAATTTATATATAGAAAATGGCCATATATAATTATATATAATTATATGTACCTATATATGTTTATATATAATTATATATGCTTATATATAATTATACATATATGCTTATATATAATTGTATATAACTATATATAATTATATATGGCCATTTTCTATATATAAATTATATATAAATTATGTATAATTATATATAATCTTTTTTACTCGGGCCAACAATGAATTCATGACGAAAAACCAAATCATTTCCAAAATTGAAAAAAATTTCAGAAGTACCAAAAGTAGTAATTTTGGTATTGTTTGCTGCAATAATTGAAAAAGGTAAATTTGTAAATTTACAAGATTTACAATATGACTTTGGAATCACAGATAGTGAACTTCCAGTGTCAACTAAATATCGAGTACCTTCATGTAAGAGATCGTACATGAAGATTAAGTTGTACGATGATGATGTTGTGTTATTGAATTGGGTTTTATTATTGACAGAGCTACTGACCAACTCAACAGGAGCTCTTAGAATTTTTTTGAAGTTTTCTTTGAATTTATATATGGCGTATTTAATTTACAAAAAGAACAAGGAAAAACACACTTACGTGCTTTGGTACCATATTTATTATCATACCAACAAACAGACTTCACCTGAACTTTGTGTAAATTGGTTTTTGGGGTATATTGGGTCTTTGAAGGTGACTTTTTTGAATTTTCCAGTTCAGTGACTTTATTTTTAAGAATATTTAATTCTTTATTTAACATAAAATTATCTGTTTTATGAATTTCTGAAATGGGAAAAGAACTGATATTAGATACACAATTTAATTTATAAATATCATTAGCGAATTTAACAACAGTTTTCAGATCAACATTATTGTCCACGGTGACAAGTTGAATTTGAATTTGTGTGTCTAATTTACCAATGAATAATTCACGAATGAAATGTGAATCAAGATTTAGACCACTTGATAGGGATATCATTGTATTATATAATAATTGAGGACTATCGAAATTTTTTTGAGATAAATTTAATAATTTATTTAGACGATCTTTACGAGAAAGTCTAAAAGTTTCTTTTAGAATATTTTTGAGTGCATCAAACTTATTTTCTTGTGGTGGATTTACAATAATATCTCTAACATGAGAAGTGTAATCCTCAGGTATAGCTAAAGAAGCTAGCGTGAACTTAGTTTCATCGTCAATAATATTTTGAATAATAAAGAAACGAGAAACTTGAATTATCCATAATTCAATGTCTGTTACATTAAATTGTGGAAGTTTTGGTAAATTTGGAAGATGTAGGTGCTTCTAAATTCGGTAACTCATTTCGATTTCTAGGTATATTAAAAATGAAATGTCAAAAAAAATAATAATAATATTTTTTTAGAAATCGAAATAGTTATAAGCGTAAAGCAAAATTAATTATTTTAACAGAAATGAAAGACTTATCTGTTAAATTTGGTGGGTGGTATGTTATATTTTTTAAGAATTACAATATTAAATTATAATTCATCCAATCCAATAAATGATTTTTTTTTTAAATATGGTAATTTACCACCCTCTTCGTTTGATTTTTCTCGGGCGCTAATTTGTAAAGTAGATGTTTGTTATATTAAATAATTATTATTTAAATAAATAATAAATATATATAAAAGATATAATTGATCTTTAATAATTAAAATTGATATTTTTAATTTGATTTATGAAATGTTATTGATTTAATATGTAAATTACCAAGGTTGTTAACATTCACAGCAACCGTGATAATAGAGGGAAGTTATAGTTGAAATGCAACAAATAAAAAATGAAGAACAAAATTATAATAATAATTTAATGATGAAGCGACACCGCTACAAATATGTCATCTGGTAATTTCTCATCCCATTCCAACTTTTTCATCCACATTCGTTGTAGTAATAGTTTAGCTCGGATACTGACTGGGGTAATTAGACCCAGAGGGTCGAAGATTTTCGAGATGAAGGACAGTATTTATCTTTTGGTATCACTAGCCAATGATATATCGCTTGGAACGGATAGTGAAAATGTATCCCTAGAAGGTTGCCATATTAAACCTAAGGCCTTTATTGACCATCGCATAGTGGCAATTCGCTATGAATTGGGTATGATGATTCTTGTGGGATATCGGCTAGAGCAAGGTTACTACGCCATTTGTGTAAACAGAAGCCACCCCTGGCCAATAATTGAGTAATCTGGGACCGTAAAGATGCAAGTTCTTCTGGTGAATTACTTCCTGAGAGTATATCGTCCATGTACGTATCTCTTTTAAGGACCTCAGCTGCCAATGGATAACGATTTTCTTCATCTTCAGCTAGTTGTGCGAGACAACGTTGAGCTAAATACGGTGCACAGGCAGTACCGTAAGTAACCTTAGATAACTGTAAAACCTCTAAGGGATCGGTCGTGTTATCCCTCCATATAATGCGTTGTAGAAGTTGGTGATCAATTTGCACCTGAATTTGCCTGAACATCTTGATGATGTCGGTAGAATACATAAACATGTGTTCGAAACCTCAAGATTATATCGAATAGGTCGCTTTGTATTGTTGGACCTACTAGCAATAGATCATTCAATGACTTGCCACTTGTGGTGGGCATGGATGCGTTAAAAACTACACGTAATTTGGCGCTCACGCTCTCGGGTTTTATAACCGCGTGGTGAGGCATGTAATATGACACCGGGGAGTTTGATAAGGTAGAGTTTGGATCTATTCGAATTGCATGTCCC
The DNA here is from genome assembly GCA_963920215.1 of Nineta flava. NCBI lineage: Eukaryota > Metazoa > Arthropoda > Insecta > Neuroptera > Chrysopidae > Nineta > Nineta flava. The sequence goes on along the minus strand of OY986043.1, from coordinate 41,096,628 downwards.
AGTGCAAGATATTCATGAATGAATTTTTTGTATTCCTCGCGCAGAGCAATATTTTTGAAGAATCTACGTTCTAAATTATAGAACTATTTAAGCGCTTGCTGATACGAACTTCCTATCATGTGTTCATAGTTTGCGACGAGAGGGAGGCTCACAGAGAATCGCCCAGAGGAATATCTAGAAGTTGTATCCCGAAAAACTTGCTCGCACTGTTTTTCTTCTGAGGAAAGAACTGGCCTTTCGCTCAGCCCTCTAACCTCCAAAACTTAGCTATAGTCTCTTGTATATCAACTTGACTGTATAGGTTGACAACAGTAAATGAATTTTGGTGGATGGGAACATTCCCAGATACTATCCAGCCAAAGTATGTCTTTTTAAGAGTGGGTAGTGTCTTACCTAGACTAAGATGTCCGCTCTGAAGGATATCAAAAAGATTTCGGCACCTATTAACATCTCAATCTCATCGGGTTTATAGAAGGTCGGGTCAGCAAATTGAATGTGCGTAGGAATCGGCCAATGTTCGGTATTGACTTGAATGTGAGGTAGTGGGAGAGTAATTTTATCTAGGACTGAAAATTCTAGTGTTTGTTTAAAATTAGTTAAACGTGAAGCTATTTGTATCGAAACTCCCTTTTCAATTCGTTTCGTACGTTACACTGGTTATAGTACTTGCGATTCGGTAAGTTTTCAAACCTAATTTACTGACTAAAGAGGCCTTTACGAAATTTGCTTGACTACCACTGTCTAACAAGGCTCGACATGGCACCAAATTACTCCTGCTGTCTCGTACCAAGATCCTAGCTGTGCACAAGAGTACTTGACCCGGTTTTCTACTTGTGAGTAAAGAGGTTATATTTGTTTGTAATATGTCAGAGCCACTTGTAGCTGGTTCAGGTGTACTTGTTTTAGGTGAGATATGTTTCAGATTATGATTATTTGAAAAGTGTAGAAGAGTATTGTGTCGATGTCCACAATTTCGACAGTTCTGGACACCATGAGTATTTCTTAGACAATTGCTGCAAAGTTTTTTTATTCTAACCGTTTTTAGACGTTCGTCTATAGATTGTTTTAGGAACATAGGACATTCTTGAACATAGTGGTATTTATGGCACAAAGAACAATTTTTTGTTGTGTTTAAACTAACATGATTTGCTGTTTTCTTAATTGGGTTAGAATCTGTTGATGACTCTAAAGCATTGCACATATGTTCTAAAAATGAGAAATATTCAATGAGTGTTGGAACATCAGAGCTCACCCTCTGAAGTTCCCAAGCCCTGCGAGTATGAGTATCAACCTTTTGATTTAAAATGAAAATTATGAGTATATCCCAATTTGAAACGTCCTGATCTAAAGCCCTTAAAGAATTCATTTGTTGCTTAACTGTGAGGATTAGTTCCCGTAACTAGCCAACAGTAGTTTTATTAGAGGTGCTCAATTCCAAAATGGCTTTCACATGCGAATTGACTAACAGATACTTATTCCCGTAACGATCATTTAAGAGTTTCCAGGCGGGTTCGTAATTATCATTGTTTACTATTAATGAGTCAATAATTTGTTTTGGTTAATTTTTAAGAGATTTTCGGAACTCATTTTGGCGCTATTTTATAAGGTTACTTAAGTTCAGCTTTGACCAAAATGAATATTTAATGACAATGAACTACAAATCGCTTAGATAATTTTAGAATAACTGACAACTTTAATACTACAAGGAAAAAGTTGCAATTTAAATAAATACTATCCTGTAAAAGAAGTGATAGAATATTAAAACAATGGTCGTGTTCCGAACTAAGAATTTAGTAATCTTAGTAAGATAGATTATCTTACTTAGTCGTCGGCCGGGACACTTTATGCTTACTAAGAAACTTTTCTTATGCCGCCATTTTTCTTAGTTTCTACGTCACGGGCAATGTTGCCAGATATCCCGTTTAACGGTTGACCTACCGCTTTTTTAGTATTTCTACCGTTCTACCGTTTTTTTAAATTGGAGGAACTTCTATATGACCCAGCCGATTTCTTAAAAAGCGGAAGATTAAGAAAAAAAGCGGTAGATTCAAAAAGTGAAAATTCCAATTTAAATAGTTTGAAATACTTTTATTCAGAATAATTTAAATTATATTACATTAGTATTTAATATATTATAGAATTTTTTTTCTTCAAATAATAAATAATATTTTTTTTTTATTTGTCATATATTGCATTACTTATTGTTTAAAATCCCATTATAAAATAATACCTTAAAGCAATTACAGAACCATATTCTATTATTTCAAATAATGGAATATGGTCTGTAATGACTGATTTTGTATTTGTACGACTGGGAATTTTAAATTTATTATTATGATAAAAAATTGAAAAAAATGACACAAATTCAAAAATTTTTTTATTTATTCAAAAAAAAAGGTAGATATACTAACAAAGCAGTAGATCTATTGTTAAACGAGATATCTGGCAACACTGATTAAGAAGAAAAAGAAAGTGTGTCCTGGCCGAAATTGGCTGACTCAGATGCTCAGAACAAAATTATATTTATTCTAAGATTTCTTACTTCTTAGTTCGGCCGAACACACACAATAATTTGTATTTGTTTACAATTGTGAATTTTTTCACTGAGTTGGTTAGACAAGGATGTATAATCTTAGAGTCTTAGGCGCGTATTCACAGTCCAGTCTTGAGCAATTGCTTAAGATCATCTTCATGAAGACCGTCTTATTTGTTTTAAGACACGATGATTTCATAGATATAACTTAAGATCATCTTACGTAAGACGATGGTTTCAAGCATGATCTTATATGGTTTAAGATCAGCTTACGTAAGACGAATCTTGAGATCGTCTTAAATTGTGTTCGTCTATTTTCGTAATAATTCACATGTAACCGATGGTATGATTGGCTAAGAAATGAATCATATTCCTGTCAGTCATAAATAAACAATCATACTTCATAAAACAAAAAAGGAGGGAATTCAAAAAATTGTCTTTAGATCAAAAATTGTTTATACAATTTTTTTATTTATTAATTTACAATCCAAATCACTTGAAACTAAATCTATTTAAGAAGGTCAATTCATTTTTTTTAAATGCATTATATTTATAAATTCATTAGAGACAAATTAACTATTTCAATTAACAATTTTCCATCACTTAAAATTATATCTTTTTAATAAAAAGTAGAAAAACATGTGTATTAAATATGAAAAAATTTATATAGCCTTATGCATTAAATATACGTTCAATTAATGCTTCACGATATACAGGCATTTCTTCATCTTGATAGATTATCATTGAATATCAAAGCATATTATGTAATACAGCACAGGCTACAACAATTGTGGTTGAATAAAGAAGTTTAGTTGTCAGTCCTCTTGATAAACAAAGAAATCTTCGTTTCCAAACACCGTACCCGATGAAAAGATTTGTCTAATTATATATGATTATGCATAATCATCTATATATAATCAGATCCAAAATTGGCCAGGCCTAGTCATATATAATTAGATCTGATCATACATGAACAGATATGTTTATATATAATCAGATCCAAAAATTGGCCAGGCCTAGTCATACATAATTAGATCTGATCATACATGAACAGATATGTTTACATATTATCAGATCAAAAAATTAACCAGGTCTACTAATTGTATCTCATTATATATAACCATCTCTAATCATATATAGTCAGCTATATATCGGAATAGGTAATTCATTTAAAAAAAGTATTTTTCATAGTTCTAAAAATTCAATATTTATTGATTTGTTATTATGTAACTACAATAACAAATATAAAAAAACGTAATTTTCATAACGAATTACATAATATTTTAAATTTTTCTAATATTATTTTTGTTTCTTTTAATAATTATTGCTGATTATTTTTTTGCTTATTGAATATTTTGCTCAATAGTTCGCTTTAATTCACCAACTCGCTGCGACATAGATCTCTCTGGTTTGAGGAACTCCTTGCGAGTTTTCTACCCTTTTAAAGAAGCCTGCTGTAAGGGAAAACCTAAAACAGATTAAAAAAGTTATCAATATAATTTTTTTTTAAATTAAAGAGTGTATTATTAGAAACGCATATAAAATAATGAAATGACTTTTTAGATGAAAGAAAAATAAATAATTTAAAGATGTATGAAAATAATATCTTATATTAATTTCAACAATATCTGTCTGCTTGTGGTTTTTCAAATTCTATAAATATAAAACAAAAATTTGAAATTTTCGTAAAATACTTAATAAGTATATTATATAAATATTTTATTTCATACAAACAAAAGGAAATCTTTCGTAAATTTATATAAAATATGGGCAATACCTGTTTTAAATCATCTTTTGGTTTTTTTAGATTTAAAAAGTCAAGATTTTGATACGACTCTGATGAATATTTGTTATTAACTTTTGTCGACATTTTGAAACCTTGTGTGAACTAATCGGATATGAGTACAATCAATTGCCCATCAACACCAGGTATTCCAAAAAGCCTCTGATTTGCTGATTTAACTTCTTGAGGTTAAATCATTAAGCAAACTTGCAAGTAAAACGCTTACACGAAAACAATTCTAGAAACTGTTGGTTGTGATAATATCACCCAAAATAAGCTGTAAAAATATTTTTTTCTTTTTATTAAAAAATATATGTACTGCAGATAAACGAGATTATTTAAAAGTAATGAAATTTTATTATTAAAAATAAATTTATAGTTATAATTATTTATAATTACCTGAAAACAACCAGTTGAATAGAATCGCAAACATATTAATAATTGAAACACTGGTGGAATACATAATCCACGACGGTTGACTTTAGCTAGATTCTGTTCTATTAGTGGTAATATTCCAAATTTAATACTGATTTCGTCGAATCTACATCTTTTTTTAAATTCGATGTCTGAATAAAAATCAAAATAATTTTGTATATCTCGAATCAAAATCGATATTAATATTATCATAAATAATAATATTATGTTAACCCAAAAAATCCATTATCTTCACTACTTTTTTTACAACAAACTATTTAAGATCGTCTTAAGTCGACTAAAATGTTGACTTAAATAAAAACCTCTTTTTTTAATAAAAAATAAGGTTAACTTCAATTATAAGATGGTCTTATTTGACTGTGAATACATAAAAAGTTTTCAATTCTTAAGATCGTCTTAAGCAATGTCTGTGAATATTTATACAACTATACAATCTTAGCTAAGATCAAACTTTTAAGCAAGCCTCAAGATTTCGTTTATGAATCGAAACGCTGTCTTAAGATCATGCTTAAGATGATCTTACATTTAAGACCGGACTGTGAATACCGGCCTTAGACGGTAAATAGTCACTATCACTTCAACTTCAACTAAATCCTTATTGAAAAATTGAAATTACTTATCATTTATTTAAAAAAATAATTTATTGGAAAAATACTTTGGCTGGAAATAATTTTTATAATACTATAAATACGTAATGTTTTTCAATTAAAACTCGCGCCTTATACTCTCTGTTTTGTTTCCGGTGCTGAAGGAACGCTACTGACATCTTATTTTTGCCAATTATTTGTTTACATGGAGTTATGTGTCCTTGTTTAGGGTCTATGGTAATAGAGATGGCTAACTCACTTGCACACTCATTAATTAACATAATCGTCGACGCCCATTTGCAATTATTTTGTGGTTGACGAAACAAAATGTTGATCCGGCTCGAATGACCAAAAATATTGGGGAACCAATTATTTGGTGCACCACATTTGGGATTTGCTCAATTAATCTTCGTTTTGAAGGACCACCCTATTCTTGTTGAATGGAGGCAGTAGACTGTTTCTCTTAGATCAGGTTCCTTTATTTGGCCAACACACATAAATACGCAATATTTCTTTAAATTATTTATTTATTCTCAACTAAATCACATTACGTTACACATTACATTACATTTTATATTAGGTTTTTATTAAACACAAAAATGGCACATCCTATCTATCTCTCATCAACGACATATGCTTTTATGTTCTCTCATATCAACATACACTCTGTTCTACTCATGCGCAGCACATACTCTTAGCTGAGCACAAACAAAACTATACAGAGGAGGATTCGGACCTAATTCAAACCCCAACAGAGTTCTTGATTCTGACCTCTTCAAGAGCTTCTTTTGAAGAGATCTTAAGAGTTCCTGATTCTGACCTCTTCAAGAGCTTTTTTTTAAGAGATCTTAAGAGTTCTTTATTCTGACCTATTCAAGAGCTCCTTTTTAAGAGATCTTAAGAGTTCTTGATTCTGACCTATTCAAGAGCTCCTATTTAAGAGTTCTTTAAGACTAAATTAATATTTTAAGATTCCTAAAAATAGAGGCTAAAAAAATATAAACAATTTTATATTAAAATTAATAAATATTTATTCATTTAATTTATATTTACATTTAAATTTATATTAATAACCATTGCAATCATTTGATTTGCTAAGTCCATGATATATTCCAACAGCAAAAGCATGAAGAATAGATAAATAGGAGATTGAACGACATAGGCAATTCGTCTGTTTTTTCGTCCTCAAAAACGTGTAGAGATCATAGTTATTATTTTTGCCACTAGTGGCAGTGCGAATCTACCCGTACGGAATTATTATTATTATTACATATTAAAATCAACGGTTATCACATCTTACAAATAAAAATTGTAAGTATAAAAATAGTTTAATTTTATAAATGTGAAAAAATGGGACGATGTTGTACAGTGAACGCATAGATATACTCTTATATATCTATGAGTGAAAGGTTAGGAATGCGTGTCTGCATTTATGAAAGGAATATGGTCTGTAATTACCGGTTTTGTCTTCCTCTTTCTTTATTTAATACATAGGTGGGCAGACCTTGACTGCACTGAGCTCTGAGTGAGAGGTAGGAAGAGAGATAGAGTAAATATAGGGTATCCTACCAATTATTATTATTTTCTTTTTTTAATTAAACATTTTCTGAAAAAAATATAATAATACCAACTATTTCTTATGGTTACTATTATTCAAAGTATACAATACATACAATACATTGAATACATACTCTGGAATTTTAAGCTGGTAATTTGGAGCTGGTGATTTACCGCTTGTAAATTTTTTGATGATTTAGCTTTAGTTTAGATTTTAGAATTAGATTTTAGAAAATTCCGAATAACTTTCCTAAACTATTCATATCGGAGAACTAATAAACAATTATTTACTTGATTTAATTATTTTTTCTTAGTAGGGAGTATAGTGTCATGGGAATTTGATGACACTGGATACAAAAAAGATGCCAATGATAAAGCTGGGCGGGGGTGGGGGTGGCAGGGTTGGTAATTTGTTACTAATTTATAAATGGTTAAATTTTACATAAAGTGGGAATACATATAGTTGTTGTTGTTGTTGTAATTATTGTTATTGCTATCATCATTATTGTGGGGGCGGAATGGTCATGCATGTGAAGTAAATAAACCTCTGCATGGCAAACAGTCTGGCCTCGAACCTTCTCGTGGTGCCCCTGTTCAAAACAAATCGAGGCTATGGCGTCCGAACTGGCGGAAAACCTTTATCACACCGCAACCTCTTGGCATTGTAGCAGTCATGTCTTTGCGGGTGTTCAAGAGAATCGGGGTGCTTGGCTTAACTGCCTGGCACGCGAGGATGGTACCTCTATAAAAAAACCTCCCCAATCCTAAGGTCTGGTATTGTGCCGACGGAATGCATGACTAAGGGAAGTTAGTAGTAAGCGATCCCCGCCCTGACACCGGGCCGCCTCAGGGTGTGTATAAGGCCATTTTCATATATTATTTATTTACTCGTGGGTCCGAAATGATGAACGAAATAAATAATCCCAAGTTGGAAGGAACTGGAAACAGTACACCTCCATCAACTGAATCTGAAACGGTAACTCGACCCGCAGGGACGCCGCAAGGCCGACTTGGAGGGGAAGGTGAAGTTTCACCGAGGAACCTAGGGTTCGCATTAGTGGACCCAGGTTCACAAACAACACCGAGATCTCGGTAAATCTAAAAACTACTGAAACGGTAACTCGACCCGCAGGGACGCCGCAAGGCCGACTTGGAGGGGAAGGTGAAGTTTCACCGAGGAACCTAGGGTTCACATTAGTGGACCCAGGTTCCCAAACAGACACCGAGATCTCGGTGAATCTGCAAGCGCTACAGCTGAAAGCTAAACGTCCTGGAGGCGCAAAGCGAAAGCGGGTATCCCAGCAGAGAGCCACGGCTCAACAAGCAGCTGCAGGAAGGGATGAAGTTCAAAGCTCACTCCAAACTGCAGCTGGCAAGACTATGGTGGAGTCGACCCCTGTCCGTCCGCAGAAACGTGGTAGGATAGTAGGGGACACACCACCATCTGTTACACAGGCACAGAAACGGAGCAGGACGGCTGATCATGCCTTCGCTTCGATTGCGAGGAACCTACCTCGTGCCGTCATTCGGGACGAGGCCTCGACGACCGAGTGGACGACAGAACAGGTCGGAATGCTCCGCGGTGTCCTTGAGCGGGCGATAGACGAGTCTCTAGACAGGGACATGACCATCGTTCCCCGCTTTGAAAGCTTCACCTCAGGTCCAAATGGGCTCGAAGTGATAGCCACGGACGCTGTTTCCAGGGACTGGCTTATAAAGACAGTACCGGAAATAGTCGCTTGGGAGGGTGCGAGGTTGAGTGCATCCATCCCTCCTCCTCGCATCGTCCTTAAGAAGATGTTCCTCTGGATCCCAGGGGTGCCGACATCCAGGGTGGAGGACGGAATTATCCTGAAGAGGATAACCCGCCAAAACCAGGGTATTGACACCCGAGATTGGAAAGTGTACGATCGGACTGAACACCCAAAGGGCACCAGACTGGTACTCGGGGTGCCAGCCCGATCGCATGCGGAACTAGCCGGAAGAGGGTTTCTCCACTTTGGTCTGGTTCGTGCCTCCCTGTCTCAAACAGGGAAGGCGCCCAGCAAGAGTGAGGAGGCACCTAAACCGGAAGCACGGCGCCCGGCAAAGCCAAAGACTTTTGGCAATGCCAAAGGTGCCGTTGCAACACAGGTTCTAGAGGGGGTGAGACCGATAGCAGCGCAACACTTGGGGCGGTTGCCAGAGTCACCTTCTCAGATCTCAAGGAGAAGAAAGCAGTGGCTGGTGAGGCGGTGGCTGGTGCTCAGGAATCTGAAGCATCTGCCACTAATCCTTCTGCCACACTTTCCGTAGTGGCGGACTCACTGCCATCAGAGTCCGCACGTAAAGATGGATGGAGGTCCGCGAAGAAAAGGAGAAAGAAGAAAAGCGGGCCCAAACCACCATCAACTTAACATTAAAGGTAAACTAATTATGGTGAGTTTCATCCAAATTAATTTACACCACAGCGGAGCAGCCGCAGCAATTTTGAGCAAAAGGCTAGCTTCCGACAATATCAACATTGCTCTGGTGCAAGAACCATATATATATGCGAACGGCATCAGAGGTCTAAATGGGTCGGGGATTAAAGTTATTTCCGCGACTAATAATCCCAGAGCTTGCCTGGTGTACAGGGGTCTTGACGCAGTACCTATTCCGCACCTGTGTGGTAGAGATATTGCAGTGGCCTCGGTGCAGGTTAATCTCTGGGGACAAGAGAGGGAGGCGATTCTGTGCTCAGCGTATTTCCCGTACGACTCAGAATCACCTCCTCCTCCGATAGAGGTGGAAACTGTGGTCGAATATTGTGAAACTCGGGGTTTGCTATTGGTCCTTGGCTGTGACGCAAACTCGCACCACACGCAATGGGGCAGTTCCGACATAAATGCTAGGGGTCGGGCTCTCCTGGAATTCATTTCGGCCAACGGCCTGGAGATTGTCAATAGAGGCATGTCTCCAACCTTTATAAACAGAATTAGGTCAGAGGTCATTGACATTACTCTCTGCTCCCCGAGACTGCTACAGTTTCTGTCGGGGTGGAAAGTTTCAAATGAACCATCCCTATCTGATCATAGACACATTGTGTTTGATATGCTCACCAAACCGTGTACCGTAACCTCGTATCGCAATCCCAGACGCACTGACTGGGAGGCTTACAGGCGGGAGCTCTCTGGGCTACTTGCCGGCGGTGCGAATAGGTTGCACACGAAGGAAGATGTAGAATCTGCGGTTAGTGAACTTCAGGATGCCATGATTTCATCGTATGAAAACAACTGTCCTGCAAGTGTTACTACCGGCTCTAGGGATGTTCCGTGGTGGAATAGAAATCTTGATAGACTACGCCATGACACTAGAACATCCTTCAACAAAGCGAAAATGACCGGTCTGGACTCGGACTGGCTAATCTTTAGGGAGAAGCAGCGAGAGTATAGAAGGTCAGTGAAAAATTCGAAAAAAGACTCCTGGAGAGAGCTTTGTGGCAACATTAACATGATGCCCGCTCTCTTTAGAGTGCAAAAGGTAATATCCAAGGATAATACTGCAAAGTTGGGTTGCCTCGAACTAGCAGGTCAATCACTTACAGTGTCTGAGACCATGACGCATTTACTGTCCACGCACTTCCCTGGCTTTACCATGGAAGAACCGGACGATCAGAGGCGTGATGGTGGAAGGGCAAACAGGGAGGATTGGGCGACAGCAAAACTCATCGTAAGCATTACAAAAGTGAGATGGGCTGTGACTAGATTTGCTCCTTACAAGTCTCCGGGTACCGACGGCATCTTCCCGGCACTGCTACAACAGGGCTTGGATATAATTGTTGGAAGGCTCAAGGAGATTTTTAAAACATGCATAGCTTTAGGCTACATACCCAGGAAATGGGAAGAATCCCGCGCGGTATTCATTCCTAAACCTGGACGCCCAAGCTATGGCGACGCAAAAGACTTCAGGCCGATAAGCCTGATGTCATTTTTGCTCAAAACTCTTGAGCGGCTAATAGACAGGCATATTCGTGATACGAGTCTTGTAGAGAGACCGCTATCAGAGTGCCAGTTTGCTTACCAAGCCGGCCTTTCTGTGGATGCTGCACTCCACCGACTAGTAAGGTCGATAGAAGGTGCGCTCTCAGAAAAGGCAATGGCCTTAGGGGTTTTCCTCGATATCGAGGGAGCCTTCAGCAATACAACGGTTGGGGCGATTCGCACTGCACTAATTGAGCGCGGGGTGGAAGACATCTTGGTAAGATGGATCTGCAACATGCTCGAAGTGAGGTGTATTACCACAACTTTAGGGGGACAATCGGTTAGAGGCTTTGTAGGTAGAGGGTGTCCGCAGGGTGGAGTTCTTTCGCCATTACTGTGGTGCCTCGTCGTGGATAGCTTACTAACCGGTCTCAAGGAATTAGGGATATTTGCTCAAGGCTACGCTGATGACATATCCATACTTGTCAAAGGCCGAGACGAGGGCACTATCTATGATCTGATGCAACAAGCGCTCTCGTACGTGGAGCACTGGTGCATTGACAAAGAACTCTCTGTCAAACCGGAAAAAACGGGCTGTGTACTGTTTACTAGGAGACGAAGAGTTGCTCAACGGATGATCAGCATATCTGGCATTCAAATTACACAAACCGGAACGGTTAAGCATCTGGGAGTCATCCTGGATGCAAAACTGAACTGGAGTGATCATTTGGATTGGAGACTAACCAAGGCAAATAGTGTCTTCTGGATGTGCAGGAGAGCATTTGGACAGTCTTGGGGACTCCAACCTCACATGGTGCACTGGTTATTCACAATGATTGTAAAGCCAATGCTCACATTTGGCTGTGTAGTATGGTGGACAAGAACCTCTCTGGCTGTAGCCAGGAAAAAATTGGATCACCTGCTCAGAGTCGTATGCCTTAGTGTCACTGGAGCCATGCGAACGACCCCTACTGCTGCGCTGGGCGCGCTTCTAGGTATTCCGCCGATTCATTTAATGATTGAGGCGGAGGCCATGACAGCGGCCTATCGACTTAGGAGTTGCAGACAGTGGCACTGTAGGACAAACACAGGTCACGCGAGTATAATGAACAGGTTGGAGACGGTGACTCCACTTGTGGAAATGGCACAGGATTCCACTGTTCCGACTCATCGTTTTGACCGCAAATTTCGGGTAGTCGTTCCCTCCCGTGAGGAATGGGATCGAGATGTACCTAACTTTTCACCCCCTCCCGGACCATATCTTTATACGGATGGGTCAAGGGCCGGAGATTTATCTGGTGCGGGGGTTTATGGACCTAGGATAAAGGAATCGATTCCTCTGGGTCAATATGCGACAGTTTTTCAATCGGAAATCTTCGCTATGCTGAGAGGTGCCCAGATTTGTAACACGAAAGGTTACAATGGGGCACATATCAGCATCTTCTCAGATAGCCAGGCAGCACTTCGGGCTCTTGAGGCGTCAAGATTCCAATCGAGGATAGTCTATGAATGCTTCGAGGAGCTGAACCACCTGGCACTGAGTAACACAGTCAGGCTGATCTGGGTACCGGGTCACTCTGGCGTTAAGGGGAATGAAGTAGCGGACTCGTTGGCACGAGAGGGGTCATCTCAAGCGCCCCTTTCACCTGAGCCTATCATTCCCATAGCAAGATGCTCCGTAATTTACCAAATCAAGGGGTGGCTTAAACAAGCTCACCTCGACTACTGGGACTTTGCGCAGGGCATGCGACAGGCCAAGTTGTGCATAAACACAGCTAGGCCATTCGACTGTGCTCGGTTGAAACTCAATAGAATGCAGTTGAGAAGGGTGGTGGGGCTTTTGACAGGACACTGTCGATTGAATTACCACCTTCATAACTTGGGGATCTCTGATGATCCCACTTGCAGGGACTGTATGGAGGACGATGAAACCTCCATACATGTTATATGCACCTGCAGAAGCCTGCAAGGTGTCAGATATAGAATGTTTGGGTCCGAAACTTTGGATCCATCAATCCTGGGAGCAATCCCGGCGGAGAAGTTGTGGGCCTTTTGCGTGGCGTCTGGCCTTGACAGAATCCTATAGCTTCATCTGCTTAAAATAGCACCTCTTATCCGGAGGCGTCTCGCCTTCGGGTGACAGGTTGTTCTCAAGGAGGGCACAGAGGACCCCTTGGTCTAGGTGCTAGGGACCCGTATGCGGTACCCCTCTTTCTTATTATTATTATTATTATCATCATTATTGTTATTATTATTATTATTGTTATTATTATTATTATGTTTTTTGAATTTTGGTGTATCTCTCCATATTGTAAAAGATATTTTTTAAACAATAAATATTTTATAAAACTAATTCTAAATTGATTGAATAAATTATTGGGCAATAATCGGTAGGCAACCTGTATTGAAACATCGTTCCGTCTTACTTCAAAACATACCTTTATTACTTACTGTAACCCAGCTTATGGAGAGTCCGTTCGACTCCGGCGAGCCGTCTGCGCCCACCTCTGATTTAATATATGTCAGTTATTGAAACATATATTTGTATATTTTTAATTGCAAAATTGTCACTGTAATTCTACATCTTTTAATTTATTGCAGAAGAATTTTCTATTATTAATATTTATTTAATTATTACATGATAATCGAAAACAATTTTTTATTATCTATAAAACTTTGATTTCTTATAAACTGAATGTGAAAGTGATTTCTTGGTGCCTACATTTAAACGTTTAAATTCCTTACACCACTGACCCCAGTGACCACTACTGATAAAAGATAGTTACACCAATTCATGGACGTTTATTTAACATTACGTTCGATCCCTAATATATCTATTCTTCATGAGCAAAAGGTACAGCAACTTTTGGGTAAATTTCGACTAGTATTGGATAGAGTTGACTCTTCGAACTCTTTGAAATTGGCAAACTGTCAATATGCACGTTGATTTGAATAGTTTCTTTAAACTGGCCCAAATCGATAGCTTTCAGTTGGTCAACTAATCCTTTTTTCAGACCATAATGAAAATATTCTCCTGGTGCAACAGTACGAATAGTGGTATTTTTAGGCGAATTTAATAATGTACGACAATCTTTTGGAAGATATTTAAGTCTTCTACCGACTCTACATTCGGAGAATATTTAGATGCAGTTTGAGTAATGTTAAACTCACGCTTCCATTGAGCTAACTTTTGACTCAAACTTAATTTTTTTATATTCTTGGGAATAGGTTCGAAGATGGGATTATCATCATCTTGGCAGACATCTTGGTTTCAAATCTTAATAAAAAATAGAAAATCATGATATTCATTTTTTAAATTCATTTTAATGCACCTTTAAGATACTTACAGATAAAACAAATTAAAAATAATCCACGTTAAAAATAATGCACTTCAACTGGTTTTAAATACTTGATAACACTAAATAAATAAATTAAATTATAATAATACCTTTACAAGTTCTCCTAATAAAAAATAAATAAAATAAAAATAAAAAAAGCTTAATGAGAATTGTAGGTTATACAGAAATAAAAACTATAACAAAAGTGCGCGTGCGCTAAATTGAGTAAAAATATAAAAAACTTGGGAAGAAGACTTCTTAAAGGTCTCCTATTTCTGACTTCTTCCGAAGTCAGAAAAAATAGACTGTTAAAAGACACCTATTTCTGACTTCTTACGAAGTCAGAAAAATAGACTCTTAAAGGGCTCCTATTTCCGACTTTTTACGAAGATAGAAAAATAGTCTACTTAAAGAGCTCCTATTTCTGACTTCTTGCGAAATCATAAAAAAAGTCTTAAAGACTTCTCAATTGAGAATTCTGAAAAAAGAGGCAATTATGACGTCATAATTGTACTTCCTAATGAAGTCTTTCTGGCTTGTATGTTTGCTGCGAAGTAACATATCCTGAGACAATATAAGAGTAAAGTTAACAGGAATAAATGTGAAGAAAAAAATTTTAACAAGAGTAATTTCAACATGTTTTAAAATTTATTATATTTTAAATCTAGTATCTTGAATTTACTTAATTTTCTATTCATTTTTATTTTTGCGTGCGCTAAATTGAGTAAATATATAAAAAACTTCGGAAAAAGACTGCTTAAAGGCCTCCTATTTCTGACTTCTTCCGAAGTCAGAAAAAATAGACTCTTAAAAGGCACCTATTTCGGACTTCTTGCGAAGTCAGAAAAAATAGACTCTTAAAGGGCACCTATTTCTGACTTCTTGCGAAGTCAGAAAAAATAGACTCTTAAAGGGCACCTATTTCTGACTTCTTGCGAAGTCAGAAAAAATAGACTCTTAAAGGGCACCTATTTCTGACTTCTTGCGAAGTCAGAAAAAATAGACTCTTAAAGGGCACCTATTTCTGACTTCTTGCGAAGTCAGAAAAAATAGACTCTTAAAGGGCTCCTGTTTCTGTTTGTTTATAAAGACAGAAAAAAGTGTTTTTAAAGGGCTCCTATTTCTGACTTCTTGTGAAGTCAGACAAAATAGACTCTTAAAGGGCTCCTATTTCCGACTTTTCACGAAGACAAAAAAAAAGCCTACTGAAAGGGCTCCTATTTCTGACTTCTTGCGAAACCATAAAAAAAGATGTCAGACCTCTCAATTGAGAATTCTGAAAAAGAGGCAATTATGACGTATTAATTGTACTTCCTAATGAAGTCTTCAAAAAGACTTCTTTTTGAAGTCTTTCTGACTTGTATGTTTGCTGGGAAGTAACATATCCTGAGACAATATAAGAGTAATTTTAATAAGAGTAAAGTTAACAGGAATAAATGTGAAGAAACAAAATTTTAACAAGAGAAATTTCAACATATTTTAAAATTTATTATATTTTAAATCTAGTATATTGAATTTAGTTAATTTTCTATTCATTTTTATTTTTGTCTATTGCTCTCGACTTTCTATCTATTCAAAGAGTAAATTTCGACTAGCTAATTTATACTGATGATGACTACATTGTAGTCGAAATACGTATTTATAATACAAAAAACTGATCTAGGTAAAGGGGGTGAATTTGAAATTTTATTTCAAAAACCTAGAGTTCTCACTAATAATCATTCGATAATATAATGTTTAATTACTAGATACTTCAATTTAATAGCCTATATTTAGAAAATATTATCCATCGTTTAAAAATTTGATAGCATTAATATAATTATTGGCAATTAAAAATATCAAATGTAAACATATATTACATATGAATTAATTTTTAGCACTGACCTCCATCCGTCTTATATGAAATAGTGGAGGTCAGTGATTTTTACCTATAATTTTAAAGCGATGACCTTGCTATCCATATAATAAATAATGTAGCATTGGCCTATATTACATTTAATTTTCAAGTAAATAAAATTCCTAACGACTGCATAACTGGTTTCCTACTAAAGTAAATGACTCTGAATGAATTTTATGCTAAGTATTCTAAAATTGATGTATTATATAAAACACTAGATTTTAATATTTTTTTATATGCAAAAACTCGATCACAAAAATATTCATTAAAAAATAGTCTGTTGTAAATACTAAAATAATTTAGATAAAGTCATTAAATTTTAAAGCATAAATCGGTTATAAATTTAAATGGACGGTTATTACATGTTGTTAGATAGATGTCGTAAGTAATCCATGATTTTAAATTGAAATTATACTAATCGACATACTTTTAAATTTATTCATGATAAAAAATCCTGAAGTTTTTGTAAACAAAGATCGATGTGTCTGTTTTTGCTTTGTGTCCTCGTTTTATTAAATGCCATCTTAGTTTACTGACGTCATTATTTATCTTAGGGGGGAGATCGACGCGCCCTACTCAATGAGGTGACGCCATCATCGCATTGTTTAGTTCCAAACAGTATACGTTTGTTATAAGACTGAGTAACCGTTATATAACTTTACAAATGTGAAAAGAGGTTAGTTATATATGTTATACCAGTTATTGTGAGGTCATAATCATTTTTAGTTGAGCTGATTTGACCCACGCGAGCTTCTTTGCGGTTATTAAACAGTTAAAATAGTTTATTATTTTAGTTGTTTTTGGTTAAAAATATAAGTGATAAATATTTAATGGACAGTGTTTTATATTAAGATTTGATTAAAATGTCAACTAAAACATCACGAAAGCAAAATGTTTCGACGGCATCAGTACCACAATCTCCTGCTAGTAGTGGGCCATCTGCAAATGTATCATCTTCAGCCGGGCGACCTTCTAGTCCATTAAGTCCAACACGATTTACGAGAATACAAGAAAAACAAGATTTACAAAATCTGAATGACCGTTTGGCCACATATATCGATCGAGTACGACAATTAGAATCTGAAAATAGCCGACTTACGCGCGAAGTAAGAACATCTCAAGAAATTGTTTCTAGAGAAGTAACTAACATTAAATCTATTTATGAACACGAACTAAGTGATGCCAGAAAATTGTTAGATGAAACTGCTCATGAAAAAGCAAAACTAGAAATTGATGCTAAACGATTATGGGAAGAAAATGAAGATTTACGTTCGAAACTTGATAAGAAGAATAAAGACTTTTTGATTGCTGATAATCAGGTGCGTGTTTATGAATTACAAGTCAAAGATTTGCAAACTAAATATAATCAAGCATCAAGCGATCGTAAAAAACTTGCTGATGAGTTAAAAGATTCAGAAAAGGAAGTAGAAAAACTACGCACTCAAGTTGAAGAAATACGTAAATGTCTCGAAGAAGAAACGTTACTTCGAGTTGATTTGGAAAACACTTTACAAAGTCTTAAAGAAGAATTAACCTTTAAAGATCAAGTATATCAGCAAGAATTATCGGAAACTCGTATTAAACGTCAAACAGATATCACTGAAATTGACGGTAAACTTGCTGAACAATATGAAGCGAAATTGCAAGAATCACTTCAAGATTTACGTGATCAATACGAATCTCAAATGGCAAATAATCGTGCAGAAATTGAAATGTTGTACGAAACAAAAATTAAAAATGTACAAAATGCTGCTCACAGAAATTCAAGTGCTACGGCTGCGGCGATTGAGGAAGTTCGACAAACTCGTACACGTATGGATTCATTAACTACACGTATCAATGAGTTGGAAGCCATAAACAATGCTCTTCAAACTCGTATTCGAGAACTTGAAAAAACTCTTGAAGATGAACGCTTACGTCATTCTGAAGATTTGGCTTCTTTGGAGGGTGAATTAGGTCGCCTACGTGATGAAATGGCACAACAACTACAGGTATGTATTTTAAACAGATATTCACTTGGACAATTTTATATAATCTTAATTTATATTTAGGACTATCAAGATTTAATGGATATTAAAATTTCATTGGATTTAGAAATTTCTGCTTATAGAAAGTTATTAGAAAGCGAAGAAGCACGTTTAAACATTACACCATCCTCAGCTGCTAATATACATCAAGTCAACGTCAGTAGGAGTTCTAGAACACCTATCAGACGTACACCAGTGAGGTTAGGAAGCAAGCGTAAGCGTACAGTTTTAGAAGAAAGTAGTTTGAATGATTTCTGTGTGCAGTCTTCAGCAAAAGGTATCTAAATTAAGTTCATTTAAAATTATTTAAAATAAATTTTATTTGAATTTTTAAATTAAGATATTTGTCGTGTGAAATGCGTTGTCGACGAAATTGACTATTTTTGATAAATTATTAAAAATATAAATATCTAACTTATTTCAAAACTTCATAATTATCTATCGTTTAGTTTTGGTAAAAATCGCCTTCGTAAATTGTACGACTAGCACTACACGTATTCACAAAATTAGTAATTTTACCACACTTTTAATTTTATTTAAAAAACGTCAAGCGATTTGGCTAAAAAGTAAACCAATGTAAAATGATGTTATATTTATATTTTGACAAAAAAAAAATATTGGCCGTCTAATTATTGTAATAGATTAACGTAAAGCTGTGACCCAACTTAAATTGCTGGACGGCAGCAAACGAACTTGACCTAAGAGGCCGAAAAAATGTAGAAAAAAATAGCAGCATCCAGAATTAACCGTTGTAGCCACACTTAAAAACGCTGGGTTCCATCGTCCAACTAAGTCACGTGGTGCATTTTTAAATCTGCCGCCACTTGAAAAATGTAGCGTCCCCATAAAAAATTACAGCGTCTTGAAAGTTGAAATTGTGATTTCCACCGTCAATATAGAAAATTGAAATATCGATATATGTACATAACCTACTTTATTTAAATCATGATATTTATCACTTCATGGAGATCAGTTCAAATAATTTTGAAAATTCAACATCTCTAGATATGGTCAAACGAATTAGCCAGAAAATTTGTGCCACCACTCGATTTTAGGGAAAAGAGTAGCCCAGCATTGATCGTATTCCACGGTTGATCGCACAATAAAGTCGCCTAAACCAAATTTGATGAAAATAACATTTGGAACAATTTTCCTAATTAAATGTGGCACATTTTTTTGAGGAAAATGTTTCAAAAGTGTAAAAAGTGTATTTCAACCCCTTCAGTGGGAGACTATTTTGCGTAATATCTGTTAACGTAAATTATTTTATTTTAAATCATAATTAAATACGATAATAATTTAAATATGAATAATATTTCTTAATTTATTCCAGCGTCAGACACTAAATAACTAAACATTGTTTAGTATTTTTGTTTTGACGCTAGCGATTTTTTAAAAAAAACGAGCGACTATATTAATAATAACTAATCAATGTTTAGTTTTTTTTTGGACACTACAACATCGAACGATTTCTAAATGGCGGTAAATTAAAAAAATGTACCACGAGACTTACTGGACCAGCGTACAGCAATTTTAAGTGGGGTCGCAGCTTAAAGATTGACACTTTAATATAATCCAAGCGAACAAGTGTATACGAGGTATATTCAAGTCAGCAAAGTGTAGTCTACAGTCTCATTCTATTCATATAATTGGTTCGGAGTTGAAACTTTTTAACACGATTACAGCAAGAAAACTACCCTATATACACTATAAAACTACTCTTGACTGTATACGAGGTACATTAAAGTCAAAGACACATTTTTAACACGATTACTGCAAGACAACTACACTTAATAATAATACTCTTGACTGTATACTAAGTACTATCGGCCACACAGTGTCCTTGTTCAAGCTTTTATAATCAATTTGTACCTTAAGTATTCGGTTTTCGGGAAAATATTTCGAATAAAACTTAAAATTGATGTGGGTTCTGAGATGAAACTTTTTAACACGATTACTGTTCGGCAACTACCTTAATTAGTGGAGTAACCTTTTGATACCGGTCAGTCATGCTTCGATTTATGTTTGAAATATAAATTATTTTAAAGTCTGTATATGTATAAATTAAGAGGTAAAAATTGCTGATTTTTCATAAAATCGAAAAGAGAATATCGAAAACATTGCCATTGACAAACATATACATATTAAATTTTAAATGAAAATGTTCTGTTCTTTGTTAAAATCTTTGGTTGTAGAGAAATGGAAGAAGTAAACTTACATATATTTTATCGATATGGCTTTTTCTGACGATTATTACAGAAATGAAGCAAGATATCGAGTTAATTTTTTAATGTTCAAATAAGATATTGAACCTAATACACCCACCTACCTTTTGCTCCACTCTTAAATTTTATTTCGTAAGACGTAGAGCATAACTCTAAATTACACTTGGCGTGCAGACCGTCACCAAATTAGCAACATGTAACATCTCCTCGGAGAATAATTACAATTAGCTAATTCATACTGATGATGACTACTTTGTAGTCGAAATACGTATTTATAAAATACAAAAAATTTGATCTTGGAAATTGGGGCAAAAATCGAAATTTATTTCGAAAAATCCTAGAGTTCTCTTTAATATTATTTATACTTTTTAATAATGTTTACGATAAATCTTATGGTTTTAAGCTGGTTGTGGTGTGAAACGCGCTGTCGACGAAATTGACTGAATTTTTTATAAATTATTCAAAATATAAGTCTAACTTTGTTTGAAATTTCAAATTTGTTTACTGTTCAGTTTTGATAAAAATCGCTCACCAAAATTGTACGATTAACATTTTACAAGTGTATACAAAAGTAATAATTTCATTTTAACTTTATTTAAAAAATGCTGCGAACGATTTGGTTAAAAATTAGGGCGATGTAAAAGAATTGTATATTTTTATTTTGAAAATAATAAATTTATTTTCAAATTGTTTTTTTTTGTAAACTAGCGTCTATTTATTTTTTTATTGTTAGTATGGTTGCCTTTCGGTTATATTATACCAACGGAAGCGACTAGCGTTTACTTACTTTGACATTTAAGTAATATGTCTGAACATTGATAACATTTTTTGACATCAAATGCTTGATATGAAAAATCATACACCCCATCCCTAGATGTGTATGATTTTTCATATCAAGCATTTGATTTCAAAAAATGTTAAAAAATGTATTGACTGTTTAATTATGGTAATATATTAACGAAAAGATTCACGTTTTTATATAATCTAAGTGAACAAGTACTAGTGGAGTCAATAAGAGTTTTTTTTACTTAGGAATCCTCAGAAACAATAGCAATAGCGCCGATTTTAATGATTTTTTTTAATGTTTACTTTTATATATTATTTGAAATCAGAAATATGTTGGCGAACGGACTTGCCCTGAGGGTGGATGCCACCCCATTTCGCGGTGAAAATTTCTGGTGAAAATATTTACATTCACAATGACCCTACAAATTGATAGAGTAATTAATTTTAAGCAGAAAACATTCTATACAGTTTTTCTGCAAAGTTTATAGCTTCTGAGTTATTTACAGTTAAGTTTACCAAGTTTTCGTCGAAAAAAGCATATTTAGTAACAATTTTTCGCAA
Source organism: Nineta flava (assembly GCA_963920215.1). Taxonomy (NCBI): domain Eukaryota; kingdom Metazoa; phylum Arthropoda; class Insecta; order Neuroptera; family Chrysopidae; genus Nineta; species Nineta flava. The sequence goes on along the minus strand of OY986043.1, from coordinate 41,074,958 downwards.
ATAATTCGAAAAGCGATATTTTTATGTTTCCGTTCGGGTAATAATAACCGACTTATAGGTAACGAGAGGTTGCTCTTTGTTTAATAACGGAAAAATTCAAACTTATTCAGGCAAACTCATAGAGCATTACTTATAGTACGTTAATAGAACTTCAAAATGTTTTTTTTGTTCGGCTCTCTAGCGCAAGACTTGGCGAAGTTACAGAAAAACAAAATTAATTACTCGCACGTTTGAAACAAATATAATTGATTTTTTAAATCGTATCTCATTTAATTATTCCATATATCAATCTGCTTAAAAAATTATTTTGTTCGAAATTTTAAGAACTACGAGTCTTTTCCCGAAGTTGAGCCCGCTAGAAACAATAGTTTTTGAGATAATTTATATCACAATGCCATAAAATGATTGGTAAAGTTCGTGTAACTCAAAATACACGAATTCTAACCACGTTAGAAGTTTTTTTTAATTAATTATTAATAAAATTATTATCTAATAAAAAATAAAATAAAAATTAAAAAAATTAGTTTAATAATAATTTAATTATTATTTTTAATTTTTATGAATAATTATTTATTTAATTTTAATACACTGACGTTGCCAATATAGAGTCAAATTAGCTTCAAAAAGCCGGTTTCAGGCAGGTTGCTCGGAACCGAAATTTTTTTTTTAATCGGTTCATCTTGACATCCTGAATATGACCCTAAATTTTTACGGTCCCGATTCGTGACGGAACAGGTTCAAAATTGAATTTGATTATAACAAAAAAGTTTTTTCTTAATATCCCTTTTTAAACTAAAAATTTTTAAAATGACATAGATTATTATTCAATTCTATATAAAAAAAGAAAACAAATGAGTCCATAAACTTTAAAATCGGTTTATTAGAATTCGAGAAAAAAATTCACAAAGTTCGAAAAACTCAAAAATTTTAAATTAAAATAAAAAATCTAAAAATTACTTCATTTTTTTTAAACAATGGCAAAGTATGCCTTTTATATATATGTTAAAAATAATGTGCCCAATTTTAGCCCTTTAAAAAAATTAGGCCCCGACAATTAATTAAATACCGAGTCACCGATTTTTATAAATAAAAAGGATGCATTTTATTTTAGGTGAATAAAGTAGGTGGTATACGAGTTACCAGTCAATTTGACTGACATTCAAGTCAAAAAATTCAAATAAGCAATGTTTGTCTTAAATATTTAAATATACTATCGGAGTAGTTTTGACCGATTCCAAAATAACGTTCTTTTATTTGTTGTCGCTCCGTTATGATTTATCTTATCATATATTTTTAAATTAAAATTTTCTAATTTATCATTTGATTTATAGGTGATATTGAAATCAGTGAGATTGACCCTGAAGGTAAATTTGTTAAACTACGCAATAAAGGTGATAAAGAACTTTCGTTATCTGGCTATCAAATTGTACGTAAAGCTGGAGAATTAGAAACTGTGTTTAAATTTCATCGTACAGTAAAAATTGATGCTGGTGCAATTATAACAGTTTGGTCATCAGACTCTGATCAAGATCACGATCCTCCATTAAATATTGTTATGAAACAACAAATATGGTTCTCTGGAGATAATACAATTACATCAGTAATTACTTCAAATGGTGAAGAAGTTGCAAAATTTGAAAGAATTAAGAATAAGTTCAGTTCAACATCATCACGGTTACGAGATCTATCATCGTATGTAGAAGCAGAAGAATTCCTTCATCAGCAAGGTGATCCACAAAATGAAGATGATCGATGTAGTATTATGTAATGTGTTCATTTATTTAATTTAAAGAACTCCTTAATTCTATGATTTAGTTCTTTTAAAAAGTTAAGCATTACTTTAAAAGTCGATTCAAGTATCGAGTTTATTTCATTACATACAAAATCTCATTCATTTTCAGTATTTTTAGTTTTTGTTGCTTGATACTTTAGTCGAAAATTGGAAATGCTCTTTATATTTTTGTATTAGCTTTTCTTGTTGCGTCAGTATTTTTTTAAAAGTAGAAGAGTTCCAAAATATTCTATAGTTAAATATTTTTGAAATATAATTTAGAGAGTAATATCGCTAAATTTTATGCACGTCATCATATACTTAAGAGTGAAGTTAATATGCAAAATATTCTTAAAGAATCTTTTCAATTGTTGCAATAGCCATAAATGTCACAATTTTTTAATTAAAATATCGTCGATTTATAACATCAATTTCTCTGTTGGAGTGTGTAAATTGAGTTCTTTTGAAAATAAAAATATCTAATATTTTTAAAGTTTTCTAAAGTTGTAAACGATAGTAAAATAATACTCCGATTTAATCCTCAATAAATAACTATATATAATTAACGAGTGGTACCTTCGCTACAATTATAGGAAAGGTTATTCAGGTTGCTTAGGGGCTAGTGATAAAAACTTAAATAGATCGTTTAGGTGGTCATTTTGGATAATTCTAATTCAATATAGTACTATAATTTATTTATTTATAAATTATAGTATTATAATTTTAACCATTTTCCCATACCAACTTACCCATAAATAATTATACAAAAATTATGTACAGCTGAAAATTCAAGAAATATTTAATATACTATATATGTTATTATATTGATTTGGGAGTAGCTAGGCACCTAAATTATTCAGGAGCGATGGAATAAGATATTGAATTTTCAAAAAATTGCAAATCACGGTTAATATAAAAACGTTAGATTTGATTAATTTAGGGTTAAAAATATTTTAAATGATTTCCCCTACCATTTTTTTTCAGTTTTTATCACCATCCTCAACCTCTGTATACATCTGTCTATTTTTAAGAAAATTAAACTTTTGTTCCATTAAAATTAACCTAGTTCACTACAAAAAATAATAGTGGATAATTAAAATATTCTATAAAGTGTACATTAAAATGACATTTTTTTAAAATAATTAATAGTTCAATTCAATGTTTGTTTTTTACATTATTTAATAAAAATTTCTTTGTTCGCACAGTTACCGCAGATAAGATATGAATAATTACGGAAGCAAGAATTTAAAAAAAAAAATGTATTTACCAGCAATTATTTTGTCGATAAATCTAGTAATAAAAGTGCGAGCAATATTTTTTCTAAATACCCAAGATATAAATTAAAATCTGGCTGATAATATTTCATTCAGCCATATTTTAACTTATTAATTTTTTCATTTTTATGTATGCTTTTTTTCATTATACAAGTCATTTTTTTCAATATAGCTTTTGTTTTCTGTAAACATTCATAAATATACAAATAATTCATATTTATGTCTTTGAACTGCCATGGTAGAAATTTATGAGGATGAACAAAGCGCCTTGTAAATCGGAAAATAATTTCTAAAATTTAAAGATTTTTTAAAATTGTTAGAAAACTGCGGTTTTTATCTTGTTAAAAAAATTTATTGACATGTTTGTTAACTTTAAAATTATTTTAGAGCTGCAAAATGTTCGACAGAGTCTTTGGGTGCTCTTTCTTGTTGACACTTGGCACTCGTTCAAACTTGATTATGTGGTAGAACAAATGTAGCGTCAAGTTGCAGTAACAAATGAGCCTGAAAGTCAATATAGCGAAGTAGGGATTTAAACTAAGCGTCAAAAATGTAAACTGTTTAATTTTGACGCAACGCTTAAAAATCGACAATGTGAAAAATTGGCTTCCATCAAATGTCAGCATGAAAACGCGCCTTTATAGCACATTTGTCTTACAGTATGAAGTATGTTTGAGAAAATTTAGATTGGAAGACGTGTTGACAAACAATACATTTGTGGTTAACGGAAGTATATGTCTAAAAGACAAAAACGTAGCACTACAACTAAATAGTTCTGTTAAGGGAATGTAATTTCGGACATAACAAGACTTTAGGACATAACTTTTTAAATTCTCGATTACGGATAGGAAATTATGTCGTTTATCCGACGATTTCGAATACAATTGAAATGCATTTTTTCAATTTCCAAAATGTTACTGGCTGCTTAAATTACTAGAAGCATCAATGATCAATTCACACGCCAAGAATGAGCAATAAATTAAGTAGCGGGCAGTTTTCATTACGTTGGACATTGCTGTCAAAATTTTCTACACGTTAATTTCTTCTATTTCACATAATTTACAGGCGTAATACGCAATTATTTTCATAAGCTTTCTGCTCCCCCATAAATTATATCAATTTCATTGTCTAGTTAATTCACTTCCATATTACAGTATTTTCTGATGCATAAAACAGAAAAATAGCATAAATATGGATTGTTTATATTTCAGTTTGCCCCTCATTAGTAAGTAGTAAGTTTTTTTTATTATTATTTTTTTTTAAGACAAATTATATTTAGAACAATTTCAATGAACATTTTTTAATTATAAATATATTATGTAATACATCATCAGATTTTTTTTTACACAAATAATTCAGTCATTTATTTTTAAAACCATTTTGTCCTTTATTTTATATTTAAAAAATATAAAAAAACAAACCAGTCTTCTGATTATGTATCTTTAAAAGATACAATAATATTTACAAATGTTACAGTTCTATCTTTAAAAGATATAAAATATTATCCATATATAGATTTTTGAAGATTTTTCCATTATAAGGATTTACAATGTACATTTTGGGCATGGAAATTATTTTATTACTAATAAAATTGATTTATAAATTTTCGATTTTGTTTTAGTGTGCGATACCTTATATGTTATAAATTTTTATCTTGATGAAATAAACCTATATGAAATAAACCTTTTAGCGAATTTCCTGAAAGGAAATAGAGCTATTGGTCCCGTACCAAAGTCAAAATTTCGCAAAAATTTCTTCAAATGTCCATCGATCCTACTTAGTAGATGTCAAAAATAACCATCTGCAAAATTTAGATATATGTATCTATGGACATATATATATGTGTCTGTAATCACTCTAGCGGTCACAGTTTTCATTTTATCGAAATGAGATTTGGTATTTGAGGCGCTTTTGGTATTCAAAGGGTCAAGTTCGTTACGGCTGTTCTATACAAATTTTAAACATTCTTTGATTGGCGTTAGATTTCATAATTTTTTTAAGAATCCTCTTAAATTCATTGGTGGAAAAAAAATTTATAAAGAAAAGCGGTTTTCCAGGTCAGAATGGTTAAAGTTACATTTATTTTTCAAGCACTACGATTACACCCTTTACTCTATCGATTTGAAATTTGGATATGTTATAGGTATTCATATTCCACGTGCCCTGGGTACTTTTATTTTTCGAAAATCCTATTGATTATCCCAATTTTCATTTTTCACACCCAGGTACAGTGGAATAAGACAAATTTCTCTAGTCCCAGGGCAGGTAAAAATACCCTCCCATTAAAATGGTGTAAGAAAAATTGGAAAATTTGCCTCCATACAAGCGGGATGCTTGAAAAACAAGAAAGAAAAGAACAAGTATATTCTCTATCGTTCTTCAATTTTCTCAACCCACTAAATTAAAATTCATATTATAATAAAAGGCTTTTAAATAAAGAAGATATTCGACTAATATACTATAATATAATATATTTCATTTTAGTTACTATAGTGGGTGTTATAAGCTATATTAATTGAATACATATATATAATATAATATTAATTCCCCTTATTTTGTTGTAACCCGACTTCAAAAAGAAGGATGGTTCTCAATTCGTCTGTATTTTTTTTTTATATGTGTCACCTCAGAACTCCGTCATTTATGAACCGATTTTGAATTTTTTGTTTTAAACGGTTTGATTTCCCATTGTCATCAAATCGCATTCTGATGAGGATATTTCCTGGAAATCGAAGAAAATCCTCATTTTATATGTGATCACCGATTTCTGCGAAAATTTTTTGTTTGAAAGGTTGTACTCATTCATAATGGAAAAATAAGAATTTTTTTTAAACCGACTTCAAATAAAAAAAATTTTTACAAAAAAATACAAAAAATAAACTAAATGCAAGTAAAAAAAATTGAAAATCTGTTATGAAAAAACGGATAAAAAAAAGTTAGTAGGTCTACCTACCCATATTCAGACAAATAAAATCAGTTATAGAACTTCAGTCACTAAAAAGCGAGAAATAAAAAAAATTTTGACAAAATGGACATCCGACTTCAAAAACCAAAAAAATGCACTAAAAAGTAAAAAAATAATTGCATATTGTGTCAAATTTAGTTCACCTAAGCAAAAATTTTTTAATATTAAATTATTGTTATTTTTGGAGGCGGTGTGAAGTATAAATTTTTGTGAAACATTAAAATTTAAATAATTACAATATTTTTTCTAAATAAAAACGACAATATTTTTTCAATTTCTCTATGCTGACACCGACTCCAAAAATAACAATAATTGTACATACATATTTAAAAATTTTAGCTTAGGTGAACTAAATTTGACACAAGAATATGCAATTATTTTTTTACTTTTTGTAGTATCTTCGTATAATTAGATAAAACACTTTTTATTTAAAACTATTTAAAGATTTATTATATATTTTATGATTACAATATAACATGTGTCTAATAATAGTTTGTAACGTGTTGCTCACAAGCCAGGCAAAAAAGGAAGTGAACGAAGTGTGATGCAATTTAATATTTTGTTAATGACAACTGTCAAACTTCACAGTGGTTACTTTATGATGGGTTGGTTCACACTACATCCCCTTTCTTTAGATTTATGGAAATATTCTAAATATATCTTCACACGTTTTGTTATAATTACATTTACTTATCTCTACTTATAGCTTCTTTATATGTTGTATAATCCTTTGACCAAACTGGTGGTTTTCTTTGTCTCGTTTCCCTTGGGGAGGGACCAACTTCTGGGCTCTGTTGATTCTCCACAGAAGGTGATTCCTCGGGGATTTCTATTTCATTATTATTATCTTGGATTATAAATTTTTCATTTGGACTATACAATTCAATACTCAATCATGATCATAAACATAGCCAGATTCATGTGTGTGAACAAGATGTCCTCTGTTTCGTCTATATTTTTTCCCGTCTACTTCAATTAAGTAGGAGACCGAGGTTCATTCAATTTTTTTAACACCGTACCATATTTTCGCACATCGATTATCCATACCCTTTCCCCTTTTCCTAACTCTGAAAGATCTTTCGACCTATACCGTTTATTACAATTTTCTATTTGCTTTGTTTTCAGTTTCATTTCTTTTTCTACTATTTTTCTACTGCCTTTTATTTCCAATGCACTAGGTACCGTGGGAAACAATGACTTAAACTTACGCCCCATCATTAGTTCTGCAGGTGAAAAACCATTGGCCAATGGGGTTGTGCGATAATTTAGAAGGCTCTCGTAAATATTGTCGTATTTTTGTATCATTCTCTTGGCAATTTTTACTGCTACCTCTGCAGCCCCATTAGATTGGCTGTAATATGGACTGCTACTGATGTGCTCAAAATGATAATCCTTTGCAAACTTTTTGAATCCTGATTGAAATTGGGGGCCATTATCACTTCTGCATATAGAGCAAATTCCATAACGCGAAAAGAATTTTTTAAATTTGCCTCTAACTTCCTCTTCTGACATAGAGTTTAATGGATAAAATTCAAAAAAAAACGAGAGAATTAGTCCGTTATTATGAGATAGCATTTATCTTTTTTAAATAAATCTAATCCTATTCTTTCCATCGGACGTGTTGGTAATTTTTCATACAGGTTTCTTTTTTATTCTTTATTTCTTCTATGCATTTAGGGCAATTCTTTATTAAGTCCTCTATTTGGGAACTAAGACCTAACCACCAAACTGATGTTTGAGCTAATCTACGACATTTTGTGATACCCTGATGACCGACATGAATGTAACCGAGGACTTCATCTCGCAACTCGGGGGGAATGATTATTCTGGTGTCTTTGACTATTAAATTTTCAGCAAATGCTATGTCATATCTATACTGGTAATAGGGTGTCATGAAGTGTGATATTTTATTACGAGGTGGCCATCCATCTACTGAATACTGAAGCAATAGTTTGCATACTAGGTCTTGTTTTTGAGCGTTTCTAATTCTCTCAATGTAATGGTCCTTGACTGGCAAGTGTTCCACCACGAATATAACGAAAGCTTCTGTTTCCATTCCTAATTCTTGTGGTTCTTGACTTTTGCTAGGCAATGGGCTACGGGACAAAGCATCTGCTATTTTCAGATCTTTACCTGGGACGTAAGCTACGGAGTAATCATACCTCATAAGGCGCATTCTGAAGTCTTGGAGTCAGAGTATCAAGATTTTTCGTTTGTAAAATCTGAACGAGGGGCTTGTGGTCAGTTTCAAAGGTGATGTGAATACCCGTTATGCATTCTGCTAATTTCTCCGCGGTCCACGTTATAGCTAGCGCTTCACGCTCAATTTGAGCGTAGCGCCTTTCGGTTTCAGTCATAGTTCTGGATATATATGCACCTACTTGCCTTTTACTTTGTGCATCTTTTTGTAAAAGGCATGCTCCAATACCGTAGCAAGATGCATCAGAGCTAATTAATATTTCCTTTGACGGATCGTAAAATGCTAAAATTGGCGTTTTCGTTAATTCCGCCTTGATTTTCAAAAAAGCCGTTTCTTGGATTTTATCCCACATAAATTCCACCTTCCCCGTTAGTACATTTATGGGTTCTAATATTTGAGAGCGATTCTCGATAAACTTTGCTACAAAATTCACCATACCGAGAAACCTTTGCACTTCCGTTTTATTTCTTGGTTGAGGATAGTTTGTGATCGCCTTGATCCGTTCTGGATCGATTGAAATACCCTTTTCCGAGAGGACATAGCCTAAATAAGTGATTTGTTCTACTCCAAAGGATGATTTTTCCCTATTAATTGTAATACCTTCTTCTAATTTGCTTAAAACTTTTTGTAATGCCACATCGTACTCGGTACGGTCTTTTCCAAAAATTAAAATGTCTACATGTGAGATACAATTTTCTATGCCTTCTAGGACTTTATTAAATTTTGCCACAAAATATTCGGGAGTACAAGAAATGCCGAAAGGTAGTCTCTTAAAAATGAAGCGCCCGTAAGGACAAATGAAACAAGTAAGTAATTGACTCGCAGATGTTAGCTTAATTTGATAAAACCCCTTGTTGGAATCGATTTTTGAGAATATTTTTGCTTCCCCAATTTTAGCCAATGATGCTTCAATCTTGGGCATTGGAAAGAAAGGCCTAACAACTGCTTTATTTAATTGTGTATAATCTACACATAACCTCACCTCATTATTTGGTTTCGGAACAACCACAATAGGACTGACCCAATCAGTTGCATCGTCCATGCGATCTATTATTTTTAGTTTTAAAAGCCTATCGATTTCTGTTTTCAACTTCGGCAACAAGGGAAAAGGTACTTTTCTTGGAATAATCTGCACGAAGGGTGTTGTGTCGCCTCTAAGCCTTATGTCTATCTCCCCTTTAAATTCCCCAATCTCTCTAAAAAGCTTTGGATATTTTCTAAAAATTTCCGAAATAATTTTTTCACTACCTGTAACTTCTGAAATATAAAAATTTTTCTGTACTGGAGGCTGCATAATGTTCAAATGAGTTATGGCATTCCGCCCCAATATAGGAATTCGTAATCCCTCAACTATGTACACATTATCTGAACATTTTCTATTTTCGTAACTCAGGGTTATTGTAGCTACGTCTAAGACTTTTAAGGAGCCACCATCTGGTCCTTTTAAGGTTGTATTGGTTCGGGAGATGGATAATCTATGGTCATGTGGTACTAACTCAGCAGGAATGCAAACACAATCTGCACCTGTGTCTATTAAAAACTTTATTTTATTTTGAAATTCTACTATGAAACATCCTACGTACAATGAGTCTGTATCCGACTTGGAAGTATTTTTCAAGAGGTTTTGGCTAACGGTCCCAATCATGTATTCCGTATGCCCATGATTATGGTTTTCATTAGAATTTTTTTCATTACTTTTTACTTCTATTGTATTTATATTCTTATTTTTTCTGAATTTAGTATCATTTTTCTTACTACATACACTTGCAAAATGTCCCCTTAGATTACAAATATTACATTTTTTATTATTTGCGGGGCAATCTTTTCTCTCGTGAGCTTTATAACCACAATTATTACATTTATTATTTTTATTAATAAAAAAATCATTGTTACTTTTACCATAGGCCTTCGGGCCATTATGACCATAATTGTTACCTTTCCCACTGGACTTCGGACGACCATAACCCCTCTGTTGACTTCCGCCTTGGATGTTGTACACCTGCTTGTCTTCTGTCATTACCTTGCTCTGCTTTAACTGTATTTCAGCCTGACGAGCTGTATCGATTGCAATCTTTAGTGTCAAGTCTGACTTTAATTGCATCTGCTCACTCAATTTGATGTTCAGCATACCCACCACAATGCGATCTCTTATCAAATCCTCTTTCAGATTCCTATAATCGCAATTTTCAGCTAACGAGTGTAAATCTACTATAAAATTATCAATCGGCTCGCCTTGCCTTTGCACACGTGAATTGAACTTAAACCTTTCAAATATGATGTGTTGAAATACCCATCAAATTTTTTTAGCGCGTCTGCTACTGATGTTGGTGCCTCGCCTAACTGAAGCAGCACTTCCTCGCTTTTCTTCCCCATTATGTAGAACAGCAAATCAATTTGTTCGGGTGGTGATTTTGTATTTTGCCCAGATACATTCATATATCGCCCGAATCTTTTACGCCATTTAAGCCAGCTTTCTGGTTGTGAAAAATTAAAAGATTCTGGAGGAGCGATGTTTGCCACAATTATATTCTCCATTTTCTCTTCTTTTGGAGGCATATTCACTTATTTTTTTTGTTCTACACTGTTGTATTCTTGATTAACTTTAAGTTTTTTAACCGCTGACACCATGTACTTACTACCTTCGTGTAGTTAAATAAAACACTTTTTATTTCAAACTATTTAAAGATTTATTATATATTTTATGATTTCAATATAACATGTGTCTAATAATAATATGTTGCTCGCAAGCAGGGTTGGATAGTTACGCGTAACGGACATTTTCATACGTATTTTACGTAAATTATGTAAAATACGTTAATTACAGTATTATACGTCGATTTTTGTGCCATCCAAAATGAGTTTGTTGACTACCTCGTTGTCCTCGTTGCATTTTTTTATTTTACCTTATTTTATTATTTAAATTTAATATTCAACACAAAATATAAACTGATAATTGATAACAAGTAAAAGGTGAAGAGCTTAGTACAAATTTATTTTTTTTTAATTTACGATTTACGATCTCAAAAGTTCCATCGTAGGTTCACAGATGGCGCCAAAAGACTCGGCGTAAAATACATCATGTATAAAACTCAGCAGGTAATATACCACGTATTTTACATGTATAAAACTATGTATTATACATCAAGTATTATACGTGCCATTCCCTGCTCGCAAGCCAGGCAAAAAAGGAAGTGAACGAAGTGTGATGCAGTTTAATATTTTGTTAATGACAACTGTCAAACTTCACAGTGGTTACTTTATGATGGGTTGGTTCACACTACACTTTTTAGTGCATTTTTTGTTTTTGAATATTTGATTTTTGAAGTCGGGTTTTCATTTTGTCAAAATTTTTTTTTTCGTATATGTATTATATAATATATATTATATAACTAATAATACTATATAATATATACAGATATATGTAGTGAAAAGAGATAATATGATACATGTATATAACACAGCTATGCATACATATTACTTGTCGTTACTAAGTGGCACAATATTTACTTCTTACTGCGTGTCACAAGTTTTCAATTTTGTAATCAAATTCAATGTACAAATTTTAAACATTCTTTGATTGGCGTGAGATTTTATAATTTTTTTAAGAATCCTCTTCAATATTTATTGGTGGAAAAAAAAATTTATAAAGAAAAGCAGTTTTCTAGATAAGAATGGTTAAATTTACATTAGTTCTTCAAGCCCTGCGATAATACCCTTTACTCTATCGATTTGAAATTTGGATATGTTATAGGTATTCATATTCTACCTGCCCTGGGTGGAATTTTTTATTTTTCGAAAATCCTGTTAATTTTCCCAATTTTCATTTTTCACACCCAGGTACAGTGGAGTAAGATAAATTTCTATAGTCTCAAGACACGTTATATCATAAATTTTTATTTCATTTTAGTTACTGCTATTGGCTGTTATAAGCTAAATTAATAGTATCAATTCATAAGAAATTTACCAGGAATCGAACCTCGGGCCTCTGGATATCTAGTCCAGTATGCTATCCTTTACACCAAAGACGATTGTGATGCAACGGCCAACTTTTTCATATTATTCTAATTTTATATATATATATATATATATATATATATATTTTTATTTATTTATTAGACAGTATTAACTTCTAGCTGAAGTGATATTTTTATTTAATATTTGTTTATTTGTGTATACTTTCGTGTCAACATACAATGTTTGTCCAAATTCCTTTCGGTTACGTAAGACAAACTGTAGAAGACTATAGCGTATACTCCGACACATTTCATTGTCATTGAATTTATTAATTAAATTAAATACTGATATGAAAAAATTAACTCGTCAACCAGGAATCGAACCTCGGGCCTCTGGATATCTTGTCCAGTATGCTATCCTTTACACCAAAGACGATTGTGATGCAACGGCCAACTTTTTCATATTATTCTAATTTTATATATATATATATTTTTATATATTTATTAGACAGTATTAACTTCTAGCTGAAGTGATATTTTTATTTAATATTTGTTTATTTGTGTATACTTTCGTGTCAACATACAATGTTTGTCCAAATTCCTTTCGGTTACGTATGACAAACTGTAGAAGACTATAGCGTATACTCCGACACATTTCATTGTCATTGAATTTATTAATTAAATTAAATACTGATATGAAAAAATTAACTCGTCAACCAGAAATCGAACCTCGGGCCTCTGGATATCTAGTCCAGTATGCTATCCTTTACACCAAAGACGATTGTGATGCAACGGCCAACTTTTTCATATTCTTCTAATTTTATATATATATATATATATATATATATATATATATATATATTTTTATATATTTATTAGACAGTATTAACTTCTAACTGAAGTGATATTTTTATTTAATATTTGTTTATTTGTGTATACTTTCGTGTCAACATACAATGTTTGTCCAAATTCCTTTCGGTTACGTATGACAAACTGTAGAAGACTATAGCGTATACTCCGACACATTTCATTGTCATTGAATTTATTAATTAAATTAAATACTGATATGAAAAAATTAACTCGTCAACCAGGAATCGAACCTCGGGCCTCTGGATATCTAGTCCAGTATGCTATCCTTTACACCAAAGACGATTGTGATGTAACGGCCAACTTTTTTATATTATTCTAATTTTTTATATATATATATTTTTATATATTTATTAGACAGTATTAACTTCTAGCTGAAGTGATATTTTTATTTAATATTTGTTTATTTGTGTATACTTTCGTGTCAACATACAATGTTTGTCCAAATTCCTTTCGGTTACGTATGACAAACTGTAGAAGACTATAGCGTATACTCCGACACATTTCATTGTCATTGAATTTATTAATTAAATTAAATACTGATATGAAAAAATTAACTCGTCAACCAGGAATCGAACCTCGGGCCTCTGGATATCTAGTCCAGTATGCTATCCTTTACACCAAAGACGATTGTGATGCAACGGCCAACTTTTTCATATTCTTCTAATTTTATATATATATATATATATTTTTATATATTTAAGAGACAGTATTAACTTCTAGCTGAAGTGATATTTTTATTTAATATTTGTTTATTTGTGTATACTTTCGTGTCAACATACAATGTTTGTCCAAATTCCTTTCGGTTACGTATGGCAAACTGTAGAAGTCTATAGCGTATACTCCGACACATTTCATTGTCATTGAATTTATTAATTAAATTAAATACTGATATGAAAAAATTAACTCGTCAACCAGGAATCGAACCTCGGACCTCTGGATATCTAGTCCAGTATGCTATCCTTTACACCAAAGACGATTGTGATGCAACGGCCAACTTTTTCATATTATTCTAATTTTATATATATATATATATATATATATATATTTTTATTTATTTATTAGACAGTATTAACTTCTAGCTGAAGTGATATTTTTATTTAATATTTGTTTATTTGTGTATACTTTCGTGTCAACATACAATGTTTGTCCAAATTCCTTTCGGTTACGTAAGACAAACTGTAGAAGACTATAGCGTATACTCCGACACATTTCATTGTCATTGAATTTATTAATTAAATTAAATACTGATATGAAAAAATTAACTCGTCAACCAGGAATCGAACCTCGGGCCTCTGGATATCTTGTCCAGTATGCTATCCTTTACACCAAAGACGATTGTGATGCAACGGCCAACTTTTTCATATTATTCTAATTTTATATATATATATATTTTTATATATTTATTAGACAGTATTAACTTCTAGCTGAAGTGATATTTTTATTTAATATTTGTTTATTTGTGTATACTTTCGTGTCAACATACAATGTTTGTCTAAATTCCTTTCGGTTACGTATGACAAACTGTAGAAGACTATAGCGTATACTCCGACACATTTCATTGTCATTGAATTTATTAATTAAATTAAATACTGATATGAAAAAATTAACTCGTCAACCAGGAATCGAATCTCGGGCCTCTGGATATCTAGTCCAGTATGCTATCCTTTACAACAAAGACGATTGTGATGCAACGGCCAACTTTTTCATATTATTCTAATTTTTTCTCTATGATGATTTTTTGGTTTAAAAAATGCAGCAAACGAAAATTACATAGTGATGTTACAAAATTTCAAATATAACCGAAAAACGGATTTATCCCTTTTTTAGGTTAAAGTATTTCAAAAACCTTCCCTGTGGAAAAAATCTGATAAAAACTCATAAAAACTATGAGAAATAGAAGCTATGAGAAATCGCAATGTTTTTGTCCCTTGAAAAAACTTACAAGAACTTATAAAATCTCATAAAACTATTTTCTCATAAAAAGAACGAGGAAAAAAATCTTTATCAGAATCTATAAGAAGTTGAAGTTAAAATTTGAAGTTATGAGTTTTTATGAGTTCTCATAAAATATTTGTCTTGCAATTCCTATGAGTTTTTATAAGAAAAGTTCAAGACAATCAAACATTAGTTTTTATAAGAATGAATCAGATAATTCAATCAGTTTCTATAAGAATTCTCCTTTTAACTATTTATATGGAAATTATTTATATACGATTTTATTATGACAATTCTTATGAGTCCACTTTACTATAAAGCTAGAAGTGAAGCTGACTGATCTATACAAACTCTAAGGCACGTCTAGACATCATAGAAAGATGAGGTTTTTTGCATTCGACGCGAAATTGCTTGAAACCAACGAGAAAAATCGGAAAACTTAAGGTTTTTCATTATAACCCCCCGAGAAATCGGAAAAACACCCCCCAAAAACTTTTTTACAATTTATGCAATGCTATTTTCTGTGACGCGGAGCCAAGGCCGAAGGCCGCCATGGTGGTCAAGGGGGGTACCCCCCTTGCGAGCAGAGCGAGTATTCATATGGAAAGTGTAGGACAATCAAAAGTATTTAAGAGTTAAAAAAATATTTACAAGATTAATTAATTTAATAAAACGATTTTATTAGTGGACATCTCTTCCTCATTGACGAACTTGTTTAATTTACTTTTATGATTTTAATCTTTTATTATGATTATTATTATTATGTAAATTATGTTTAATTAACTAATTTTAGTGCACCATACCAACCAACATTAATGTGAGAACAATGCAATGATTTGTATCACAATAACTACTTGTACAATCGTAGAACACCATACTACGTAATCATTACCCCTTCGATCAGAAGATCAGTCAACCAATTAAATATTTACTTATTAATTATACTTATTAAAATTAATATATTTAAAAAAATATAAATAATAAGATCCAATTATTAATTGGCGGAGCGATACGCAATATTTTGTAACCATGACATCAGTGAACCTCAAGTAGAGAGATGTACGTTCGTTAGCGTAATACTGGTAATTAGTGATTACCGATTACCCGAACTTGTTAATTGATCAACTATTTACTATAATAATATATATCATTTTTTTAAAGAAAAAACCCATTAAAGATTACAACAAATTGTCTTATACATTCTTAAATTCTTCATATATATATATATATATATATATATATATATATATATATATATATATATATATATATATATATATATATGTATATATATATATTAATTATTGACATTTATTAATTTACTAATTAACAGGCTAGAAAAATTAACTTTTGTTAACAAATACTAATATATTCAAATAAATATTTATATATTTTCAATGGCTAACGATGGAGACTTCTTCACGTTCTCGCTGTCGCTCCCCTCCTCACCACTGACGACTCAGATGATATTTACCTCAACAAC
This sequence comes from Nineta flava, assembly GCA_963920215.1. Taxonomy (NCBI): domain Eukaryota; kingdom Metazoa; phylum Arthropoda; class Insecta; order Neuroptera; family Chrysopidae; genus Nineta; species Nineta flava. The sequence continues at coordinate 41,058,507 of OY986043.1, read as the reverse complement.
AGCATTTTCTTCTTTCTTTTGACTTTCCTAAATTTGAAAATAAATTAACATATTTACATTTTTTCCAAAATCGATTTAATTTTATTTAAAGAGTCAGCCGTCAAATGTCTTTGTAAATCACTTTAATCAGCTGATTGAAACTACAAACATTTGATTTTGACAATTTTGAGATTGTTTGAAACAATCATGTCGAATTCTTTTTGAACAGGAAGTATTTAATTGACGAGAAAATTCATTTTCAACGTTTATTTCAAGATTATTGATTTTTGAATTCATCAATAAAAATGGAGATTTTAACCAATTTTAGGAAACCACTTTTACAATAAATTGATTCGAATAAAAAAGTTTCAAACAAAAGATGTTTGGTTTTATGAGATAAACCTTTTTTTGTATGACTACTATTATAAAAAAATGGTTAATCGTAATCTCTTAAATAAGAATTAAATTATTCAATAACTAACGAGTCGACAAACAAAATCGGAAGTGTCTTAATTGAACAAATGTTTGCGAATTAAAAAAAAAAAATTAATTAATGTTGGCTATTCGTAACGAGACTATTAATAATAAATAATATTACATTTAGCTAAAATTATAGTTTTATTTCATAATTAAACCAACAATTATAATTTTTTTTTAAATACAATTTAATTTAAATTACCTTATTTATTGATGATAATCGTTAAAATATCGATAGTGTTATCTTCAAGAAATTTTTCCTTGGGTCGTGCTTCAGATGTATCTCATATGCTGCCGGTGGAAATCGCATTCATCCACCCTTCGGAATTAACTCAGCAAGTTTTTTTTTTAAATCTAAATATATAGAATGGAGTTTTAAGAAATTTTTTTATTATTTTTAATATATTTTAAAATTCTAATAGCTTTTTGTTTTTTAAACGAAGCTAATGATTTTCGCCATTTTTTAAATAATTTAAATGCTTTATACAAAATATTTACTAAATTTTCGTATTATTTATATACTAAATATTAATTTATATTCATAAAAGATTTAATTTTCATAAAATATTATGAAAAACATTCACATTAAATAATATTAATTTCATCAACTAAAAGAAATTCAAAGTTAAAGCCGTAAAAATGTTTTTTACACAATTTTTTGGAGAATATTATTAATAAAAAATTTAACTTACCTTGTGTTATGAATTCGCAATTCACGGATGATAACTTCTTTAATTTTAACAGAAAATATTTTTCGATTTTCTATATAAATTTAAAATTGTTTACTTGAAACACATGAATTATCACAATTAATAAATTTCAACAAAGCATGAAGTATGAAACACAATAGATCTTACGATTTCAATTCACTAAGAACAAGAAGAAGCATGCAAAATATTCGTTCAAGTATAGATACGCTTCTTTCTCATGTGGCTATTTAGTCAGTTCAACAATTCTTGTAACATATAATCGGTTTCAGATAACCGACAAATAAATCAAATAAATTGAAACGTTTATTTTTAAAAGATAACATGATATATCTATATATATCTCCCCATCCCTAGATGTGTATGATTTTTCATATCAAGCATTTGATGTCAAAAAATAATATATATATATATATATATATATATATATATATATATATATATATATATATATATATATATATATATATATATATATATATATATATATAAAATGATAAATAATGTTTATTCAAAACCAAAACCTAATTTTATTAATACTCATTGTACTGTGCTGAGTAACACTTTAGTTTATAAGTAACACTTTTAGTTAGTATATATATATATATATATATATATATATATATATATATATATATATATATATATATATATATATATATATATACATTAAAAAAATAATTATAGTTTATTTGATTATTTGTCTGTTATCTCAAACTGACTATAGCATTAGATTTACATTTTAATGGTACATCATACATAGGGCTTATTCCGTATTGGTAACATCAATAAATTGTAAGTTGGCATCACTTAAAAAAGAGGGGTAGGGATGGATGGAGCTGTGTCCCACCATCATAAACATCATCAATCAGAAATCTTCTGCTGTAAGAATCATGCAATGACTGAGAAACAAAAAATTAAATAAAATTGAATAAAAACAAAAAATTATATTTTATTTTGTTTAATAACAGACTCGGCCTTGCGCACTACCGTGCTCTAGATAAGATTAACTATGTATAATTTATAAATAAATAATAAAAATGATTCCTCTATCATTACAATAGCATACGTCATACGACTTTTGATGATGTTTATGATGGTGGAACACAGCACCATCCATCTCTACGTCTCCTTTTTAAGTAATGCCAACTTAAAACTTATTGATGCTATCATTACGGAATACACTCATAATACCATACAATACATGGTATTATATACTGTAGGGGTAGCAGGTAGGCAGTTCTCACATTACGATTTTCAAGGGGTAGCGATGAAAAAAATTAGGTTTTTCGAATTAACGTGTTAATTTGCAGTTATTCTGCGTTGAATGCAAAAAAGCCGCATCTCTGTAGCATGTAAAGTTGTAAATGGGTGATTTTTGGGGACGTTTTTTCCATTTTCAAGGGGGTGGCGATGAAAAAATTAAAGTTTATCCAATAACCCCATTAGTTTGAAAAAATACTCCACCAAATACAAAAACCCCATCTTTCTAGGGTTGTTTTCCTATTTTTTTAGAGGGTGGCAATGAAAAATTTTAATTTTTTCTAATTACTAATTCTAATGCAAAAACCGCATCTTTCTAGCATGTATAGAAGAAAAAAGGTGGTTTTAGGGGTGTTTCTCCCATTTGCGAATGGTTGCGATGGGAAAATTTACTATTATAAAATAATCCTGTTGTTTTAATCCAATTGCACTCACAAAAACCCGATCTTTCTAACATGAATAGAAGTGAAAAGGGCTGTTTTACGGGTGTTATTCCCTTTTTCGGTGGGTGTTGCGATGTAGGAAATGCATTTTTTCAATGCTTTCTGTTAATTTGACTTTATTTCGGGTCGATTGGTGAAAATCCCATCTTTCTAGCATGAATAGAAGTGAAAAGGGCAGTTTTACGGGTGTTATTCCCTTTTAAGGGGGGTGTTGCGATGTCGGAAATGCATTTTTTCAATGTTTTCTGTTAATTTGACTTATTTCGGGTCGATTGGTGAAAATCCCATCTTTCTAGCATGTATAGAACTGAAAACCGTAATTTTGAGGGTGTTTATATATATATATATATATATATATATATATATATATATATATATATATATATATGTATATATTTTAACCATTCGCCAAAATTTTGTAAAGTCTTTTCCCAAGTATTCGCTTTGTTAAGAAAATATTAAATAGTTGCAACTAAAGTTATGTAATACCAAAATGTATAATAGCACTAGCCGTTGCGATTTCACTCGCAAAAATTTTCTAGAGGCCTTATAACTGAGTAACATAATATTTCTCCCCGTCAAGGACTGATTGTCTTAAAACGCTTTTATAGAAACGATTTTCGAAAAACGTCGAAACGTCTTTTTCTTTAAATAAAGAAATAGACGTTTTCAAATGCGGACCATTTTCTCATAAAAATGTTTGATTTTATAAGATATATTTTGATATATTTCTCATAACTTCCAAGTAATGTTGTGAGAAAACGCACTATTTTTGTCCACTGAAATTTCTCATACAATCTCATAGAATCTGATAAATTGAATTTTCTCATAAAAATGTTTGATTTTATAAGATATATTTTGATATATTTCTCATAACTTCCAAGTAAAGTTATGAGAAAACGCACTGCTTTTGTCCACTCAAATTTCTCATACAATCTCATAGAATCTGATATATTGAATTTTCTCATGAAAACTGATAACTTTTATAAGATTCTATAAGAAATTTCAATTCATGATAATTCTCATTCAAACTTATAAATTCTGCTAACTTTTATGAGTAAAATAAAGTATTAAAGTATTTTCAAAAATTATTAACCCTTTTTTTCTTATAGAATCTTATAAAAAACACAGTTGAATAAACTCATAAAAACTTATAAAAATGAAAGTTCTCATAGAATCTTAATAAATTATCATAAATTCTGAGTGACATTTATCTTATAAAATCTCATAAATATATGAGAAGACCAAAATCTCATAAATTCTTATAAAATTTGTATGAGAATTTTTTTCATTCTCATAGACATGTATGAGAACTTATAGGATCTCATAGAAACTCATAAATATTTTATGAGTTTTTATGAGGTTTTATCAGATTTTTTTCACAGGGTTGTGTATTACAGAAATTCCGAAGCCGAATACGAATTCAGCGCCCCAAAAACTATAAGAAATGTTTTTCTATCGCATCAATGTGACAAAAAAATCAAATTTTCTCGATCAGTGAATTAAAATGTAATAAATTAAATTATAAAGATAGTGCATTTTTATTCAAATATTGCAATAAAATAAATGAAAAAAAAATCTGTAAATGTATTTGTTTTTTTATCTCCAGCTTCCCAGTAAACAATATGACGTCTTTAAAAGTTCTTTAAGAGCTCTTATTAAAAATTTGGACGTCTTAAATTTTTCGTCAAATGGGGTCTTCAGGACTTCATGAGGATGTCCAATGCGCCATCTCAAGAACTACTGAAGACTTCATTATTAAGTCTTTATGAACTTTTTTTTCTGACATCGAAAAAATAAATCTTAAGAGTTCATGATTCTGACCTCTTCAAGAGCTTCTTTTGAAGAGATCTTAAGACTTCTTGATTCTGACCTCTTCAAGAGCTTTTTTTTAGAGATCTTAAGAGTTCTTTATTCTGACCTATTCAAGAGCTCTTTTTTAAGAAATCTTAAGAGTTCTTGATTCTGACCTATTCAAGAGCTCATATTTAAGAGATCTTAAGAGTTCTTGATTCTGGCATCTTCAAGAGCTCTTTTTTAAGAGTTCTTTAAGACTAAATTAATATTTTAAGATTCCTAAAAATAGAGGCTAAAAACATAAACAATTTTATATTAAAATTAATAAATATTTATTCATTTAATTTATATTTACACTTAAATTTATATTAATAATCATTACAATCATTTGGTTTGCTAAGTCCATGATATATTCCAACAGCAAAAGGTACAGCGCCTTTTGGGTAAATTTCGACTAGTATTGGATAGAGTTGACTCTTCAAGCTCTTTGAAATTGGCAAATTGTCAATTGCACGTTGATTTGAATAGTTTCTTTAAACTGGCCCAAATCGATTGCTTTCAGTTGGTGAATTAATCCTTTTTTCAGGCCATAATGAAAATATTTTCCTGGTGCAACAGTACGAATAGGGGTATTTTTAGGAGAATTAAGTCTTCTATCGACTCTACGTTCCGAAGAATATTTAGATGCAGTTTGAGTAATGTTAAACTCACATTTCCATTGAGCTAACTTTTGACTCAAACTTAATTTTTTGATATTCTTGGGAATAGGTTCGAAGATGGGATGATCATCACCTTGGCAGACATCTTGCTTTCAAATTTTAATAAAAAATAGAAAATCATGATATTCATTTTTTAAATTCATTTTAATGCGTTAACCTTTAAGATACTTACAGATAAAACCAATTAAAAATAATCCACGTTAAAAATAACGCACTTAAACTGGTTTTAAATACTTGATAACACTAAATAAATAAATTAAATTATAATAATACCTTTACAAGTTCTCCAAATAAAAGCTGAATAAGAATGTTAAATTCTAGGTTACACAGAAATAAAAACTATAACAAAAATGCGCGTGCGCTAAATTGAGTAAAAATATAAAAAACTTGGGAAAAAGACTTCTTAAAGGGCTCCTATTTCTGACTTCTTGCGAAGTCAGGAAAAATAGACTCTTAAAGGGTTCATATTTCTAACTTTTTACGAAGACAGAAAAACTGTCTACTTAAAGGGCTCTTATTTCTGACTTCGCAAGAAGTCAGAAAAAATAAACTCTTAAAGGGCTCTTATTTCTGACTTTTTACGTAGACAGAAAAAATGTGTACTTTAAAAGTCAGACAAAATAGACTCTGAAAGGGCACCTATTTCTGACTTCTTACGAAGTCAGAAAAAATAGACTCTTAAAGAGCACCTATTTCTGACTTCTTGCGAAGTCAGGAAAAATAGACTCTTAAAGGGCTCCAATTTCTGACTGTTTACGAAGACAGAAAAAAAGTCTACTTAAAGGGCTCATATTTCTGACTTCTTGCGAAGTCAGAAAAAATAGACTCTAAAGGAATCCTATTGCTGACTTTTTACGAAGACAGAAAAAAAGTCTACTTAAAGGGCTCCTATTTCAGACTTCTTGCGAAGTCAGTAAAAATAGACTCTTAAAGAGCTCCTATTTCCGACTTTTTACGAAGACAGAAAAAAAGACTACTTAAAGGGTTCCTATTTCTGACTTCTTGCGAAACCATAAAAAAAGATGTCTTAAAGACCTCTCAATTGAGAATTCTGAAAAAAGAGGCCATTATGACGTCATAATTGTACTTCCTAATGAAGTCTTCAAAAAGACTTCTTTTTGAAGTCTTTCTGACTTGAATGTTTGCTGGCTTACTAACATAATAGTTCAGTAAAGTTAAACATCAAAAGATGGTTGTGCTTGGAAAAGGTCAGGTCGTTCTGAATTTTTTATATGTTGTTAGGACCGAAACCAATATTAAAAAACCAGATTTGCAATTTCCAAAGTGCTGTGCGAGCGGCGGTTTTCCCAAAAAAACATAAAATTTTCGGACTTTTTTCAGTTTTTGCTCAATATCTCAGTGAAGGAAGGGTCTGACCGGTATAGTAATTCTATACACTTTTAAAGCAGACTAAATTTTCAACAATTTGTGATCAAAACAAGCTCTATACAGCTATTGGTTTCCAAGATACAGTTCTTAGAAAATAGGCCATTTTTTCCAAAAAGTGAAATTTTTTCGAAATGGTCACTTATTTCGTAAAATATCTTCTAAAATCCGCATCCCACGTCAAATATTATACGTAATAAACTTGTAGTAAATTTAGTTAGCATTCATTTAAGATCAGACTGGTACCTGTATGCCCAGCGGTGCTCTCAAAAACGGCATATAACCAAAAACAGTCATAAGTTAACCAGCGCAGATAACCATCGCAGCGCACATATTTACCAGATGTTTGTATCCATATTTTCGGTAAAAGTAGGTACCAATTCCAATCAGAAGGAAGGAAACAAAAGATCGAGGTCGTACAGCAGTTATCAGAACATGAGAAAATGACACACACTGCTTCCATGCTTCAAGGGGCCACGCTTGTTTTTGAGAACAACAGTCTCAAAAAATAGAAATCCAATACCTGAATGTCAAGGTTAACGTAGGTACACTCACTTTAGTGACAAAACAAACGCCACATAGTCACCAAAGAATACCGCCAATAAATAGGTGGGGCTTTCCACACACCTAATCCAGTAGTCAGGCAACTTAAATAATCCTCAAGTCAGATTATACTCTCAGCCAAATCGTATAAAGGACAGAATTTTTTAATATCATTGTGACACAGGCATCAAATTAGCAAAAAGCAACATATCTCTGAATCCATATCCCAGAGATAGTTACGATTAGCTAATTCATACTGATGATGACTACATTGTAGTCGAAATACGTATTTATAAAATACAAACAAATGTTCTAGGAATAGGGGCAAAATTTGAAATATAATTTCAAAAAAACCTAGAGTTCTCTTTGATTATTTTAATAATCTTTACGTGTGATTAAAGTTATTTTGATCTATCGTATGAATATTCTTCTTTGTGTGGGCGAGCCAATGAAGAATGTATATACTGGAGAGCGCCAAGATTCTCAGATCCTTAAAATATTGTCTACAGGAAGTTTGCTGGCCAACACTACCAATTACTCGTAATATTTTTTTTTGCTTTATGAAAATTTGTGTTGATTGAGAGGAAGACCCCCATAACAAAATTCCATATTTAAGTCTGCTATGAACCAATGAATAGTATACCATAGCTAATGTTTTTTGGTATCGTCCTGCCAGTAATACTGAAGAAACGATCGATTGTGTGTACCTATTGGAAAACAGTGATGAATGCGAGTTTTCTTTATCACACCTTCTGCAGCAAATTAAGGGCGATTGTGTATCTGATGTCAGAACAGCGAAAACTCACCTCCAAAAACGTTTTGTCGATGACATAGTCATAGTGGAGATGGGCTCCGACAAAGGGACACTCAGTACAGCTATTTTTTGAGACTGTTGTTCTCAAAAAACAAGCGTGGTCCCTTGAAGCATGGAAGAAGAAGTGCGTGTGTGCTCGATCTTTTGTTTGATTCCTTCTGATTGGAATTGGTACCTACTTTTACCGAAAATATGGATACAAACATCTGGTAAATATGTGCGCTGCAATGGTTATCTGCGCTGGTTAACTTATGACTGTTTTTGGTGATATGCCGTTTTTGAGAGCACCGCTGGGCATACAGGTACCAGTCTGATCTCAAATGAATGCTAACTAAATTTACTACAAGTTTATTACGTATAATATTTGACGTGGGATGCGGATTTTAGAAGATATTTTACGAAATAAGTGACCATTTCGAAAAAATTTCACTTTTTGGAAAAAATGGCCTATTTTCTAAGAACTGCATCTTGGAAACCAATAGCTGTATAGAGCTTGTTTTGATCTCAAATTGAAAATTTAGTCTGCTTTAAAAGTGTATAGAATGACTATACCGGTCAGACCCTTCCTTCACTGAGATGTTGAGCAAAAAATGAAAAAAGTCCGAAAATTTCATGGTTTTTTGGGTACACCGCCGCTTGCACAGCACTTTGGAAATTGCAAATCTGGTTTTTTAATATTGGTTTAGGTCAGAGGTGGGCGCAGACAGCTCGTCTGAGCCTTACGGGCTCTCCATAAGCTGGGTGAGAGTAAGTAAAGAAGGTATGTTTTGAAGCAAGACGGAACGATGTTTCAATACAGGTTGCCCTACCGATTATTGCCCAATAATTTATTACTTTTATTTTTTTTGAAAAACAAATTATGCGAAAAATAATTTCCACTACTACAAATAGTACTTTTCACTTTCTCAATTCAAAGTAGACTAACTCGAAGAACTCAAATTCCCACTTTATGTAAAATTTAACTTAATTCATCAAATTCCCATGACACTATACTGAGCATACTCCATACGAAGAAAAAATAATTAAATCAGGTAAATAATTCTTTATTAGTTCTCGGATATGAATAGTAAAATATTTAGACAAATTATTTGGAATTTCCAAAACTATAATTCTATTTAAATTATCCTTTGCAAAAATTTCCCTCTTTTATTACAATGGTCCAGCGGTAAACTTAAAGATTCAAAAGATTTATATATATATTTTTTATATATTTTTATTTTATTCATACACAAATATGATATATACTAAAAAGGTACATTTTATGACCCAAATTACCAGCCCAAAATTCCAGAGTATGTATTGAATGATTGTATGTATTATTTTCTTTGTATAATAGTGACCATAAAAAAGATTTGGTATTATTATATTTTTTCAGAAAATGTTTTAATTAAAAAAAGAAAATATTAATAATTGGTAGGTTACCCTGTATTAACTCTATCTCTCTTCCCTACCTCTCACTCAGAGCTTGGCCGAGTCAACTCTTGCCCACCTCTGGTTTAGGTCCTAACTAGGACTATAATAAAATATTGAAATATTTGTGGACATCAAACACAAGATATACAGAATGAAATGGGTGTATAGTATAGACCTTGATTGAAGTGAAATAAAAAAATGAATGTATATAAGAATGGTATATTAGGTATATAATACTTTTCTCCTGCAATCCAAAAATTATAGAGTGGGGGGATCGGACCAGGGGATTAATGGGTAAAATCGGACCAGGGGAAAGGGGGGTTTACAGGGAGGGGGAAACACAAAATTTGACATATCTCCCTTAATATTAGAAAAATCGGAAAATTTATAAGCAGCAAAGTTGTAGGTACTAAGTTTTATTGTAATTTTGTTCCTTATCATTTTTTCTGTTACACTAATATTTACAGAAATATTGACCATTTAATATTGAAAATTAAATTCCTTAATATCTCTGTACACATTAGAGTTTGAGCAAAAATGATAAGGTGATAAATTGTAGTAAATATAATTTTGTACAACTTTATTTCTTACGCTTTTTTCGATTGTTCTAATATTAAGAGAGATATTTTATATTTTGTGTTTTCTTCTTTCTTTATCCCCCCTCCCATTCCCCTCGACGTATGTCATTTATTAATAAAATTGGACTTGAAAATACTAAAATCATATACGACATTTCATTTTGATCAGATTAAAATTGTGACCGCTAGAGAGTCATTTATGTATTCTAAGGAAATTCGCTAAGTTGAAGCAGCTCCTGCGTAACGAATTTTTTCATCATAACATTTCAAAATTTTGTAAATGACTTCACTACAACTTGGAAATATTTTTACTACTTGGAAAATTACCAACATTCAGAGTTAGAAAAAATAAAGTTAATATAATCCTAAAAAAATACAGATTTACCATGTAACGCATTGGTGAGAGAAAATTTTTGTAGACACCTTAGTATTATTTTAAATAATGTGCGAGTTCAACTGTCACACGGTAAATTACGTGGCGTGAAAGGTCAAGTATACAATATTTTGCAAATATCTCGAAAACTGAACTTTTCGGAAACAACACATATTACTATTTTGTAGCTGCTGACTATTTTTAGCGAATTTCCTGCAAAGGAAATGCAGTACTTTTTTTAAAATGTCTATGGACTAGTGCTCACAGTTTTATTCCGATTGGAATGAAATTTGGTATTTGAGGCGCTTTTGGTATTCTAAAGGTCAAGTTCGTTAATGGGTAAAATCGCACAAAACACAAAATTTGACTATCTCCCTTAATATTTGAAAAATCTAAAAATTTTTCAGGAGTTAAGTTGTAGGTACTAAGTTTTACTGTAATTTTGTTTCTTATCACTTTTCTGTTACACTAATATTTACAGAAATATTTACAATTAAAGATTGAAAGTTAAAATTCTAAATATCTCTGTTCAAGGGCGTCACCAGCCTATGGCCCAGGGGGGGCAGCAAGTTGATACATGGAAAATGGGAAAAATATGAATTTTAAATACAGTCAAAAGCACATGTTATCATATTATTATATTTATTTTAGTTAGTTATTATATTTATTAGAATAATAGAATAAAAAGGATTTGGGACAAAATATAGGACATTGACAATTACAAGATTTTAATAATAAAGTAGTTCGAGCGAGATTATATTTTTTATTAAGTTAATTGAAACACAATCTTCGGAGGTTTTTTGTAAACTTCTCGACCACTTTATTATGAAAATCTTGTAAGTTTTCATTAATAATTTTTCTGTGCACACTCATCATGGCCAGACCATTGAGGCGATTTTCCCCCATAGTGCTTCTTAACCAGTTTTTAGTCTCCTGGGGTTTTTAGTCTCCAGGTTTATTTTCTAGTCTCCTTTTATTTTCTAGTCTCCAGGTTTTTAGTCTCTACCGTACACGTTGTGCACGGTAGAGCCATCAAAATTTTCAACGCTTTTCCCGTTTCGGGAAAGAAGGTTTTTGCCTCTTTTAGGACATCAACAACGGTTAGATTTGTTGGGTTGGGTTTGTCATACCACAATCGCTGCCACAGTTCGATTTCATTTTTTATGTTAGGTAAATCATAAAACTGGGCGATAGTTTCGCAAGTTTCTGTAAGATTTTCGACTGACATCGTTTGCATTTGCGCCGGATGTAATTTTGATAATGCGAATGATGAATTCAGCTCATATCTCATTAAAAAACAATGAGTCATTATGTTTGAATTTCTAGGTGGGGGCAATTATTATTGCCCCTACCAGCTCCCCTTTGGCAACGCCCTTGTCTCTGTTCACATTAGAGTTTGAGAAAAATGATCAAGTAATGAATTGTAGCAAACTTGATTTTCTACAACTTTACTCCTTATACATTTTTCGATTATTCTATTAAGAGAGGTAGTTAATATTTTGTGTTTGTTTGATACGAATACATAAAATATATTTTATTGTAAAATTTTGATTGTCGTTTCCATAGTAACTATAAACTATAATCGTTATACCGTTCTATTTTGGCTATTAATAAAAAGGCAAAAAACCCCTTAAACTCGACCTGTCGCACTATCGTGCTCTAGATTTAATTTTTGTAAATACTAAAGTCATATCAGATATAATATTTCATTTTGATCACACTAAAAGTATGACCGCTAGAGAGTGATTTATGTATTCTAAGGAAATTCGCTAAGTTGACGTAGCTCCTGCGTAACGAATTTTTTTTGGATAGATTGGTAGTTTTTATTATTATATACTGCTTTTTCTGCAACAGAATACAACACCAATTTTAAATAGTTGGGATTTGTTCTATGTGATATCTTCCCCGTTAAGAATTCATTTCCAAAAACAAATATCTTTGTAAAATATCTTTTTTTTTATTCAAAAATATTTTTTCATTTTAAATAATTTTTAATTTTCAGTTCATACTAAATAATTCCAAATAACAGCCTTCACAGTACACACTCGATTATTCGGCCTGCTATATTTCGTGAATGATACTGCTACAAATACTTTTTGGATTCGTTTTTGTAGCAAATTAAACACCTACGTAAATAAAACATGTCGTTTTTCACCTTTGCTGCGAGCAATGTCGGACTGGTCATATTGCCAGCCCACTCAGGATTATTATCTATAGGTACGCAGAAAAGTTCATATACGGTGGGAAATGAAACAAAAATTAGTAGAAATATTTTTTAAGCCGTATAAGAACTTTTTCATTATACTTATTTATTTTTAAACAAAAGTTTAAATATTTGAAAAAACAAAATTGAATTTTAATCGATACCTGTATGAAAGTAAGTTAAAAAAATTTTTTTTCCAAGAATTAATAATAAAAATAAATAATAATAGACGACTGTACTTGTTTCGGCAGTACAATACTAAAATTGGAACGATACAGAAAACACATTTTTTGTCCACATCCTACTTCGCCGAGATGGCGTCATTGCCGTGCCAACAAAGTTTTCAATCCCACGTTGGTGGGAGACGTAGAAGAGGATGTGTACAAAATGTCCCCCAATTCATTGAAGCAGGTACACACGTTATAAGTCTTCCGGCATTCCACCTAAGAGGAAATTTCCCTGGTGGAATGATGTTGTGAGAGTAGCGGTTGCAGAGAACAAGAGGACGTTTAACAAACTTAAAAAACGCCTCACGTCGGAAAATTTGATAGTTTTTAAAATAAGATCTATAGCAATAAGGACCATCCGCGATCAGAAAAGGCTATCTTGGCTATCCACACATATCATCGGAGGTATGGAGGAGGGTGAAGGCAATTTCGGTGAAATTTGCTGCTGCTTCAGAGAGTTGCTGCTTCAGCAAGATATTGGAAAAAATCGTCAATAGACTTCTCGTCTGGTGGCTGGAAATTAATCGGCTGATAAGTAAATATCAGACAGGTTTCCACCAATACCATTCGAGATTCGACGACGGATCAATTTGTTCGTCTTGAGAATGCCATTCACGACAACTTTCTCCGGGGTTATCTCTTTGTGGGAGTGTTCTTTGATCTGGAGAAAGCATATGATATGACTTGGAGATATGGTATTCTCAGGTAGTTGCATGAATTGAATGGGATCTATGAGGATCTATGCCCCAGTTCATTCAAAGTTTTATTTGTGACCGCAAATTTCGGGTCCGTGTGGGTGGCACTGACTCTGGGTTCCATTTCCAGGAGAATGGTGTTCCCTAGGACTCGACGCTTAGTGTCACCCATTTTGCTATAGCGGTCAACCATATCACATCTTCAGCCCCGATTCGTCAATGTCTGTATGTTGATGACTTGCAGACATAAACAGAGACTCCAGTAGGGCATCAACGAAGTGGTGCATTCAGCATAAAGTGTTGATTTTCAGTTTTCCACGATTAAAATTAAGTGACCCATTTCTGCAGAAAACGCAAGACACATCCGGATCTGATCCATTTCTTATAGGGATCACGCCTTGGATGTTCCGACTCTAATAGGTTTCTGGGACTATTCTTTGACAAGAAATTAATTGGAGGTGGAGTCCACACCTCCAATCCATGGCAGTGAGTTGTCGCAAGGCAATGGATGTGCTTAAGGGATTGGCTGGTACATGGTGGGGTGCCGACCGGGAGATGCTACTACGGCCTTATTCATCGCTGGTTCTGCCCAGGATGAATTATGGCTATGTAGTATTCTCCTCCGCCCTGACGTAGACGCTCAAAATCCTAGATCCTATACACCACGCAGCACCAGGCATTAGAATTGCTACAGGAGCCTTTAGAACGAGTCCCTCTATGAGTCTATGTATAGAGTCGGGATTACCCCCATTGAGGATGAGGCGTGAGTGCTTGCCCCTCAATTACGTCACGGGGATTTGGGCCAAGCCCAATCATGTCAACTTCCCGGTTCTCTTCAGAAAGTCAAGATTTCTGAAAAGACTCTATGAGAGACGTGCCACGGTCACTAGACCTTTGGGCATTCGAACGCAGGAGCTATTAGAGTCTTAATTAGGAATTCACTGAGGTACTTACCTATACTTTTCACGAAGCACCTTCTTGGCTGATCCCTAAGGTTAGGTGCTGCTTTGACCTGGTTGGTCTCCGTAAAGAATTCACAGTTCTATCGGACCTGCTTTCGGTATGGATGGATCCAAAACCATTTCTGGTTTGGGGAGCGCTATTGCCATTGGCAACTCTCACACAATTGGTCGGTCTCCCTACAAGTATCTGTGTACACTATATTCTAGATATTGTGAAGAGTTTTCGAACCTTCTCAAGACCCTCGCTCTCAAGACCCTCTGGTATAAAACATCCAGGCGATACTTCACGTGCTCCAGCACATATCGTTTTGTATGAACACGTGGGTACACATGGGAATGAGGTGGCTGTAAAGCTGTGCGGGTCACGGCTGATTCAGACCACCAGGATTAAATCACAATACGCCCACAGGACCTAAATGTGTGCATACGCTTCAGAATTAATGAAAAATGGCATCGTGAGTGGAACAATCTTACTGAAAAAGCTCAAGTAAGTCAAACCAAGCATCAGTAAGATGCCAGCACCTGTACATTTGAACCGAGAGCCTTTACTCGTTTGCGAATAGACCACACTCAAATCTCGCATGCATATCTTCTCTGCGGTGAGGATCAGCCAAGTTACACTGTTTGCAGGACAGTGCAAATCGTGAGGCATATTGTTGAGGAATGTGTAATCTGAAATTTTAACGCAAAACTTCTGCTCCGAAATAATGAAGCGCGAGCATTATTTTATAATGCGAGCTCCGTGAAGAGGATGATTACATGTTTAAATGAATCTCAACTTCTACGGAGACTCTAGGGGTATCTAGAGCACGGAAGTGCGCAAGGCCGAGTTAACATTTCTAATTTTAAAAAGTCGTCTCTTTAATAATTTTTTATATATAGCCTCGTGCAATTTTTTTCTTCTTTTTTAAATGTTTTGTGTACTTATTAATTGATTTTAGCTGTGATATTGTGGGCCCTTTACAGCCACAATATCACATTTTATTACATATAGTTCTAAGTTTTATATTTTTAAGTGTAATGGTGTGGGCTCTTTACACCCATTCTATTACACGTTGTTATTTTTTGTTTTTTTAATTTTTAATTGTTATGTAGTTTTTAAGTTTTTTTTAACTTGTTACTGTTAACTAGTGTTAAGTTTTTTTTATCTGTTGCAGTGAAGGCCTTTTACACCTTCACTGTAACGCTCTCCTCTCTTTAAATATGTTGATTGGCTAGCTTTAGTTTTAACTAATTAAAAATTTTTACATAAAAATGTATGCCTTTAAAAATAAAAACTTCCAAAAACTCTGTCTATTTGATTATTATTAATATTGGTTTGTTTGTTGACGTGATGGTATAATCTGCCCTGATCCGAGGCGGAAAATGGGCCCATAAACTTATTATGCCACCCGGACCCTTTAGGCCCAATACGAAGCTGGTTTCGAGGCAATCAAATCGATAGGAAATAGCCTGTAAAAAATTTTTTCCAATCATAGATACAATTATGTTTATTTTTCCTGATATAAAAATATAATTAATACATCTAAATTCAAGAAGATTTATACACAGTCTATAATCACCAAGCCTATTTTTACTATTTTTAAAAATCAGAATTCATTACTATATGTTTATGCCTGTCTCTTTTTCTTTACGAATAAATGCATGTCTTTCTCATACTCATTTATACATTGATTCAAATTTCGTATCCCAATGGCTAGTCTTGAAGATGTCAGCCTGTATATATTTTGTATAGGGACCAAAGATATAAAAAAATATCAAAAAGTCTATTTTTGGAGTTCATTTTCAAGAACAAAGGTATTTGTAAACCTACCACTTATGTACATAAACTGAGGAGGTTTTTCGTAGATGTACCCACATGCGGAATTTGTGATTGATAGTAGTTTTACCAACAATCTAAATTCAAACCTTCAACCTCTAATATTAAAAGTAGTAATATTTTCTATAATTTTCATTCTGTACTTTATATAACATAAATATTTTAAAATATATCTAAAGTTTTATGGTAGCTAATTTCATCTTAAGACCTAGCAAAATAAGAAAAAAATTGTTTACCTCCTTTTTACGTTTGGTCAAATTGTATAAAATATTTAAAAAAATGGTAATTATAGAAAATTTTGTGCTCGATAAGGGTGATAATTACTACTTCATCTTTGTAGCTTTTTCAAGATGACGATTATTCCACCCCCACAAAAGTCAATAGCTAGGATTTAGACTATTGGTGGATTCTATACAGTACGAAGTCGAATTCTTCAAAGTCGAAAGTACCAAAGAATACAATATACATAGAAGGGTATAAGTACGATTTTTGTGTCACTTAAAATTTTAAGTGTGTATGATGACCACTAGATGACAATAGCTATTCGATTTCGGTATTTAGTGCCATTATCAGCACAACCAACTGTACTTTGGCAAAACTAAGTACCAGTTGGCCGGATCACATCGAAGCGGGGATGTACTTCAAATTTATATTAAAAGGGAATCCACCAATATTGATGAAATTTTTATGAATTTTTAGAATTAATTAGTCAAAATTTTTAATTATGACTAATTAATTCTAAAAATGATTTTATTATGACAATTCTCATGAGTATTCATATGGAAAGTGTAGGACAATCAAAAGTATTTAAGGGTTAAAATTTTTTAATTTTTTTTACAAGCTGTATAAAATATTAATATTTATTATATTTAAAAAACTTATATTTAAAGCGTATTCTTTTAAAATAGCAACTGAAACTACAAAAACAAATATTAATATTTTATACAGCTTGTAAAAAAAAATTAAAAAATTTTAACCCTTAAATACTTTTGATTGTCCTACACTTTCCATATGAATACTCATGAGAATTGTCATAATAAAATCATATATAAATAATTTCCATATAAGAATACTGCTTAAATTATCTGATTCATTCTTATAAAAACTAATGTTTGATTGTCTTGAACTTTTCTTATAAAAACTCATAGGAATTGCAAGACAAATATTTTATGAGAACTCATAAAAACTCATAACTTCAAATTTTAACTTCAACTTCTTATAGATTCTGATAAAGATTTTTTTCCTCGTTCTTTTTATGAGAAAATAGTTTTATGAGATTTTATAAGTTTTTTCAAGGGGCAAAAACATTGCGATTTCTCATAGTTTTTATCAGATTTTTTCCACAGGGAAGTTACCACTGTTACCAGGTAAGTTTGATAAGTGATTGCGAGATTTTGCATACTTATTTATTTCATCTCATATTATAAATTCGAGTGTGAAGTGCTTAAGTTTTTCCTGTGTAGATAGGTATTATAGAAATTATCACTATTTCTCTCGCGTCGTTTTTCATTCACACGATTGTTTACCTTTTCTTTAAGGAACAAAATGTCACAGGAACCCGTAAGAAAACACACCTAAGTGGTTCAGAAAAACGTAAAAAGCGGCTGCAACAACAAAACCAACGTGATGAAGTATTAAAGAACACATAAACATATCCAAGTCGAATCACGATGACGGATCTGCAGAAGAAGTTGTGATCAGAGGAAAAGATAAGTTAAAGATTGAAACTTATTTGCCTGTACTAGACATGCTGTATGCAAAATTGTCGCGGCAACTAGAAGCTTATCGGGAAATTAATTCTCTGGAACAGATTTCATGACAAAGTCCAACGATGAAATTAAAGAGGCTTGTACAAAATTTAGTGAAGATTATTCCGAGGACATTGATCCCGAGTTTGTAAAATAAATGGTGCAGTTCAAGTACTTCACCTTACACTTATGAGGGGAAAGATAAAATTATACCTGCCGAGGAATCGTTTAAATAGATTTTTGATAATATGGTACAATCAACTTTTCCGAATATAATGATAGCATTGCAAATATATAGAAGTATGATGATATCAAACGCAACGGATGAACGCAACTTTTCAAAATTAAACCTAACAAAAAACAGTCATCGTTCGGCAATGTCTCAGAACCATTCAAATTCATTGTCGATAATGGTGTGGCAACACTGTTCAAAATTAAGTATAGAATAAGCACTACTTAATAGCGACAACACGGTCGAGGATGAATATATAACGATCAAAAAAATAAAAAAAAAACAACACGTGTTTTCCCGCTCGACAATACAATAACGTATAAACATCGACCTAAATATAAAACGTTTTCTCGACATCAACTTAAGTTCTTACTAAAACTAATATAAATAAATAATCTGTTAATAAGCAATCTGTTCATAAATAATAATCTGTTAATAAATATTAATTAATATAATTACGGTGGTTATTTTCATATATAATCCCACAAATTGGCGATCTTGCCAGGATTTACAACTAAAACAAGTAGTAATCAAAATGGCAACGGATAACGCGGCTCCACTTGAGCACGATTCTGAAGCTGAACGACAAAATGGATTTGGACAACGAAACAACATAAGGCCAAGGTTAGCAAGATTTACTTTACCTGAATTTACTCCAAATCACACGGATGTTTGGTTTTCCGCTGTGGACCAGATATTTAAAACCCAAACCGTGACCTCCGAGGAAGAAAAATTTTCTTGTTTACTACAGTATATTGACTCA
Organism: Nineta flava; assembly: GCA_963920215.1. NCBI lineage: Eukaryota > Metazoa > Arthropoda > Insecta > Neuroptera > Chrysopidae > Nineta > Nineta flava. Next base: position 41,039,366 of record OY986043.1, on the reverse strand, counting down.
GCCGAGTTAAATCACATTCGTGATATTATACCATCGGATGCTCGCGATAAATACACCAAGGCAAAGACAAGACTACAACAAATCCACGGGAAAAGTAGATTAGAACAATTGGCAAAGCTGCTACAAGGGGTAGATATTAATACACACACAAAACTGTCTGTGATTTTGACAAAAATGAAAAATTTGTTCGGACCCTCCTGTGACAAAAGCGAACTGTTACGAAGCATGTGGCTTCAGAAGTTACCCCAACGAACGCGAGAGATTTTGGCAATAAATACAGATCAATCCCTCGATCAACTGATGAATTGGATGATAGGCTATACGAAACATACGAAATTCAAAGCTCACAAAGTATTTCAGCTGTTGCTACTAATAATATAGAGGTTACAAAGAGCCTACCAAACACGCATCAACTCTACGAATCGCCCCAACAACGCCAACCAAACACGCATCAACCCTACGAACCGCCACAGCAATCCTATGAATTGCTAATAAATATGATCCAAAATCTGCAAAGCCAAATCTCGGCGCTACAATCCAGCAGGTCACCAGACGAAAACGAGCCTAGAAGGTACAGAAGACGATCTTCTTCGAGAAATCGTGGCCGAAGCCCATCACCATACGTGAATACCGAAATAATAAACGGCATGTGCTGGTATCACCATACGTTTGGCAAAAACGCCCGAAAATGTGCACCAGGTTGTTCACAAAAAAACTAGAGCTGAAGTCTGTGCAAGCGGTGTCACAGGCTGCAGATACCAGATCACCGCGTCTATTCATTTTCGATAAAAATTCAAACCTCACTTTTCTCATCGATAGCGGATCTGATGTATCAGTTATCCCGAAATCTCACCAGCCGAACCCCGATTTCAAAATTTCATATACCCTTCAAGCAGTCAACAACACACCAATAACCACCTTTGGAATTCACGAATTAAACTTGGACTTGAATTTTCCAAAAACATACAAGTGGAATTTTATCGTTGCTGACGTCGGCACTCCCATAATAGGTGCCGATTTTCTAAAAAAACACCATCTACTGCCTGACTTGTCCAAAAAGGTGCTCATTGATGGATCTTCACTCTGTAGTACCAAATGTACATTCAAAAATTCCATTCAGCCCAGCATTCATCTAATTACGGCAAATCCAAATATGGACGCTAGGACAATCGAATTAATGGCAAAATACCCATCTTTGTCAAAACCGCCACAATACCGCGATAAACCTTTGCACTCTGTCAACCAGTACATTGAAACAACCGGCGCCCCCACCTATGATAAACCACGACGATTACAACCTAAAATCGAAATAGAAGTACGGCGTGAATTTCACAAAATGATAGAAAATGGAAAATGCCAACCATCAAACAGTCAATGGGCGTCGCCATTAGTAGTGATACAAAAAAACAACAAGATACGAGTAGCTGGTGACTACCGAAAATTGAATTCTCGTACATTACCTGACAGGTATCCCTTGCCAAATTTGTACGACAGCACTCAACAACAACAAAATATTTTCTTGTATAGATTTAATAAGAGCCTTTCACAACATCCCTATTTTTCCACCACACATCAACAAAACAGCAGTAATCTCTCCGGCGGGTTTATTCGATACCGTAGAATGCCGTTTGGTTTAAGAAACGCTCCCGCAACCTTTCAGCGATTTATGAACTCCATCCTAAACGACCTTCCTTTCATATTTTGTTACATAGATGATATTCTCGTTTCCTCCACTGACTTGGATGAACATTTTAATCACTTAAATATTCTGTTTCAGAGATTAGACAAACACGGACTCACCATTAACATCGAAAAGTCAAAATTTTTTGCTAACGAAGTTAACTTTTTAGGACATTCTATTTCAGAAAATGGTTTTAGGCCCACGAACGAAAGAGTGGAATATATAAAATCAATGCAAAAACCACATACAATCACGGAATTACGAAAAATATTGGGAATATTTAACTTTTACCGCAGATTCAACAAAAACGCCGCGAAAAACTTGTCCATATTTAACGAAATGTTGAAAGGCCATCCAAAAAAAAACGATCGAACAACAATACAGTGGACTCCTGAACTAATAAATAATTTTGAAGAAGCAAAAGAATCATTTATAAAATTTACGCTACTTCATTTTCCAAAAAATGACTTCAAACTCATATTGACCACGGATGCGTCAAACATTGCAGTGGGTGACAGATCAAGAAATTTTGACGATTAAAAAAGATGGCTATCGAGATCACCAATTCAGAGAAGTATATTTAAATGAAAATCTTAACATCTTTTGCAGTTTACACAATAATGTTAATCGTCCACTGATACCGAAGAGCCTCCGATACGCACTCTTCAAACAAATTCATGGTTTAGCACATTCCGGTGTTAAAACTACACTTAATTTAATACGTTCGAGGTACTACTGGCCCAAAATGACAGGCGAAATTCGAAAATGGTGCAAAACATGTCCAGAATGTCAGAAATGCAAGATTACTAGACACACACAATCATCACTAAGTCATTTTCCCGAGAGTAATCGTTTTGAGCCCGTTCATATTGACTTAGTTGGACCTTTAAGAGAGTCTGAAGGCTATCGCTACGTGTGTACCTTCATATATCGCGCTACAAGATGGATTGAAGCTTTTCCACTGAGAGATTCATCAGCCGAGACGATTGCTAGACATTTTTACGAAAATTGGGTCGCAAGATTTGGTGTACCTCTAAGATTAACTTCCGATAGAGGTCCTCAATTCCGCTCTACCTTATTTAATGAATTATGTAAGCTTTTAGGTACAAACCACATCAAAACAACATCTTACCATCCGATCGCAAATGGAATTTTGGAGCCATTTCACCGAATTTTAAAAGATGGATTAATGAATGCCACAAGCAAGCATGGACACTCAGCTTACACAGTATATTGTTAGGATTACGAGCAGCACCGAAAGACGCTACAAGAATTTCATGCGCAGAAATGACTTTCGGATTAACTCTTAAACTTCCAGGTGAATTTTACACTCCATCTCCAGATATTAACGATAGTTCTATATTTGCCCATAGGTTACGAGAAACATTCAAAAAATTGCGACCGGTCCCAATTACTCATATAACAGAAAAATTTTTATTCACAACGACTTATGGAAATGCAAAAGAGTCTTCGTTCGAATAGATCGAGTAAAAATACCTTTAGAACCACCGTATGAAGGTCCGTTTGATGTCATCCGAAGAATGCCCAAATACTTCACTCTTAACTTAAATGGGAAGGAAGATAATGTATCAATTGACCGATTAAAACCAGCGTATGTTTTGAACGACGATGAAACGGAATTGGAAAATACAAGCGAACCCGAAAATATTAATAAATCGATTCTCAAGAAAGAAAACTTCGACACAACAACCCATGCATCGGAAACAAAAGAATCAGCTGTTGGTAACGTATTAGAACAAACAAAATCTAACACTAAACAAAATAGGAAACGACCCCCATTATATCATCATAATCTTAACGACTCAGCCCCAAACATTTTACCTTTACCCTTTAACGATTTAACCACAGAAACAACTGTAAAACCAAACGAGCCTATAGCCCCTCAGGAAAAGAAACCGAAACAGTCACAACGAGTTCAATTAAATACAACCCTCATAGTGACATCCAGCGGAAGACGAATAAAGCCCCTGGCGAGGTATACAAATTAAAAAAATGAATAAATATTTTTCTTTTATAGCTCCTTGTAAAGCTTTTAGTATATTCTTTATTATTTTAAAACTTAAATCTTTCTGTATAATTTACTGTAAAAATTAGCGAAAACTTAAAATTTTCTGTTCAACTGTAATTTATAGAACTTAATGCGATGTTCGAGTGAGTATTTTCGTGAAGTCTAACTTAATTCTGAAGTTCGAATTTAATTTTGATTTTTATGCTTTCAAGTGATTGCCACACTTTCCCAATGTCAAGGGGAGGAATCTGTGGCAACACTATTCAAAATTAAGTATAAAATAAGCACTACTTAATAGCGACAACACGGTCGAGGATGAATATATAACGATAAAAAAAAATTAAAAAAAAACAACACGTGTTTTCCCGCTCGACAATACAATAACGTATAAACATCGACCTAAATATAAAACGTTTTCTCGACATCAACTTAAGTTCTTACTAAAACTAATATAAATAAATAATCTGTTAATAAGCAATCTGTTCATAAATAATAATCTGTTAATAAATATTAATTAATATAATTACGGTGGTTATTTTCATATATAACCCCACAATGGCGATTGAAAATGATGTATTGGAAAAGGTCAACTTTCAAGATGTTATGAACGATTTTGTATCCAAAAAAGTTAATATGTAAACTGAATGTACTTGACAAAACTATTTTCTTTCGTTTATTGTTTTTTATTACATTTAACAAGTATAAAGTTAAAATTAAAACACCAGTGTCAAAACTATCTTCGTTTGTTTATTGTATTTTATTGCATTTAAAAAGAACAAAGGTTAAATTAAAACACCCGCGTCTCATTTTACACACATCCCATCATCAACTGGAAAATAGCTGATGATCTTCAAACGGCTGAAAAGGGGCCCCGAGAATTGCATTTCCTAGTGGCCCCGACATGGTTAATCCGGCTCTGAATCGACGCCATAGTCTTGAATCGTTCCGAAATATACTGGCTAGTGCGGCTATACACTATGTCAATATTTCAATTAGGTATGGGAAATAAGACATTACAACATTGTAGAGAGATAGTAAATATCAAAATACAATAATATGCAATTTGTTATGCTTTTCTTTGATTGTGTGAGTAATGATCACACACAATTTTCATCTGGTAGCAACACAATAATTGTTGAATTATTGTTTAACAAAGGTACATTAATTATTCTGAAAATAAAAGCGTTAATTCTGTTAAAATGAATTTAGAAACTAAAAAAAACTCGATAAATTACAAATAAACTTTGTACAAAATAAATATTAAAAGCCCAAGCATCTCTGCGTTAACCAAGGTGGACTGTTGCAGGATTTTTGCTCGTAGCTCTGCTAAGTCACGTGCTCGGTCATGGGCGTAAATGGTTTCCTTAAGGATGCCCCACAGAAAAAAATCGTTAGGAAACAAATCTGGAGATCTTGGAGGCCAACGAATGTCACCATGTGTACTCATAATTCGGCCAGGGAAAATGTTTGTTAAAAACGCATTCACTCTGACCGCATTATGAGCCGGACAGCCATCCTGTTGGAAACATATCGTTTCCATATTTACTCCAGGTAGGTTTCGAACGGCGGGATTAATAAAAGTCTGCAGCAGTTGGAGATATTTTTCACTGTTTAATGACCCATCAATAAAAAATTGGCCTATTAAGTGATCACCTAAGATACCCCCCCCCCCCCAAACGTTCAGTTTTTGAGGATACTGAGTACGGACATTAAACTATCCGAGTTTTTTCCGAGACCAATAACGTACTATGGAAGGATTGTGTTTTCCATGCAATGAAAATGTTGACTCATCAGTAAAGAGAATATTTTTTACAACATTCTCATCCTGGTTAGACCTTTCATGGTCTGTGGGAAATACCTCCTGACATTTGGAATATTTACTGTCTCAGCCACTGTCTCAGCCACATCTCATACTGATTGAGTATATTTTATTCCACATACTGCAGATCTCTACATCACGCCTTTCTAATTCCACAATTTTCTTTCCAAGTTTTTGTTTTTATGGGTGGCATTTTCTACAGACATTTACACAACAGAAATTGTCAAATGCGTTAATGATGTTGCGAAGGCAAGGTGTAGGTCGGTTCGGGAAATTGAGTCCAAACATTGCCACACATTCTGCTGGAGAATTCCCACCGTAAAACCATTTAATGACCAGAACTTTTGAGGCGTGAAAACAATCATTACAATACTGTAAAAAATGAATCAAATCATCTAAAATAAAATGTAAACAAATATTTTAATTGTTATTAAAATTAGTCTAATTAGTCAACGAAATTAGTTCAAGAAGAAATATTAGTGTGAAAATTAATTTAGCATTGGTGATAAAATTAAAACCGGATTGAGTTGTGTAAACCACAAAAAATATCATTATAACGTTGCGCAATTTTGTCTAATCATTTAATATCATATACTGCATATAACTAACAGAATTCTTGACGACCTGTATAATATACAAGCTATACTTTTTATTTGCTTGTCTCATCAGTACAATATGGTGGCACACCATTGCGATATGGCGTCGGATTCATGACGTCATGAGCACTGGCCAGTATAAGGGCTTATATTTCGGAACACACACTTTATGACGTGATCTTGAAGTCGAATCGCTATTTTCCGTTATCGCTTCGGACGGCGGTTTGGTACTTCGATTTGTTCTTGTACGTTTTGCGGTTGTAAATTGTTATTTACGTTCTAACGACTTTGCTGTTGATTATAAAACCAAATCGGTGGTTCGGATGTAGGTATCGTTTGACGGTTCTTGTTCGATTATGGCTGGTGTTGGCACGAATGACATTTTTTTATGCGGCACCTCCGATTTTCGTAGTTATGTGGCGTATAAAATGCCATACCATTTTATTATGTACGAGGGATTTTGTTTGTACGCTCCCAAGCTTAATTGACGGGCACGGCCAAATTGCGTCGACTTCTTTGATGATTGATCAGTCGAATTGCGTCGAGCTTTGTTCGAATATTTCGTCCAAAATATTGCTTGGCGGAGGTTTTTTCATTACGCTGCGATTTCATTTTTCATTAGCTTGCATTTCATGCATCCGAGTCCACGTGGCACTCTTAAAACCTCACTTTTAAACTATGTGAGATAGAGAAAATTATAAGTATAAAAAATATTTATTTAATAAAAACAAACAACTTTTGTATGAAATATTTTTCCAGACAACCAATACTTTAGACACAATTTCAGAACGAAGCCTGTGTGGGTCAGCTGTAACAAATAAAGAAATACACGTTCAGCGTGTTTCGAAAATCAACACTTAAGGGGGTAGAATAGGGATTCAGAGTTTCGGTTTTTTTAAGTTAGAGACATGAAAATTTCTATAAAAAATTTCTAAAATACTACATCATAAAATACGTGTTTCCGAATTAATAGAAAATGGTTCCTCAAGGGGGTCAAAACCGGGGTGAGCGTTTGTAGTTCAGTATTTTAAAATTAGAGACATGAAAATTGATATTTAGCCTTTAAATTATGAGTAAACAAATAAATACTTGTAACAGCGTTTTCAGACACTATTAGTCCTTGAAGGTGAAAAATATTATGTTTTAAATATTAAATTTTTTGCGGGCTAAGCCGTAACACGTAATGCCAGTTATGTATGTTTCTAACTGAAAAAATTCATTCTGAACATCGCACAATTTCGTATACAGACATGACATTATTCACACTCCCATTCAATATATTTGAACCAGTAAGTCACATTGTAAGCGTATATATTACTGAATATATACCTGGTGAAAATAATTCTCTTCAAAAACTGAGAATAATTCTTTTAAAACTCTGAATAAATGAATAAAACTTCTGAAAGTCTAATTTTTGGAAAATCTCTGAAAAAGTCTGAAAAAATAAAATAAATCTTTTATAAATGAAATTTTTCTGAAAATCTCTGAAAAAGTCTGAAAAAAAGACAGCAAACATATAATATTATGGACTCTGCCAGAAGAGTTATTCAGACTTTTTCAGAGAACCACGAACTCACGATCTCCTGTTTACTAGACAGGCGTTTTAAACCAACTAAGCCACGACACCGTTTTGTATTCAACACTTTACACAAAACACATACTACTTTGATAATAAGCTCTAATAAAAAATTTTTATATTTTTCTCCATTGATATTATTTGTCATGAATGTACTTATTAAACAAAATATCGAAATATTCGGCTATGAACTTGAGGTTATAATATATCCAAAAAGGTCATAGCATAATATGAATTCATTACTATTTTTCAGCTTTTGATTATTAAAATACTATTTGTTATGTATAAAGTACTTAGTTGGTTAAAGGACCTGTCTAGTAAACAGGAGATCGTGAGTGCGAATCTCGCCGGGGCGAGTTGTTATATTTTATTTAATTAGTTCTCTGAAAAAGTCTGAATAACTCTTCTGGTAAAGTCCAAAATACTAAATGTTTTCTGTCATTAAATCACTTATTTTATTTGTTTAGACTTTTTCAGAGGTTTTCGCGAAAATAAGACTTTCAGAAGTTTTATTCATAGTTTAAAAAAAATTAGTCTCAGTTATTGAAGAGAATATTTTCACCAGGAATGTATAATATTATTACATACAGTAACACTTGAATGTTTCAACTGGCTCAATTTTTTTGAATGGGAGTGTATACATGTGATTAATAACAGCAAATGTAACTAATATAAAATTTAAATTATTTATAAATTTAAAAAAAATTAATTACATCTACAAATTCTTAAACCAAACATCCAAAGAATCGAAATAGCTATTATACTGAAATTGAATGTTTAATTTTAATATCAATAAAGAATACAACATTGGTTAAAATCATATAGCGAGAGCTGGCACATATGGTTTTTTTTTAAAATCCTTTTTAAAGAAGTGATTTACATATCAAAAAGTAAGCCTCAAGGGTACAGAATCAGCGCCATATCTAAAGAAAAAAACGTTTTCTTTTCGAACTACTTTAAGAAAGTCTAGAAACATCGAAAAATCACTTACAATTAGTTATTTAAAGATGTAAAAAAATTTTTCATTGACCAATGTTCTGCTCATTAATTGGATTGTAAACGGATCTGCGAAGATATTACAAACCGTAATATCTTCTATCCAACAAGTGACCGTACTGTCAAAGGCGCCCTGCTTGGAAGTGGGGGTTTGCCATTTCGATTCCCAACGGTGGTAGTTTGTCAATTAAATAAAATTCAAAGAAAATGGGTCCATATATTGACTTAACTGTCGGCGTATGGACAAGCACGAAAGTAACCAGCTATGCTTCTGAAGGTTTTCTGCAGTTCCCTTCCACAAACTTTAGATGCATATCCGCATTGTTCCTATGTCGGCTGCAGTCGCACAAACCCACCAAATTCCTAATCAGAATACAAATTTCTTGTTCTTTAGGAGTCGATAAGAAAGGTCTAGAAAGATCTACTTGCCAGACTTCGACCTCCCCTCCCCTCCACTTCGATTACTACTACTACTACATACAATTAACTTATTCATTTTTTAATTTTCAAGGTTTTCATAAAACATTATTGTCTCGGTCGATAATTTTTCATGGTCACAATTTTGTATATGTGATTCATTCAGAATTTCGGCATTATCATGAGACATGTATGACACTTTGATATAAGCTATATTGTAAACTCTAGTGCATGATACCGCCGAAATTATCGATGGATCGCATATTCAGAATTTACGACCGTGAAAACACCGTTCAAGACACCCAAATGATCATTTCAACGGATATCTAACTTATAATATAAAAAAGTATTAGATGCGTGATTTGACACTTTTAGAAATTCAACTTCCCAAAAAGGGAGTCTTTAAAGTTTACCGCGGGTTGCTTGTCTCTACACAAAACACAAAATATGTTTTTTTAAAGTTTAGTCATATCTTCCCGACCTTATTGATTAGTGGATGTTTACGTTCATCACAAATAGCTACCTTCTGTCCAAATTTAATGTTTCTGGCTTCAATATGATGATGAATCAGTTGTTTTAAGCCATTTTATATATTGGTGAATTTGGTGTAGTTTACCATACGTACATTGTATCACACGGATTTTGAAGCGTATATGGAGCTCGCATTATAAGGAAATATACCATCGTCGTCTATGTATTAGCAACAATTTCCATTTCAATTTCAAGTGTTAATTGCTAAATACCAAAAAACATAATGAGATGTTTGCACAAAATTAATACACAACTTTCTATACTTTTTTTACACAATGACTGGTATCTATTATTTTGTATCATGTAATGTTTGTATTACAGTTACAGCTGCACTATTCGAGCCATTACCAGGATGGGTGGATAACTTAAATGGGCCAACTGGTCTTTTCATTGGCGGTGGCAAAGGTAAATTTGTAAATAATAATATATGAAAGTAATCATTATGAAAGTAAATTTCATAACATGAATTAGTAATTTTTAATTTTACGTGTAATCATTATTTGGTCTATAATTTTAAGAGTAAGCAAATATTTTATTTTTTAGTCTTTCATCACTTATACATTTATTTATCAAATTCTGCATTCAGATAAAATAATTTTTTAAATCGATGTCAAACTTGCATCTGTCTTTTATTTATACAGATGAAGGAGTATATTGAGCTAGAGTTTTATCAAATGGCTCTACATTCGATCCTAAGATAACAGATAATATCTTAAGATATTTTTTTGCGTACTGAAGTCGTTAACGCCAAAAATTCAATTTAATTTAACACTATTTTATAAATTTAGAAAAGTTACGTAGAAGCGACGTAAACTCAGCGAATTTTCTTACGAGGACGGATCAAATTAAGTTACCAAGGTGACGGTTGTAATATTAATTAAGAATTCGAATCACTGACCTTTATAGTGGAGGTCAGTGGTTCGAATATTGAATTATTTCGGTAAATATTTGTACAATCATGTTTCATCGGTACAACTACAATTTTCTAAAAATAAATCTTTTTTTTTTTGCTCATATCAAAATTAGGATTTTTTGCTTCGTCCGTCGTCATAAAAAGTATCGAGGCCAAATTTTGCCAATATATGTTATGTGTGTCGATAATGTTAAATCGTATATTCGTTCTGTTTTTCGTGCTCTGTACCTCCAAAACTATTAATTTTAGAGCTTTGCTTGATGACATCCATTCAACCGTAAGGATGTTGTACCATTTTTAAACGGAATAAAATGAGCGTTGTATATTAACGTCTAGGAAATCCATATTGTTGGGCTCAAATTTGTTACTGAAGATTTTCTATTTCCTTCCCACCACTAAATTTTATTTCGAAAAGCAAAAGAGGTAGAGCAAAGTTCTCTACTAAATAAATAGTTTCTTAAAAATTTACAAAATTTTTTTCCGCCTATATTTTTGAAAATCGAACGAACTAACACAAACCTTATGTTAGGAAAAATATTGCGCTTACTGCTAAGTTGTTAGTATAAGCGAAGACTTATTTAATTAAGAACTTGGTTATAGCTCTTCCCACTCTCGAACCAAAATTTTTGGGAAACGGAGATGGTATACATAGAGATGGTATGACAAAGAGATGTAGAAGGCTGAAACTTCATAATTCTTTGGGTATTTGGAAAATACAAATATATTTTGTTAAATACTAATATATTTGACATTTATTTCACGCCCACGCCGGCTCATTTTAATATTTCTGAATTAGTTCTCCTATATATTAACATATCCAAATCCCTGAATCCTGCCTTTCGATCGAGTATACTTCTGTTCAGGGAAGGACAATTCGCCACCCAAGGCAGCTGCAAAATTGCCGTCCCTTCTTTTAAGGTACATTTTCATGCCGACGTCGGGCGTAGAAATGGGCCAATTGATCGATCACGTAAAAAGTTTTGATTCCATCGTCGAAAATACTAGAAGTTGGAATTAAACCAATTTCTTACCTTGACGTCGTTAAATTAGACTCGTTATTAATTAGAATTGATTTATTGTAAATTCGTTATTCTCATCCTATATTGCCATTCACGTAGAGACAGCAACTCGAGAACATGCAGTGTTAGATTAATAAATTTCGAAAAATGAGATAATTTTAGTGTGAAATTAGCTCGACGCTGAATTATAATATATAACACATTTTATTTCTAATTATTTATTGAAATAATTATTAAATGATTTTAGTAATGTTACAATGTATTTTGAATTTAATAAATTATATATTGACATGTGCATGCTTGAAGTCCATTTTAATCTAACCTGATATATGCAAATTAAGATGTATATGAGGTTCGTTCACTACATACAGACATCACACCATATAAGGTCTGTTACCGTCATGGACACCACAATTCTCCCACGCTTATTGAATACATTTTGTGTGTGTTCCGAAATATAACCCAATACACTGGCCAGTGTTCATGACGTCATGGATCGACGCCATACTGTTGAATCGTTCCGAAATATACTGGCTAGTGCGGCTATACACTATGTCAATATTTCAATTAGGTATGGGAAATAAGACATTACAACATTGTAGAGAGACAGTAAATATCAAAATACAATAATATGCAATTTGTTATGCTTTTCATTTGATTGTGTGAGTAATGATCACACACAATTTTCATCTGGTAGCAACACAATAATAATTGTTGAATTATTGTTTAACAAAGGTACATTAATTATTCTGAAAATAAAAGCGTTAATTCTGTTAAAATGAATTTAGAAACTAAAAAAAACTCGATAAATTACAAATAAACTATGTACAAAATAAATATTAAAAGCCCAAGCATCTCTGCGTTAACCAAGGTGGACTGTTGCAGGATTTTTGCTCGTAGCTCTGCTAAATCACGTGCTCGGCCATAGGCGTAAATGGATTCATTAAGGAAGCCCCACAGAAAAAAATCGTTAGTAAACAATGAATATCACCATGTGTACTCATAATTCGGCCAGGGAAAATGTATGTTAAAAACGCATTCACTTTGACCGCATTATGAGCCGGACAGCCATCCTGTTGGAACCATATCGTTTCCATATTTACTCCAGGTCGGTTTCGAATGGCGGGATTAATAGAGGTCTGCAGCAATTGGAGATATTTTTCACTGTTTAATGACCCATCAATAAAAAATTGGCCTATTAAGTGATCACCTAAGATACCCTCCCAAACGTTCAGTTTTTGAGGATACTGAGTACGGCATTAAAATATCGCTGTTATTTTTTCGGAGACCAATAACGTACAATTAAAGGATTGTGTTTTCCATGCAATGAAAATATTGACTCATCAGTAAAGAGAATATTTTTTACAAAATTTTCATCCTGGTTAGACCTTTTATGGTCTGTGGGAAATACCTCCTGACATTTGGAATATTTAAAAGGTTTGAGGCCATTTTTCCGCCAAACATTGCGAACAATTTCATGGTTAGTACCCACTGTCTCAGCCACATCTCATACTGATTGAGTATATTTTATTTCCAGCATACTGCAGATCTCTACATCCCGCCTTTCTAATTTCTCAATTTTCTCTGCAAGTTTTTTTTTCATGGGTGGCATTTTCTACAGCCATTTACATTTAGTTTAATTCTGCCATGTTGGAGAAGTCTCGAGCAAAAAATATCACGCACAATTTTCGTATAATCAGTGACAATATTTTGATAAATTAAGTAACAAATATATTTAACTAATTTTAATTTAAAATTTAATTTTTTTTTTCATTCTGTTGTATTTTCAACTACTTTAATTAAAGCACTCATGCTTATTGCTCGTTTTCATTTAATAAAGAGGATGAAAAAATTTTTTTTAATCTCTACCCAAGCATTTTCCACAAATACTAAATAACAGCTTTTCAAAAATTTATAAAACCATTTAGTTCTCCTTCAGAGTGGAGATACAATAATATTTTTTTAGTGCTCTGTCACAAAATAAGGAATGATAAAAAATCATTAAAAAATTCAAGAATAGTATAAAACAAAAAAAAATCGCGCTTAACAAGAAGCAACAAAGGACTTTCTTAATCGTGGTCTGGCAGAATTTTGGTCAAGTATTAATGTGCCAAACCAATTCTATTCAAAAGAGGGATAAAAAACAAACATTTTGACGTTTAATTTTTTCTTATACCTTATATAGAAAATTTATTGCAATAAATATTTTGAGGGTGGTCTGGCAAACAGTTGTGTCAAGAATAGAGGTGCCAGACTTAAATTTTTATATTATACTGATTAAAACTTCTTCGAATAGTAAAACATTGTACTTACGTCTTATACATCCAATTTTACAAAAAATTAGGAAAAAAAATTTATGCAAAAAAAACAATTGGTCAAGTTACAGATCGCCAGAGCGTTGGATCATTATTTGTCTAATATTCAAAAAATAATAAAGTCCACTTTTGTACTTATTCTGGATCACCACCCTTTTACGACGGTCACCGCTTGGGCTATTACGATTTCAAAGATGGATACTACCCCTCCTGGGCCGTGGATTCTCGGTTTGACTTAGTCCATTTCCGATTTTGAAGTTTAAGAACACAGAAAAATTCAGCTCATAATCTTTTTCGTTTTTGAGTAATCCTACCTACGGATAAATTGACGGAAATGGACTAGTAGATCATTATATCAACATCTTCTCTGATCTATATTTTAACCGTTTTAAAGTCGGGACTAAACTTATAATACCTTTGTATATATTGCATATATACAGGATATAACAAAAATAAACTATCAATAAAAGTCCCGGAATAGAAGTATGTAGGATCAGTAGTTAATCATCAAACAGTTATCGTAAGATGAAATCTCGGTTATGAGTAGAAGTTTTTGTTTAATTTAATAGTTGAATTTGATCTGAAATCTGTGTATGTAAGCTACAATTATCATATTACAAACTAAATCATATCTCAGAAAATTCGACTATGAACATTTTTTATCAAGTTTGAGTAGATCTTTTTAAATTAAAAGCATAAATTTATGTTATTAGTTAATGCGGAAAGATTATGTGTTCTAAAATTAATTAAGAATAGGAATTGGATACATATTAGAGCAAAACTAACGAATAAAATGAGTAATTATTTTATTTATAGGTGTAGTAGCCCAGAAACCATATGTATCACAGCTTGCGCTAAATCCGGTTTTGATTTTTTGATGAGTTGTTATCCCTAACAAAAATTTAAAAAAACAGCAAAATTTTCTACCTTTTTCCAGTTTTTGGCGATTTTATAAATTCTCATTTTCTATCAAGACTCCTCCATAAAAAGCAAAAGGAGCAAAGCAATATTACATGGTAAATATCGTCGTTTTCAAAATTTTTGATATGGATGTTGTGGAACGTGGAGAGTTCATTTTTCTAAAACGTTCAGTAAAAGCTTCGATAATATAACGTCCAAATAAAATAGGCACAGAGAGTCGAAATTCTCACAGAACACAAAACATTGCAAAAAATTTCCGAATTCGAAAAATTGTTAAATTTTGAAATGCTGTATTTCGGAAACTATTGACTCCTCAGAGACAATTCTGGTGTCAAACTGTAGCAAATTTTGTTTACTTTGAAAACGCATAGTTATTATCGACAAACTAGTTCTTCATGGTTAAAACTGAAAAAAAGTAGACAATTTTGCGGATTTCTGAGAAGGTTGCTTTCGGTATGGAGTTTGAAAACTTGGATTATACATTAGACTGATATCATAAATAACCAGCACTACCGAATTTAGCGCAATGTATCCCCTCTTTCAAACGACAAGGTTACTGTACCAATAGGTAATACGTTTTTCTTTTTAAATATAAACCAACTATTTTTCTGTTCATAGTTTTTATCTCTTCATAAAAATTATCTGCTCTATTTTAATTTCATTTCTTTATTTTTGTTTAATTGTAATGATGGAGATAAATTTCTATCTAAAATCGAATTACTTTGTGCTGCATTGCCTTTAAATTTTACTTTATTTAAGGTATCTTCTAATTTTTCGTCTGTAGTCAGTCTTGCTATTCGTTTTTCTTGTATTGATTCTATAATAAAATAAAAACATAAATTTTTCACTTTATTTGAGTAATTTATTCTGAATTATATACCACTAAACGGAGTATATTTATCTGACAACAATTCTTCTAAATTGTAACCTATATATCCAATCACTCCAGCAAATGGTACTGTAATAAATGGTGCATATCTTGTGACAGTTCTCACTAAAACGCTCCAAAACCTAAAATTACACTTAGATGAGGACAAATTCAAAATGAATAATTATATTATATAATACGATGAGTAATAAAATTAGCTTACATTTTGCGTGAATGATAAGTGGATTATTAACTTAGAAAGTTGTATTTTTTAAATTTTGATGTAATATTTACAACGTTTACATAGCCGAAATAAATAGATATAAAAATTTTTCTAAGATAAGATTGTACTAATGAACCTAACCTAAATTTAAATAACTGCAGTTGTGTATTTTTAAATTTTTTTTACATAAAGTATTACACTTTAAAAATATTGTATTTGAATTATAAGTTCCTAGATCATATTGTTTTTGAAATGTATGTTCATACAGTTCATATCATGAAGAATAGATATATTAGGAGAGCGAACGTAATGTTAAAAAAACGGTCAAGAATTGGTGTAACTATCTTTTATCAGTAGGGGTCACTGGTCTCAGTGCCGTACGGAACTTAAATGTTTAAATGTAGGCGCCAAGAAATCACTTTCAATCAGTTAATAAGAAGTCTTAGTTTTATAGATAATAAAAAATTGTTTTCGATTATCAAGTAATAATTAAATAAATATTAATAATAGAGAATTCTTAATAATCTGCAATAAATTAAAAGATGAAGAATCATAGTGATAATTGCAATTAATAATTACAAATATATGTTTACAATACTAACATATATTAGATAAAGAAAGAAGATGACAACCGGTAATTACAGACAATATTCCTTTCGTAAATGCAGACATGCATTCCTAACCTTAAACAACCTTCCACTCATAGATATATAACAATATATCTATGCTTTCCCTGTACAACATCATCCCATTTTTTCACATTTATAAAATTAAACAATTTTTATACTTACAATTTTTATTTGTAAGATGTGATAACCGTTGATTTTAATATGTAATAATAATAATAATTCCGTACGGGCAGATTCGCACTGCCGCTAGTGGCGAAAATAATAACTATGATCTCTACACGTTTTTGAGGACACAAAAACAGACGAATTGCCTATGTCGTTCAATCTCCTAATATATCTATTCTTCATGGTTCATATACTACAATGGTGTATTTATTTTGATGCTACCTATACATGTAAAATAACAACTACACGCATGTATGCATCTGTAAATTCCAGTTAAATGGTTTGAAACTTAGTTTTATGGGGCACCAAAGAATACATATATACTATGGAGGTTAGAGTATAGAAGGAGAGTTATCTCATTTGGTTGTTAAACCAAAGAATACAATATACATAGAAGCCCATAAGTCCGATTTTTGTGTCACTCGAAATTGTGAATTGTGAGCACCACCGCTAGATGACGATAGCTGTTCGATTTCGGTATTTAGTGCCATTAGCAGCACAACCAACTGTATTCTTTGTGTATATTACAATTGTGTATATACACAAATATATTGTGTATATTTATTTATAAATAAATATACACAAATATATATTGTGTATATTTGTACTGATAAAATAGAGGCAATAATGATTTTGATTCTTACATTACTATTTTAAATAATTATCTCCGGTCAATTCAATAATAATATTATTATTATTAATTTTATAATAATAATAATAACATAAACATTTATCTAACATTAAGTTTTAAATGCTTTATTTCCAAATGCACTCTATATATCAGTTGATGCATTATCTATACAAATGTTCTTGATTGGACTAGGTGACAGACTTATGGTGTATCAATTTTTGAAACTGAGTACCATCAAAGAATACAATATACATGTATTCTTTGGTACGATCTCCCGTTTATTATTATACCCAGTATATTTGTAAATATACAAGGTATATTAAGTTTAGTCCCGACTTTGTAACGCTTGAAAATATTAATCCTTGACAAAAATGCTTCACCAAGGTATTCATAAAATGGCCTAATTCGGCCATTTTCACATGTCCGTCCGTCTGTCCGTCTGTCCGTTTGTGAAGCCGATAACTCAAGAACGAAAAGATATAACGGCCTGAAAATTTTTGTGTGTGTTCTAGAGCAAAAAGTAATGTCAAGTTCGTTAACGGGCAAAATCGGAACGTGTTTCCCCCCGCCAGTGGGGAATAATTATATCTTTGAAACCGTAAGAGATAGAAAAAATTTTTGTCAACAAAAAATCTTCTTCTCTTTAAAATAAACAACTTTTGTTTGAAAACTTTTTTCATAAACTCAACAGTTTTCTCAAAATTTGCCCTCAAAGTTGAAAAAATGAGAAATACAATTGATTGGCGATTGAAGGCATGGGCTCCATGGACCCGTAGGTGTACATAACAACTGTACATACTATTTTTTATATCCTGTATATGTAAATATACAAGGTCTTTTATGTTTAGTCCCGTATTTGTAACGCTTGAAAATATTAATCTTTGACAAAAATGCTTCACAAAAGTATTCATAAAATGGCCTAATTCGGCCTAATTCGTTTGTCCGTCCGCCTTTGAACACGATAACTCAAGAACGAAAAAAGGTAACAAGCTGAAATTTTTTGTGTGTGTTCTAGAACAAAAATGTAAGGTCATGTTCGTAAATGGGCAAAATCGGAGAGTGATTCCCCCCGCCAGGGGGGAAAATTTATATCGTTGAAAGCGTAAGAGATAGAACAAAAATTTGTTGACAAAAAATCTTCTTCTCTTTAAAATAAACAACTTTTGTTTGAACAATTTTTCATAAAGTCAACCGTTTTTCCAAACTTTGTGCTTAAAGTTGAAAATGAGTCGATCGAAGACAGGCATATGTACAAACATCAAATAGTATTGTTATACCCAGTATATTTGTAAATATACAAGGTATATTAAGTTTATTATACCCAGTATATTTGTAAATATACAAGGTATATTAAGTTTAGTCCCGACTTTGTAACGCTTGAAAATATTAATCCTTGACAAAAATGCTTCACCAAGGTATTCATAAAATGGCCTAATTCGGCCATTTTCACATGTCCGTCCGTCTGTCCGTCTGTCCGTTTGTGAAGCCGATAACTCAAGAACGAAAAGAGATAACGGCCTGAAATTTTTTTTGTGTGTTCTAGAGCAAAAAAGTAAGGTCAAGTTCGTTAACGGGCAAAATCGGAACGTGTTTCCCCCCGTCAGTGGGGAATAATTATATCTTTGAAACCGTAGGAGATAGAAAAAATTTTTGTCAACAAAAAATCTTCTTCTCTTTGAAATAAACAACTTTTGTTTGAAAACTTTTTTCATAAACTCAACAGTTTTCTCAAAATTCATCAATCACAACTGTACATACTATTTTTATACCCAGTATATTTGTAAATATACAAGGTATATTAAGTTTAGTCCCGACTTTGTAACGCTTGAATATATTAGTCCTTGACAAAACTGCTTCACAAATGAATTCATAAAATTGCCTAAATCGGCCATTTTGGCATGTCCGTCTGTCCGTCTGTCCGTCTCTGAACCCGATAACTCAAGAACGAAAAGAGATAACGAGCTGAAATTTTTTGTGTGTGTTCTAGAGCAAAAAAGTAAGGTCAAGTTCGTTAATGGGCAAAATCGGAACATGTTTTCCCCCACTAGGAGGGGGTGAAATATCCGTCTTTGAAACCGTAAGAGATAGAAAAAAAATTTGTTTACAAAAAAATCTTCTTCTTTATAAAATAATCAACTTTTATTTGAAAAATTTTTCCATAAACTCAATAGTTTTCTCATAATTTGTGCACAAAGAGCAAATGAGGGGGGAGAATTAGACATCTTTGAAACCGTAAGAGATAGAAAAAAAATTTGTTGACAAAAAATCATCTTCTCTTTAAAATAAACAACTTTTGTTTAAAAACTTTTTTCATTAACTCAACAGTTTTCTCAAAATTTGTCCTCAAAGTTGAAAAAAATGAGATATACATTTGATAGGCGAATGTAGGCATGGTCTCCATGGACCCGTAGGTATACATAACTACCGTACATACTATTTTTATACCCTGTATATTTAAATATACAAGGTATATTATGTTTAGTCCCGTGTTTGTAACGCTTTAAAATATTAATCCTTGACAAAAATGCTTCACAATGGTATTCATAAAATGGCCTAATTCGGCCTAATTCGTCTGTCCATCTGTCTGTGAACACGATAACTCAAGAACGAAAAGAGATAACGAGCTGAAATTTTTTGTGTGTGTTCTAAAGCAAAAAAGTAAGGTCAAGTGCGTTAACGGGCAAAATCGGAATGTGTTTCCCCCCACTAGGAGGGGAGGAAATATCCGTCTTTGAAACCGTAAGAGATAGAAAAAAAAATTTGTTTACAAAAAATCTTCTTCTTTATAAAATAATCAACTTTTGTTTGAAAATTTTTTTCATAAACTCAATATATATATTGTGTCATGTCTGATTCCAGACTTTGACAACTATGCTTTTCGAGGATGCTCTGTCCTGGGCTTTATGAATAAGATCTGTGGTGGTTTGAAGTTTTGTAATTGGCAAAATGCTGTTCAAAAATTTTATTCTTTTTCGACCTCTTCCTCTTTTTCCAACCATTTTCCCTGTTAAAAAAAGGTTTTCTAGCTTTTGCATTCGGATGATGTGACCAAGAAATTCCAGTTGCCTTTTTCGAATCCATTTTATTACGCATTTATCTATTCCTGCCTTTTTCCACACTTTATCGTTTGAAACAAAATCTTTCCAACTAATTTTGAAGATTCTTCTCCGAAACCACACTTCGCAAGCTTCGATTTTTTAGCTACACTTTCGCATATAGTCCAAGTTTCACATCCGTATGTTAGAACCGACCACACACAAGTCTTTAAAAGTTTATGTTTAATGTCTAATGTCACTGATTTATTGAAAAGTACTTTTTTTAATTTATTAAATGTTACTTTGGCAAGGGTAATACGTCTGTTTATTTCCTGAATACACTTTCCGTCATTAGTTATTAAGGACCCGAGGTATACATGTTTATCACTTATTTTAATATTTTGGTCATTCAGTTTTAATGAGGTTTCTATTTTGTTCTTTGAAATGACCATTCCCACTGTCTTCCTTGGGTTTATTTCTATACCCCATTTTTTGTTGGCTTCCTGCAAATTATCCAGTAAATACTGCATTTTTTCTTCGCTGTCTGCGATAAGAACTGTATCGTCGGCATACCTAATATTGTTGATATTTTTCCCCCCTATTGTGATACCTTCAATGTCCTTGATATTATCAAAAATTTCTTCGGTGTATATATTGAATAGAGCTGGCGATAATATACATCCTTGCCTCACTCCTTTTTTTGTATTGATTTCCTTCGACAAACTATTGTTGCTCTTCATTTTCGCTACTTGGGCCCAGTACATTTTCACAATGATCCTTAGATCTTTGTCGTCTATGTTTGTGTTCTTGAGCACTTCAATAAGTTTTTCATGCTTCACGTTGACGAAGGCTTTGGTATAGTCCAGGAAGCATAGAAAGATGTCTTTGTGCATTTCCAAGCCCCTCTCCGTAATTTGCCTTAAGATGAATAATGCATTCCTAGTCCCTTTTCCTTCAACAAATCCCATTTGTTCTTCGCTGATCTTTTCCGATATTTTCCGATTTATTCTATTCATAATTATATTTGTAAGAATTTTCATCGTATGGTTAATTATGCTGATTGTTCTGAATTTTTCGCAATCGACCGCTTTATTTTGTTTTGGAATGGTAATGAACGCTGAAGTTAGAAAGTCTTCTGGTATATCACCTGTTTCATAGATATCATTCAGTATCTGAAGCATTTTTCCAGTCAGCTCTTCATCGAAGCACTTTAACATTTCTGTTGATATGCCATCTGTGCCTACGGCTTTATTGTCTTTCAGTTTTCTGATAGCCTCGGTTACTTCATCTTTTAGAGTTGTGTTTCCAGAGTTTACGTTGATCGCAATTTCTTCTCCTCTTTCCTGGTCGTTGTATAACTCTTCAATATATTCGACCCATCTGTCCTGTATTTCTTCTTTATCCATCAGCAGTTTTCCATCTTTACTTTTTATTGCTCCTGTTATTGTCTGTTTTGATGCATGGTTCCCACATATCATTTTCAGAACTTTAAATTGTCCTTTTGGGTCGTAATTAATTGTTGTACTCAGCTCATCACAAACCTTTCCCAGCCATTTATTCTTTTCTATCCTACAAAGTTTCTTAATCTGCTTGTCTAGCTGTAGGTATTCATATCTATCGACGTTTTTGAACCTTCTCCTCTGCTCCATTAAGTCAATTATTTCATCTGTCATCCAATTAGTTTTCTTTTCAATTACGTCTTCCTTTGTTTTTAACTGCATAACAGATTTATGTATTGCTTGCTTCAAGCATAGCCATTTTTGTTCCACATTGACGTTTTCCTGCCATTGTTCTATATTTACTTTTACTTGGGAGGTAAGTAAATCTTGGTCTTCTTTATTTAGTTTTTTGCGATGATTTATTTTATTCGTTCCATTATTATTTTTCTTTGTTTTAAAACCTACTTTTAATTTGGCCATTACCAAGTTATGGTCGCTACCACAGTCAACATTTGGATACGCTCTCGCGTTTTTAATTAAGTTTTTATATCTATCGTTTATGGTTATATAGTCTATTTGGTTCTTAACTGTTCCTGTGGGACTAATCCAAGTCCATAGTCTGCTGTGCCTGTTCTTAAACCACGTATTGCATATCGTATGGTTTTTCATTTTGCACCATTCAATCCACCGTTGCCCTCTTTCATTTTGCTTTCCTAACCCAAAAGGTCCCACAGTTTGCCCATCTCTCATATTTCCTACTTTAGCATTCAAGTCCCCCATTACTACCACAATATCCTGCGACTTAACGACGTTATATGCTATTTCTAGTTGTTCATAAAATTGGCCGAGGTGCAGTTCATCACTGTCTGATGTCGGAGCATACACTTGGATTATGACCAAATCATACGGTGTTGTCTTTATTTTCACCGCTAATACTCTATCGGATATCAACCAATAGTCCTTTATCTTTTTAATCATTTTCTGGTTAAAGATAAAACCAACACCATAGTCATGTGTCTCCCCTCCCGAATAAAGAATACAATAGTTTTCTGACTCGAATTTCCCAATTCCTGTTAACCTCGCTTCGGCTATTCCTAGAATATCAATTTTCATTTTGTTCATCTCTCTGATCACATTTTGGAGCTTTCCTGGTTGGTATAATGTTCTAACGTTCCATGTTCCGATATTGATTTCTTTATAAGTTTTTGATTTTTTGATTTTCTTGTTTGTATTATTTTTATTATCGTTCATATCAATGTTTTCATTTTTAGTTTCAGTATTTAGTAAAAAAGCATAGTTTTCCTGAGCAGATTTAGTCGGCAGTTTGCCATTTCCTACCGACTCGATTATCTGTACATAATCTGATTTGTTTGTTCGATTTTTGTTTCCAGTATTCGTTATCCTTGATTCATTTCCAATTGTCACCGGTTTTGTCAATCTGTTTGACGCTGCTTGGCTTATATGTTCGTCTTCTGAATGCCCTTGCGAAACGGTTCTATGTCGGACGTAGATACTTTTCGTACCAAAAAAGAGCTTATTAGCCGATTTTCTCGAGGTTCGGTATCTTTCTTTGTTTGCTTATTCTTCTGTACAATTTTGTTTTCTGCCGCCGTTGTTGTTCCCAGTTCTGTTGTTCCCTGTTCATCTTTTTCGTTACTATCTTGTCGCTTGTTTTTAGTCCCAATGCTTGATACCTCTTGTTTCGTTTCTGTATTTGGCTTTTGTTCTTTGAAATGTCTAACTTCTTTTGTACCATTTTGTTCCAGAATTTGTTCGGTATTTCTATTCTCTATTTGTGAGTTGATTCGAAAAACTTTTCCATCAACTACTAATTCATCTTGCCTAAAAAATACTTTTTACCCTCTTCTTTGAATTTGTTCAAAAAAGGCATCATTGTTTTTCTAGTTTGCCTTACATGTTCTGGGAGATCCTCTGTGATATAAATTTCGCTGTTATTAAGCCTCTTCTTGTTTTGCATTATCAAAATTTTTTTGCGAAATGCTAACAAACGAACTACAATAGGCCTATTATTTTTGTTTTTTGAACCAATTCTATGAATAAAATCTATGTCTTCCACCGAAAAGTCCAGCATTAATCTTTCTCTAAATAGACGAACTACTGTTTCTTCCAGTTCATAATAGTTTTTTTCATGCTGTTTAATCCCATGTATTATTATATTATTTTTTAAAAGTTCTTTTTCTATGAGTTTGTTTTTTTCTTCTTGGATTTTTAGTTTACTCATTACTGCACCATACTCGTCACCCACTATTTGTAGCTTTCGATCAAGTTTTTCATTCAAGTTCTTAATTTCGTCTTTCATCTCTTGCTTAATTTCGTGCAGGATTATTACTAATTTTTCCATATCCATTCTTCTAATTACAATTAATACTAATGTTGTTCTGTTTTTTTAACACTAAGATACGTCACAAACACTTTGTGAATAGCAAGACAACAAGATAAATGATAAACAAAAAAAAAAAAAAATAAACTCAATAGTTTTCTCAAAATTTGTCCTCACATGTACAAACATAACATACATCAAATAGTTTTGTTTTTATGTTTATTTCAGTTTTGTAAACCAGGTGTATATATAAGTTCAAGGTTTAAGTGATTTTCCTTTTTAAAGAAATAGTTGGTCTCGTACAGATCTCAAAATTGTACAAAAAGTTCATCAAAGATCCATCGATCCTATCAAAAATTATTTATAAAATTTATATATATATATATATATATATATATATATATATATAAATATATTTATATATATACATTAAAATATATATATACATATATATATATATATATATATATATATATACATATATATATATATATATATATATATATATATATATATATATATATATTGGTATTCAAACGCAGCATCGGCTATTGCTTCGCGTTGATAAACTAATGCTTCACGTCGCCTTAATTTAACGCTTAGCGTCAAAAAACGATCGCGATTGATTTACTTCAGCGTTGATTAACTAACGCATCGCGTTGACCATACACTTCCAATTGACTAACACTTCTCATTGACGCTGCGCTTTGAATACGGTTCGCTGTAGCTTACGTTTCGCGTTGGTAAACGCAAAGCCTTGACCTAACACTTCTTACTGACTAACGTTTCTCATTGACCAACGCTTCGCGTTGGCTGACTTACGGTTCGCTTATGCTTACGGTTCGCGTTGGTAAACGCTTTGAATTGTTTAACGGTTCGCGTGAAATCACGCTTCGCGAATCACCGACACTTCGTTTTGAATAACTAACGCTTCGCATTAAACAACGCTTCGCGTTGGCTGACTTACGGTTCGCTTTAGCTTACGTTTCGCGTTAGTAAACGCATTGCGTTTACCAAAGTTTTGCGTTGATTTATCAACGCTTCGCGTTGATTTACTGACGCTTTGCGTCGGCCTAACACTTCCTATTGACTAACGCTTCTTATTGACCAACGCTTCGCGTTGGCAGACTTACGGTTTGCTGTAGCTTACGATTCGCGTTGGTTGCCTTAACCAACGCATTGCGTTGAAAAACAAACGCTTCGCGTTGACCTAACGCTTCCTATTGACTGACGCTTCTCATTGACCAACGCTTCGCGTTGGTTGACTTACGGTTCACTTTAACTTACGTTTCGCATTGGTTAACGCTTTGCGTTGGTTAATTATTCACTTGGCATAACGCTTCGCGAATCAATGACGCTTCGCTTTGCATAACTAACGCTTCTCATT
Source organism: Nineta flava (assembly GCA_963920215.1). Lineage (NCBI taxonomy): Eukaryota > Metazoa > Arthropoda > Insecta > Neuroptera > Chrysopidae > Nineta > Nineta flava. The sequence continues at coordinate 41,013,835 of OY986043.1, read as the reverse complement.
GACCAACTCTTCGCGTTGGCTGACTTATGGTTCGCTGCAGCTTACGTTTCGCGTTGATAAACTCTTTGCTAACGCTTCGCGTTGACCTAACGCTTCCTATTGACTTACGCTTCTCATTAAGCTACGCTTCGCATTGGGTGATTAACGGTTCGCTTTAGCTTACATTTCGCTTTGCGTTGATTCACTTACGCTTCGAATTGATAAACTAACGCTTCGCGTTGATTAACTAACGCTTCGCGTTGATTATCTAACGCTTCGCGTTGATTAACTACCACTTCGCGTTGATTAACAAACGCTTTGCGTTGATTAACTAACACTTCGCGTTGATTAACTAAAGCTTCGCGTTGATTAACTAACGCTTTGAGTTGATTAACAAACGCTTCGCAATGATAAACTAACTGCTTCGCGTTGACCATCCGCTTCCTATTGACTAACACTTCTCATTGACGCTTCGCTTTGAATACGGTTCGCTGTAGCTTACGTTTCGCGTTGGTAAACGCAAAGCCTTGACCTAACACTTCTTACTGACTAACGGTTCTCATTGACCAACGCTTCGCGTTGGCTGACTCACGGCTCGCTTATGCTTACGGTTCGCGTTGGTAAACGCTTTGAATTGTATAACGGTTGGCGTGAAATCACGCTTCGCGAATCACCGACGCTTTGCTTTGAATAACTAATGCTTCGCATTAAACAACGCTTCGCGTTGGCTGACGTACGGTTCGCTGTAGCATACGATTCGCGTTGGTTGAGTTTACCAACGCTTTGCGTTGATAAACAAACGATTCGCGTTGACCTAACGCTTCCTATTGACTGACACGTCTCATTGACCAACGCTTTGCGTTGGTTGCCTTACGGTTCACTTTAACTTACGTTTCGCATTGGTTAACGCTTTGCGTTGGTTAATTATTCACTTGGCATAACGCTTCGCGAATCAATGACGCTTCGCTTTGCATAACTAACGCTTCTCATTGACCAACTCTTCGCGTTGGCTGACTTATGGTTCGCTGCAGCTTACGTTTCGCGTTGATAAACTCTTTGCTAACGCTTCGCGTTGACCTAACGCTTCCTATTGACTTACGCTTCTCATTAAGCTACGCTTCGCATTGGGTGATTAACGGTTCGCTTTAGCTTACATTTCGCTTTGCGTTGATTCACTTACGCTTCGAATTGATAAACTAACGCTTCGCGTTGATTAACTAACGCTTCGCGTTGATTATCTAACGCTTCGCGTTGATTAACTACCACTTCGCGTTGATTAACAAACGCTTTGCGTTGATTAACTAACACTTCGCGTTGATTAACTAAAGCTTCGCGTTGATTAACTAACGCTTTGAGTTGATTAACAAACGCTTCGCAATGATAAACTAACTGCTTCGCGTTGACCATCCGCTTCCTATTGACTAACACTTCTCATTGACGCTTCGCTTTGAATACGGTTCGCTGTAGCTTACGTTTCGCGTTGGTAAACGCAAAGCCTTGACCTAACACTTCTTACTGACTAACGGTTCTCATTGACCAACGCTTCGCGTTGGCTGACTCACGGCTCGCTTATGCTTACGGTTCGCGTTGGTAAACGCTTTGAATTGTATAACGGTTGGCGTGAAATCACGCTTCGCGAATCACCGACGCTTTGCTTTGAATAACTAATGCTTCGCATTAAACAACGCTTCGCGTTGGCTGACGTACGGTTCGCTGTAGCATACGATTCGCGTTGGTTGAGTTTACCAACGCTTTGCGTTGATAAACAAACGATTCGCGTTGACCTAACGCTTCCTATTGACTGACACGTCTCATTGACCAACGCTTTGCGTTGGTTGCCTTACGGTTCACTTTAACTTACGTTTCGCATTGGTTAACGCTGTGCGTTGGTTAATTATTCGCTTGGCATAACGCTTCGCGAATCAATGACGCTTCGCTTTGCATAACTAACGCTTCTCATTGACTAACTCTTCGCGTTGGCTGACTTATGGTTCGCTGCAATTTACGTTTCGCATTGGTAAGCGTTTTGCTAACGCTTCGCGTTTACCTAACGCTTCCTATTCACTTACGCTTCTCATTAAGCTACGCTTCGCGTTGGGTGATTTACGGTTCGCTTTAGCTTACATTTCGCTTTGTGTTGATTAACTTACGCTTCGCATTGATTAACTAACGCTTCGCGTTGATTAACTAACGCTTCGCGTTGATTAACTAACGCTTCGCGTTAATAAACTAACGCTTTGCTTTGATTTTCTAACGCTTCGCGCTGATGAACTAACGCTTCGCGTTGATTAACAAACGCTTCGCGTTGGTTAACTAACGCTTCGCGTTGATTAACTACAGCTTAGCGTTGATTAACTAACGCTACGAGTTGATTAACAAACACTTCGCATTGACCTTCCGCTTCGTATTGACTAACGCTTCTCAATGACCAACGCTTCGCTGACCAACGCTTGGATGACTTACGGTTTACTTTAACTTACGTTTCACGTTGGTTAACGCCTAGCGTTTGTTAACAATTCGCGTAAAATAACGCTTCGCGAATCAACAAAGCGAATCACCGACGCTTTGCTTTGAATAACTAACGCTTCTCATTAACCAACGCTTCGCGTTGGCTTACTTATGGTTCCATTTAGCTTACGTTTTGCGTTGGTAAACGCATTGCGTATACCAACGCCTCGCATTGATTTACAAACGCTTCGCGTTGACCAAACACTTCCTATTGACGAACGCTGCTCATTGACCAACGCTTCGCTTTGGCCGATTTATGGTTCACTTTTTCTTACGTTTCACGTTGGTTAACGATTGAAACGATTGATCTGACGATTGAACTGACGCTTCGATTTGGACCAACGTTTCGCGTTGACCTAACGCTTCCTATTGCCTTACGCCTCTCATTGACCAATGCATCGCGTTGGCTGACTTACAGTTCGCTTTAGCTTACTTTTCGCGTAAGTAAACGCTTTGCGTTTACCATCGCTTAGCATTGATTAACTAACGCTTCGCGTTGACCTAACACTTCCTATTGACTAAGGCTTCTCATTCATCAACGCTTCGCGTTGGGTGGCTAACGGTACGCTTTATCTTGCGTTTCATGTTGGTTAACGCTTTGCGTTTGCTAACGCTATTCGTTGATTTACCAGCGCTTCGCGTTAACTTGCTTACGCTCTGTGTTTTTTTTTTTCGTTTGCTAGACTTCTTGTCGGCATAGTAAACGCTTTGCGTTTACCAAAGCTTTGCGTTGATTAACTAATGCTTCGCGTTGACCTAACGCTTCCTATTCAATAACGCTTTCCATTGACCAACGCTTCGCAGACTTGCGATTCACTTTAGCTTGCGTTTCGCGTTGGTTAACGATTTTCGTGAAATCACGCTTTACGAATCACTAACGCTTCACTTTGGATAACTAACGCTTCTCATTGGCCAACACTTCGCGTTGGCTGAATAACGGTTCGCTTTAGCTTACGTTTCGTGTTACGCTTTGCGTTTACCAACGCTTCGCGTTGTCCTAACACTTCCTAATAACTTACGCTTGTCATTTACCATTTACCATTACCATTTACCATTTGGCTGACTCGCGGTTTGCTTTAGCTTATGTTTCGCTTTGATTTACTAACGCTTCGCGTTGACCTAACACTTTCTATTAACTTACGCTTCTCATTGAAAAACGCTTCGCGTTGGCTGACTTACGCGTTGTTCAACTCAATTATATAACTCAATATTTAAATATATAAAAATCGCAAGAACATTAATATCAATTTTTTTAAATGCATGAACATCTTTACTGTTTCAATATTAATTATTAACATAAAACAAACATTTACAAATCTAGAGCACGGTAGTACGAAGGCCAGGGACATTTGGCCTTCTCACTTACAGTGCTATTACTACAGGAAATATCATAGATGATTTGACCCCGAAATATCTTCTGAACGAAACCAGCAACAGTGCTGATTTTTTGATAATTCATATTTTATAAACATTGAATAGGCAGAAATATTAACAATACAAAGTATATACAACTCAGTATATACTGGGTATTCAAACAATTAACTCAGTTAGTTGTTACATTACTTGTTATTTTTTTAAATTCTGTATACCTCAGAAAGCAGTAACTTTTAAGCTTTTTATATCCCATATTTTTCATTGAATGAAAGCGTTATTTTGTTATTATGAAATATTTTGTTAGTTTGAAAAAAAATCATTTTATATGATTTTATTTATTGATAAAAAATAATAATCTACAATTTGTACAATAACATTTTTAATTGAAACAAAATTTATTATTATTTAATAAATTATTATTATTTACTTTAATGAATATTTAAAAATTTTTTCTGCCTTAATTAAGAAAAACAATTCAAAATGGTCTTAATTGAATACTGTATAGTTATACACTTAAGGACGTTCCCAAGAAAATCAGTTTTCTTACGATTTATCTGTAATTTTGAATATATGTAGTTAAAAGTATCTTCTACATGTAGAATTTTTTAATGGTTCTTACGGTACTAAATTTGTAAATATTGACAGTTAAAATTTGTATGTTTATCATATAAAACTGATCCCGATTAATGTCACACACGTTTTATTAAATATCAATAGTAATTTTCTTCAGATTCTTTTAAAAACTGAGAATAAGTAAATGAAGATATAACAAATATCTTTCTACAAAAATAACAAAAACAAGCGGTATTAGTTATCTTATATTATTATTAGTTATCTGTGATTAGGTATGGAATCATATTTTGGAGTAACTCTTCAAACATTATAAAAATATTAAAAATTCAAAAAAGAGTATTACGCATTATTGCAAGAGTAGCCCGAAGAACTAGTTGCAAAGAATTATTTAAGAGCTACAATATATTAACTGTAACTTCAATATTTATTATAGAATGTGTAACCTTTTTTAAAAGATTTGGAGAGTTATTCCAAATGCGATCAGATGTTCACAATTATAATACGAGAAACAATACTCAACTATGTTCGATTCAAACAACCATAACTGCAGTACAAAACAGTCCACATAATAACATTGTCAAAATTTATAACGCTTTACCCCAAAATATTAGAAATATGAAACTGTCAGAGTTGAAAAGACAGCTAAAAGGAGATCTTATTAAAATCGCGCCATACAAGCTGGATGATTTCCTAGATTTTTATAAGTAAATTTATTTTAATTTTGTTTTTTAAATGTATATATATTTTAATAAATATAAACAGACTTGTTTATGTTCCTTGTTTTTATGTATAATTTTAATATTTTATTATTTGATATGTGATGACTTATTCTATATTTTGTAAAAAAAATTCATTGAATAAATTCCAATTATTATTATTATTATTATAAATATTGTTTAAGTCCTCAATTTAAACAACAATTCCATTATGTAAACTACAATAGATCAAATAAAATATAGTAACACTACAGCAAAAAGTAACAGTGTACCTCAAATATATTTTATTTGATCTATTGTAGTTCACATAATGGAATTTTTTTAAGTTGAACACGACTGCTCTTTCGGAACGTCCTTATCTTATTTAGGGTGAGTAGCATTATTTATTTTAATAATTCTCGCAAACAATATAAAAGATGGAAAAAATATGTTATTAAGTAAGTGCATAGACACTCTTTTGTATTTTTATTTATTTTTTTGAAATTTACACTCCTCCCAAAAAATATCGCAAAGAAATCATTGATGACAATTATTAAGAATTAGGAAAATAATCAACAATAATTTGTAAAAATTCAAAAGCTGTAACATCAAAAAATAATTCCTTATGATTAATATAAACGAAAGATCAAACAGGTAGTATTGTAAATTAGAAAAATTCTACTTATTATCTCATTCTTCGCCAACGGCATTATGAAGGATACCTGCTAAATATTATAGAAGAAAAATTCGATATTTAACCTGAGAACTAGTAATATTAATAACATAAAACGCTTATATAATGCCGCTGTTCAATGGAAACCACGGGAAGGTGATGAGATGTCTTCCATCAGGAAGGAAAGAATCAGGATGGGCAAAGGGTCGGAATGAATAAATATTAACATATATACATTAATCTTATATAGCTACATATACATATATACATTTGTATGAATGGGTGGGTGAGTGAGTGAGTGAGTGAGTGAGTGAGCGAGTGAGTGAGTAAGTGTAAATGTGTGCTTCACCGCACAGCAACAGTCGAAAAAAAATCATCAAAATCGGTTCACCCAGAAAAAAGTTCTGAGGTAACATATAGAAAAAAAATACAGACGAATTGAGAACACTCCTCCTTATTGAAGTCGGTTAATAATTAGATTCAGTAAAATATATTGATCTGAATTGAAATTGAAATACAGGCAATCATTGATGTTTCAATTTTTTCAACTTGCTGCTTGATTGGGTGTGTATTCTTTTTTATCTTTTCAATAAAGAACCATCACGCATGTCCTATGACTTCCATTTCAAATGATAATAAATTAACATTTTACTAAATACTTCGACAATGAAATTGTAATGCCCTTGGCAAATATTTTTGGTCCATGCAAGATGGTTCTTTAACAGCCATTGTTCAAATCTTAAATTAAAGCGCTTGCGAGGCATAATTTCGTGGATAGTCGGTGTTATTATTTTGTTAAATTCTGTTTATAACAAAAAGAAAACATATTTTATTGCTTAAGTACTTTATTTAAAAAAAATCCCCCAAAAATTTATTATTTATAAAATTTTTTCAATGATCATTTTTTATTAAAAATTTTTTTTATTAGTTAATGGTTAATTTTTTATACAAAAATATTAATTTTTAAAGTTAAAAAATTTTTATAAAAAAAAAAAATTCATTTCTTTTAATGTATCCTCAATTTATAAATAAAATTGTTCTTTTAATAATCCTTTTCAATTTATATATATAATTTGAATATATTAATTCAATATTAATTCGTTAAAATTGGCACTTACCTTTCTTCATCCTGCGGAAAACGGTGAAATGGATGCGTTTTTTGGAGTTCGTACACTCACTAAAAAAACACTGTTTAAGCGATCTCATTCTGATAAGGTCTGGTAAAACAATTTAGATGACTAAAAACAGCATTCTATTCGTCAATGGACTATGCAATCTACTAACTTGAAAATAATAAGTATATCCGATCAAAAACATAAATGTAAAAAAGGGCCGAGTTTTCGGGGAGATACTTCATATAATAGTCGCTTCTTAGAATACAGTTGTAGGAAATCAAGTTTGCTACAATTCATCACCTTATCATTTTTGCTCAAGCTCTAATGTGTACAGAGATATTAAGGAATTTAATTTTCAATCTTAAACACATAAATTTAATTTTTGATTTTCCATATGTTCCGTTGGGAAAATTAAATTTTCCCATAGATTCTTATTTAAAGTATCAACAATTCCGCCTCGAATTAAAAAAACCGCACCCATCTAGCATTTCTGGAAATGGGGCAACAAAGTTTTAAAAAATCTTTCAATCCTTTCGGTTTGGTCACTATATCTAACTGTATTGCAAATATCAACTTTTAAGGACTTATGGTCTAGGCCCTGGAATTATGATTATGTATGTCCAAGATTTGTGGGCGTTCTCGCTATTTTACAGTTTTTGAACCGAAATAACCGTTTAACCGTTTATTTCTTAACGGTGATTGAAAAAACAGTCTCTTATAATTCCCTAAATAGCTTATATTCGAAAGAAGAAGGTATTTCGGGGTCAGATCAGCTCTGATATTTCGATAAGTAATAGTACTGTAAGTGCAAAGACAAAAAACCCCTTAAACTCGGCCTGTCGCACTACCGTGCTCTAGATTCATGTTTCATCATGAAAAACAAAAAATAAAACTAAATACTGGTAGTTAAAAAAATATTCACAAATAATTAGTATTTTATGTGGTTCATAATAATAATAATAATAATAATAAGAAGAGGGGTACCGCATACGGGGCCCTAGCACCTAGACCAAGGGGTCCTCTGTGCCCTCCCTGAACACAACCTGTCTCCCGAAGGCAAGACGCCTCCGGGCAAGAGGTGCCATTTCAAGCAGATGAAGCTATAGGATTCTGTTGAGGCCAGACGCCACACAGAAGGCCCATAACTTCTCCGCCGGGATTGCTCCCAGGATTGATGGATCCAAAGTTTCGGACCCAAACATTCTATATCTGACACCCTGCCGGCTTCTGCAGGTGCATATAACATGTATGGAGGTTTCATCGTCCTCCATATAGGCCCTGCAAGTGGGATCATCAGAGATCCCTAAGTTATGTAGGTGGTAGTTCAATCGACAGTGTCCTGTCAAAAGCCCCACCACCCTTCTCAACTGCATTCTATTGAGTTTCAATCGAGCACAGTCGAATGGCTTAGCTGTGTTTATGCATAACTTGGCCTGTCACATGCCCTGCGCAAAGTCCCAGTAATCGAGGTGAGCTTGTTTCAGCCACTCCTTGATTCGGTAAATTACGGAGCATCTTGCTATGGGAATGATAGGCTCAGGTGAAAGGGGCGCTTGAGATGACCCCTCTCGTGCCAACGAGTCCGCTACTTCATTCCCCTTAACGCCAGAGTGACCCGGTACCCAGATCAGCCTGACTGGGTTACTCGGTGTCAGGCGGTTCAGCTCCTCGAAGACTATTCATAGACTATCCTCAATTGGAATCTTGACGCCTCAAGGGCCCGAAGTGCTTCCTGGCTATCCGAGAAGATGCTCACATGTGCCCCATTGTAACCTTTCGTGTTACAAATCTGGGCACCTCTCAGCATAGCGAAGATTTCCGATTGAAAAACCGTCGAATATTGACCCAGAGGAATCGATTCCTTTATCCTAGGTCCATAAACCCCCACACCAGATAAATCTCCGGCCCTTGACCCATCCGTATAAAGATATGGTCCGGTAGGGGGTGAAAAGTTAGGTACATTTCGATCCCATTCCTCACGGGAGGGAACGATTACCCGAAATTTGCGGTCAAAACGATGAATCGGAACAGTGGAATCCTGTGCCATTTCCACAAGTGGAGTCACACACTGCCACTTCATTATAATAAAAGACATAAATATTTAATTGAAAAATGGCATTTAATATATTAATTGAATATTATTTTTAACAAAACTAATGTTTCATTCTGAAAAAAAATTATTTCCTACCATTTTTAAAAATTGACCATTTAAACAAATAGCTATCTATTTTGATTGTTATATCAAATTACACCCCTCACAAACCATGTCCACAAACTGTTGTTGTTTACAATATTATTTGTTAAAAAAACATCAAAGGCAAAGAGTATAGGATAGAGGAGAAGCAGCCGTATAATTAATTGTAAGCGACATCTGGTTTTTCGGGATATACACTATTGAGTTTGTTGGCTTTTGCGAGGGCGACAATGAAGGAGGATTTTTGAAATATGATATCTACGCTTGGGTTTTTGATGATTTCGGTTTCTTAAGACGTAATAGTTAATAAATTAATAATTTTAAAGTAAAAATTAAAAAAAATGGTTTGTTGTCATGTGAAAGGTTGTCTGTCTGACTCAGTAGAGGCGCTGAAACTCGTATACTATGATTTTTCATTAGCTCTTATGGGCTGCTTCTCCTCTATCCTATACTCTTTGATCAGAGGCACAAAGACATTACACCGACAGTTTAAATTCTGATACAAAAATATTGCGTTTAATTTTTTTTAAACATTCAAATTAATAAAAATGATATAATTTGTTATTGAATATTCAAAATGAATTTAAAATTTGTAGACATGGCAGAAGGCTCTATCGCCTCATCGGGGAATAGTTAATTATTGTTATTTTTGGAGTCGGTGTCAGCATAGAGAAATTCACAGAAAATTTGGACACCGCCTCCAAAAATAACAATAATTGTACATAAATATTTAAAAATTTTTGCTTAGGTGAACTAAAATTCGCACAAGAATATGCAATTATTTTTTAATTTTTGGTGCAAATTGTAGATTATTATTTTTTATCAATAAATAAAATCATATAAAATGATTGATTTTTTTTCTCAAAATAACAAAATATTTCATAATAACAAAATAACGCTTTCATTCAATGAAAAATATGGGATATAAAAAGCTTAAAAGTTACTGCTTTCTGAGGTATACAGAATTTAAAAAAATAATAATAAACGGGAGATCGTACCAAAGAATACATGTATATTGTATTCTTTGATGGTACTCAGTTTCAAAAATTGATACACCATAAGACTGTCACCTAGTCCAATCAAGAACATTTGTATAGATAATGCATCAACTGATATATAGAGTGCATTTGGAAATAAAGCATTTAAAACTTATTGTTAGATAAATGTTTATGTTATTATTATTATTATAAAATTAATAATAATAATATTATTATTGAATTGACCGGAGATAATTATTTAAAATAATAATGTAAGAATCAAAATCATTATTGCCTCTATTTTATCAGTACAAATATACACAATATATATTTGTGTATATTTATTTATAAATAAATATACACAATATATTTGTGTATTAATAATTCGGTATTTGTGTAAATACCGAAATCGAACAGCTATCGTCATCTAGCGGTGGTGCTCACAATTCACAATTTCGAGTGACACAAAAATCGGACTTATGGGCTTCTATGTATATTATTGTATTCTTTGGTTAAACTAAAAAAGTGTCCCCCGAAAAACGTAAAATTAGGTTTCAGTGAATGGCCACAATGGCGCTTGTGAGAAGGTGGACTTGCTCTGAAGATAGTTACTGTAGAAGGAAGTGAAGTTGCCAACCGAAAGTAGTATAAAATATTACAAAATTATGGAGGTTAGAGTAAAGATAGAATATCATAAAATATATATACAGTTTAATATAGAAATATTCAATTTATGCTTCATTAAATTTTTATCAAACTATTTTTTAATTTCTATCTTCGATAAAAATTTGATTGTTCTATTTTTGAACAAAATTTATTAATTGAAATATATATTACTTCAAGTGTATTAAATACAATTTTGTTATTAAAATACCTTTAACTTTTCAAATTTATTGTGACTTGAAAATTAATCACTAATTTATTATATTCAGGGAATTTCTTAAATAAATAGTCTTTCTACTTCTTTAACATCTGTGGTTTCATATGATTTATGTAATAATTTACAAATTCCGCCTTTACACAGCGGATGTTAGCCTGTCCTTGTCTAATTTTAATATCTACTTTTAGTTTTTTTAAAATTGGTATTCCAGTACACCAGCGCCATCTTAATTTTCTTCTATTTTGGGGACACTTTTTATAACATGATAGCTCTCCTTCTATACTCTAACCACCCATAATATGTACATAGAAGCTCATATCATGACTTTTTCCGTTATGATAAGTTAAATAATAAATATATGTTTAATAAAAAATTAAGAATGTGTTACCGAGTTACACAAAAATATATCTGAAGTAATATATAAACTGCAATTATTTATTTACATTTTACGCCGGTCAAAATCAACAATAAATTCGCAAAAAATGATGTATCTCTGATTTATTAGTATGTTGTTTAGACCCATTAGGGCTATGTATACCCAAGTTTGCAACTATCATAAAGTTGTGGGAAAATTTTTACACACGAAAAACCGCAAAATTTTTGGACTTGTATCAGATTCTGCTGTATATTTTTTAATTCATGCATTTTTCTTCGAAAACTATTCTATACGTTTTTTAAGAGCATTAAATTTGTGACAAATTAAGCTTAATCAGAACTCTGTAGGTCAATTCTTTACCGAATTACGACACTTTGAAAATAGGCCAGTTTTTCCAAAAATTGAAAATTTTAGTTTTATACCTTCTTTGGACCAAAATTGCGTCGAAACCATTGGTCCTGCGAGGAGAACTTGCAGAATATAACTTATAGGCAATTTAATTAGCTTTAAATTAAATGCAAAGCGAAGTCTATAAAGATCGTTGTTCTCTCAAAAACCCATATTAGATAAAATCGAATTTTTCCAGAAATGTTCTATAACTTTTCCTAACTTTTGTTTTTTTGGTTTGGTAATGAAAAAGAAGACATGTAATCATTGAAAAAAACGTTGAAATGCATTTTAATATAAACATAAATAATAAACATAAGTAATCAAAAGTATAGTAACAATTAATCAGTCAATCAAATTAGACACATAGTCAAATAGGCCTGTCAAAATCAACAATAAATTAACAAAACATGATTTATCTCTGATTTTTTAGTATGTTGTTTGAACCCATTAGGGCTATGTATACTCAAGTTTGCAACTCCCAAAAAGTTGGGAAAAAATTTTTACACATGAAAAACCCGCGAAATTTTCGGACTTGTTTCAGATTCTGCTATATATCTCCTAATCCATGTATTTTTCATCAAAAGCTGTACAATTATTTTAAGACCATTAAATTTGTGAAAAATTGAGCCCAATCGGAGCTCTGTAGGTCATTTGGTTACCGAATTACGGCACTTTGAAAATAGGCCAGTTTTTCAAAAAATTGAAAATTTTAGTTTTAGACCTTCTTTGGACCGAAACTGCGTCGAAACCATTGATCCTACGAGATGAACTTGAAGAATAAAATTTGTAGACAACTTAATTAGCTTTAAATTAAGCGCAGAGCGGAGTCTGTAAACCTCGTAGTTCTCTCGAAATCTCAAAACCCATAAAGGTCAAATGACATTTTTCCAGAAATGTTCCATAACCTTTCCTACCTTTGTTTTTTGGTTTGGTAACCAACTGACCTACAGAGCTCCGGTTGGGCTTAATTTGTCACAAATTTAATGGTCTTAAAAAATGTGTAGAGCTTTCAATGAAAAATGCATGGATTAGGAGATATAGAGCAGAATCTGAAACAAGTCCGAAAATTTCGCGGTTTTTCGTGTGTAAGAATTTTTCCACAGCTTTTTGGGAGTTGCAAACTTGAGTATACATAGCCCTAATGGGTCCAAACAGCATACTAAAAAATCAGAGAAACACCTTGTTTTGTTAATTTATTGTTGATTTTGACAGGTCTATTTGACTATGTGTCTAATTTGATTGACTGATTAATTGTTTAAGTTACTATACTTTTGATTACTTATGATTATTATTTATGTTTATATTAAAATACATTTCAACGCTTTTTTAAATGATTACATGCCTTCTTTTTCATTACCAAGCCAAAAAACAAAAGATAGGAAAGGTTATAGAACATTTCTGGAAAAATGCGATTTTACTTCATATAGATTTTTGAGAGAACTACGAGGCTTATAGACTTCGCTTTGCACTTAATTTAAAGCTAATTAAATTGCCTACAAGTTATATTCTGCACGTTCTACTCGCAGAACCAATGGTTTCGATACAATTTCGGTCCAAAAAAGGTCTAAAACTAAAATTTCCAATTTTTGAAAAAACTGGCCTATTTTTAAAGTACCGTAATTCGGTAACGAATTAACCTACAGACTTTTGATTAAGCTTAACTTGTCACAAATTTAATGTTCTTAAAAAACGTATAGAATAGCTTTCGAAGAAAAATGCATGAATTAAAAAATATACAGCAGAATCTGATACAAGTCCAAAAATTTTGCGATTTTTCGTGTGTAAAAATTTTTCCACAACTTTATGAGAGTTGCAAACTTGGATATACATAGCCCTAATGGGTCCAAACAACATACTAAAAAATGAGAGATACATATAATGTTTTCAAATTTAGCGAATTTTTGTGTTGATTTTGACTGGCGTATTTAGGTGATAATTAAATTTAATAACTTAAATCATAAAAAAAATTATTTATTTTTAATCCTGAAAAATTTTATATATAATCTTTTTTTTTTAAATAATAAACTATAAAAAATGAAAACAATTAGCTGCACCTCCACTTCGATATGATTCAGCCGACAGCTTGCCAGCAACTGCGACGGAATTGTAGTGCTACCAGATTAAGTCCATACTATTGCCCTCTGGTTAGTCCCGGTATTAACTACCAGAATGTGAGGACGTAAAAAGTCGACTTATGAGCTTCTATGTATATATGTATTCTTTGGTGCCCCCAAAGAATACATATATAAATAAAAGCTCATATCATGACTTTTTCCGTCCCCACAATATGGTAGCTAGTAACCTAACTAACCAGAGGACAATAGTATGTACTTAATATGTTAGAACCAAAATCTGCCGCAGTCGCTGACAAACTGTCGGCTGAATCATATCGAAGTGGGGATGCAGTAATTGTTTCTTTTTTTTAAATATAGTTTGTTATTTAAAAAAAAAATATACATAAAATTTTTCAGCATTAAAAATAAATAATTTTTTTAAATGATTTAAGTTATTTAATTTAATTGTTACCTAAAAGTAAATAAACAATTGCAGTTTTTATATTACTATAGATATATTGTAGTGTAATTCGGTAACAAATTCTTAATTTTTGATTAAAGTTATTATTTAACTCTTACGAAATTGTAAAAATTTGACATTCAAAAGAAATGTATTTATTAAAATGATATTTTTGCAAAATCAACAAAAAAAAGTCTTAAACATTTTTATACCCAGTATATACAAGGTATAAATAAATAAAATAAAATAAATAAATAAATATACAAGGTATATTAAGTTTAGGGCTTATTCCGTATTGGTAACATCAATAAATTGTAAGTTGGCATCACTTAAAAAAGAGGGGTAGGGATGGATGGAGCTGTGTCCCACCATCATAAACATCATCAATCAGAAATCTTCTGCTGTAAGAATCATGCAATGACTGAGAAACAAAAAATTAAATAAAATTGAATAAAAACAAAAAATTATATTTTATTTTGTTTAATAACAGACTCGGCCTTGCGCACTACCGTGCTCTAGATAAGATTAACTAAGTATAATTTATAAATAAATAATAAAAATGATTCCTCTATCATTACAATAGCATACGTCATACGACTTTTGATGATGTTTATGATGGTGGAACACAGAACCATCCATATCTACCTCTCCTTTTTAAGTAATGCCAACTTAAAACTTATTGATGCTATCATACGGAATACACTCTTAGTCTCGACTTTATAACGCTTCAAAATATAAATCCTTGACAAAAATGCAACACAAAAGAATTCATAAAATGGCCTGATTAGGTCATTTCCGCATGCCCGTCCGTCTGTCCGGGAAGCCGATAACTGAAAAACAAAAAGATATAACGAGCTGAAAATTTGTTTGTGTGTTCTAGAGCAAAAAAGTAAGGACAAGTTCGTTAATGGGCAAAATCGGAACGTGATTCCTCCCGCCAGGAGGGGAGAATTATACGTAAAAAGATAACTGGTAAACAGTTAATTCAAAGATAGGCATTTTTGCCCATTTTGCCCAATCATGGCTCGATTTTGCCCATTAACGAACTTGACCTTACTTTTTTGCTATAGAACACATAAAAAAATTTCAGCTCGTCATATCTTTTCGTTCTTGAGTTATCGGGTTCACGGACAGACGGACGGACATACGGAAATGGCCGAACTAGGCCATTTTATGAACACCTATACCAAGCATTTATGTCAAGGATTAATATTTTCAAGCGTTACAAAGTCGGACTTGTATATTTACATATACTGGGAATAATATGAAAAAAAAAAAATAAATAAATAAAATAAAAAGTTAAAAGAAGGAATTAATTGTATATGGAGGCTTTTCAAATGAACTCATATTTATGTATTTATGTCTGTCTCTCTATACTGCTGCCCGATGTTAGAAAACATACTGTACATTGTTATACTGTACATTGCGATACATGTTAGATGTACATAATTCACATTGTTTAAACAGAAATTTTGACAAATCTATTCAGTTTACGAAAAAACGGTTACGTTGTTTATTTTAAAGAGAAGAAGATTTTTTGTATAACAAATTTTTTTTTCTATCTTTTACGGTTTCAAAGACGAATATTTCTCCCTCTCCTAGCGGGGGGGGGGGCACGTTTTGATTTTGCCCATTAACGAACTTGACCTTACGTTTTTGCTCTAGAACACACAAAAAAATTTTCAGCTCATTATCTCTTTTCGTTTTTGAGTTATCGGCTTCACGGATAGATGGACGGACATGCGGAAATGGCCGAATTATGCCATTTTATGAATAGCTTTGCGAAGCATTTTTGTCAAGGATTAATATTTTCAAGCGTTACAAAGTCGGGACTAAACTAAATATACATTGTATATTTACGTATACAGAGTATAAAAATGTCAAAGACTTTTTTTTTTGTTGACTTTGCAAAAGTATCATTTTAATAAATACATTTCTTTTGAATGTCAAATTTTTACAATTTCGTAAGAGTTAAATAATAAGTTTAATCAAAAATTCAGAATTTGTTACCGAGTTATTTATTTACTTTTAGGTAACAATTAAATTAAATAACTTTAATCATAAAAAAAATTATTTATTTTTAATGCTGAAAAATTTTATATATAATCATTTTTTTTAAAATAACAAATTATATTTAAAAAAAAGAAACGATTATCTGCACCCCCATTTCGATATGATTCAGCCAATAGTTTGTCAGCGACTGGTTAGTTACTAGTGCCCTCTGGTTAGTTAGGTTACTACCGACCATATTGTGGGGACGAAAAAAGTCATGATATGAGCTTCTATGCATATATGTGTTCCTTGAGGGCACCAAAGAATACAAATATACATAGAAGCTTATAAGTCGACTTTTTCCGTCCTCACATTCTGGTAGTTAGTACCGGGACTAACCAGAGGGCAATAGTATGGACTTAATCTGGTAGCACTACAATTCCGTCGCAGTTGCTGGCAAGCTGTCAGCTGAATCATATCAAAGTGGAGGTGCAACTAATTGTTTTTCTTTTTTTAAATATAGTTTATTATTAAAAAAATAAGAATAAATTAAATCATATAAAAAATTCTTTATTTTTAATCCTGACAAATTTTATATACAATCTTTTTTTTAACAGTAATAAACTGTATTCAAAAAAAAAAAAAACAGCTGCATTCTTACTTCGATATGATTCAGCCGACAGCTTGCTAGCGACTGCAACGGAATTGTAGTGCTACTAGATTAAATACATACTATTGCCCTTTGGTTAGTCCCGGTATTGCCCTTTGGTTAACTACCAGATTGTGAGGACGGAATAAGTCGACTTATGAGCTTCTATGTATATATGTATTCTTTGCGGGCACTGACCTTACCTCCGTAAAGTTAGCCACCCGACTTCATTTTCCAGAACTTTTCTTTATGCAAATCGTTTGAGAGGGTTTGAGAGAAACGAAAAACAGTTTGAGATTTATTATTTTTTACGTAAAAACGATTTTAATGTAGAGTGTTAACTTGCTCCCCATTTTTTTTATCTCCTGAAAAAATACACTTAGATGCTTAATTTTTTTTCTAATCGTTTGAGAATCATTTCTTTTCTCTCAAACTCTCTAACGATTCTGTAACTATTTGCACAAAAGATAGTTTTGAGAAATGAATGGTGAAAAGTGGGGGCCACCTTCACACAAAAACTTAAAATCGTTTTAACGTAAAAAATATTAATTCTCAAATAATTATTGTTTTCTCTCAAACTCTGTATAACGATTCTCTATTGATTTACATAAAAGAAAGTTTTGAGAAATGCAATGGGGCACAGTGATTCAAAGACCTTTACACAAAAAATTAAGTGGGGGGCCAGCTTCACACACATAAAATTAAAATAGTTTTTATATAAAAAATATTAACTCTCAAACAATTGTTGTCCTCTCTCAAACGATACTCTAACGATTTGCGTTAGCAAAAGTTTTGAGATTTATATTTGGGAGCTAACTTCACATAAACAATTGAAATCTTTTTTACGTAAAAATAATAACTGTCAATAGTTATTCCTTTTCTCTCAAACCCTCTCTAACGTTTCTCAAACGATTAGAAAAACATTTAAGCGTCCAAGTCTAGTTTTTCAGGAGATAAAAAAATGAGGCCAAGTTAACACTCGAAATTAAAATAGGTTTTACGTAAAAAATAGTAACTCACAAGCATTTTTTCGTTTCTCTCAAACCCTCTCAAACCTTCTCAACTAACATTTAGATTATAGATTTAAAATAAATTTTGTAAAAGACTTTAAAATGTAGATTTAATTAGAATCGGATTTAATCCGATATTTAACATTCAAATTTCAATCTTATATCAGTCAAAATTAATGAAGTAACTAGTAAATAAATTAAATTAAGTTTTTTAAGTGTTTTGTTTTATTTCTGATTTACATACCATTCTTGTAATATTAACTAACCAGAATATTACTCGTATTAAATTGGAAGCATTTGGGTAATATCAAATTTTCCAATTGATTATGGTCAAGTTTTTGAGACGTAGAATATTTGAAATTAAGTAAACCTACGAAGTTGAGCTTTAATCAACTGCTCTGGTGGCAGCGGACTTTCATCACCGGCAACAACCAAATTTGCACCAAAGAGCGCAACATAAAATTGGTGTCAACGGTGGGAATGCAACAATATACATACTCATAACTGTTTCCAGCTAGGTACATTATGTTTTGGACTTCTGATTTCTTATTCCGGGTTTTTTATTCTTGTTTCAAAATTAAATTGGTTTTCTCTATTTTATATTTATCTATTAAATGATTTATTAAAATATAAAATTCAAATAAATTTATTATACTTTTTTTTAAAACTAATTATAATTATAGGAGGTTATAAGTTTTATTTTTATTTATAAATCTCCTGCATCATTTATTAGAACTTTAAGCAAACATTATTGCTCTTATTTATCAGAATTTCAAACGTGCACTTAAAGCGCAACTTATATTTTACTTATAATTTATTTTTACTCTGATCGTATACTGCGTAGCTAGATGCAGTTCATACTATTGACATTTTGTCCCGAGTTCGATTCCTAAATTAGTCCTTTTTTTTCTTTCATTTTTTAATTATGTTATGATACGTACTATTTATGAAAAAATAATTCATTTTCCCTTTTCTTAAAAAAAATAAACTAGGGAAAAAAGTTAGATGCATATGAGGTGCCATTGTCCGATGGACGCCACACGGAAAGGTGACGAGTCATCGTCCATCAGGAAGGGTACGATTAAAGAATACAAATATACACATATCTGTATTCTTTGTGGTCTAAGATCCGGCATTAGAAAAATCTTCCCTCATCTGTTCATTGAATGAAATAATGTTTAAAAGGCAGATATAATTATATATATATTATATATATATATATATATATATATATATATATATATATATATATATATATATATATATATATGTAAACGAGCTGAAATTAGCTCTCTCTTTCAAGAACATCGATCTCGGGACCATCAGGGTATGTTCTACCGCCATCTAGACTCCTGTGGTCTCTCCGTTGATCTTACTTTTTCTTTCCTCCGATCAGCTGGACTCAAGTCCGAAACAGAAGGCTTTATCATCACTGCCCAAGACGGTGTGATAGCTACTCTTACACACCAGAGGTACGTGTGGAAGGTGGCAGTCTCCAGTATTCAGTGCAGAGCGTGCAAATCTCAACCGGAGAAATGCTCAACCGCATTTCGGCATGCCCATCTAATGCCTCGAACACCTACATTCATCGTCATAACGCTACCCTGCGTGTGCTGTACTATTCCTTGAGACACAAGTATGAAGTGAACCGTACGCCCTTCCTACCATATGCTCCCGGAGAAATCGAGTCTGTTGTCGAAACGAGAAATGTATCATCTTTTGGAATTTCTCGTTTCCAACTACCAGGCATCTCTCTGCTACTAAGCCTGATATAGAGCTCCAGGATATTTCAGCTAAGACTATCTACGTCATCGAGTTCTCTGCGGCTGCAGAAACGAATATAGTCTTGAAAGAGGAGCAAAAACGGACTAAATACCTTGATCTTCTCCAAGAACTGCGACAACTTCACCCTGGCTAATCAGTCAAAATGGTTGTTCTCATTATCGGTTGTCTCGGCGGTATACGCCCTACTCAAGAGTCTAATCTTTCTACCATTCCGGTTTGCAGGTCTCATCATCGTCACCTTATTACCTCTATGCAGAAGGCCGTCATCATAAGCACCCTTCGTGCATTGAGATCGCATGAGACTGTCTTCAAGTAACACCCTTGAAGTTTTTTGATATTAAATTTTGCAGGTTCCACGTCCGTGCGGTGCAAGGACGGAGCCTGTACAACCATATGACCATAGGGTAGTGAACTTTCTTCAAAGAACGTAGCTACCTTATGAAGATTTATGTTTGTTGAAGAGGTGGGTGGCATTCTGGGGTGTATATCCTGTATCCACTCTCCCCCTTCAACTGACTTAAATACGTTAAATTTGAATCACATAATAATAATAATAATAATATTTATTCGTTCTTTTCTAGCAATACATTATTGTACAGAAAAGGAGGGTATGCAGCTATGGCTGACTTTATTAGGAACTATCCCGGTATCTACCTTAGTGCAATGCATAACATATTCATTTGTTATTTTTTCGTTTAAGACAAAATTTATTCAAATTAATAATCAATTTTTTTTTCAACCAGCCTCATCACTTATAGGAGATAATTTTTTAAATATATATTAATATCGTAACATACTCATTAGAACTGTAAGCAAACAATACTGTTATTATTTATCGTAACGATAATCTTGCTGTAAAAGAAAATTCACGTATAATAAGTCGACTAAATTTTAAATATGAACTTAGAGCACAAGTATTTAGTTAAGACATTCAAAATCTTGCAAGACATTGATTTTTAGCTCTCCACGAAATCATGCCTCGTAGCGTTTCTGTTTAAATTTTCATCAGCCTTCATTAAAACGATTGAAAAATAGACATGAAACATCGAGCAGTAAAATGAAAAACTAAAGCATATCTAGTTCTTTTTATTTTCAAATGTATTTTGATGTAACAATAACTTTAATAAATATTTGTTTTTTAAGTGTAAATAAAATATATATATATATATATTAAGTCTACAGAATTGGAAACAACAAAAATAGTCACTCAAGACCTGTGAAAATCAAGTTTATCAGTAAGAAAGTAAAGGAAAATATAAAGAAGAAACGTTCAATGCTTAAAGGAACCCAAATTTATATAAACGATGACCTGCCGAAAGCTCTGAGGATTAGGGAAGCAGAGAAAAGAAAACAACAGTTAGGGTCAAAGTTAAAAACGGGTTATAAACGGCTTATACCTCAATCATCAGAGGAGGGAGATGGAGAGGAGAAAATCACTCAAAATTACAAAAAGCCGAACAGTGGACCGAGTCCAGTTGCAAATAGATATCAAGACAAGGAAAAGAGTGAAGTGGTGATGGATAAAAAGAAAAATAAAGGAGCAGAAGAAAATCAGCCACTTATGACGACATTTTTTTTGTCAGGGAACCTCAGTTAGAAAGTAAAAGACAGCGGCAGATTGGGACACAACGCGGTTTTATGACGACCACGGATGAACGACAGGAAAATGGCAAGATATATAAAAATAATAAACTAATTTACTGGATCATTGAGGGTATTAATAGACTCAAAGATGATAAACATATTTTGAACTTTTTAATAAAATATAAATTAATAATATTAGTAGAAACATGGTGTGGCAAGAAGAATATGTTAGTTATAAATGGTTATGAATGTTTTGTTAAAGAACCAAACAAACATGGAGAAATTGGAAGAAAGTCAGGAGGAATCGCTCTATTTTATAAGGAGAATTTAAAGAATAAAATCAAACTAACCCAAAACGAATTAAAAGAATGTATGTGGATTTTAATAGAAGAAAACCATAAAAAGTTTCTTGTTTGCGCAGTTTATAATCCACCAAAGTATTCAAAATACGCAAACGATGGATTTTTTAAAGCATTAAAAATAGACATGATGAATATGGAATATAAATTTTTAGACGCAGAACTAATTGTGGTTGGAGATTTAAATGGAAGAATAGGAGAAATACAAGAATGGGAAAGTGAGAATGAAATAAAATATCCAAACACAGTTAACGATTTAAATTTTGCTGTGGAAAATAGGAGAAATAAGGATAGAGAAGTAAATGAATATGGAAGAAATATTTTACAAATGTGCAAGGACTTGGACATGGTTGTTTTGAATGGAAGATGTAATGGTGATAAACTTGGAGAGTATACTTTTATTTCGGATAACGGGAAGAGTACTATAGACTTAGTAATGGTGAAAGCAAATTTTTATGTGCAAAATACTGTGGATATGATAGTCACAGACAATGTAGAAAACACTAAACATTTTGCAATCGAAATTAATATTAATATGGACAATTGTACTCATACAGAACAAGACACAAACTTGCATCTTCTTGAGAAATATAAATGGAATGATTCAGTACGTAAAGAATTTCAAAATAGTATGGAAAGCAAATAATGTAATTTATTCAAATATGGAATCGAAAACGAAATAGAAAAAAAGGAAGTAAATAATGCTTATAAAATACTTGAAACGCTATATAAATGGGCAGGAAAATCTATGCAAGTAAAAGAAAAAAGCTTTAGAATATTAAAAATTAAGAACACGTGGTTTAATAAAGAATGTAAGAATGCAAAATACCTCACAAGAACAGCATTAAGAAAATTTAGAATCACACAATTAGATGATGACATGCAAAAATACTGTGATGCAAAAAAACAATACGCAAACTTATGCAAGCTGAAAAAAACGCAGAAAAGGCAGGAAGATAAGGACAAAATAATCCAAATGATAGACAACAAGCTTGAAAAAAATTTGTGGAAGTTATTGAATGGAATGAATAATAAAACAAATTACAATGGACGAAATATAGGAGCATTGGAATGGTTAAAACATTATGGAAGAATATATACAAAAAAGGAGTTGGAAATAATTGAAACTACTGAAAGCAGTATTATGACAAATATGTCCAACGATGATGACAGTAATATAATGATTTTAGATGGTAAAATTGAAAAAACTGAAGTAGAATATGCCATTAGTATGCTACAAAATAATAAAAGTCAAGGATTTGACGGACTGCAAGCTGAGTTTATAAAAAATTCAATTGATTATGAAAATATCAACATAGTTGAATTGTTAACAAATTTATTCAACATGATAATCGAGACAAAAACCATACCAGAAAACTGGAAAATAGGAATTATATGTAATATATATAAGAACAAACAACAAACATCGGATCCTACAAACTATCGAGGAATCACTTTGCTTCCTGCGTTTAGTAAAATATTTCTGAAAATACTAGGTGATAAGTTGCAAGTGTGGGCAGAAAATAAAAACATTATAAATAAATGTCAAGCGGGTTTTAGGTTAGGTTACGGAACATAGATAATATAATGGTACTCAAAGAGTTAATTAACATTACATTGGCTAAGAAAAGAAGAAAGCTGTACACATGCTTTGTACATCTAGAAAAAGCTTTTGATTCGGTGATAGAGATTTACTTTGGAGAAAACTGGAAAAATTGGGTATCTCGATTAACATGCTGGATATAAATAAATCTTTATACACAGATTATAAATTCTGTATTAAAATGGACACATTTAAAGTGACCGAAAGCAGACCCACAAGTAGAGGATTAAGACAAGGATGCCAACTGTCAGCAATTCTCTTTGCACTATACATCAATGACGTTCCAGACTATATTACAACTATCGAAACGCACTCGCCATCTTTGAACGGTAAAGATGTTAGTATACTTTTATACGCCGATGACATGGTACTAATATCACAAACAGGGATTGGGTTACAGAGAGCAATCAACCAGCTGCAAGTATATTGCCGGAACAATATGTTGGTAGTAAATAAATCTAAAACCAAAATTGTAATATTTAAAAATGGAATTAAGCTTGGTTTGCGAGATGTATGGAAATATGATGAAACGGAGATAGAAAATGTTAATAGCTTTAATTACTTGGGAGTCTGCTTCAACTGGAATGGAAAGTGGAATAAACATTTTGAAGAGGTTACAAAAAAAGCTGACAGAGGCACTCGAACTATTGTGAAATTTATGTATTATAATCAGTGGATACTTGCGGACGTTATAATGAGAATGTTTAATGTCTTAATAGAGCCAATTCTGCTATATGGTAGTCAAATATGGGGAGCCGATGGAAATTTTGATATAATCTCTCAAGTGAAAAACAAATTTTGTAAACAAATACTAGGGATTAGTAATGCTACCGCAAATTGTGGAGTTCTCTTGGAACTAGGACAGATGCCAATTCATTGTTATGTATATAGAAATGTCATCAAGCATTACAATAAATTATTAGCCAATAAAAATAAAATTCTTCAATGGGTGTGTACTAAAGAAAAAAGCATAGGGAGTTGGGGAAGTAAGGTGAAACAAATACTTCGAGAGTTAAATATTGGGGATGACATTTGGCAGGTAGTCTTAGATAGGGAGTTTGTTCTTTGTGAAAAAATAAAAGAGTGGGGACTTATATATTTGATGCAAGATATTGATAAAAAATCTTCGTTATCCTACTTCAAAAGCCTGGCACACTACGACAAAGGTGCAAGATATACACATAATCTGGAGTGGGAGTGGAGAAGAGAGTTGGCAGCATTTAGATTGGGTAATTGGAAGTACACAAACAAAAAAGACATGTTTGGGAACAGGATATGTTTAATTTGTGAACAAAATATAGAAACAGAAGTACATCTGATCTCAGAGTGTATAGGATAAGAAGAGCTAAGGACAAGAATTTTAAAAAATAATAGGAAGTGGGAAAAGTTAGATTTCTCTGTAAAAGAGGATCAATTAGTGATGGCAAAGTTTTTAAGGGCTATGATGCAAAAAAGAAGAGATAAAATATAGTCAATTTAAACTCTGGGAGATGTTATACTTTAAATATGATATGTGTTATTTTTGTCATTTCATTTATTTATTTATTTGTTTTTTTTATAGTTCTTTTAAATATTGTGTTGCATAGATGCAGATTAATTTTTGTTTTTTTTTTGTTTGTAATATATTGAAAAACCCAAATGGGTATATCAAATAAACGTAATAATAATATATATATATATATATATATATATATATATATATATATATATATATATATATATATATATATATATATATATATATATATATCTTTATATATATATATATATATATATATATATATATATATATAAAATATATATATATCTTTAATTTAAATAAAGTGATTTCTAATCGGTTTACAAGACAAAAGCGAGGCTATGTGCCTCCGTATTGTGGTTACAAATGTGTCGATCTGGGACCTTGTACTCAAGCAATTAAAATACATAATAAGTTTATAAACTGTAAAATTATTAATAGTATAGGAAAGGGACGGATCGACCTTTGTAACTGCAGTAAAAAAGCATATGTTAAGTAGTTGTACAAACTCTTTGAATGAGCCTTGAGCACTATATGTGTTGTATTTTTGTTAGAAAATTGTTGGCATATGCGGTCACCTATAGCGCTTGATTTGTGACTTACAAATTGTTAAGACAAATTGTATTTATAACACTTTATAATTATTTATATATCTTATTTATAATTGTTATTATACATATAGTAATTGACTTCTCAGTTGAGGGGATTGTTTTTAATTCCCAATGGAATGTATTATATTCAATGAGGTTGACTTTTGGTTTAAAAAGGGAATTTTAATATTTTTTTATTTTTCTCTCACACACTTATTCCCTCAAAACTAAATTTAATTTGACATCTGTAAGTTTACAGTTATCTTTTGTTATTTATGTACACTCCCGTTCAATAAAAGTGTACCAACCTGAAATGTTAAATTTTTTACATTTCATAAAACGTCTCCCTTTTGTAACTCTCTGTATATTATTTATTTATAAACAATGATAAGTAGTATATGTTTTACATTTACTTTTTAAATGTAAACAAAAACATTTACTACAAGAATAATCAAAATTGTGAGAGACTGATTCGGTTCAATTTTATTGAACGGGGGTGTACTTCATCTAAAGGTGCGTCCAAATATACGTGCCACGAACCCCGAGCGGTATGCGCGCCGCTTGAGTTATAAGTTGCAACATTAACATTTGTATTAGTGTATTATATTACCCTTTATCTATATTTTATAAAACAATTAATAATAACCATTATCGTTAAATAATATTGTAGAACATTCCAGAACGTTTATAAAAACATATATAATGAATATTTTTATAAACATACTAACCATTTTTGTTTGTTAATACTTAGTGGTATAAAGATTATTAAAATAATCAAAGAGAACTCAAAAGAGGTTTTTTTTGAAATTATATTTCAAATTTTGCCCCTATTCCTAGAACATTTGTTTGTATTTTATAAATACGTATTTCGACTACAATGTAGTCATCATCAGTATGAATTAGCTAATCGTAACTATCTCTGTGATATGGATTCAGAGATATGTTGCTTGTTGCTAATTTGGTGCCTGTGTCACAATGAGATTAAAAAATTCTGTCCTTTTATACGATTTGGCTGAGGGTATAATCTGACTTGAGGATTATTTAAGTTGCCTGACTACTGGATTAGGTGTGTGGAAAGCCCCACATATTTATTGGCGGTATTCTTTGGTGACTATGCGGCGTTTGCTTTGTCACTAAAGTGAGTGTACCTACGTTAACTTTGACATTCAGGTATTGGATTTTTAGTTTTATTTTTGAAAATGGTTTAATTTTATTAAATCAGAATTTGGAATTGGGCCATTGTCTAAATTTATTATCTGTTTTCTCAATTTGTATATGTAGATGCTTTCGTATGCATCTAATTCTGTGGGGTTTTGTACCGATTTAAGTAGTTTTAGATTCGATTTATCAATTTTATGGTTGTTCTCAATAACGTGCGATGACAGTGCGATAACAGATGTTCTTTGATTCGAATACCGATTTGGTGACGACTTTGACCAACGTAAATTTTCGAACAGTTTTGACAATTAACACCATATATGCCCGATTGTTTTTCATTACTAATTTTATCCTTAGAGTTGCCTAGTAACTGTTTGATTTTATTTTTACTAACAAGCGCTGTTTTTAAGTTGTGGTCCCTTAATTCTCGAGTGATTTTATTTGTGCATGGACGGAAGTATGTTAGTTTGCACCATTTAGTTTGTTCAACGTTGCCAATTTCTGGTGTTAGTGCGGTGGAATTGTTTCGTGCAATTTTAAATTTAGTTCTGCGGACCAAATTATTTATTATGTTAGAGTCGAAGCCATTAAAGATTGCAACTTGTTTAATGTGGTTTATTTCTCTAACGTAATTTTTCTTGGACAATGGCACTTTCGGTAGCCTGTTTACCAAAGAATTGAAAATAGCCATTTTGTGTTGAGGTGGGCTGTTCGAATCGGCTGTAATGTATCGTTCAGTGTGTGTAGGTTTTCTGTAGATATCGAATTCTAATTTATTGGTGTCGTTATTTTTCATAATTTTTATATCTAAAAACGGAATCAAGCCTCCTTATTCTATTTCGGTGTATTCGGTTATACAACCGATTTCAAATGCTTAGTAGAACAAGGTAATACCACTGATATAAATATAACACTAAGTATTAAAAAAACAAAAATGGTTAGTATGTTTATAAAAATATTCATTATATATGTTTTTATAAACGTTCTGGAATGTTCTATTACCCTTCATTCTATATAAAATATAGATAAAGGGTAATATAATACACTAATACAAATAGGCCGGTCAAAATAGACACAAAAAATCGCTTAATTGGCAAAACATGATGTATCTCTAATTTTTTAGTATGTTGTTTGGACCCATTAAGGCTATGTATACCAAAGTTTGCATTTCTCAAAAAGTTGTGGAAAAATTTTTACAGACCAAAAACCGCGAAATTTTTGGACTTGTTTCAGATTCTGCTCTATATCTCCTAATCCATGCATTTTTCTTCGAAAGGTATTCTATACGATTTTTAAGAGCATTAAATTTGTGACAAATTATGCTCAAACGGAACTCTGTATATTAATTGGTTACCGAATGATGGCACTTTGAAAATAGGCCAGTTTTTCCAAAAATTGAAAATTTTAGTATATGATATTTGATGATACTGTTATTAGAACAACTGTCCCTAAAAGAATACTAAAAGATATATGATAAATATGATGTATTTTCAATAATTTCAACTCTTCAGTATACTGTAGGTGATTTTCTTGCAAGTTTTCTAGCGTTAAGTCTTGTAGAATATTTGTTTTGTTAATATTGTTAAATATTATTTGAGGAGATGATTTTAATTAAGATGCTGCAGTTGCTGAATTTAACATGAAAAACTCCTTGTATTTATTTATTGTTGATTCCACACGTTGAATTTAATATGATTGTTTTGTTAGTTGATATAATTATTAGTTGATATTTATTTTGTTTAGGGATGTTTTTGAGATTTAGTAATTAAAAGGTTTCGTTGATAAACTGCGGTACTTGTATTGAAAAAATAATATTGGAGTGACTGTAATATGGTTTAAGTTCTAATAATTCATAAACATGTTCAATAGAATATGTTTTAATTTGTTTATTCAGTATTTTTGATATTTGTTCAACTTCATTGTGACTTAAAATATGTTTTGAAATAATTTTTAATTTTGCAAAAGATACAGCATCAATTATATTTTCAATATGTGTCTCTAATATTTGTAGTTGATTACATGCAGAAAAATAAAACTGATTACTTGATAATTGTTTATCTATTTCGGTAGTTGTGTTTTTATTTTTTAGTCTTAATGGATTGATAAATTCATGTAAAGCGTTTGCTCTTTATTGATATAATAAGTTATACTGTCAAAACGTTCAATCATATTTTTATTTAATGTATGTTGGTTTTAAAAGGTTTTAGATAAGTCGTGCTGATTTAGTTCTATTATTGAAATTTGTTTATTTATGGCTTTAGCATCGTTATTGTCCAGATTACCAGTGATTGTCTTAATAATTGAACCTAGTTCATCAATAAGTCCGCGTTTTGAGCGTTTATTAACATTAATGATGTCAAATCTATTCTTTAACTGTTCGATTCGTGTATTAAGTAGTTGTAGGTTAATAATATATTTATTGTTCTTTATATCTAATTATAGCTTTTTTTCTATATATTTTGTAAGTCCTCTATATTTTGTTCGATTTCACTAAGGTTTATAATATGAATAAAATTGAAAGAAGTTTGTATTATTCTTGCATTTCCAATTTTTAATGAATATATGCCTTAATTCTTTTATAGATCGTTAATATGGATTCGTTGTGCAGCTACAATCGCTACAGCAAAGATTATTCTGTAGGGGTTATTTTCTTTTAGGTTTTAATTTTCCTTTGTGTATTTTGCGTTTATTAGTTTTAAGTGTTATTAATTGATTTTCCTGCGTTTAGTATTTTGCGTTTAATAAAAGGAGGGGTGTTTTTATCTCGCCTATCGTTTCGTTCGTATATGGTGTCGTCATTGAGAGTAGGTATGTCCTACGATTAGTGTTAATTTTGTCAACATTGTCGTTTCATTTGTTAAAATGTTTTTTAATTATTTCTTTAATTATTTTAATTTCTTTTAAATGATCTTCGTTGTATTCTGTAGAGGGGACATTATTAGGATTATTTAAAATTGTTTTGTCTCCAAAGCCTTTTTTTGCTTCGAACGGAGTTAAGTTAGTTCCTGAATGAATGCTATTGTTGTAAGGGATTAAACTGAGTTAAAGTTTTTCTTCAAAAGTTAAAAAAGTTGTTACCTGTACTGTTTTTGGGTGTCGTATAATCGTCAATATTATATAGTTTAAGGAATTCTTTTAAATTAATAGTGTTCAATTCTTGAGCTGAATCTTTAATAATTTTGCGGGGTATACGATTACGTGATACAAAGTCTTTGATGATTTTGTTAATTTCTATACAGTTTTTATATGAGAGTATATGAGCTTCTGCGTATCGTGAGTATTTGTCAAGTAACGTTAGGGTATGATTTTTATTTAAATGAAAAATGTCAATGTGGGTAATTTCAAAAGGTTTACTAGGAATTTCTGTTTTGTTGAATTTTAACTTTAAGGGATGTCTTTCAGATTTAAGTTCAAGGCATACTTTACATGTATTGATAAATGACGTAATTTTGGTTTTCATATTGTCGAAATAGTAAGTCTGTTTTAAATGTGCTAACGTGTCGTCTTTATCTCTGTGGTTAGATACAGATGCACAATGATAATCGTTTATAAGTTTGTTTTGTTCGTCAATGTTTTGAATGTCTTCCAAGAGACATACATCTAATAATTCTACATCGTGAGAAATGTAATCGTAAATACGGGAAATTTTATTGAAAGTATCGTCGTCAGTGATTATGGCTGTTAATTTGGTAAGTGAAATGTGTTCTTTGAATATGTCGATAATTCGATAATCGCTTTGTCGTTTAAGTACAATCGTTCGATTATTTTTCGTGTTTGGTTTTAAATAGAGAATATAATTTTTGTCGCATAATCCGGGGTCTATTAATATTTGACTTGAGAATTCGTTTAAGGCACGTTCAGAGATTGATATCCTGGATTCAGATTTTCGTCTGCTGAATGTTGTGTGCTTACTTCTATCTGTTTTGACTGAGTTTAATTAGCATAAATCTCAACACGAGATAATGCGTCCGAATTAGTATTTTTTGTACCTTTTTTATATACTATATCATAATCAAACTGTTCAAGTTTTAACCGCCATCGTACTAATTTTGAGTTAGGTTCGCTAAGGGAACATAACCATGTAAGAAGTTAATGATCTATCACAATAGTGAATTTACGTCCCAATATGTACGATCTAAAGTAGTACGTAGCCCAAATTTATCCTTGTGGTAAGATAGCACCTATAGCTATATTACTAGCATCAGTAGTCAGTATAAAAGGTTTGTTGAAGTCGGGGTATTCTAATATAGGGTCATTACACTATGGTGTTTTACAATAGTTAAAACATTTGATGTATTCGTCGTTTAAATTTATAGTTTTATCTTAACGTAAACATGCTGTCATTGGTTTTGTGATTTTTGAAAAATCAGGAATAAACTTTCTGTAATAACCGAGGAGTCCGAGGATACTTTTAATTTCTTAAGTGGTTTTGGGTAAAACGAAATATTTTATAACGTCTACTTTTTTTTGATTGGGTTGACACCTTCTGTAGTCACAATATGGCCTAAAAATTTGATTTCCTTTCTTAAAAATTCACATTTATCTAACTGTGTTTTGCAATTGTATTGTCTCAATTCAGGAAATACTTCTTGTAATGATTCTATATGTTCCTGAAGGGAGGTTGAAAAAATTATGAAGTCGTCCATATATACGAGGCAACATTTTCATATCAGGTCTTTGAGCATATTATCCATAACCCTTTGAAAGGTTGCGGGTGCGTTCTTCAAAAAGGTCATGCGCGTATATTCGTAATGTCCGTTATCAATAGTAAAAGCATATTTTGGAAAGTCTCTGGGGCTCATTTCTATTTGATGAAATCCTGTCGCAAGATCTAAAGTAGTCAAGTACATACATTTCCCTGATTTTTCAAGTATTTCTGTAATGTTTGGAAGAGGGTATCTGTCGTCGGTAGTCTTCTCGTTAAGCTTTCTCTAGTCTACGACGAGTCTCCATTTTCGTTTACCACTAGCGTCTAACTTTTTAGGAACCATCCAAATAGGAGAGGACCAAGGAGAATTTGAAGGTCTTACAATTCCATTTTCAAGCAATTCGTCTATTTGTCTTTTAACTTCTTGTTTATGACATTCTGGGTAACGGTATGTTTTAACAAAGATAGGTAAGTCGTCTTTTGTATGGTATGCTTAACTGAATTAATAAAAGTTATTTTATTAATGTCGGGTTTAAAAAATATGTCTTGAAGTTTGTAACATAATTTTATCAAATTTTGTCTTTCATTATTGTCAAAATGATTTATTCTTAAGTTATCCTGTATGTCAGGGTATGTGTCAACGTCTGTATTATAGTAATTATTGCTTTGTAATTTTTTGGTAGTTAAATTATTCATTTCTATACAGCCGTTTATGTATTCACATTTTATAGGTTAGTATACAATACATTTTGTGTCTGTATCGTTATTGTTTAAAATTATAACTTTTGCGTGAACATTTTTGGATTTGTATAGTCCTTGTGGGATAGTTATATTATTTTTTATAATGGTATTAGGTATAAACACGTCACAGTCAGTTTTGTCTACGGGTTCTTATGTCGATCAATTTTCTTTTGCTTTGATTTTTAATATTGGGGTTTTAATACAAGGTTTATAGTAAATTTTATTGCTTGTTGTTTCTGTATAAAGTAATGAATTCTATATATCAATTTTTGCATTTAATTGTTTTAGTGTTCTCAAACCTAATAATACATCAAAGTAATGGTGGAATTTGAATGTGTAAAATTCCATAGGATCTTGATTGTCCAGTTCAATCAAGTAGTCAACAATTAACTTTTTGTCGTTAGTTTTGTATGTATTTTCTTCATTTGCCCATTTAGGGTCTATGAATTCTGTACTACCAGTATCTAGTAAGAAACTAGTAAGAAAAGGAGGTTGATTTCCGTTACTAATCAAAATATACGGTAGTTTTTTGTCCTGATGGGTGATTGAGTTCTATGTATTGAGCTGAGGGCTTGAGGCTTTGATATGAAAATTTTCATTTTTAAATTTATATTATTTATCATTAAAGAGAGTAATTCATTAACTTCAATATAAAATAATTCTATTGATTTATTTCCTTGGACAATATTACACAAATCACCGAAAAGACTAAATTCGTCCCTCTTGTCAGCGTTATGTTGGTTGGTTGAATAGTCGCTAAGTATTAATAAACAAAAATGGTTAGTATGTTTATAAAAATATTCATTAAATATGTTTTTATAAACGTTCTGGAATGTTCTATAATATTATTTAAGGATAATGGTTATTATTAATTGTTTTTTAAAATATAGATAACGGGTAATATAATACACTAATACAAATGTTAATGTTACAACTTATAACTCGCGTCGCTCGCCTTTTGTTCGTTGGAATTGTTGATTTCAACGAACTTCTAGCGATCCATTGGAAACCCACGAACATAAATTCATATTGCAGTGAAGTTGAATCAATTACAAAAGCCCGTTATTTAAGCCTGACAATAATCTAAAGATATTAATTAAAATAATTACATTTTAGTTCAGCTTGGAAAATATTCAAATTGAGTTAAAATACTACATTTCAATTAATATAAAAAAAGAACAATAATCATATGCGCGCTGAAAACGACGAACCTATCACAAACACCTCCAAATGTGAACTGCGAACCTACAAAGTGTTCGTTGAAAAAACCGACTTCAAATGGATCGTTGTGCGCCGCATGCACGCACCGTCCAAATATGACGAATTCAATGGGCACGAGCAGTGCGCGTACCGCGCATATGAGGACGCAGCATTAGTATAAATTCCTTGTCCAAAACCGAATCACTGTATGTGATATTCAGTAGGTATCTGATCATTGTATTGGATACCGGCTACCCTACCTCTGGTTTTCAATGGTTTTCCATGAGGATTGCACTAAGGTAAAAACCGGGATAGTTCCTAATAAAGTCAGTCATAGCTGCATATCCTCCTTTTCCTTTCAGTCACCCAATCCTAAAGTATGACATGTTCTGTACAATAATGTATTGTTAAAAAAGAATGAATAAATATTTTATATATATATATATATATAAATTTCTACAAATTTACTTCTCCGACATATATATATATATATATATATATATATATATATATATATATATATACATATATATACATATATATATATATATATATATATATATATATATATATATATATATATATATATATATATATATATATATATATATGTCGGAGAAGTAGAAAGGAATAAATCTGTTTTTTATGGGTACGGGACATAAAGGCTGTGTCAGACATACATGTTTGGATATCATTAATTATTGGTACTTATATTCTTGGAACAAAATAATTTGTTAAGTGCACTAAAAATCATTTTAAGATTCGTTGTTTATTACACTAAGTGGCTAAGGGTTCGATGTGACATCTGGTCACTACGTAGCCGCGATTGCAGGGTAATAGACCTCCTTGTTTTTACCTGATATGGTACATATTATGGCGTAATCAGTAGCGGTAGAATGATCCTTTTTTTAAATATTTTACGAGTATCAAGGGAGGGACAGAGTTTTATAGAGAGGGAAGAACAGACTTCTGATAGATCATCAGTCGAGTGCGGACCATACCCTGTGATCGCGTTTTTGTATCCACCGTGCCATACCATGATAGTCACATGGTCGAGATACCGATTGGATTGTTGGTAAATCCTTTTGGATTATTGTAATTAATTATGTTCGTTAATGGAATAACCGTGGTGTGGTATTTATTAGTATAATTTGTATTGTATATGTATTGTGAATTTAAGCTAACTTACTGTGCCATCGATTAGGCCAACTATTTGTATTTACTGTTTGTGAAAGTACGGTGTTCTGTGTTTTTGGAGACTAGTGAGTGTTTGTGAAAATGCGGTGTTCTGTGTTAGTGGAAACTGGTTAGTGTTTGTATCTTATAAGGAAGATACCTGACAACATGGATACTGGTACAAACGACGACCATGCTCCCAAAGGTAACCCGACATATATATATATAAATATATATATATATATATATATATATATATATATATATATATATCAATACATATATATATATATATAAACCAGCCAAGTAGCCGCGCTTGTTAAGGCGTTGTTTCTACTTGGAACTGGGAGATTATGGGTTCAAATCCCGACTCCGGCAGTTTGTTAATTAAAAAAAAATTAATGGGGTGGTTGATTGACTAAACTGTCGGCTTATGGACAAGAACGAAGTAGCCGGCTATGCTTGTGAAGGTTTTCTGCAGTTTCCCTTCACGAACTCCAGATGAATATCGGCATAGTTCCTATCAAAGTCGGCTGCAGTCGCACACCTACCAATTCCTAATCTGCATACGAATTCCTGATCCTCCACTCACATCATAAAAATGTAATGTAAAAAATTAATAAATAAAGGTTGAAAAATAATGATGTGGGTGGCCTCTGTTATAGACCGTCGTGTCTCAAAAACGGAGGTTAAACCCCATTATTATTATTTTTTACTTCATATATATATATATATATATATATATATATATATATATATATATATATATATATATATATATATATATATGCGCTTAATGTGCGAGGCACCTGAGGATCGTCTAGTGCCCACTCAACAGGAGTGACATACGATTTGATATAATAAAACCGTCCGGAACGGTTCGCGAGATGTGGGAGAAAACTTACCCTACGCCGTACATATGGAGGTAATGACGTCCTAAAAGGGGCTATCTATGCCCAGTGTCCGTAATGACCGTAGTATTTGTGTGACAGTGATCCTTGGGCCGCGGCGACAACGAGGTCCAATCTTCCGGGAGTTGTTTTAATCGTGAATCGTGATTGACGTTGTTATTGTGTTTGTTTTAGATAAACCTCCAACTGAAAGATTTCCGGACCAAGAGAAAGAATTGAACCAATATTTTAAAAACCAAAATGATAAATGAACGTACCTGCAGCGAGTGTTGACCGATATATGGGGAAGCCAAAGGAATCCGGCCACACAGCGTAGAGTCCGTAAAGCACAGTTGTGACGTGCAGGTGGTTGTCGAAACTTTTAGTTGGTGATTAAATACCACGATGTTCGATTTGATAACTCGACCGGTCGGCGATTAATTCCGTATGTTGGACAAGAAATTATTATTATTACTTTGTAAATTGCTCGGTCCTTTCTTCCATATCATCACTATTTAAGAAGGAACTATTATATTAAGGGTTTTCCTGAAAACTCGGCCCTTTCTTACATTTATGTTTTTGGTCGGATATCACTCTTTTTTAAAAGGCTTAAATATACGAAGCCAATGGCTTCGCACAAAACGCTACGCGTTTTGGTACGCTTCGCGTATGCTTTGCGTTTCTTTACGCTTCGCGATACTTTACTCTTTTTAGATTCACATATACAAAAGAGACCGCTTCGCGTTATATAACGTCAACTCGCTCTGCTCGCTTTTTGAAAGGCGAAAACTCTTTTTGAAAACATCAATATCGTATGGTTGTTATATAATAATCGTAGGTATGACTTGCCGATTGCTTTTACTCCCTGGATTTACTAGATGGGTTATTATTGTTGATATTTTAATACATCTCTTTTTTTTGTTGTTGTTGACCAATACGTAAATATTTATGAATATTTATGTATATGTATATATACATATCCAAGCATATCCAAGACAATCAGTATCCTTGACGAGAGATAATATTATGTTACTCGCTCTGCTCGCAAGGTTCCCCCCCTGACCTGTTGGCTCCGCGTCACAGAAAATAACATTACATGAATTGTAAAAAAAGTTGAAAAAAATACTTACCAAAATGTACATACCATTAGAGAATTAATGGAGGGAGGTGTGCTAATTTTTTTGGAAGCGGAATTTTTATTGGGAGAATTTAAAGGGTTTTTTTGGGGGGCGGGTTTAGGATGGGGGGTTTGAGGGGACTAAGCATTGATAGGTCTCACATTACGATTTTCAAGGGGTAGCGATGAAAAAAATTTGGTTTTTCGAATTAACCTGTTTATTTGCAGTTATTCTGCATTGAATGCAAAAAAACGCATCTTTCTAGCATGAAAAGTCGTAAATAGGTGCTTTTTGGGGGCGTTTTTTCCATTTTCAAGGAAATGGCGTTGAAAAATTAAAGTTTATCGAATAACCCCATTAGTTTGAAGAAATTATCCACCAAATTCAAAAAACCCCATCTTTCTTCCATGAATATAACTTTAGGGGGTTGTTTTCCCATCTTTTTAGTGAGTGGTGAGGAAAAGTTTTAAGTTTTTTTAATTACCTTTTTAATTTGTAGCTATTAAGCGTCGAATGCAAAAAACCGCATCTTTCTAGCATGTATAGAAGAAAAGGAAGCGAAGTAGGAAATGAAATTTTTCAAAGTAATCTGTTAATTTGATATTATTTCGGGTCGATTGGTAAAAATCCCATCATTTCAGCATGTAAAGAACTGAAAAAAGTAATTTTGGGGGGTGTTTTTTTCGATTTTCCGGGAGGTTGTAATGAAAAATTTTAAATTTTTCAAAAAAACTTCCTTAATGGTTGCGATTGAAAAATTTACTAATAAAATAATCCTGTAAATTTAATCCAGTTCCACGTTAAAGAAAAAAACCCGTTCTTTCTAACATGAAAAGAAGTGAAAAGGGCAGTTTTAGGGGTGTTTCTCCTCTTTTTGGGGATTGCGATGTAGGTTATGAAATTTTCGTGGTATTCTGTTAATTTCACTTTATTTTGGGTCGATTGGTGAAAATCCCATCTTTCTGCCATGAATAGAATTTAAAAGGGTAGCTTCGGGGGTGCTTTTCAGATTTTTTTTGGGAGGAAGCGATGAAAGTTTTTAAGTTTTTTGAATAAAATTCTTAATTTGTAGCTGTTTAGCATCGAATATAAAAAACTGCATCTTCCTAGCATGTATATAAGAAAAGGAGTAGTTTTAGGGGTGTTTATCCCATTTGCGAAGGGTAACGATGGAAAAATTTACGGTTTTAAAATAATCCTATTATTTTAAACCCGGTCCACGTCGAATGAAAAAAACCTGATCTTTCTAACATGAATAGAAGTGAAAAAGGCAGTTTAAGGGGTGTTTTTCCCATTTTCGGAGGTTTTCGATGTAGGTAATGAAATTTTTCAAAGTAATATGTTAATTTGACTTTAATAAGAAAATTCCATCTCTTTAACTAGAACTGAAGTGAAATGGCAATTTTACGGTTGTTTTCCTCATTTTCGGGAGAGGGAGGGGGTTGCGATGTAGGGAATGCAATTTTTTAAAGTATTCTGTTAACTTGACTTTATTTCGGGTTGATTAGTGAAAATTCCATCATTTCACCATGTAAAGAACAGAAAAACGTAACTTTGGGGGGTGTTTTTCCATTTTCCGGGAGGTTGTAATGAAACATTTTAAATTTTTCGAATAAAATTCTTAATTTGAAAACTTGGTAAAATTGATTCGGTAAAATTGAAGTTTACCGATTTTTCTCGTCAGTTTGAAGCAATTTCACGTCGAATACAAAAAACCGCATCATTCTAGCATAAGGGCTTCTAGCATAATGCTAGTAATAAATAAAATAATAATTGATCAATGCAAAATATATTAATAAAAAAGTTAAAATAAAATGAGAATATAAATTATATAAATTAATGTTTACAAAATTACAATTACAATAAACAACGTATAAAAAAAAACTTCACACAGTGTTGGGTCACCCATCCAAAAACTAATTGTAATCATATGTGCTTAACTTTTAATAATAAACGCATTCTGTATTCAAATTGCTATGACTATATCTATATGGTAAATAAATTAATAGATATATATCATCATATTGTTCTTTTTATGTTTTCTACATGGATGTTTAGTATTGATACAGTCTTAAGTTTAATTAAAACAAAAAATTGTAAAATTTTCCACTTTTCCGATAAAAATTTCCAGTTTTCGCAATTTTCCCGTCGGTTTGGGTACTACAGCTACTTACATGCCAAATATCAACTTTACAGCATATCTGGAAGTATCGTAGAATATTGATCTATTAGTTACCGAGAATTGTAGGCGTTCCCGCGAATTTTGCGTTTTTGAAGTGAAATAACTTTTTAACGGTTAATTCGTTAACTTTGATTGAAAAAAGTGTTTCTTATAATTCCGTAAAGTATCTATATTCGAAATATCAACACTGTAGCTCTTTTCGCTCAAAAGATACAGCACCTAAAAAATGAGTCTAAATTAAGGTGTAGTAATAGCACATAATAGTGAGAAGTCCAATGTGTCCCTTAAATCTCGGCCTTACGCACTACCGTGCTCTAGATATATATATATATATATATATATATATATATATATATATATATATATATATATATATATATATATATACATATATATATATATATATATATATCAGCAGTAAAAATGGAAAATCGAATAGTTTTCGATTACTATCACAGTTCGTTAAAATATGAACACTAGTGTTTGATAATGTAAGCTTTTTGGTAACAATCCTAAAAAATGTATACGTTATTAAAATAATTCACAACCAGTTTAGTAATAAATACACACAATCTGTTAAGTGTTATACTTCAACAAGTTAATTAAAAAACCTGATTTTTGTAATTACCTAGGTATTTAATTTTTAGAATTTATCCTTGAATTTTGATACGAACGATTATGTTTTTCGATAATTTATTTTGTTCATCTAAATTACGTCCCGGGGTAATATCTATTGTACACTTATTGTTACAAGAGCCACAAAAGTAGCACTGATTTTTCAAAATTTTATCATTGGTGTGTACCTTCTTCAATCGGGTTTCGAAAAAGTGCTTCGGATAAAAGGTGTTCATTATAATCATACTAACAACATTTATTCAATAGATTTTTTTTTAAACCGAATATAAAGTACAAATCAAACAATTATTTTTGAATAGTAAGCGCTACTTTTTTTGCACAAATATTTAAATGAAGGTTAATATTGTACGAAAAATACATACAGTCATATATTTTATAATCCTATTATAAATATTATTTAAGAATCATTTGTAAATATAAAAAATATAAAAATATTAAAAATTAAAAATTAATTACCTACCTACTATAGTTATATAGTAGATAGGTAGGTAATTCATGTGTACATAAAATGCATCTGTTATTGTTTATATGTATTTATGTTGTGAATTGTGAATGTTCATCTTTTTAGTTTCCTTTTTTTAAGTTTTTGATTTTTTTAGTGCCCTGCATCTTAAAGCGATTGAATTATATCGCAATTATACCAATGAATTATATCGCCGCACAAATGATTCGATTTATCAAAAACAAATCAATACGTAAACATGATATTCCCGCCAAAAATTTCAGTGACGACACCATGCATGATCCGACATTACATACGCCATATTTGTGTTTTGGTCGTAAGTCCGTGCTCGCCAAAAAATCATTACTTGGCCAACATTCATGGTGATAACAGCTCTAAAAAAATTAATACATATAATTTAAAAGGAGAACACAAAAAAATACATCAACGAGTTGTTACGTGAACAAATCACCTCGTGGCAAATTTTTCCACGGATCGATGGATGGTGGATTTGGAATGATAATTGGATTTAAAATATATATACACATCCACAGTTACTGCTCCAACAACTAAATCGTCTATATTTCGGCTGCATATTTTCATCATTTATTTTGATATATTGGATAATCGAATCATTTGATGTAGGTGGTGCCTTCGAAAAGAATCCGTCACGTCGAAGGTAATATAACTCATCTAAAACTTAACTTTATATTAGGATAGTTCGTCGATTCTTCAATCGATGTTGGGATCACATAGCTTTTGGTGAAGGATTACCACTGCTAATCTGCCGAAAACGGCATGAATCCAGTCGGTATTTTCTAGAAGCACTTGGAAAGTTTTGGTAATTCAGTGCATTGTCGCTAGCAATAATCCAACGGCTTTCCAGGAAATCATCCACCATTGAATGAAACGTCGACGTATTTTAGATTCAATTTTACAATTTCAATTCTATTAACATGTAAAGTTTTTTTTAAATAATAAAGGTGACGCTTAGTTCGATGAATGTGAACAAAATCGAACTGAACGTCCTAAAATATGTTAAAAAAAATAATAATTTAATCACTTCCTTTATTAATCCCAATACATTAACTTTTTAAAAAAAAAAATTACAAAAACTAAATAAATTGGAAAAATAGATTTACCGCTGACACTTATAGTTCGCGTTCAAAAGAATAGAGGCGCTCTTCAGACATTACATCAAAATTGAGCTACAGATCGTCACCCGGACAGAGAAGCACACATTTTTTTTTTGCCTGATTTTTTTTA
The DNA here is from genome assembly GCA_963920215.1 of Nineta flava. Taxonomy (NCBI): domain Eukaryota; kingdom Metazoa; phylum Arthropoda; class Insecta; order Neuroptera; family Chrysopidae; genus Nineta; species Nineta flava. The sequence goes on along the minus strand of OY986043.1, from coordinate 40,973,039 downwards.
AATCACATTAAATTTTTTTTGTTATTTAAATTCAATTTAGAGTGTTTCGGTATCAGATAACCCCATCGACGACACTCTCAAGCCATTACACTTCCACTGCGCGACAACAGCGGGCTACTTTACTAATTGTGCGCTAAACCCAAGTCACAATAAGTAAGATGCCACAGATAAAAAAATTTTTAAATTAGAAACCAAATCCCGCTCGCAAAATAAGGGATAGAGAAAAGTAAAAGAGACGGGCCAAGAAAATTTAAAGTAATTAAGTAATGATAAAGAGAAAAAAATACAACAAACGCACCTCTATTTAGCTGAGCAAAAATTAAAAATAGAAATCTATATACCTGATATGCCATTGATATATGTTACTGACATTTTTTGATACTGCTTCGGATTTAAATGCGCTGGTGTAAGTTTATATCACATCGCTAAATTCGGTTTATCGTACTGTTCAACTCGTAAAAGATTTTCCAATAAATCTTTTTCACCAATCCGACAGGTGTCTAGAAAGTATTGCTTCGTTATAAATACAATTATATCGCGGCCCTAATACTAAGGAGACTTGTCGATAATTAATCGTGCTTTTGCATTAGACCCGCGATATGTTTTTGACGAATTTTCACGAATTATATAATTTATGAAATAAATACCTCGAATTCATCAAGACCAACAAGACCGTTTCGAAAACATTTTACTAGATGTGGAAAATCTGTAACCATCCATAATTTCCGGTCAGGATTATATGGATGTTCACAGCTGATATGATTCACATCAATCCCTAACTTAGTCCAAACTCCTCTGTTCCATTGAGCTGCATCGGTTACAAATGAATTCACGCGGAAACCAGCATTTTCTATTAATATTGTACATTTTAAAAACAACTTGTGAAGAATTTCACTATTCACCGAATTTTTTGTAATGAAGCAACCTAATGGTTGAGCGGAATTGCCTCGATATGGAATAAACATAATAACAAGAGGATGATCTCCAGCAACGTCGCCTTGAGAATCTGGAATATATTTACCAAGATCGACGAAACCAGTATATTCGGCGATTTGTTTGTAGTATTCAATATTTTCCATTAACTTGATTTCATCAGCCGATATTTGACCTACTTTGTCTTTAGGATCCATTGACTCGCCTTTTTTACGAAGAATTTCAAAGGTTTCAGTTAAAAATCCAAAAATTGAAGAACTTATTTTCTAAATATATTTAGTCAACGTATCAACTGTCGGAAGTGGAATCAAATTTCGTGCTCGTATCATGTTATAAGTGCAACATGACGTACTTTTCATACGTATGAGAAGGCATTCGTAAATCCACTCGACTTCATATCTTCGACCTTTTGGGCCTTTTTTTTCTGCGTTATCTAAACACATTTTTACGGTCAGTTGCTGCTGTTTAGGTAATAAAGAGATTTTTTTGTTAAAATGCCCTTTATAAGAAAATTTAGTTATCCTTTGTATATGACGTAACTTGCTTCTTGAAAATTTTAACTGAAATGATTTATACATTCATTTGTCAAATTATGGAGTATTAAAAGTAGTTAAAAATAATATAGTGATTAATCATAAATTTAAAGAGAAGAAATTTTAGTAAGTTTAAAACTTTTTTACCTGCTGTTTTATACGCTTTTTTCTTTTTAAAATTTCGAAATTAGTACCTTTGGTTTTGCGTTCAGTTTTTTTTTTCTATTTTTTGCAGCAATAGACGAATTTTGCGACATTCACGGCATCTTGGGAAAGATTCACAACGCTTGTACACATCACTAACGTCACCATGGCATTTCAATGAGTAACTAATTTATTAACATTCACTATTAGAAAATACTAACATTCAACAATTTTTTGAAAATTTTAATTTAAAAAAAATAAATATATATAACGATATATATAACGATATATATATAACGAAAGAATCTACCAAAAGTAGTACCTTTTTTGGTGAAATCCAGTGCCAGCACATAATATTTTACGTTCCATTGATTTAAAAAAATTAATTAAATCACTGACAGAGTGAATCTGTATATCCACTTTAATTTGCCAGTGTTCAACATAAGTGACCTATTAAAAATTCCAAGTTCATTATATTTTTATGCCAACTGAATAATTACTATAAAAACTTTAACTATATTTACTATTACTATAAATTCAGTAAAAGTGGTTAATTACCATTAAAGATCGATCAGCATCGATTACTAATCGTATCTTCTCCTTAAATTTTATTCGATCCAACTGAATTGCAATTAGTTTTTTATCACCAGGGAAAAAACACCAACCAATTGGAAATGTTTTTTAAACAGTTTTTTATTTAATAAATTTTTTTAACCAAATTGTGTACTTTAAAATGATCACTTCAAAATAAAACTAGTTACTTGGCTTACTTCACTTCTATTTATTATACTATATTCACTTTGATAAGGATGAGTTCCTATAAAAAACTAGCGACCCTAGCGACATAAAAAGTAAATATAACTTCTCTCATTTCGTTGCCATATTTTGTCAACTTTCCCGTATATATAGTTATATCTCCTTTATATAGCCTCCATGGGCTAAAACATCAATATAGTATGGTTGTTATAAAATAATCGTAGGCATGACTTACCGATCGATTTTACTCACTGGATTTACTTGATGGATTATTATTGTTGATATTTTAATACATCTCTTTTTTAATTAATTTGTTGATATTTTAATACATACTCTTTTTTTTTGTTGTTGTTGTTGTTGTTGACCAATACGTAAATATTTATGTATATTTATGTATTTGTATATATTACTCATGTATAAATAAATAAATATATTACTCTTATTAAAAATTATTTTGTGGCCTCCTAGGAGGAAGCCATTTTGTTAGATGAATATATTATATTTGATGTTGAAATAGTTGTTTTCCGATTTTGAACTGCATAGACGATATACTTATTTTTTGTAGCTTGTTTGTTTGTATTAACATTTTCCTATAACACCAAACCAATTGCTGTTATTATGAATTTAGAAACTTCTCGCAGGTAATTCTAAGTACGAAATTTATAAATAAAATCTTTATTTCATTTTTTCATCGAGTCGTTCGAATGCAGTCAAACGTAGATGTGCAAATTTTTGTTAAAAAAACAGTGAATAGGGTGTTTGTTGCGAAAAATTCAATTCAAATAATATTTGCAAGTTTACAACAATAAAAATTATGTCATTGACATTGACGTGCAGAGTCATCAAAAATTTATTTTTTATAAAATAAAAATTGCAATGTGTTCATTATATTATACTAAGTGTAATTCAATATTGTGTAATCTAATGTAATGCAAGATTCCAATATATCTATCGATCGAGGGAAAATCCGTGCTTGATGAAGTTATAGATGCTGAAAGCGCTAGTGCTAATGCACCTGTCATAAAACTCAAAGACAATATAAGCAATTATATGAGCCAAACTGAAAAGTTTGAGATTGAGAAACAAAATGCTATCCGAAGACTAAGTGTATCTTCTCAATCATCTGTGCCAGACAGTCTAGAAATGGCTTCAATAACGCCAACAACAGAAAATCCTTCTAGTTCTAAGGCACAAGAAAATAATGTCTCCGGAAAAAATAATCATTCAGAATGGCAAGGTAATGACTTTACCATTGTTGAATCAAGAAAAAGAAAAGAAGTCCAGATGCAGAAGAGAGGAGAGTACGGCAGAAAGGAACTCCTCAAGGTGTAGTACTAATTACGAACCGCTTTGAAGTTCTGAAAAATCTTCCTCAACCGCCAGAAAATAAAACTTCAACAGCCGTTAGCGAGAAAAAAGATCAAGTACAACCAATTTTCGTGTGTAATGTACTCTACTTCACAGAATTTGAAAAGGACTTGACATCAACTGGCTTTAAAAATAAGTATATGTGCAAGGTTATGAACAACCAGATTAAGATTACTCCTGTCGATATTCCAACTTACAGGGATATAATAAAATACTTCAACCTTAGGAGCGTGAGTTATTACACTCATAGGCTGAAGCAAGAAAGGCCCTTCCGCGTCGTTCTAAGAAACGTTCACCATACCACAACTCAGGAGGATATAACAACCGACCTTGTGGATTTTGGTTATGTTGTGGAAAACGTGGCAAATATTAAACATGCCAAATGAAAACAACAAACAAATTTACGAAGTGACAAAACTTGGTAACAAAATCGTCAAGTTTGAACCACCAAATAAAAAAAGAGAAGTGCCTCAATGCAAAAAGTGCCAAAGATTCGGACACACACATAATAATTGTGGACGCACATATCGTTGCGTTAAGTGTACTGAAAACCATCCCACCAGTGCGTGTAATAAAAATCGTGATGTGCCAGCGATTTGTGTGAACTGTGGTGAAAATCACCCAGCAAATTATAGGGGTTGTGAAGTGTATAAAAAACTCCTTCATAAAAGATTTCCCAGACTCAGAAAAAAACAAGCAGAAGACTCTAACTCTCGTGCTCCAACTCCCAACTACATCAAACAAAACTTTAGTTTTGCACAAGCAGTTCGTAACCAAAAACCCACTATTAGCGATGATGCCGCCACTGATAACGAAAAAAGTTCTAATGACGATTTTATTATATTTATGAAACAATCATTTATTGAATTAAAAGATATGTTTCGTGATGTTATGAAACAAAATACCATAATGGTCAATCTCTTGACTGCCCTTGTTTCTAAAATGAAATAATGATCCATTCAATAAATGTTGTCTTATGGAATGCAAATGGTTTAATAAACCGCCGTTTAGAATTTGAAACTTTCCTCGAACACCGTAACATAGATGTTGCGCTTATATATGAAACCCGATTTACGGACAGAAGCTATCTCGCTATACGGAACTTTACTGTCTACGACACGAAACATCCAAGTGGTCGATCTCAAGGTGGAACCGCTATTATAATAAAAAATAGCCTGAAACATCATGTTGCAGTTAACAACTGTACCGAATATCTTCAAGCTACAAGTGTAGTGGTAGAAGATTGGATTGGTCCATTGACTTTTTCTGCCGTTTACTGTCCCCCAAGACAAGCAATAAATCAGGTAAATTTTCAAGATTTTTTTGACACTCTTGGCCATAGATTCATTTCTGGCGGAGACTATAATGACAAGCATACGCACTGGGGCTCACGACTCATAAACCCCAAGGGCAGGAACTTGTACAAAGCTATAGAATCTAAAGGTCTAGACCATATTTCAACTGGAGAACCTAGGTATTGGCCATCGGATCCTAAAAAATTCCAGATCTATTAGATATATTCGTAACTAAAAATATGTCACGTAGATACTTAAAAATCACTTCCTGCGATGAATTATCTTCAGATCACTCCCCTGTGCTACTCATCATAAGTACGCAACTATTGAAAAAGATATACCTCCATGTCTTTTCAATAAGCATACAGACTGGGATTATTTTAGATACTACATGGACACAAATATAGTTCTACAAAAGCCTATAAAAACAGAAGAGGAACTTGAAATAGCGGTAGTAGATTTTACACAAACTTTACAATCAGCTGCATTTAAATCAACGCCTACAATTTGTATTAAGAGCAGAGTTAACACTACTCAATCCGATGCTGTACGGAATTAAATTCTAGAAAAGCGGAGATTGAGAAGAAATTGGCAGCAAACAAGGTACGCTAGAGATAAAAACGCATTCAACAGGGCTGCTCAAAATTTAAAACGACTGTTGGAGAAACTAAAACAAGAAGCTATCCAAGACTACCTCGAAAATTTATCACCAACAGATGCTGCAGACTATTCACTCTGGACAGCTAATTGGCGCTGTAAACAACCTCAAAAGCCTATACCACCTCTTCGTCGTGTTAATGGCAGCTGGGCTAAAAGTTCCAAAGAAAAAGCTGATTTGTTTTCTGACAGTTTATCCGAAATCTTTCAGCCAAATCCTGGAGAAAGCTTTAATGAAGAAGAAGCCCTTTTTCTGGATGCTCCCTTACAGTTATCCCTCCCTATTGTTTCCTTTTCACCTAAAGAAATCAAATCGGTCATTTGGAATATCAATAATAAAAAGGCTCCCGGCTATGATCTTGTAACTGCCCGAATTCTTCGAGAGTTGTCAAAAAAAGGTATTGTCATGATGTGTACTATCTTTAATTCCATCCTGCCCCTAAAAGATTTTCCTCAAATTTGGAAAGTATCGCAGATTATCATGATACTTAAACCAGGAAAGCCTATAAAAGATGTTACGTCCTACAAGCCAATAAGCCTCCTACCGTTACTATCTAAAATTTTCGAGAAATTATTTCTAAGGAGGTTTTTACCAATTTTGGAAGAATCCAATCTTGTTCCTGATCATCAATTTGGTTTTAGATCCAAACATTCAACGATCGAACAAGTTCACCGAGTTGCGGTGGCATTAACAATGCTTTTCAAGAGAAAAAATATTGTACGGCAGCGTTTCTTGACATCAGTCAAGCTTTCGACAAAGTATGGTATCCTGGATTATTATATAAATTGAAAAAGAACATTCCAGATTCGTATTATCTCATTTTAAAATCATATTTAACTGACAGATATTATCAAGTAAGATTTCAAAATGAACTATCTGATATACATCCTATTTTTGCCCGAGTTCCCCAGGGAAGCGTTTAAGCTCCAATTTTGTATCTTATTTATACACTAGATCTGCCAGTGAACGACGAAAACATTACTGCTACTTTTGCAGATGATACTGCAATCCTAGTATCCGATTCGGATCCAAATGTAGCATCGGAAAATCTTCAATTAAGTTTAAACCAAATTCAGCAATGGCTGCATAAGTGGCGGATTCGTGCTAATACAAATAAATCAGTACAATTTACCTTCACATTACGCAGGGGAATCTGTCCACCAGTAACTTTAAATAACGTGATACTTCCACAAAACGAAGATGTCAAATATCTGGGTATGCATCTGGATAAACGTTCAACTTGGCGAAAGCATATATGGGCCAAAAGAAAACAATTAAATATTCAATTCAATAAATATTTCTGGTTGCTTAATCGTAACTCTAAATTATCCCTCGAAAATAAGTTATTAGTGTATAAAAGCATTTTGAAACCTATATGGACATGCGGTATTCAATTGTGGGGTACTGCAAGTGTGAGTAACATTGATATTTTACAGCGTTTTCAGTCTAAAGTGCTGCGTGCGATAAGTGATTCACCATGGTACGTTCGAAACGATGTCCTACATCGTAGTTTAAACGTGTCTACAATGCGTGAAGAAATAGTGCGATTTAGTGAAAACTATATGTATCGTTTAGAAATGCTTCCAAATGTGTATGTGCTTAACCTTCTTGACAATAGTAAGACCTTAAACAGACTAAATAAACTTAATATCTTAGAATTAAAATATAGATTTATTTGACATTTTAGTGATAAATGTACTTATATAATTTTAGTATATAATTCTTAATTCATGTGTCTTCCATTGGGTAAACACAATTCACGATTTTTATCTAGTGATCATAGTTCTTTATCTATTCATAGCTCTTATTAGAACTGATAATAGTTAAAATTTGGACGCTAAAAAAAATTTTTTTTTTCATCTTTATAACATTTGAATTCAATTATAATTGATGATTTGGATTCAATTGTTCAATAATTGTTATCTTATTATAATTCTGTATTTATTTATGTTAAAATGCATATATAATTAAAAATGATATGTGATTAAAATGAAAAATATAAATTTAATAATACTTAGTTAAAATTAAAAAAATCTTAAATGTGATAATAAAATAATTTATACATTGATATTTACAATTGATTTGATTTATAACCTCTTCGCTATTGATGTACATACAACAATATAGAGTACATTACGTATAAATTCGGAGTACGTTTATTATTTTTCAATTCACATACAAGAACTCTGTGATAACTCTGAGCTTGCTATTAATAAGACAACATTTGACAGTTTTTTCAAAACGACAATATTTATATATTTCTGAATATCGTTAATTTTATTCCTGTTCAAGATGAGTACTTTATTCAGCTGTTCATTATACTTCACATTAAGTTTGGAAGTAAAATTAAAATAATAATTCATATCGTCATAAAGTTGTTAATGTACAAAATATTGTACAAATTGAATCAATAATCGGCAAAAATTCAGATTAATTGTTCAGTATAATAAAAAGGATAATCAATTTCAATTTTTCATTTTATTAGTATTAATAAATTTGTTTTTTACACTCGTAATGAATTTTAACGTAATCATAATTTGTAAAAGTAATTTTATCTAAAAATTAAATTTTATATATTCAAAAATCAATCTTTTTAACAGAATCGCATTGATTTTTAAAATAAAATCATTTATTAAATAATCCAAAATCCTCGATAAATTAAAAATTTCCAACAATTGAATCCATCATATTATTTTAATTTATTCAAAGTCACAATTATTCATTCATTCAATTACTACAATCAAACTTCTTTTTTTTTGAAATTTTCTTGGTTGTAGGCTGTTTTTGTTTAGATGGATTTTTTTTATCCATTATTGATTCAACTATTTTTTGAACTGCTGTGGTGTGTGGATGTTTAGACCACACTCTATCTGTAACGTCTTGCAGATGACTTTTCTTGAATGGTAGTTTCGATAAATCAGGACGATAAAGCGTTCTGAGCCTGTTGTATTCAATTATTGCACTCTTTTGTGATTGTAATTGGCTTGGATCAAAATTAATAAGATGAACTCCGGTAAGATTATTAACTCTAGATAGCGCAACATATGCTTGTCCACAGGAAAATATACTGGAACCTATATCTAGAAGTGCACTATCCAAACTTAAACCTTGGCTTTTGTGAAAGCGTAAGCAAGACATATTGGAAATTGCTCACGATACACAAACGCGTGATAGAAAACTTCAAATTTATTTTTAACTGGTTCCAAATCGTGTACCAAGCCATGTGTAAATTTTATGCGAATTTTCTTAATTTTGTTTATGTCGTTAATATCCCGAAAGATTTGCTCCACATTACCAATGGAACTATTAACAAGTCCTAAACTGAGATCGACATTTCTTCGAAGCATTACACGAGCTCCAATTTTTATATTTATTCTTCTCTCTAAACCTGCTGTCATAGATGAATCATCTTCATACTTATCTAATATTTCACGAACTTTTTTAGAAAATGATTTTCAACATTCAACCTCATCAATAGCAATTACTTCTATGACCGGTTGTTCAATTCTTTTTAACATTGCTTCATTAAGTTGAGCACACATATTTCTTGTTGGCAGTAAACAAACTGTGCTCTCAGGTAATGATGAGAGGTGAACTGTCAATTCTTGAAGTCTGTCATTAACAGAAGTAGAACTAAATTTCAGTAATCTGGAAGATAATAATTTCGAATCTTCTATTGTTATAACTCCTAATCGTAATCGACTCAACAGATTCATGAAATCATTATCATTTTTTTGTCGCATGTTAATACAAAGTTCTTCTAAATAATTTTTTCCACAAATTTGTAATAACACTTAATGAACCTATCAGTTTATTTATATCTTCAGCTGATATATCTTCAAAAGGTGATTGTTCTCTGACAGGCGGTAGTTGTAACAAATCCCCAAATACCAAAATATGTTTTCCTCCAAACCAGCCATTTTCATTATCAGAGGTATCAAATATTTCCATTAGACGTAAATGAATATACATAAGAGTTATGTTGGAAATCATTGACACTTCATCTATGATTATAAGCATCATGTTCTATAAATCAGCTCGTAATACTTTTAAAACTTGATCTGAAAGAGGTTTATATTTGGGTGTTAATCCATGTTCAACTGGTAGTTGTAATAACCTATGGACAGTTAGCCCATTAACATTAAACGCCGCAATCCCAGTGGGCGCAGTGACAGCCACAGTCTTATTGAAATTTTTCGACACCCATTGTTTTATTGTATTTATTAGGTAACTTTTACCAGTACCCCCTGTACCACTCACGAAAAGTATAAAAGTGCTCGAATTTTTGTCCAATATTTCGTGAATTTTATCAAATATACGTTTTTGGTCTGAATTTAAATTATCAATCATTTCTTTCATTTCTTGATCTGATATATTTTTAATTAATTGAAAATCATCCATTGCATTAATTGCTTGTACTGGTTAAAATTCCATTGGATTTTCGATTGTATCATCATCATGTTCATTTGCATCGTTTTGCCTGTTCTCTTGTATTTCAGTTATTTTCTGTTCGATCATTTCAAATGCTTTTTCCAAATTTTCTCTGTAGTCATTTTGCAGCTGTCCGTAATTTATACCATCGTTTATAGTTTCTTTAACTATATTAAAAGCTTCCGTATATGAATCTTGCCCTTTTTTTAATTCGACAAGATTACGCCAATGCATAAACAAAAGTAAAATTGCAAAGTAATATTGTTCTGGATACTTTTTAATATCAAGTGGATAATGATTGATTAAATATGGTCAATTTCTTCTTTTTAAAAAGTTTTCGTCACCAATTTGATAACATTCAGCATTACTATAAACAGGACGACTATCGACAATGTCATACCATCTGGCAAAATCATAAAGGTTCATTTCTTCCAACTTTGCAGATCTATTTGGATAATAATCATCAATCAATGATTTGTAAAATAAATCTGATGAATTTGGATGCAAATTGTTTATATCTTTCTTAGATTTAACTCTGCGGTTACGATGTATTTTCACGTCAAGCCATCTGAAAATAGTTTCAGGATCAGTTCCATAAAGGGATAAACCGAGCAAAGTATCACTTGCTTCATGTAACCGCACTCTCTGTTATTGAGTGCACGAAGACCAACATTAAAAAATTGACTCGTTAATGTTCTTGTAGAATTTATAATTTCAAACATTTCTGTTACATGACTTTTTTCGCCTTTTGTTATATACTTAGTGATATAGTGTTTCAATACAGCTGTAATTTCACCAATAAACTGAATATCTACATTTCCATTTCACACTAAAAGTACTACTGGATTATAGTCATTGATATAAACAGATTCTTTTGTCCCAGGTATATTGTACAATCTCTTATTTGATAGAGTTTTTTTTGCTGCTACTGACTTTGTAACTCCTATTATTTTCATTTGATCTGTTACAGGACGTGGAAAACCAAATCTGCAAACGCGAATATAGCCAGTAAATTATTTTTTATTCCTTAAACAATAATTATTATGTTCATGAAATTGATAATTCATAACTCGATCATGTAATTGTGGTGAATTTTGTTCGTTTGGAATAACGTACGTTACATATTTTGATATGAAATTAGCCACCTCTTGTACGGTAAACTGTTCAAGTATAGGTGCATTTTTTATCCACAACATACAATGAAAATGTTGTAATCCTCTGGATTGATACTCACGACGCCAGAAATAATGTTCAACATTTCCTAAAGGTTCTTCTTTTGAACATAGAAAATCTAATAATGCTTTAAATTTAAGATCCATAAATCTTGAAACTGCTACGGGATCTTGAGCAATTAATTCACTAATCGACTTTTTGGCCATATCAGGGCCATTGATATCTTTGATATATTGCCCAAGATCAGTACAATTCCATTCTGATGGACTGACAGTCAAGAATCAAGTAACTGGCCCATAATATCTCGTCATACACAAAACTTCATTTCTAGGCTTTTTCCAATATTGTTCTGTGTTTCTTAAACGGCTAAATATTGCTGTCAAATCTCCTTCGAGTTTTTCTCTTTCCATCATTTCTAAATAAGTTTTTTTCGTTAACTTTTCATTTTGCTTAGTTATATTCATCATATAAAATATACCAGCATTCAATTGACGCATATTTGCATCATTTAATACATAACAAATATATTGATGGTTACGTCTATATTGAGCGTGACTCGACATCAACTTGGATTTAATAAATTCAGCTGATGAGATTTTTTTTTCTCTGGGATAAAATTGACCATATTTACCATCAACATACAAATCTGGAAAACATTTCACATCAATATCTTTGTCCCGATTATCTAAAGGGCGGGCGTTCACTTTCAACATTTGATAAACAGATGCCGCAGATTTATTTTGTCGCCTCTCATGAAGAGGATATATTGTATACTGCTCGTACTCATGTTGATTTTCTTCAGTTACTTGTGTTAATAATGCACCATCAATATTTTGGTTCGTTGGATCTACTGTGACAATTTCAAATTGTATATCTGAATCTATATGATGTTGTAATTGTCGAAAGTTTTCCGGTAAAACTATACCAGAATAATAAACTATACAAGATCCTGCCATATTATTTTACTTTTTGTTGGATGTCCTCTAACAAGAATATATAATTTATGGTCTGTATTTAAAGGCTCTTCAGGTCTTGGTATTTTTTTTTAATGTCGCTTCCAATGGTAGTGGTAGATGAAATGTTCTGCCTTTCACTTTTTTAATAGCATGTCTATTAGGTATGCGTTTCTTGGAAACAGGAACCATGGATGTAATTACTTGAAAGGCTTTTGCTCGTTGGATTAAAATTTTTTCATACTCATTTAATTTTCTTATTTCATCAGGAACTTCTGCATTATAAAGTCCATTAAGAATACATTTTGTGGGAAGTTTATTCGATCGGAAGTTCAATAAGCATGTAGTACAAATAAAATTACTCAACTTGATTTTTTTATCTTCAATAAACTGTTGTAATCTTTTCCAGTAATTACTTTCTAATGGTTTTCGTATTGCTGAAAGAGATGTTAAATTTCTTAAACAGAAAAGTCCTTGACAAGATATACACTAATTTTTTGGCGTATCTAGACATTTTTCTTTCATGTCAGTCAATTAAGTATGATATTTTTCTATTATTTGGTCTTCATTTAAATTCGAATCGGACAAATCGCAATCCACATTATATACATCATGTCCTTTGTTCATTATAATGTTAGCCGGATTCCATAATTCATTAAGTTTATCTATTATAACGTCTTCTAAAGCATTATCTAATTCACAGATTTTATAACCATACGATTTCATTTCATACAGTTGTCTAATCATAGATCTGATGCTTGGAAAATGACTCTTTAAACTATTAAAAAATCTAAGATTGTTTTTAAACGCTTCTTCTTCACATAACATAAACTTATATATAGTTTTTGGTGGACCCTCTGATAGCTCAATAAATTTTCTTTCCTAATTTGTTACCATATTTTCAGTTAATAAACAAATTTTTATATCACATGTCCAACTTTCACCTCTTCTTTTATTTCTGATGTTTTCTTGGGAGTCGTGTAAAACACCTCTCCCATTATTATTCATAACGGCTACACTACCGTGTTCCGATAATTTATACGAAGTTTCAGTGAAATACGGTTCTTGTGTAGGACAATGTAAAGATTTGCCTAAAAGTGCCTGAAATTTGGTAAGTATATCATGACAGTCGTTAAGTAATAATCGATATTTTTCAAGTCCTGTTACCATGATCTTTTTTAAATTTTCATACGATTTTAAATAATTACCAATTAAGCTCTTGCGGTTCTGTAAAACCCATTTAATATTCTTTTCAGCTTCTAGTCGATCCCCGATTACAAGCGTTAATATTGCGGTGATATTTTCAATATTTCCCGAAAATTCTAAATTTTTACGTAGTTGATATTCCTTATTCAATTTGGTTCTAATTTGAGGATTTTTTTTACCATACATGGATACTGCTTTCATTTGTACATTTTGATTTTTTTTTTGGTATCGCTTAATCGCATCACGAAGTTGTTCTTCGCGAGTTTTATCAGAACCTTTCAGTCGCCCGGGTTTCGTTTTTTTTGGCCGCCCAAGTTTCTTTTTCCTTGGTTTTTCCGAACCTATTTTAGTTGTTTCATTGACATTTTCAATAATACCATCACCTGGTTGTTGAATATTTTCAGATTCTTCTACATTTAAACTCTCGGGCGTAGTTATTGGAATACATACATCGTAGTGTCTACTATTGATATCTCAAATTAACCTAAGTTGGACGGATAAGCCGTCCCTAAAACTAGACCTTAAAGAAAATATTTACAATTTAGATTACACCGAATCAGTTGTAATCGACATCATGTGGCATGCGGTATCGTTTCCTGAAAAGCAACGTACGCGGGTCAAATTGGCCCAGTTCATTGATTTCCGGGAAAGGATTTTTGCGGGATGATTGGAAATAGGATTTCGAAATGGTTTGGATGAAGGTTTTGATTATCGTCCGAAGACAACGATTTTGAAATTTTTGCATTTTCGCAAGCTGCGAACGTGCAACGTTCGACCAGATTGGTGCAGCGTACGTGAGTACGCGCCGGATACATGACTTGAAAAGTCGATGTTTCAGACGTTCGTCCAACCTACTCCTAGCGTTGAGTAGTGGATACAACCCAGCAAAGGATGCGTTTCCAAGGGCAAGACGTTTTTTAACGTTCTGCGTCTAATTCAATTGCCTTTGAAGGGTAACTCCTAGGTACTCAACACTTTGAGTCTGTTGGATTTCAATGTTAAACATCTTCAATTCAAGTGGGTAAGAAGAAAATTTATTCTTCTTTGTGAACAAGACGGAGAGTCTTCGTAGGATTAATTTTGATTTTCCACTTCTTGAAATAGCTTTCAAGCGTGGATAGGCGGGATTGGGGGCAGCTCGAGATAAGTTTCGGCTGCCAGGAAGAACAGTAGATTGCTCTGTCGTCAGCGAAGAGGGCCGTTTCGGTTCCTCGATCCTTCGGGATGTCGTTTATAAAATATAAAAAGAGGCGGGGTCCAAGCACGGAGCCTTGACACAACATTGGTTCGATGTACTTTATTTTCGGTTCGATAAGTAGGAAATCAGGAATTTCAGGATGTAGATAGGTATGTTGAATTTGGAAAGTTTGTGGATGAGTCCATTGTGCCAAACCGTATCGAAAGCCTTTTCGATGACCAAAAGGACCATGCCTGTGGATTTATTCCAGTTAAATCCAGAAGAAATATGGTCAGTGAGCCGGTGAAGCTGACTCACTGTTCAGTGGTTCGATCTGAAACCAAACTTTTGGCGAATTAATTGTCCGTGGATATTTTCATGCGACTGCAGCCGGTTCAAAACTACTTTCTCCATGAACTTGCTGAGAGATGGCAGCAAGCTGATGGGTCGGTAACTTGAAGGCAACTTGAGTTGTTTTCCCGGTTTCGGAAGGGCTAGCACTTTGGCAGCCTTCCAAATGTCAGGAAAATAACCAAGTCTCAAGCACGCAGTATAGATATAACTGAGCTGAACAACCGTCTTCCGAGGAAGATAACGGAGAACAATATTAGTTATTCCATCATCACCGGGAGCCTTCCTACACTTATGTTTCCTTAAAATGTTTGAGACCTCCTGAGGTGATACGCATTCGACATCGATTGGGTTAATGATGGAAGAGCGAATATTTTCCAAAGATTCGGACACCATACGGGTCGTTTCTTCGTCGTGATATTCGTCGCCATCGGTTAAGCTGTGCGCCTTAGAGAAAGTATCAGCGAGAAGTTGAGCTTTTTCTGACTCTGGGTAGAGATACCCATTTTCTGACAGTAAAGGGGGCAGTCTATTGGAACGATTACGCAAACTTCTAGCAATTGTCCAAACACTATTGTCACAAGTGGTCAGAGCCGAAATCCTCTCATCCCACATTTCATCTCTGGAGCGCGTGACTTTTTTTCGAATATCAGCTGACATTCGCTTCATGGCGTCATGAAGCTCAGGCAGCCTAGATCTTTGCCAAAATTTACGCAATTTGTTTCGAGTCCGTATGAGTCGTAGTGTGTCATCATCTAATTTAAGTTGAATGCCGATGGATCGAGTTTTCCTAGGTATAGATTTTTCGGTAGCAGCTACGAAATTCCTCGTCAGTTTACTAACCTCCAAATCTATTTGATATGTTGTTTTGATTTGCGGAGTGATCAAAGTTTCGGCGTTAAGATATTGTTTGAAAAGTTTCCAATCCGCATTCTCAAAGCTCAACTGGGTCCGCAAGGTAGCAGCGCCCCTCATTTCACCTAGGGTGAAGGTGATTGGGCGATGATCGCTTTGCAAATCCAAGTGAACATCTTGGTCCGACAGAAGGTTACAATTCTTGAGTATCGTTAAGTCAATGGTCTGAGGAGGGCGGTGGGCAGCATCAGGATAGTAAGTGGGGTCCTCTGGGTACGCAACAATGAAGTTACGTTTGAGGGAATGCGCATAGAGTGCGTTCCCGCTAGCATTGTTAGACATACAGTTCCAAGACATATGGCGAGCATTAAAATCACCCATGATCACAGCGCGATCATGTGTCCTTAAAATTCGGTCAATATCTTTTCGCTGTAAGAGTCTATCGGGGGGATTATATACAGATGTGACTTTATAATTACCACAATTTGCCGAAATTAGAATGGAGACGGTTTCGATATCACCACCTTTGGGAGGCAAGAGAGAGGGTTGGACATCGTGTCGAACGTATAGGGCAACCCCGCCACCATTTCTGGTGGCACGGTCACGGCGATAGGTGCAATACCCAGGAATTCGAGCTCTCTTGTCCGGCTTTAACCAAGTTTCGCTGATGGCAGCCACTTGGATCTGATGCTGTTGAAGAAATGAGTGAAGCTCGGGAAGTTTGCGATGGATACTTTGAGAGTTCCATTGTAGAAATCGGATGTTGGATCTAGAAAAGGGATGGGACGCCATTTTCAAAGAGATGAGATGTCATCCTGAAAAACACAAGAAGTTTTTCTGAATCTGATTTGCACGATTTCCATGCATTCTCCACTTCGATCCTGAGTTTCAGGAGAGTCATGCAGTCGAAAGTCAATTTAGTTCCTGCATCAGACTCCAATGGAGTTGGCGACGATGGAGGTCTTTCGAGGGCTTCAATTAAGAAGGGGTTATGGGGTGAAATGGGGGTGGTACTCAAAATATCTATTACCTCCTTTTCGGATGCTCTCTTCATTGTCCACGGATTTGCGGTTGGAGTTGGGGCCGGGACAAACTTCTTCGATGATGTTGCTGCTGCCGATGATGTACTGAAACAAAGGTGAAACGGACAGTGCTACGAGCTGCCACTTTTATGGCTGCCTCCACTTTTTCGAAGTTCGTTAAACCCATGTGAACAACAATGGGTCTTGGCTTATTCGATCTGGGTGGAGTTGCTGACGCAGACTCGTTCACGTCCTTAAGGACGGAGAAGGAATTTTTAAGTTCAATTTGAACTTTTTTGGAAATCACTTGCTGATTCCCCACACGTCTAGGTCGCTTTTTTCCACGTTGCACCTGGAAGTCCTCGTCCATTGGTGTTGGTGTTCTTTTCTGCATATCTGCCACCGCCTTGCTGGTGGTGGACGCCATCGTATGATTTTCCGCCAATCTAAAAAACAGAAGAAAAAATCATTAGTTAAAAATAAAAATTTTTGAAATGCCTGAGTAAAATAAAAAGTATTTGATGATTGCACTAGGTACACCCAAAAAATATATCTTAGTTTACACTCAAATTTTGAATTTAATTCCTTTGTAAAACAAAGTCCAATAAGATTAAAAATAATCATATTATCAGAGATTATTTCACAAAACAATAAAATATCAAAGAATTGTTCACAACAATGAATGAAAATATTGTTGGTATAAAAATAAAATAATAAATCACAGGTATAATTTGTGATAATATCCGATTAGCGATGTTGCTTGTAACAACATCAGACCTCGACGTCTTGCGTCTCTTAATTTTCAATCTTTAATTGTAAATATTTCTGTAAATATTAGTGTATGTAACAGAAAAAACGATTAGATACAAAATTACTGTAACACTTAATACCTACAACTTTACTTCTAATTAATTTTTCGATTTTTCAAATAATAAGGAAGATATGTCGAATTTTCTGTTTCCACCTCCCTTAAAACTACCCTTTCCCCTTGTCTGCTTTTACGACATTTCATTTTGATCAGACTAAAATTGTGACCGCTAGAAAGTGATTTATGTATTCTACGGAAATTCGCTAAGTTGAAGCAGCTTTTGCTATTAATATAATAAATAATTTTATTATATTAATAAATTAATTAATTCATTATATATTATAAAAAAAATGAAAAAATATTGATGTTTCGTTATATTTCCATGAAATTGAAATTGAAAATTATATATTAATGTCGTCAGTTTACGAAGTTACAATACAATACGTCTTAGAATCTATAGTACCTACCCTAAGCTTTACCTATAATACATCATCTTATTAAATAAATTCATCGAAATCTATAAATATTTTACATTGTTTCTTAAACGGAAAAATCTTATATTTAACTATTTATGTTTTCTACATGGTAGTTTACTTACATACTAATAAAAATATGGTAATTTTTATAATTTATTCTACTACTATATAATTTAATCAACTTTTATAATTTAATCTACCAAATTTTTTAAATCTACCAAAAAAAATAATTAGGGTAAATTGTTTAAATGTAAAAAAAAATTTGGTAAATACCTCTTTGTAAATAGGATCTTTATTGGGATATCATCACTTTTTAAGGAGCAACTATTTTATGAAGTCTAGAGCTATTTACTTTGTAAATAGCTCGGTCCTTACTCTCATATCATCACTTTTTAAAAAGGAACTATTACTTTAAGGATTTACCCGAAAACTCGGCCCTTTCTTACATTTATGTTTTTGATCGGATATATATTTACATATTAATTTTTTAGAATGGACGTTGATGAAGAAGAGTTAACTACCGCGGACATTCGTATTGTCGGTGATATGATCCTTAGTAAGGATCAAGAGAAATCTCTGGCTCCAGGTGCAGCTCCAATTGCAGTTGCAGCTCCAATTGCAGCTCCAGTTGTAGCGCCAGTTGCAGCTCCAGTTGCAGCGCCAGTTGCAGCTCCAATTGCAGCTCTAAGAGCCAGTTATCGCGGTAATCGATTTAGTCGCGGTCGCGGTAACGGTACACGCAGTCGCCGTCACAGTCGCGGTAACGGTACACACAGTCGCCGTCACAGTCGCGGATCTCGCGGTTCTCCCGGTGGACAGTTTATAATTCGGGGGTATGGGTGGGACTTGCATTTCCAATTTAATTAAAGCCTCCCCAACCCCCGAATATAATTTTTTATTTAAATAAAAAATAAATAAACAAAAAATAAAAAACAAATAAAATAAAATTATTCGAATAAGAGTAATTATTATTTATTTATTTATATAATAAATATATTTTATAAAATTATCCGATTTTTCAAAATTTGCAACATTTTGACAGTATTTTATATGTTATATTAAGTAAATATATACGCATTCGTTCTACTATTTATTTTAAAATGGCTAGAATTAGAAGGGAAAGGGTTGTTTTGTCATGAAATGCATCCAAAAAATTCAAATATTTAAATCAATGTACCCTTATAGAGACAAACTAAATAATGGATGAACATTTTTATTCAAAAATAAATTATCATTAAAAAATGGAAAAGTCTTCTTAAAAATATCATTGATTGCATTTTTGAATTACAATTAAATGGACAGATAATCACATATTCGATTTGCAAAATCTATTGCCTATTGAAGTTTTCCGATTTTTTCTGTCGGTTTCAAGCAAGTTCGTATCGAATGCCAAAAACAGCAACTTTCTAGCATGAGTCAGTCAGCTTCACTTACAGCTTTATAGAATAGCAAAAATGTCCATCGATTATAGCTAATAGATGGTGATATATATATATATATATATATATATATATATATCTATATACATATATATACATATAATTTATATATATATACATACATATAGATATATATATATATATATATATATATATATATATATATATATATATATATATATATATAAATATATTTATAAATATTGTCGCGGTATCCTGGCTCTCTTTATCCTCAAAGGAGCGCTGCCCGAACCTGCAATGATTCCGATACTCGACCAAAACAAAAAAATATATATTAGTAAAAGATATTACTAAATATTTTGTAATTGAAACAACACGCACGGTTTTGTTTAAAGAAAAGAAAAAAAAAATTAAATTAAACACAAGTTTTTACGAAACAAAAAAAAAAACCTGATTTTATTGCTTAAAAAAAATGATTATCCAATTTTTTTTTCAACAATTATTTTAATTTTTTTTCACACAATGTCAAACTTTGAATTACTTGATCAAATTACTTGTACAAATTCCAACTTTAACTTGATCTGGATTGAACAACAATAATACACTTTGAACTAATCAGACAATACTTGATTTCAACTTTGATATTAAACTTTGATACTAATCGCACAATGGTCGATTTTAAAAACTGATTTGAATCGACACTGGACACGGTTTATATACCCGCTATGGGTCGTTCTAGAATATGATTGTGTTTTTGAATAAATATTTTGTTTTTGACAATATATTTTCGCATGGAGGCTTCTAGAATATTTTAGTATATCAACACCCATGGACGTAGTCGGAATGTTCAGATTATTTGTAAAATTAATTAAAAATTATACCTCTACTTGGGTTTGACCCATTGTCACACCCCGCTTGGTTAATAATTAACTACCGACTTAACGAACACGGCCAGTGTAAATTCAAAATCTATACACAAATTTTATTATACTTTCATTACTGTAAGCTAGCTTACTTCTGTTTATTTGTTTTACAAAAACTATCTTGTTTTTACAAAATTATTTATTTGTGATCTATTTATGTTATTTAAAAACATTCAATTTGTATGATTTTGAATTTTTTTAATTAAATTATATGTAATAATTTTTTTCCAATTTTTGATTTTTTTCAAAAATAGAAAACTTTAAATCAAAAGCATCTTATTATCTTTTTTCGACTTAAAAAAAAAACTTAGTTTAAGAAAAAAAATAAATCGAGCTATATTATTTTCTTTTTGTACTTTCAAAAAAACTCCTTCTTTTTGCAAGGAGAAAAATATTGTTTTGTTAAATATTTTGCATAATATTTTACTTAATATTTTTCTATTAAAATGTGTGTTGGATCAAAAAAATTATTCTCAATAATTTTCATTACAACAAAATCTCCCCCTCTAGATTCCAACACACATTTTCTAATTTGCTTATTATATTTGGTCGACCAATTTCTAACTTAAGAACTATTTGAACTGTACTAGTACATTTAGCTAGCTAGCAAAACTTAAAAGTGTACGTACACATTAGTTCTTCACTCTTCAACGGCGCCTGTTGTTGATTGCCGGTCGTCTGGGCCGCAAGTTGTACCCTGGCTCTAATGCTCTGGCCTCTGGCTCGTCCACACTTGGTACATCCCGTCGTCTTCCATCACCTCCATGCCTTTGACCCCCCAATCGATCCGGAAGTAGTTGGCCGAACACCTTGTTCACCATACTCAATCTTCCCAGATTCCCATTGGCGGCGGTCCTTGCACTGGCCGGCTTCAAGAGACCTCCATGTATCTTCGTGGGAGGCACTGTATCCAAAACATATATTCCAGCTGGTAAACTCCTCAGCACTCTGTAAGGCCCTTTCCACTTCGGTGCCAAACCACTATGGACACCCTCCACCTTACTGCTGAGCACTTGATTGCGCATCCAGGCGGACTCTCCTGGTTGATAACTGAGTCCCGTCTCCACTTGGTCGTTTACTTCGGCATTGGCCAATATTGTTTGCCGAGCTCTTTCAACATTATCATTGCGTTCTTGGCCTCTCTCGTTGGCCCAGTCTTCAATATCTTGAGGCTCTTGAGCTGTTTGTATTTGCCAATCCCCAGGCTTCTTCATCTCAGCCCCCAGTAACAATTTGGCGGGCGAAAAACCAGTTGTTCGGTTTGCTCTATTTCGTATTGCGAATAAGCACTTGTGTAGTTGTTGGTCCCAGTTTTTATGTGCTTGGTCCAATAAATTTAAACGCAACAACTTCTTTAACTCTTGGTTCTGACGTTCCGTGGGGTTGGCTCGTGGATGGTATATTGGCGTTGTCCAAATTTCTGTGTGCCATTCTCTGTTCACTGCTTTCCATTCTTTTGATCTGAACTGGGGACCATTATCACTTAGTACTGCTCTTGGATATCCATAACGACTAAATACTTCGTCTTTCAGTACTTGGGCTATCTTCGAGGTCGACGTGGCCCCCAATGGAAATGCTTCGATCCATCTAGTGAAAAGATCAGTCACGACCAATATATTTGTCTTTCCACGTGATGTGCGTGGGTATGGACCCATTAAGTCGATGCTGACTAACTCCCATGGTGAAGTAGGTCTTCGACTTCTCAATGCTGAACTTGGTTTCTTGTTCAGTGGCTTCACTCTAGCACACGTATCACACCCTTTCACATATCTGCGTATGTCATCTTGCATCCCATACCAGTAGACGCGGTTACGGATTTGACGATACGTTTCTCTCCATCCTGGGTGTGCTGCTTCATCACTGTCGTGATATCTTCTTAGAAAACCAAGTCGGCGTTCTTCGGGAACCACTGGCACTTCTTGAACCATCTGTTGACTATGGTACCAGAGGATCCCGTCAGCTACGGTGTAGTTAGCTCTTGTTCTGTCCACTCGTCGACGTAGATTGCTTCTCAGTGGACTATTACTATCTACGATGTATCATCTGATGGCAGTCACGTCACGATCTTCATCCTGCCATCGTCGAATATCATCAAGTGTGGGTGTTTCCACTTCGATGACGTTGAGGGTTATTGGTGTTTTTGCCCTCTTTTCAATCACCCACTCTGGAATGTCCTCCACTTCTTCATCTTCAGTCTTGCCCTGTGGTTGTCTGGACAACCACAGGGGTGCTAGTTTCGGTGCATTCACAATCGATGATTTCAGATTTTCGAACGCCTTCTGATGCAATGTTAGCCAGCGCCACTTAATGTTCT
The DNA here is from genome assembly GCA_963920215.1 of Nineta flava. Lineage (NCBI taxonomy): Eukaryota > Metazoa > Arthropoda > Insecta > Neuroptera > Chrysopidae > Nineta > Nineta flava. The sequence goes on along the minus strand of OY986043.1, from coordinate 40,950,263 downwards.
TCTTTAGCATTTCGCTTAGAGGTGCAGCTATATCTTCGTAGTTCTTCACGAAGCTCCTGTACCAACCACATAATCCCAAAAATTGTCGTAGTTGTCTTCTTGTTCTTGGTACAGGGTGATTGCTGATAGCTTCATTCTTCTCTTCCTCTCTGTCAATGCCGTCTTCACTCAAAATATGTCCCAGGTATTTGACTTTGTTGCTGCCAATGACACATTTGCTTGGTTTACAAGTTAATCCATGTTGTTCTAGTCTTTCAAGTACAAGATCCAGGTGATGTAAATGTTCCTTGACTGATCGACTGTAGATTAGTATGTCATCCAGGTAAATTTGGCAGAAATCTTCGATGTATCCAGATAAAACTTCGTTCATTAAACTCTGGAACGTAGCTGGAGCATTCTTCAGTCCAAACGGCATGACGCGAAATTGATAGAGACCTATTGGGGTGGTAAATGCTGTGTACTCTTTCGATTGTGGCTCCATCTCAATTTGCCAACAACCAGTCTGAAGATCCAATGTAGAAAATATTTTGGCTCCATTGACTTTTCTCAACATCTCTTGCAGATCTGGAATCGGAAACGCATTGCTCTTTGTGATATCGTTCAATTTTCTGTAATCGACGCACAATCGAAAAGTACCATCTTTCTTCTTCGGCAATACGACGGGTGCGGCCCAAGGCGATGTGGATGGTTCTATAATGCCATCGCCTTCCATTTCTTCAATCATCTCTTCTAATACCCGTTGCTTCTCATTGTTGTACGGGTATGGTCGTGATTTAATGGGGGAATTCTTCGTAATCTCAATCTTGAGTGTGTTTGTTTTTGTCCTTCCAACTTTGCCGAAAACGCTGGGATGTCGCCGAATGACATCTTTTAACCGCTCTTGATTCTCAAGGAGTTTTATTTGTAACTCGCCCAATGCGTTGTTAATTGTTGCCACTTCTCTATGGGCTCCATCTGGTTTTCTCCATGCAATGCAGACTCTTTTATCACACCCCAAGTAAATTATACCACTCCGGTAATCGATGCTCACACCATTGTGTGTTAAAAACTCGTGACCAAGTATCAAATCGTTCCGTAGGCCAGGTACAACCATTACTTCAACATTGAACTTCATTCTTGATATCATCACATCCATGCACATTTTCCCAAGAATTCTGAAAGTATTATTGCAGGTGGCTCCACTCCCTGTACTATCTCTGACAGGGTGCCATTTACCAATACTTCTTGCCAATTCTTCACTTACGAAATTGTGTGATGCTTGACTATCGATCAGTGCCAATATTGATCTTCCACGCACATCAACTTCCACAATTGGCCCATTCTGGTGTGAGTTCTTGGTGTCCATTGTTGTCAAATGAACCGGTAATTGTTGGTGTTCACGCCGATGTTGTGCGTTTTTGTGGAGGTTAATGTGTACCCCAGAACCAATTTTCTCCCTCATTGATCCTGGAATTAGTATCCCGACGGCCCAGGTCTATTTTTTTGTCCCCTTCTGGGACAGTTTCGACTTATGTGCCCCGCTTGGTGGCATGCGAAGCACGTGCCTGGACTGCTTAGACGTGGTGGTTGTGTTGCTCTTGCTGGTGGTTCTTGCCGATTCCTCGCTGGCTCTTCATCCAGTGTTCTAACGGTTATACGTAGCTCATCTAAGGACTTTGGATTCGAAATCTTCACCAGCGGTCGTACGTTGTCACGTAGTAAATTCAATATTATGGGCACCACGTCATCAATATTCCTGTCGGCGTGCACTCTTCTGAACAGCTGCACCTTCATATTTACGAACGCTTCTGTCTTTAATCCTGTGGGTTGGGAAACGGTCATAAATTCCAGTTCGGCTTTCGCTTTTCTTCCGACACTGTTGAAGAAGCTTTCCAACTGCCACTTCCATTCATCGAAGGTGTAGCCCAACCCACGGTTCATCAATGCCCAATCTCTGGCTGGTCCTGTTAATTTTTTTGTGACCATATCAATCCAACAGTATACGGGCAGATGCGTTTGTCGTAGTAATGCCGTTGCTCTGTTCAAAAAAACTACTGGATCTTCGGCCGGTCTACCACTGAACTCCGGCATGATAGACAGAAGCGTCGTTGTGTCTAATGTGGCGGAGCGAATGACTTTATTCACTTCTTGCGGGTCAATACGCATGTCTCGAAGTTGCTGTGTTTGACGCTCTTCGATCCGTATAATGTCATCGACGACTTTATTGTTTTGTTCGTTCATCGTTTTAATTTGTGTGCGGGTCTCCTCGACGTCAGTTTTAATGTTGATGATGTCCGATTTCACAGCCTCGACGTCGGTGGTGATTTTGCCGATACGATGTATGCATGCGTACCTCAGGTCCACCATTCGCTCCCCCAACTCGTATTGTACGGTTTGTATCCTCTCTTCCAGTTGGTTTCCCATTTGCTCATTCGACCCTTGAAGTCTGTTGCTCATCCTCTCTTCGGATTCCTGAAGTTGGTTGGCCAATCTTTCATTAGATTCTTGAAGTTGGTTGCCCATCCTCTCTTCACATCCTTGAAGTCGTTCGCTCATCTCTTCAAGTTTGTTGGCCGTCTTATCCAATCGATCACCCATTCTCTCATCCAAATTCTTGAAGTCAGAAGACATTATTGTCGCAAACATCATTTCCATTGTCGCAGCAGCTGGCTCTTCCGGGTTAGAAACCACACTTCTACGTAGTTCTGATGTAGGGTTGGCTGTTCCTTGAGTTCTTGAAGTCGGTGATCCTTGTTGCCTAGATTGGTGCTCCTCCCATCTTGCCTGTAAGACCTCTCTAGTGCCAGTGCTGTCCAGCCCTTCGGCCTCCATCATCTCACGCAATCGTGTCACGGTCGCCACTTGTCGCGGTATCCTGGCTCTCTTTATCCTCAAAGGAGCGCTGCCCGAACCTGCAATGATTCCGATACTCGACAAAAACAAAAAAATATATATTAGTAAAAGATATTACTAAATATTTTGTAATTGAAACAACACGCACGGTTTTGTTTAAAGAAAAGAAAAAAAATTAAATTAAACACAAGTTTTTACGAAACAAAAAAAAACCTGATTTTTTTTTCAACAATTATTTTAATTTTTTTCACACAATGTCAAACTTTGAATTACTTGATCCAATTACTTGTACAAATTCCAACTTTAACTTGATCTGGATTGAACAACAATTATATACTTTGAACTAATCAGACAATACTTGATTTCAACTTTGATACTAACAGACAATAGTCGATATTAAACTTTGATACTAATCGCACAATGGTCGATTTAAAACTGCTCAGACACGATTTAAAACTGACTTGAATCGACACTGGTCACCGGTTTATATACCCGCCATGGGTCGTTCTAGAATATGATTGTTTTTTTTGAATAAATATTTTGTTTTTGACAATATATTTTCGCATGGAGGCTTCTTGAATATTTTAGTATATCAACACCCATGGACGTAGTCGGAGTGTTCAGATTATTTGTAAAATTAATTAAAAATTATACCTCTCCTTGGGTTTGACCCATTGTCACACCCCGCTTGGTTAATAATTAACTACCGACTTAACGAACACGGCCAGTGTAAATTCAAAATCTATACACAAATTTTATTATACATTCATTACTGTAAGCTAGCTTACTTCTGTTTATTTGTTTTACAAAAACTATCTTGTTTTTACAAAATTATTTATTTGTGATCTATTTATGTTATTTAAAAACATTCAATTTGTATGATTTTGAATTTTTTAAATTAAATTATATGTAATAATTTTTTTCCAATTTTTGATTTTTTTCAAAAATAGAAAACTTTAAATCAAAAGCATCTTATTATCTTTTTTCGACTTAAAAAAAAAACTTAGTTTAAGAAAAAAAATAAATCGAGCTATATTATTTTCTTTTTGTACTTTCAAAATAACTCCTTCTTTTTGCAAGGAGAAAAATATTGTTTTGTTAAATATTTTGCATAATATTTTACTTAATATTTTTCTATTAAAATGTGTGTTGGATCAAAAAAATTATTCTCAATAATTTTCATTACAACAAAATCTCCCCCTCTAGATTCCAACACACATTTTCTAATTTGCTTATTATATTTGGTCGACCAATTTCTAACTTAAGAACTATTTGAACTGTACTAGTACATTTAGCTAGCTAGCAAAACTTAAAAGTGTACGTACACATTAGTTCTTCACTCTTCAACGGCGCCTGTTGTTGATTGCCGGTCGTCTGGGCCGCAAGTTGTACCCTGGCTCTAATGCTCTGGCCTCTGGCTCGTCCACACTTGGTACATCCCGTCGTCTTCCATCACCTCCATGCCTTTGACCCCCCAATCGATCCGGAAGTAGTTGGCCGAACACCTTGTTCACCATACTCAATCTTCCCAGATTCCCATTGGCGGCGGTCCTTGCACTGGCCGGCTTCAAGAGACCTCCATGTATCTTCGTGGGAGGCACTGTATCCAAAACATATATTCCAGCTGGTAAACTCCTCAGCACTCTGTAAGGCCCTTTCCACTTCGGTGCCAAACCACTATGGACACCCTCCACCTTACTGCTGAGCACTTGATTGCGCATCCAGACGGACTCTCCTGGTTGATAACTGAGTCCCGTCTCCACTTGGTCGTTTACTTCGGCATTGGCCAATATTGTTTGCCGAGCTTTTTCAACATTATCATTGCGTTCTTGGCCTCTCTCGTTGGCCCAGTCTTCAATATCTTGAGGCTCTTGAGCTGTTTGTATTTGCCAATCCCCAGGCTTCTTCATCTCAGCCCCCAGTAACAATTTGGCGGGCGAAAAACCAGTTGTTCGGTTTGCTCTATTTCGTATTGCGAATAAGCACTTGTGTAGTTGTTGATCTCAGTTTTTATGTGCTTGGTCCAATAAATTTAAACGCAACAACTTCTTTAACTCTTGGTTCTGACGTTCCGTGGGGTTGGCTCGTGGATGGTATATTGGCGTTGTCCAAATTTCTGTGTGCCATTCTCTGTTCACTGCTTTCCATTCTTTTGATCTGAACTGGGGACCATTATCACTTAGTACTGCTCTTGGATATCCATAACGACTAAATACTTCGTCTTTCAGTACTTGGGCTATTTTCGAGGTCGACGTGGCCCCCAATGGAAATGCTTCGATCCATCTAGTGAAAAGATCAGTCACGACCAATATATTTGTCTTTCCACGTGATGTGCGTGGGTATGGACCCATTAAGTCGATGCTGACTACCTCCCATGGTGAAGTAGGTCTTCGACTTCTCAATGCTGAACTTGGTTTCTTGTTCAGTGGCTTCACTCTAGCACACGTATCACACCCTTTCACATATCTGCGTATGTCATCTTGCATCCCATACCAGTAGACGCGGTTACGGATTTGACGATACGTTTCTCACCATCCTGGGTGTGCTGCTTCATCACTGTCGTGATATCTTCTTAGAAAACCAAGTCGGCGTTCTTCGGGAACCACTGGCACTTCTTGTACCATCTGTTGACTATGGTTCCAGAGGATCCCGTCAGCTACGGTGTAGTTAGCTCTTGTTCTGTCCACTCGTCGACGTAGATTGCTTCTCAGTGGACTATTACTATCTACGATGTATCATCTGATGGCAGTCACGTCACGATCTTCATCTTGCCATCGTCGAATATCATCAAGTGTGGGTGTTTCCACTTCGATGACGTTGAGGGTTATTGGTGTTTTTGCCCTCTTTTCAATCACCCACTCTGGAATGTCCTCCACTTCTTCATCTTCAGCCTTGCCCTGTGGTTGTCTGGACAAGGAGTCGGCGGCTTGATTATCTTTTCCGGGGACGTGAATTATTTCATAATCATAGGCTCCCAATGCTAATGCCCATCTTGTCAATTTTGCTCGACTATCTTTAGTTTTGTTCAGCCATTGGAGCGCTGTATGATCTGTGTATAATTTAAAATGTCTTCCTTCAAGATATCCTCGAAACTTCCTCAATGCCCAGATTATCGAGAGACATTCCTTTTCTGTTGTGGCGTATTTTCTTTCCGTGGGTCCAAGTTTCTTGCTAGCGTAGTTTATTATTCGTCTTGTCTTGCCATCATCTTCCATTTGGAACAATATTGCACCCAGTCCGACGTCACTAGCATCCGTATTTAAACAAAACGTCTTCTTAAAATCTGGATGTGCTAGTTTCGGTGCATTCACAATCGATGATTTCAGATTTTCGAACGCCTTCTGATGCAATGTTAGCCAGCGCCACTTAATGTTCTTCTTTAGCATTTCGCTTAGAGGTGCAGCTATATCTTCGTAGTTCTTCACGAAGCTCCTGTACCAACCACATAATCCCAAAAATTGTCGTAGTTGTCTTCTTGTTCTTGGTACAGGGTGATTGCTGATAGCTTCATTCTTCTCTTCCTCTCTGTCAATGCCGTCTTCACTCAAAATATGTCCCAGGTATTTGACTTTGTTGCTGCCAATGACACATTTGCTTGGTTTACTAGTTAATCCATGTTGTTCTAGTCTTTCAAGTACAAGATCCAGGTGGTGTAAATGTTCCTTGACTGAACGACTGTAGATTAGTATGTCATCCAGGTAAACTTGGCAGAAATCTTCGATGTATCCAGATAAAACTTCGTTCATTAAACTCTGGAACGTAGCTGGAGCATTCTTCAGTCCAAACGGCATGACGCGAAATTGATAGAGACCTATTGGGGTGGTAAATGCTGTGTACTCTTTCGATTGTGGCTCCATCTCAATTTGCCAACAACCAGTCTGAAGATCCAATGTAGAAAATATTTTGGCTCCATTGACTTTTCTCAACATCTCTTGCAGATCTGGAATCGGAAACGCATTGCTCTTTGTGATATCGTTCAATTTTCTGTAATCGACGCACAATCGAAAAGTACCATCTTTCTTCTTCGGCAATACGACGGGTGCGGCCCAAGGCGATGTGGATGGTTCTATAATGCCATCGCCTTCCATTTCTTCAATCATCTCTTCTAATACCCGTTGCTTCTCATTGTTTCTGGTATGGTCGTAATTTAATGAGGGAATTCTTCGTAATCTCAATCTTGTGTGTGATCGTTTTTGTCCTTCCAACTTTGCCGAAAACGCTGGGATGTCGCCGAATGACATCTTTTAACTGCTCTTGGTTCTCAAGGAGTTTTAATTTTTTCTCTATGGGCTCCATCTGGTTTTCTCCATGCAATGCGGACTCTCTTATCACACCCCAAGTAAATTATACCACTCCGGTAATCGATGCTCACACCATTGTTTGTTAAAAATTCATGACCAAGTATTAAATGGTTTCGTAGGCCAGGTACAACCATTACTTCAACATTGAACTTCATTCTTGATATCATCACATTCATGCACATTTTCCCAAGAATCTTGAAAGTATTATTACATGTGGCTCCACTCCCTGTACTATCTCTGACAGGGTGCCATATACCAATACTTCTTGCCAATTCTTCACTGATAAAATTGTGTGATGCTTGACTATCGATCAGTGCCAATATTGATCTACCACGCACATCAACTTCCACAATTGGCCCATTCTGGTGTGAGTTCTTTGTCTCCATTGTTATTAATTGAATCGGTAATTGTTGGTGTTCACGCCGATGTTGTGCGTTTTTGTGGAGGTTAATGTGTACCCCAGAACCAATTTCCTCCCTCATTGATCCTGGAATTAGTTTCCCGATGGCCCAGGTCTATTTTGTTGTCCTCTTCTGGGACAGTTTCGAATAATGTGCCCCACTTGGTGGCATGCGAAGCACGTTCCTGGATTGCTTGGACGTGGTGGTGGTGGTGCTCTTGCTGGTGGTTCGTGACGATTCCTCGCTGGCTCTTCATCCAGTGTTCTGACGGTTATACGTAGCTCATCTAATGATTTCGGATTAGAAATTTTCACCAGCGGTCGTACATTGTCGCGTAGTAAATTTAATATTATCGGCACCACGTCATCAATATTCCTGTCGGCGTGCACTCTTCTGAATAGCTGAACCTTCATGTTGACGAACGCTTCTGTCTTCAATCCTGTGGGTTGGGAAACGGTCATCAATTCCAGTTCGGCTTTGGCTTTCCTTCCTATACTGTTGAAGAAACTCTCCAGTTGCCATTTCCACTCATCGAAGGTGTAGCCCAACCCACGATTCATCAATGCCCAATCTCTGGCTGGTCCTGTTAATTTTTTTGTAACCATCTCAATCCAACAATCTACGGGCAGATGTGTTTGTCGTAGTAATGCCGTTGCTCTGTTCAAAAAAACTACTGGATTTTCGGCCGGTCTACCACAGAACTCCGGCATGATGGACAGAAGCGTCGTTGTGTCCAATGCGGCGGACCGAATGGCTGTATTCACTTCTTGCGGATCAATACGCATGTCTCGCAGTTGCTGTGTTTGATTCTGTTCGATCCGTATAATGTCATCCACGACTTTGTTGTATTGATCGTGCATCTTCTCCTCCAAGCCTTTGATTTGCGTGCGATTTTCAATGAAATCGGCTTTAATGTTAACGATGTCGGTTTTCACAGTTTCGACATCCGTGGTTATTTGGTCGATCCGCTGTATGCACGCGTCCCTCAGATCCACCATTCGCTCCCCCAATTCGTATTGTATGGTTTGTATTCTTTCTTCTAATTGGTTGCCCATTTGCTCATTCGATCCTTGAAGTCTGTTGCCCATCCTCTCTTCGGACTCTTGAAGTTGGTTGCTCTATCTTTCATTAGATTCTTGAAGCTGGTTGCCCATCCTCTCTTCACATCCTTGAAGTCGTTCGCCCATTGTCTTGTCCATGTTATTGAGCTTTGTCATCAATGCTGCGAGCATCTTCTCCATGCTTGCTGCAGCTGGCTCCTCCGGATCGGAAACCACACTTCTACGTAGTTCTGATGTAGGTTTGGCAGTTCCTTGAGTTCTTGAAGTCGGTGTTCCTTGTTGCCTAGATTGGTGCTCCTCCCATCTTGCCTGTAAGACCTCTCTAGTGCCAGTGTTGTCCAGCCCTTCGGCCTCCATCATCTCACGCAATCGTGGCATGGGGATGCTGCGGCTTGCCATTGTAATTCTTTTCTTCTTCCGTACGTCTCCTGTCCTGTCACGGTCGCCACTTGTCGCGGTATCCTGGCTCTCTTTATCCTCAAAGGAGCGCTGCCCGAACCTGCAATGATTCCGATACTCGACAAAAACAAAAAAAAAATATATTAGTAAGCGATATTACTAAATATTTTGTAATTGAAACAACACGCACGTTTTTGTTTAAAGAAAAGAAAAAAAATTAAATTAAACACAAGTTTTTACGAAACAAAAAAAAACCTGATTTTTTTTTCAACAATTATTTTAATTTTTTTCACACAATGTCAAACTTTGAATTACTTGATCCAATTACTTGTACAAATTCCAACTTTAACTTGATCTGGATTGAACAACAATTATATACTTTGAACTAATCAGACAATACTTGATTTCAACTTTGATACTAACAGACAATAGTCGATATTAGACTTTGATACTAATCGCACAATGATCGATTTAAAAACTGATCAGACACGATTTAAAACTGATTTGAATCGACACTGGTCACCGGTTTATATACCCGCCATGGGTCGTTCTAGAATATGATTGTTTTTTTTGAATAAATATTTTGTTTTTGACAATATATTTTCGTATGGAGGCTTCTAGAATATTTTAGTATATCAACACCCATGGACGTAGTCGGAGTGTTCAGATTATTTGTAAAATTAATTAAAAATTATACCTCTCCTTGGGTTTGACCCATTGTCACACCCCGCTTGGTTAATAATTAACTACCGACTTAACGAACACGGGCAGTGTAAATTCAAAATCTATACACAAATTTTATTATACATTCATTACTGTAAGCTAGCTTACTTCTGTTTATTTGTTTTACAAAAACTATCTTGTTTTTACAAAATTATTTATTTGTGATCTATTTATGTTATTTAAAAACATTCAATTTGTATGATTTTGAATTTTTTAAATTAAATTATATGTAATAATTTTTTTCCAATTTTTGATTTTTTTCAAAAATAGAAAACTTTAAATCAAAAGCATCTTATTATCTTTTTTCGACTTAAAAAAAAAACTTAGTTTAAGAAAAAAAATAAATCGAGCTATATTATTTTCTTTTTATACTTTCAAAAAAACTCCTTCTTTTTGCAAGGAGAAAAATATTGTTTTGTTAAATATTTTGCATAATATTTTACTTAATATTTTTCTATTAAAATGTGTGTTGGATCAAAAAAATTATTCTCAATAATTTTCATTACAACAATATATATAACAAAGATAATGCGGTGATTGGCAGCTCAGATTCGAAGAAATGACTTGACCCGTTGGCTCCACGTCACAATAAAAATTCGTTACGTAGGAGCTGCGTCAACTTAGCGAATTTCCTTAGAATACATAAATCACTCTCTAGCGGTCATATTTTTAGTCTGATCAAAATGCCTTAAGGCAGTTTAAGGGGTGTTTTTCCCATTTTCGCAGGTTTTCGTTATAGGTAATGACATTTTTCAAAGTAATCTGTTAATTTGGCTTTATAAAGAAGTGAAATGGCAATTTTACTTCAATTAATTGCGGAGGAGGGGTGGAATGCGATGTAGGTAATGAAATTTTTCAAAGTGTTCTGTTAACTTGACTTTATTTCGGGTCGATTGGTGAAAATTCCATCATTTCAGCATATATAGAACTGAAAAACGTAATTTTGGGGGGTGTTTTTCTGATTTTTCGGGAGGTTGCAATAAAAAATATTAAGTTTTTCGAAATAACTTCCTAATTTGTAGCTATTAAGCGTCGATTGCAAAAAACTGCATCTTGTTGTATGTATAGAACAAAAAGGTTAGTTTTGGGGGTGTTTTTACCAAGTTCGAAGGGTTGTGATGGAAAAATTTTCTTCCTTCAAACAATTCTGTTATTTTGAAACTGTTCCACGTCGAATGGAAAAAAAACCGATCTTTCTATCATGAATAGAAGTGAAAAGGTCAGTTTTAGGGATGTTTTTCCCATTTTTTGTGGTTGTGATGTAGGTAATGAAATTTTTCAAAATATTCTGTTAATTAGACGATATTTCGGGTCGATTAGTGAAAATTCCATCTTTATAGCATTTATAGAACAGAAAAACGTAATTTTGGAGGATGTTTTTCCAATTTTCCGGGGGGTTGCACTGAAGAAATTTACCGAAGAAGTTTACCGATATTTCTCGTCAGTTTGAAGTAATTTCACGTCGAATACAAAAAACCGCATCATTATAGCATAAAGGCTTGGCTATAAGGGCTTTAAAAAATTTTTGCAGGCGAAGCTGCAACGGGTTATGCTAGTAATAAATAATAATTGATCAATGCAAAATATAATAAAAAAGTTAAAATAAAATGAGAATATAAATTAATGTTTACAAAATTACAATAAAAAGCGTATAGAAAAAAACAAATTCACACAGTGTTGGGTCACCCATCCAACAAATAATTGTAAACATATGTTCTTAACTTTTAATAATAAACGCAAACTGTTGTATTCAAATTGCTATGACTAGAAATTAATAGGTATATATGATATAGGTATTTTTTATGTTTTCTACATGGATGTTTACTAATGATACAGTCTTAAGTATAATTAAAACAAAAAAATAAAATAAAATTTTCTACTTTTCCGATACAAATTTCCAGTTTACGCAATTGTCTCGTCGGTTTGGGTACTATATCTACCTACATACCAAATATCATTTTTACAGGATATCTGGAAGTAGCGTATAATTATGATATCTAATACTTAAGTTTTTAAGGCGTTTCCGCGAATTTTGCGTTTTTGAAGTGAAATAACTTTTTAACGGTTAATTCGTTAACGTTGGTTGAAAAAACTGTTTCTTATAATTCCGTAAAGTATATATATTTGAAATATCAACACTGTAGCCGTTTTCGTTCAAAAGATACAGCACCTAAAAAATGAGTCTAAATTTAGGTGTAGTAATAGCACTGTAGTGAGAAGTCCAAATGTGTCCCTTAAAACTCGGCCTTACGCACTACCGTGCTCTAGATATGTAACAAAATCGTAATAGGAATACTAAATGATGAAATTCGTGAAAGACTATTATCAGAAGAAAAACTTGAACTTACAAAAAGCCATTGTGATCTGTCGTGCTTGTGAATTAGCCAAAATTCAATTAAGTGCAATTAAAGAAAATGATGTGAACGAAATAAGTGAAGTTCGTTCACAAAAACAAAAGAAAAATTTTAATGAAAACAGTGATAGTAAAAAACTGGACACAAAAATAAATGAATGGTATGATTGCAAAAGGTGTAATACTTAACATGGAAAGAAATCTTGTCCAGCATACGGAAAAAAGTGCAATAAGTGCAATCGCTTGAATCATTTTGCGGAATGTTGCAGAGTGAAACAAATTAATTCACTAGAAGTAAAATATGATGAAACCATGTATGTTTCATCATTGGAAACTAAAGTCAACCAGAAAAATGATTGGTATGAAGAAATTTTATTACCTGAAAATCAAAAAATTAATTTCAAATTAGATTAAGGCGCACAATGTGATGTGATATCCGAATATAGTGCAAAACGAGCTAAAATAAAAATAAAACCATCCAAAGTGAAACAACTCATGTCATTCTCAAAACATTCACTAAAAGTATTAGGTGAAGCAAATGTTAAAATAAAACATAGGAAAAATCCAAAAAATTTAACATTCAAAATTGTTAAGGAAAAAATACAACCAATTCTCGGAAAAAATAGTTGCGTTCAACTGGAACTCTTAAAACGAGTAAATCAATTAGAAGTTGAAGATGTATTTGAAGGTGTAGGTTGTCTTAAGGGATTTGAATATGATATTGATATGATTGAAAATCCTAAATTACCAATAGTTAGTGCAAGAAGAATTCCTCATAGTCTTCGTGACCAAGTTAAAAAAGAATTGGACAATATGACAAAAATGAAGATTATAGAACCAGTCATTGAACCAACACCAGCAGTATCACCTATAGTAGTGGTAAGACAGAATGAAAAATTAAGAATTTGTCTAGATCCGTCAGCAATTAACAACAATTTAAAAAGACGGCATTTTCCACTCAACACGTTAGATGAAATAGCTGCAAGAATTAACGGTTCAAAATGGTTCACTTTATTGGATTGTAAAAAAGGATTTTGGCAGATCAAGGTTACAGATAGAACTGTAAGATACCTGACTATGGCTACCCCAAGGGGAAGGTACATGTATAGAAGATTACCTTTCGGTTTGGCAAGCGCGCCAGAAATTTTCCAACAAATCATGTGTAATCTACTAAAAAACATAAAAAATGTCGAATGTTCAACGACCGATATACTAATCCACGCTAGTACCAAAGAAGAGCTAACAAAATTGACACAAACGGTTATACAACGCTTAAAAACAGCAAACCTGACATTAAACAAAAATAAATGCGTATTTAATCAACAAAAGGTAAAATTCTTAGGAAATATTTTAACTAATGAACGATTAATGCCAGATAATGAAAAAGTAGACACCATATCGCGAGTCAAAAAACCAACAACAGTCAAAGAATTACAACGATTTCTAGGCATGGTTAATTATCTAGGAAAATACATAAAAAATTTAACAGAAAAAACTGCTCCGTTACGTATTCTATTAGAGAAAAATAAAGCTTGGTTTTGGGATCATGAACAAGAAAAAGTGTTTCAAGCACTTAAAGATTGCTTGAAAAAGCCACCTGTTCTAGGATATTACGATCCAAATAAACCAGTTACATTATCGGTTGATGCGAGTAAACACTCCGTTGGTTCGGTTATGATACAAGAATACCGTCCAATCACATATAGCTCAAAAGCATTAACGACTTATGCAATATTAGTTGCATGTAATAAGTTTAAAGAATATGTTTTGGGTAATATAAAACTTAAAGTGGAAACAGATCATAAGCCATTAGAGGCTATATTCAAAAAACCGCTAAATGAAGCGCCTCCAAGATTACAAAGAATATTATTTGAAATTCTGCCGTTCAACCCAATTGTAAATTATAAAAAGGGTAGTGAACTTTATATCGCAGACACTTTGAGTAGAGACTGTTCAAATAAAAAACCAATTGAAGAAAAAAGCACATTACAAATACACGTCATTGTTCCATTTTCGAAACAAAAACAAATGGAAATGAAAGAAGATATAGAAAATAACGAAGATATGAAACGGTTAAAGGCAATGATTTTAAAAGGTTGGCCAGAAAAGAAAAAAGATGTTCCAAAAATGCTTGAAATATATTGGACATACAAAGAACAATTATCAACCATAAATGGATTTTTATTAAAAAATAATAGAATTTCGGTACCACCAAATATGGTCAAAGCAACATCGAGTGATAAGCCATCTAGCTCATAAAGGTGTTGATGGAACACTACGTATTGCAAGGGATCATGTGTTTTGGCCCACAATGAAAAAAGACATAACAAACATATTGAAAAATTGCAAAATATGTCAAACCAAACAAAAGGATAAGCCACAAGAACCGATATTGGAACAAGAAATTCCTAAACGACCATGGTCATTTGTAGGATTTGACCTATTTCAAATAAAAGGGAATGAGTATTTAGTGGTAGCTAATTCTTTTTCAGGTTATTTTGATTTTGCAAAACTGAAAAATTCAACTAGTAGTGTCATAAAAGCGCTCAAGTGCTGGTTTGCAACGTTCGGAATACCTGACATGTTAGCAACAGACGCAGGTCCACAGTTCGGTTCAAACGAATTTCAAACATTTGTAAAAATTGGAAGTTTAAATATAGGTTATCTAGTCCACATTTTCCAAGATCCAACGGACTTGCGGAAAGATATGTATAGGAAGGAAAAAACTTATTAGAAAAATGCATAGAAGAAGGATCCGATATTCAATTAGCATTACTACATCACAGGAATATACCACGAGAAAAGTTGGGATCACCAGTTCAAAGGCTTCTGAGTCGACGAACAAAAACATTGTTACCGAGCAATGATAAATTGCTACAACCGCAAATAATATAAAATGTTTCCAAAAGTCTTAAAATATATAAAAAGAAGGAAAAGGTATTCGCAGACAAAAATAAACACCCATCAGAATACTTCAAGTCAGGTGATTAAGTACTTTATAGGCATGCGCATAAAGATTGGATGCCAGCTACAATTGTATCCGAAACATCAGAGCCCAGATCCTACATAATTGAAACGCCCGACGGTGTTAAATACAAGCAAATTCGTGGTTCATTAAAAGAAACAAAGAGTCTCCCGTACAAAATGAAGAATCTGTTAAAAAAAAATCTTCTGATCAACCTCCAGATCAATTGGTGAAAAATTCACCTGCAAAACAAATAATAGCAGAAAAATCCTCAGAGGAAATCTGATCTCAATCATCGAGTTCTCGAACCTCTAATGGTAACCAACCCGACTACAAAACAAGAAGCGGTCGAAACATAATATAACCGAAGCGATTGAATTTATAAAGAAGGGGGGATGTCAGTACATCACATATATTAGAATGCAGCCATTGAAGATGTAGTGACTATTCTTGATATTATGACATGACATGATATAAGGAATATATACGCAATAGCTAGAATGTATTGTAAGAAGATAAACACGTTGTATTAAATAAATAAAATAATTAATAAAATATAAGCAAGTGTAATTAATTAAAAACACTTACATCCAACTCGGACCGGAACAGCTTCTGGAGATTAACTAGACTAATAGAATATTACTGACTGATACTGAGACTACTAGAATAACCAGGCAGATGATTGTTATTGACTCTAACACTTTAAAATAATTACTATTATTTTGAATATAATTTAATTGATTTTATTTATTACAATAATGAAATTTGAAATATTTAATTGACTTTATTTATTGCAACAATGAAAATACAATTTGATTATAAATAACAATAATTTCGGCGTTAAAGTATTTCAACAAAAATTCAGAAAGACAATTCGATTTGTATTGATTGATTTTGAGTATTTATAGGATCATTCAGGATATTCGTCAGCAATTTTGATACAGCGCGTGTACGCCACGTGAAGAGGTAAATTTTATAGTTTTGATGATTGGAATAACGAAGCTGATGAAGAATCAATCTAAGTCGTTGTTGATCTGTGGGTGCACCTTTTTAATTGGCCGTATTCGTTCGGTAGATGTTTTTGATCTTTTGGAAATTATTTTGTTGGTTAGTATGAAGGTGGAGCTGATGATATTAAACTTCTTCGCATTTTTCTAAAGTTTGTAAAATAGTATATCGCGTTCTGTTTTGATAGGAGAATTAGTGGATTTTCAGGTTGAATATATGAGAAAATGATAGAATTATTTGAATGTGGGTTTGGCAATTTAAAAACTTGAAATAGTTCATAGTCAGTTATTGACGATATTGGAATTTTTAATTTAATAATTAAGTTTGTATTTAGTAGAAATAACTTAACGTTGATTATTTTATAATAATATTCTAAAGTTTCGAATGTTAGCGGAATGGGCAAAGAGTAGCTGACTGATATTAATTTTAATTCATCGAAGAGTGTTTGTGGGTTTAGTGTATTGTAGTCCATAATACCCTGACGTAGTAAAGTTAAATCGAGAAGGTATTTTTCTATTTGAAGTATAAATTCATTTGCTATATTTGAGAGTAAAGTTATGTGATCGATAATTTCTAAATCATGTTGTTCTCTATTTATAATATTAGTCGTGGTATTTGAATTTAAAATATTTTCATTATTTTTTAATTATTATATGGATACGCCAGTTTATCGGGTCATCGTTTCTTTTGTTAATATTATATTCTAATATAATTAATATAAGTATATTTAAAAGTGTTATTCATAATGCTCAATAACATTTCATTTTGGTATTTAAAAGGTGAAACCGTTTTTTGTATAAAAAGTATTTAAGTGAAACTTTATGAGTGTTTTTTGGGTCTGTGTATTTCTTTCTTGTGAAATAAATTAGGTGTTTGTGACATTATTATTTTGTTTTATTTAACTCAAATTGAATTCAAAAATTTATTTATTTACTGATTTTATTTTCGCATAATAAAGGCTGAAAAGATAATTGTAGTTTATCTAACATATTTGTATCTAACTCTTAGTGGTCTGGTGAGTAGCGTGCGGGTCCAGTATATTAATTTAATTTTTATTTTATTTTTTATCTTAATCTTTTACTATTATCACCTTAAATAACAAATTATGGACTTACTGTCTCAAGATAACAAAAACCTCTTGGATGCAATCCTTAAATCTTTTAACGAAAGATTTGAGTTAAGAACAAAATAATATATGAAATAAAGGAATTAAAGCAAGTTAACCAACAGTTACAAAGCAAATGCTCAGAATTAGAAAGATTATATTACAATGGAAAAGAAATTAAATGAAAATAATCTGATTATTTACGGATTAGATAAGGATACCAATACTGAAGAAAATGTTGAAGAAGGCGTTTTGAAGTTTATAAATACGAAACTAAATTTAAATGTTACAACGTATGATGTACAAAAATCGTACAGACTAGGAAAGAGAATCACAGAATCGAGGCCCAGACCTATTCGTATCCACTTTGTTAATAATAAAATTAAAACACGGATAATTGGAGCACGAACTAAATTAAAGGGCACAAAAATCTACATTAATGAAGACTTGCCAAATATACTTAGAGCAAGGGAATCTGATGATAGAAAAAAACGGCAAGAAAATTACAACAAAACGTTTGGTACCCAAAGAGTTAAACGCCCTGTGCCACAATCGTCAGAGGAAGGCGATGAAATATATATAATTATACATGATTCAAAAAAATTTAATAGTAATACAACCACTGTTGGAAAAAACTCCCAAATTTAAGTATGGTTTTCTGGAACATTGAAGGCATAAAAGAAAAGTTTATAAATGAAAATGTAAATGATATTTAAAACAATTTCGTTTTGTAGGATTAGTGGATACGTGGTCCAGGGCGGGTGAATATTTTTTGTTAAATGCATTTGACAGTATTACTAAGAGTGGGGAAAGGAGATCGAAAAGAGGGAGATATCCAGGAGGCCTGACAATTTTTTACAGCATCGAGCTTCATAAATTTGTAAAAGAGATCAAAAGCGCTTTAAATAGTGTTATCTGGGTGTTATTTTCATATAATTATTTGCAGCTGCTATTGGGAATCTTATACCCTCAACCAGAAGACTCAGAATATGCCGAAAGTAATTTTTTTGTCTTACTAGAAGAATAAATAATTAGCCTAATCCAGACATATCCTACCCCTGACCTAGTGGTTGGAGGTGACTGGAATGCTAGAACAGGACAAGAATCTGATCGGACCTACCAGGGCGAAAACATTTTTAATATTGAATTAAACGATAAAAGTTGGATAAAACCAAGATGCAGTAGAGATCAATTAAAAAACAATCATGGAGCGAAATTTTTACAATTTGTGAAGGATAGTAGATGTCCATTAAGCCAGCAGAACAACCTGAGCAGAAAACAATGATAATACTCTTATAATTAGACGCTAATTAAATGCTAATTAAATCTCTTTGCTGTGGTGCGTTACCGCATACTGTGCTAGCTTAATGTTAAGCTACCAGAGCAACATTTTAAAAATCAAGTAGTTATTTTGTTTTTCATCTCAAATTACTAAGCTATTTAAATGCTAATTAAATGCGCTAAAAAAACACTTAATGCTCTTTATTGTACTGTACAACCGCATGCTCTGCTAGCTTAACCAGAAGAGCCATGTTTAAAAAATCAATTAATTTTATTGTATTTAATAACAAATTATTAAGCTAATTAAATACTAATTAAATGCCCAAATTACAAATTCACTGCTCTTTGTTGTATCGTGTAACCGCATGCTCTGCTAGCTTAATGTTAAGCTAGCAGAGCAGCATTTTAAAAATCAAGTAATTATATTGATTTGACCTCAAATTATTAAGCTATTTAAATGCTAATTAAATGTTTTAAACAAAAATTTAATGCTCTTTGTTGTACTGCGCAACCGCATGCTCTGCTAGCTTAACCAGCGGAGCCATGTTTAAAAAATCAATTAATTTTATTGTATTTAATATCAAATTATTAAGCTAATTAAATGCTAATTAAATGTCCAAATTACAAATTCACTGCGCTTTGTTGTATCGTGTAACCGCATGCTCTGCTAGCTTATTGTTTAGCTAGCAGAGCAATATTTTAAAAATCAATTATATTGTTTTTGATCTCAAATGATTAAGCTATTTAAATGCTAATTAAATGCCCTAAAAAAAATTTAATGCTCTTTGTTGTACTGTGCAACCACATGCTTTGCTAGCTTAACCAGAAGAGCCATGTTTAAAAAATCAATTAATTTTATTGTATTTAATATCAAATTATTAAGCTAATTAAATGCTTATTAAATGCCCTAAGTAAAAATTCACTGCTCTTTGTTGTATCGTGTAATCGCATGCTTTGCTAGCTTAAGGTTGACCTAGCAGAACAATGCATTAAAGTTAAAAAAGTAATAATACAATCATCGTAATGTGTTCCAAATAATTAAATGCACTAATTAACAATGATTTGTTCTTTGTTTTAGAGGTACAAATAAATCTTTGCTCTTAGATAAATCCCATTCAATGCATGGGCATTCAATTAGTGGGTATCGACATATTTAATTTTTACTGGGTACTTTGAAATATGAGCTCTTTAATATATAAATCATTTTCATCGCAGTTTTCCATTTTCACTTCAGTCACATAAGCAAAATTTTATGCTTTGTTAAAATAGGTAGGATAATATAGCTAAAACACAGGAAATCCCAATACATATTTTTTAGGTCTCTTTCACTCCAAAAAAGATCTCTTACACGTTTTACCCAACCATTGAAATGATGCTGTAGATAAACATTTGAAGAATATATAAAAAACCATTTTTTTTCTTCTTAATTTAATAACTCATTGATTTAAAGAAAGGATAATAAGCGATACATATTTTTATAGGGAATTAAACGATCTATAAAATAGATTGCGTTCACTTTTTTCATTTACTCAATCATTCAAATGATATTGGACGTCAAACTTAATGGAAAATTCAAAAAAACAATATTTTTATGCTTTAAATTTTATAACTCGCTGATTGGTGTGCATTAGAAAATGACTAATCTAAATACATGGAGTAAATTATTGGATTTAAAAAAATGGTCTCTTTTGTTGAATCGGTAATTGTAAGCGCTTAAAAGCTAATCGGAATCAATATTCAACTACAAATTATATATAAAATTATATAAATTAATTATATTGTTTGCGATTATCGTTAAAAAAGGCTTACACTTTTAAAAGTTTGAACAAAAGAGACTATTTTTGTGAATCAGCAAATTCTCTAAGGAAATATATATTGCTCATTTTCTAATGCTTACCAAGCAGAGAGTTTAGAAGCAAACTTAAAATATAAAATTTAGAAGCAAAAAAATTATTATTATTTTCCTCAAAGTTTCTCCTCTATAATTGAATAAAATCAACTAATAATTTTAAAAAAAGTCCTACATTTGTGGCCTATACCTACAACTGAATGTGTTTGCCAGTGGCACTTACTGTAATCGAATGACATATATAGGTTGTAAACAACATCACACATAATATCATTCTATCTTTGCTAGCTCTTTTATATCGCTTGTTTTGTCTCTCATACATTACTTAGAAATATTAACACTCATTCAAATTATAAGAGACTAATATACATGCCACAAATAATTTCAATTTGATGAATAACAATAAACGTTGACTTCTGAAAACATATACATTGAATGTAAAAGTAATTTGTCCAAAAAATATATGGATACTAGGATACACGTAATTATACATTAGAATACACGTAATCACGTAATTATACATTAGAATATATCATTAATACATAGATATATATATAGATATATATATATGTATGCATTAATGATGTATTATTACGTGTATCCTAGTATCCATATATTTTTTGGACAAAATGGATACTAGGATACACGTAATAATATATATATATATATATATATATATATATGTATATATATATATATATATATATAAATATATTTATTTATTTATAAAAATATATTCTGGACATAGCGCTGGAGATCTTTTTAAACATTTTTTTTAGACCGCTGGAAACATTCTTCGAATTGAGAACGAAAAATAAAAATGAGTGGTATTGGAAGACCTCGATTGCTTGATGAAGATGAAGTTATTAATATATTACTGGAGTATAAAACTCAAATTATGCTACCAGGTGATAAAATTGGACCGAAAAAATACGTCGTTTGGGAAATGATATCGCAAAATTTGGGGGGGGGGGGGCAAAAAAGGCAATATCTTTGTTCTCCTTCGTGTGTAATAACAAGCATTCTGTACGAGATTTGTTGATTGGCAGAGAAAAAGTTCAAGTTAGTGCGTCAAATGAAAGCGAGTTCAATACATCCACTGATTCGACTACAAGCGAGTCCAGTGTAGTGAAGGACAAAAAAAAGTGACAATATGGATGAAAATGGAAGCATTTGAAAAATTGATCATTCGCAAAAAGTATAAAAATTGAAAAATGCTGAAATTGGAATCCGGTACTTGGCAGAACGAAATTTCAGAGAGGCTATGGATTGCAATCAAGATAAAATGCGGTTTCAACATCAAAAATCATTTTTTGAGTTCAGATTCGTCCACCGGTTCTGCTAAGGGTAAGTCCAACTGAGACTAACATGCATATTTAATTCTGGTTTATCTTGAGTATTTTAAAGAGTGTATTTAAAGAACTTATATAGGTAGTTGATAGGACTTATATCCACTTATAGCGGAATATTAATTTGGTATAGGTGTCCATAAAATGACCCCATTAGTCCATTTCCGCATACGTCCGCCTGCCTGTCTGTGAACAAGCTAACTTAAAACCTAAAAGAGATGGTTGCGTGTAGCTTAGATTTTTTAGTTATGTAATAAATAATCATAATTCAAGGCAGTTTTTCTTTGTATTTTTATATTAGTGATTTTTTTAAAACAAAATATCCAATAATTACGAGTATGATTATATTCAAGACATTTTGGGAATTTAGTTTTTAGGAATTATAAAGCCTTTTTGTTTTTTGTACCTTCATATTTGTTTTATAGTTCATATGCAAATGGAATAAGATACGTGCGTGTCTCATTCGTTGCTAATTTGGGGAGTATAAAATAAGCACCAAATTAGATAGTTACGATTAGCTTGTTTATACTTATGATGACTACTTTATACCCGAAATACGTATTTTTTAAATACAAAAAATCTATCTAGAAATTATATTGAGTTTTATATCAAAAACTTTGAATACACTTTGATTATTTTTGTTGATTTTAAGTTGTTGATTTTAATCATTTTTTCTACCAGGAACTTGCAAATGTAAGTCTTCCCTATACATACAGTTTGAAGACACTTCGGAATGCATGCTGATGCACTGCACAATACTTGAAAAAAGGGAGTATGTGGCAAACGTCCATTACGTGAGCCTTAAATAGCTGGAAGAAGATCCTGAACCGCCTACATTGGCAAAAGCTGGAGTAATGAATGTTGCGAAATATGAATTTCTTCAACCACTTTTAACAGATAAAGACCCGATTGTTGCGATTGCCAAAATTAAACGCATTGTCGAACAAAAGAAAAATATACCATACGAAATATTGGTTACGATCCTTTTTATGTTCAGTACCGGACCAATCATCAAAACGTTATTTATGCGAAATATGCTAAACGTGAAACTGCAAGTTTGAAGCTCGATGCATCAGGTGGACTAGTTTCAAAAATAATAAGAGCAGATGGAACTCTGAGTCAACATATTTTTTTATATCTCGTTGTGGTTAATTTGCCGCGGGACAATTTTCGGTAGCTCAAATGTTGACTGAAACTCAAGACACAGGCACACTTCAGAATTGGCTGGTTCAATGGAGACGTTCAGGTGCACCACTACCAAAAGAGACTATTGCTGATGCATCAAGAGCACTGCAAACAGCGATTGTGAGAACTTTTTGTGGTTGCATAACCATGAAAAAGTACAGTGGCCTTTTCTTCACGCAGCAACTGCCTGACTGTTACGTTCGGATATATGTGGCTCATTTTTTGAAGATTTACTCCAGAGCGATGACAGCCTGTCGTGCGACCCGTTAAGCCAAGAAATTCTATATGGGCGTTATTGGTAAATTGATTGTATGTGAAAATTTAGAAACTGTAAGAAATATTATTAAAGATGTTTTGGTTGTTTCGATGAACGAAATGGAAGAAGTATTGGGCGATGTTCAGCAGGAAACACCTTGTAACACCACCAAAAAATATTTGCTGGATTTTATCACGGGACAATCGCTAATTCAAGACTTGCTGCAGAAGCTCGAAGAAGAACTAGAGGAAAAAGGGGAAGAAGCTGCTGAAGAACAAAATGAAAAAGATAATATCGAACCCAATATTGTCAAGGGGCTTTTACCTAACGCACATTATTGTGAAACTTTTTCGGAGCATTTAATAGCCGACATCAACCATCTGCCAATGTGGAGTTGCATTTATCGAAAATTTTTTGGACGCGGGAGTGTCCCAGCGTCAATATGAATAAATGAATAAATTAAAACATGTCGACTTCACCGTCAAACTTGGACGAGTACGGGTAGATGGCTGTATCCAAGAACACATTACATATTTGAATGGGAAAATGCTTTTAGCTGATGCAAAAATGGCAGATGAAGTGGAGGAATCTGCAAACTGTACCAGCGATGAAGTCTCAATTATGAGTAAGAGACTCGAAATCTCAGACAAACGGGCCAACGAAGGCTTACAGCAAGAAGTTACAGACTTATTTTGCGGTACTGCCTGTGAACGCAGTTTACCAGTGCGAACGGAAAAGTATGAAGATGATAATCGTAAAGAAGAGGTTTGTTCTGCTGGTAAAAAAACATGTCCAGCCTGTGCAAGTGGTCATGAGCCTAATGGTGCTCACACTTGTACGGTCTGTAAGACAAAAGGTCACATCATAGAAGGATGTTCATTCCCTTGGACTGATACAAGTGAAGGTTATGGAGAAAAGAGACTGTGCTACATGTGTTACCATTCATCAAGTGCTAGAGAAATTGTAGCTTTAATATTCGAAGAAAATTGGAGAGGATTGGGGAGAAGCACAAAAAAATAGAGAAATAGAACAAGTTAATACATCAATAATGAAACTCAATTATTTGATGTCATAAATTTTTCGAACAACAGAAAATTTCAGTGTTGAAAAATGGCTCGTCTGCATGTGGTATGATCACTAAAGAGTCTAAAACATATGGAGTTAGCAACACATGTGCGTTTGATTCAGTTTTACAAGTACTAATACTTGCATTTACGGAGAATGGCCACTTGCGAGAAGCTTTTGAAACGAGTCAAAATTCGTTTGTTCGGCTAGCACAACACATAACAAATCAAGGGTTGAAAAGTTCGCAAGCTTATAGGCTTCGAACAAACCTATTATACGAGTATTTAGGGACTGCAAATATTGAAAACAGGTTAAGAATTGTAGATAACTGTTCCATTTTGAACTGTGCCATTAGAATACCATATGCCATCCTTCACACATTCCGCAACGACCCCAGCTGTGAAGAAATTTCGGAATGTACAAAAGAATGCACAAAAAGGACATCTATAACCATTCCACATTCAAGTCTTTTCAGTGACAATTTCAATGCAAAAATAGAAGCTTTTTTATGCCTCCCAGGCCGTTTCTGTCAACAAAACGACATTGAAAACAACAGGTATTATTGTTTTTAGTTGAAAAAGAAAAAATTCGTAGACTGAATAATTTTAATTGTGAATTCCTAGTTGACTTTTCGTGATTTTGAATAAGAAAACAATTATTATGACTTATGCTAGTTTTTGTTTGTTACAGGGATCTTTATGTTTTTTGAACTTGAAGATGCTGATCTTCACGCAGATATCCAACTATAAGTTATTCCGCAGTCTTTTACGATATCTGTTAGTGGAGAACGCACAAATTATAAATTTGTTGGAATTATAAATTTAAAAAGACCATATCAGAAATTAAAAAGGAATAAACGGAAGACGGTATTGAAACCTACAACAAAAAACGCAATTGGGCATTACACCGCTATTTGTCCTCGGCTAGGCAACAAATGGACAGAATTCGATGATATAACTGGAAATGATTTGAAGAAAAGCATGTGTTTTGAATGTTGCCCGAGTTTGTTAATATACAGCAAAGTGGATTTGGAGAAAAATACTCATTCTATACAGTTTTGCTATTTATTATCAATTTTTTGTACGACATAGAATATAATAAAATGTGTATAATAAACTTTTTTTTTTTTTAAATACCAATTAAAAATATTATTTACAAAATCTACTACTAGGCTTATCGTAAGATACCAGAAGTTCCTAATTTTAAAACCTATCACGTAGAGCATTTTATTGTAAATAAGTGCATTTAAATAGCATTTAATTATCTGAAGCACATTACACTCATTGCATACCTTTAGCTGGCAGAGCATGCGGTTACACAATACAACAAAGAGCATAACATTTTTGTTTAAAACATTTAATTAGCATTTAAATAGCTTAATAATTTGAGATCAAAAACAAAATAAGTACTTGATTTTTAAAATTTTGCTCTGCTAGCTTAACATTAAGCTAGCAGAGCATGCGCTTACACGAAACAACAAAGAGCAGTGAATTTTTAATTAGGGCATTTAATTAGCATTAATTAGCTTAATAATTTGATATTGAATACAATAAAATTAATTGATTTTTTAAACATGGCTCTTCTGGTTAAGCTAGCAGAGCATGCGGTTGTACAGTACAATAAAGAGCATTAAGTGTTTTTTTAGCGCATTTAATTAGCATTTAAATAGCTTAGTAATTTGAGATCAAAAACAATATAATTACTTGATTTTTAAAATGTTGCTCTGCAAGCTTAACATTAAGCTAGCAGAGAATGCGGTTACGCACCACAGCAAGAGCATTTAATTTTTTAGCGTCTTATTATGAGATTATTATCATTGTTTTCTGCTCCGGTTTCTCTGCTGGCTTAATGGACATGGTTGTTTGATCTTTCATAATTTTCCATTTTATTGCATTGTAGTTCTAGCCATGTCTGTTTCGCTGATTTTAATTTAATTTTATTATTTCGATTTTAATTTTACATTTCACATTATCATTCTTGAGTTCACTTCGTTCCTTCATCAACAGAACTGTTTCGTCAGTTATACATCCCTTTTTATATGGCTGTGCACTTTCTTCGAGTTTAATATCAGCTACTTGTTTAATTGTGTTTATAAATGCTTCGGTTCTTTTCTCTAGACTTTCTAATGCCATTCTTGCCTCGTTCCTTTGAAAAATATTTTCGACTTCTTGCTGAAATTCATGCTTTACTTTCTTATCATTCAGTTTTTCTAAATCCTGTATGTTTTTATTTTGTGTTTGTTTCATAATTTTCAATTTCAGTTCCATATTTGCTACTAGTACAATGTGATCCAAGTTTATATCAGCTCCAGGGTACGTTTTGACACTTTTAATTGCGTTTCTAAATCTTTCGTATATTAAAATAAAATCTATTTGGTTTCTAATGAACTTATGAGGTGTATCTCTAGGGATTTTTCATGTATACAGCCTTTTTGGGTGTTGCTTAAACCAGGAATTAGTCACGCATAAGTTGTTACTTATAGCAAATTTGGCCAAAATATCACCTCTTGTATTTCGATCTCCTAAACCAAAAGGACCAATTGAAGGTTTCTCCTCTGCACTTCCAAGCTTAGTATTGAAGTCTCCCATTATTATAGTACATTCATGACTTTGAGTTAACGAGTAAATATTTTCAAGATTATTATAGAAATTATTGCATTCTTCGTCTGTACTAATAGAAGTTGGGGCGTATACCTGAATTGTATTCGTATATATTGGTTTAGTGTTTATTTTGATCATGATACTCTGTCTGAATCAAATACTGTGCCTACAATTTTAGATTTTATCTTGTTTTTTATCATGAAACCAACACCGTTTTTATGCTCATTTCCCCAGAATATATCAGAGTATAATTTGATTTCGATATTTCTCCTGACCCCGTCCACCTAACTGCAGATATTCCCAATAAATCAAGTTTAAGGTTTTCCATTTCTAATATTAAATTTTCAAGATTGTCGGCCTGATATAAACTTCGGACATTCCAAGTACCAATTTTAAAAATATTTTTTTCATTAACTATGCCTAAGTTTAAATCACTTTTTGGTATTGTTTCATTATATTTATATATATTGCGACATGTAGATTCATTAGCCGTCTGTATTGCCATGGTCGTCCTTGGCAAAGTACAATGGTGAGTTGCCGTTACCTCTTCTTGTATCTTAAAATATCTCAGCTATATTAGTATGGTCAAGTTTTTCACTTTTTTCTTCTTGGTCACCATTATCACTTACCTCACTTCTCGGTCTTTTTTCTCGTCTATCTGCACTTTCCAATTGTCCATTTATATCGGCTTCTCCTTTCAGCAAGTGTAAATCATCTTTTGAGTAGTATTTTCCATTGAAAAACAATTTATTTCTCCTAATGGTTGCATCTTTACCACTTTCTCTTAACTGAAGAAG
Source organism: Nineta flava (assembly GCA_963920215.1). NCBI lineage: Eukaryota > Metazoa > Arthropoda > Insecta > Neuroptera > Chrysopidae > Nineta > Nineta flava. The sequence goes on along the minus strand of OY986043.1, from coordinate 40,922,733 downwards.
AGTATTTTCCAGTTACTTTCGCTTATTTCTTACTTCTTTCGATAGATCTTCTTTAATTGCCATATTTGAGTTTTTCAACATCCATTTCTTTCTAAAAATGTCCCGTTTTAGACGCCAAGTTGTGCACCCGATTAATACTGGTCTAGCAGTTTGACTTTTCTCCCCTAAACGAGTTATAAAATTCAAATCAGTGTTTGAGATGTTGATTCGGAGCTTATTCTCAATCTCTTGCATTATTTTCAAGTTCAATCTTGTCAGTCTCGATTTCCTCTATGCTTAACACAACAACATTCCTTTTGCGGTATTGATTTTCTAATCTTTTAATTGTGTGTTCGTGGGAAGCAACCTCTTGTTTCAATAGCTCATTTTCTTGCCTTATTTTATTTGTTTCTTGCTGGTTGTTAAAATTAATTCTTTTATTTGACTGCTCAGCTTTTTCTCTGAGTTTTCTAATTTTCTATTCATTTCTATTATTTGAGACAAAACGAGATCTAGGTTTTATTCCATAACTTTATTTTAAGAAACAAGCCGAGAACGATATAATTTTAAACTATTTCAAATAAATTATGTTTATGAAATATTATTTATAATGTTAATAAGATATTATTTATAATAAATGATGTTATAAGATATTATGTTACTAATGTTAATAAGAAGAGAAAGATAAATTTAGAGAATATTTATTTATTCATTGATTTAATTTTTAATCAAGATATCACAAAGAAGCCGGACCTGGTTTTTGTTTTTCTTATTTATCCAAATTTATGATAATTTATATCTTATTTTACTTCATATTAAACTTAATTCAGAATAAGTTATTACCAGTAAAAGAAATTTTAATTAAAATTCGTAGTTTTCTAGCAATTAATTTGAATCTCTCACTTAAATTAAAAAAAAAACACAATAAAAAAACTTCAAAACAAAATGCCAATAGGTTAATGGTTGGTTTAATAGGTTAAATAAAATAGGTTATAACTATGAATTTTTGTTTAAAGTTTTTTTTTTTTTTGTAAGTTCTCTTATAAAACTTTATAAAATTTTTATTGGAGAGTAATAAAAACAAAGTTAAAAGATAGAATAAAAATTTTTTCATAATAAAATCACCCAAATTTTTTGCAAAATTAAAATAATTTAAGTACCAAAATTAACGCAGTATCACATAGAATCACAGGGCCCACTTTGAACGCGTAAGGAAAAAAATGGGTGGTGAATCGATGGTTGGACAATAGTAGGTCTTCATCTGGGCTATCAGCTCTACAAGAATATGAATTCGCAAATATTACGGAAAAGTGTCATGAAAATGCCTCTTTTTAAACCCATTTCCTGTACTACTGAGCATTTTCTAGCATTTGAACAGAAATATTCGTACAATTGTCACCAATTTTTTGTTGCAAATTTTCAGGCCTATTCCGCGAATAAATTTCTGTTAAGAAAAAACTCCACAAAATTGTATTGCTATGTATGTGTCTATGCTATGTTCTGTCTTAGATCAGTCTTTGGTGGGGACGTATTAGCTCCACTGTACATTTTTCTAGATTGGATCTATTTTTAAATACAAGATGTATATATATATATATATATATATATATATATATATATATATATACATATATATATATATATATATATATTTATTTATATATATCTATATATATATATATATATATATATATATATATATATATATATATATATATATATATATATATATATATATATATATATGTCGGAAGTTGAATTTGTGCAAAGGACAAATTCACATTTGAAGATTTTTAAACACTTACATTTATAAGTGCTATAAAACTATTTTTTAAGAAAAGGGTTTATTTATTACAGTATGTCCGACATAAAAGGATCCGCCAGACATAGAGGCCCGGAAATTAGATATTATCGATACTTATATATTCTTAGAATAAAAAAAATTGTCTATTATAAGTGCAATAAAGAATAATTTCTTTAAGATTATCAATTAACACAGTAAGTATGGGTTCGGTTGGACGGGACACATGCGGTCTCTACTTAGACGCAAATTGTACGGTACGAATGTAATAAACCAATTTTTTGTGATATACCTGAGATGGTACATAAATATGATGTAGTAATAGGATGACCCCTTTCCAATATTTTTACAAACATCAAGGAAGGGAGAGGAGTTTCAAAAAGGAAGCAGGACAGTCAGTTCTGAGAGGACAGCACCCGAGTACAGACCGTATCGTGCAGTTGCGTATTAGTATCAACTGAACTCTGCTGAAAGTTACATGAAAATAGCATCACATGGAAATAGTGTTTGGATTGTTGGTAGCCCTTTTGGAATAGTATAATTAATTATGTTTATTGATGAGATAACCGTGGTATGGCATTTGTTAGTATTATTCGTGTTGTATCTGTATTGTTAACTGGAGCTAACTTACTGTGTCGTAGGTTGAACTAATTGTAATTACTAATTGTGAAAGTGCGGGACACCGGGTATTATTGTAGACTAGTGCGTGTTTGTGAAAATGCATCTTTCAGTGTGCTATTGGAAAATTGGTAAGTGTTTGTATTTTATAAAAACAACAATGCCTGACAACATATATACTGGTTCAAACGACCATAATCCCAATTATGCAACTCCGACATATATATACATAAGTTACTATAAGTTACTATATATATGTATATATATATAAATTTAGTACTGACTATTAACATATTTTTCAAATTGTTTTTTGTCAACTAGCGTCTATTTATTTCCATTGTTAGTATGGTTGTTAATGTTATCAATGTTCAGACATATTACTTAAATGTCAAAGTAAGTAAACCCTAGTTGCTTTCATTGGTATAATATAACCGAAAGGCGACCATACTAACAATGAAAATAAATAGACGCTAGTTTACAAAAAACAGTTTGAAAAATATGTTAATAGTGAATAAACAAAATTAATAATACAAGGACATCTAAAATGATAGTGAGGGATCATATGCATAGTACTACCATAACATCTAAGGTAGCTCAGTTGGTAGAGCATTGGTCTAGAATGCCAGAGGTCGTGGGTTCGATCCCCATCCCTAGATGTGTATGATTTTTCATATCAAGCATTTGATGTCAAAAAAATGTTAGTACTGACTATATATGATGTTAGTACTAAGTTAGTACTGACTATGTTAGTACTAAGTTATATATTCTGGAACAGACCTATCAATATAAAAATATTAATCAAGCATTCGGTCACAATCACAACATGTGCCTTTTCAATATTATTTTATGCAACATAAACAAAATATCAGCAATTTATATAAAATTGACTATATTAAGCCATCGATTTTTAAGTATATCATATTCTAATATTGTCTAAATTTCTTTGTTGCCCATACTATCGCAAGGAGTTCTTTCTCGATCGTACTATAGTTCTGTTCGGTCTTTGTAAATGTTCTTGACGCGTAGCATATGGGTTTGTCGGATCCTATATTTCCCTGTGAGAGGACTCCACCTATTGCATAATTACTCGCGTCCGTTGTCAGTACAAATGATTTTGAAAAGTCTGGGTACTGGAGTAATGGGTCGTTAGTCAATAGTGTTTTGCAGTATTCGAAACATCGTCTGTATTCTACGTTATTAGTGTCTATGCATCGATCTTTTTGCAAGCATTGTGTGAGAGGTTTGGTTGTCTTGGAAAAATCTTTAGTAAATTTTCTATAATATCCTTATAGTCCCGGGAAGGATTTAATTTATGTAACTGTTTTAGGTATCGGAAAATTTTTATGACTTTGATTTTTCTAGGATTTGGTTTTTTATCCCCTCGGTAGTAACAATGTGACAAAGGAACTCTATTTCTTTATGGAAAATTTCACATTTATCCAATTGTGTTTTGAAATTATGTTCCCGGAGTTTAGTAAATACTTTACGAAGTGATTCGATATGTTCTTGTAAAGACGATGAAAAGATGATAATATCGTCCATATAAACGTCCATAAAACATTCTTGCCTGTATGCTCTTTTAGCATATTGTCCATCACCCTTTAAAAAGTGGCTGGAGCATTTTTCAAACCGAATGTTATTCGCGTATATTCATTGTGACCATGTTCAATACTGAAGGCGGTCTTGGCTTTGTCGCGTGGATGCATTTTGATTTGGTAAAAACCGGATGCTAAATCAAGGGTCGAGAAGTATTTGCAGTTACCTACCTTATCTAGAATGTCGGATATGTTTGGAAGTGGATACCGATCATCAATAGTCTTTTCGTTCAATTTACGATAATCTGCGACTTATCTCCACTTCTTTTTTGCAGAAGCATCGGCCTTTGTTGGTACAATCCATATAGGAGAGAACCACGGAGAATTCGATGGGCGTATGATGCCTTTTTCTAGTAATTCATCAAGTTGTCTTTTCACTTCTTCCTTATGACACTGAGGGTATCGATAGGATTTAGTGAATATCGGTATATCATCTTGTTTTGGTGTGGTTCATAAAAGATATCGCGAAAATCTATACATGCCTTCGTTAAAAGTTTTTGTTCCTCTTGGTTTAGGTGATTCATACGTATGTTTTTGTAGACAAATTCGTAATTGTCTGTATACTCAAAATTATCAGGTTCGACACTTTTGTTTATATTGTTAAACTCGTGATAATTTGTCAATACCTCGGCCTTAAGTGGCTGAAATAGTAAAAACTTTTGGTGTTTGTCAGAATTGTTTTGAATACAGATTTTTGTATGATAATCTTTTGCATGATAAATTCCACTTATTGTTTGTATGTTGTCGTTTAAGAGTGTCTGTGGTATGCAAACGTCATTCTGTTTTTTGTCTATAGGTAGATTAATAAGTCTTTGTTCAAATTGTCCAAGTGTGTAAATAGGACTTTTTATGCATGGTTTGTAAAATATTTTATTTCTTACGTTATTGAATATTATTGAATCGTTAGAGTAATTTATCTGGGAGTTTATAAATATTAAAAATTCTAACGGTGTTTGATTATTTATTTCAGTGATATATTCTACGGAAATTTTGTTAGTAATCAGATGTTTGTTAAGAGCGGTCATTATTTCTAATTGAGTAGGTATAAGGTTTGAATGTTTCGTGTATTTAGGATCGATAATGTTATCGTCAGAACCCGTATCTAATAAAAATCTAAGTTGGTTATTACCGTCCCATATGTGAATGTATGGTAATTTTCCATTCATTCTGTAGTTTGTTGCGAATTTAACTCTACGTATCCTGTTGTGTTGAAGCAGTTAATTGAAAATTTTCATCTTCAACAATATTAATTTCGTTTAAGTCGATTTGATCACTGTCAACTATGTCAGGTGGGGTATCAAAATAGTCGTTATATCGTGAATGGTCAATTGGATGTCAATAGTTATGTTGATCTTATGAATAATTATTATAATTTTCGTGGTATGAGTCGATTGGATTGTCAGGGTCCATATTAAATAATTATTGAGATGCAACGTTTTCATGGTTAGTTGGTTTAAAACCGTTGTTATGATATGAACCTATAGTGTTTCTTGATGATATGTCCATTAGTTCAGCCCAGGTCTGGGTCGTATTGGTTTGTTAAATTGGGGATTGTTAAATCTATTATTATTTTGAAAATTTGGTTGTGACGGAGGTTGTCTATTTTGATTTTTACTAAACACATTATTATTCTGGGGTCCATATTGTAATCGAGGATGATTACCAAAAGTATTAGCGGATGGTTGATTTTGTTGTGGCATAGAACTAAAACGTGGTTATGTAGTAAATTGATTTGGGTTATATGGAGGTCTGTTAGAATCAAACCACCGAAAATGGGAAAAACACCCCTTAAACTGCCTTAAGGCATTTTGATCAGACTAAAAATATGACCGCTAGAGAGTGATTTATGTATTCTAAGGAAATTATTTCGTATTCTAAGAAAGTTGACGCAGCTCCTGCGTAACGATTTTTTTTTTGTGACGTAAAGCCAACGGGTCAAGTCATTTCTTCGAATCCGAGCTGCCAATCGCCGTATATATATATATCGTTTGTTATATATATCAAAACTATTGCATGCTGCGCTGCACGTTGTTGTGGAATATGATTGTTACGTTGATAATCAATTATCTGTTATAAACGATTAGTTTAGAAGTCATAATCGAAACAAATGAAGTAACATCTTATATATACTAAATTTTATATAGTTATTTTAATAAAAAATATATCACTCTTATTGCACATTAATTTGTGGCGTTTTAATAAAATGCCTATGATCGATGAATATTATTATCAATAATCCAATGTATAAAATTTATGCTTTCTTTTCAGTTTTCTTTGGCAATAACACTGCTTGAATATTTGGTAATATACCACCTTGAGCAATTGTTACAACAGATAACAATTTATTTAATTCTTCATCATTACGAATTGCTAATTGAAAATAAACTTGTTTATTTTTAAACAACTTGTTTACTTAAAAAAAGTTACATTGTAACAATACTATAAAAGAATCAATGTTTTCTATTTGGAGTATTAAAACATACTGTTATATCATATAACCTTGTAGACTTAAATACCTATTTTTATTTAAATACTAAATGTCTATTTAATAGTTATTTTAATAAAAAATGTATCACTCTTATTTCACATTAATTTGTGGCGTTTTAATAAAAGGCCTATGAACGATGAATATTATTGTCAATGATCTAATGTAAATAATTTACGCTTTCTTTTCAGTTTACATTGGCAATAACACTGCTTGTATATTAGGTAATACCTTGAGCGATTATTACACCAGATAATAATTTATTTAATTCTTCATCATTACGAATTGCTAATTGTAAATGACGAGGTATAATACGAGTTTTCTTGTTATCATTAGGGGTAAATTGATTAAATGTAAGAAAAAATTTGGTTGAAATAATATGTCGTAAGTTTTCTTTAGTATGTTTTTATTAAAATTTTATAATTAAAAATTTTATTTATAACGTGGTAAGTTTTAAAATATTTGAAATCATCAAAAATTACGCAGGAGCTGCTTCATCTTCGAGCGAATTTCCTTCAAATACATAAATCACTTTCTAGCGGTCACTATTTTATTTCCCTTCAGGAAATTCACTAAACAACTTGCCGCGTTATATAAAATTTTAGAAACATACTACAAAAATTTTACTTTAAGAAAACTTATTACGTAATAAATTTCAACCAAATTTTTTCTGACATTTAAACAATTTACCCCTAATTAATGTTTATCGTAGATTTAAAAATTTGGTAATTAAATTATAATTTTATAAATTGCCTTGTATATATATGTGTAAGTAAACTACCTTGTAGAAAACATAAATAAATGAGTCTTTTTTGTCTGTTTATTAACAAATTAATTCATTGATTGTTGAATGATATCGGGGTAAAAACTATTGCACTTCAACCCTATGGTCCATTCTGTAATCAGCGCCAGAGTGATTACAGACACACATATATATATATATATATATATATATATATATATATATATATATAAATTGTACAGATGGTGATTTTCGACATCTATTAGCTATGATCGATGGACATTTTTGCTATACTATAAAGCTGAAAGTGAAGCTGACTGACTCATGCTAGAAAGTTGCGGTTTTTGGCATTCGACATGAACTTGCTTGAAACCGACGGAAAAAATCGGAAAACTTCAATCATAGTCGGCTGTAGCCGCATATCCTACCAATTCCTAGTCTACCCACAAATTCCTTCAACTTCATTCATATCCTCACATCCTAAGGCATCACAATGGACCTTATGGTCGAAGTGTATCCCGTCCAGGGCAGCCTTTACAATCTACCTCTAAGGACCGAGCTATTTACAAAGTAAATAGCTCTAGACTTCATATAATAGTTGCTTCTAAAAAAGTGATGATATGGAAGAAAGGACCGAGCTATTTACAAAGTAAATAGCTCTAGACTTCATATAATAGTTGCTTCTTAAAAAGTGATGATATGGAAGAAAGGACCGAGCTATTTACAAAGTAAATAGCTCTAGACTTCAGATAATAGTTGCTCTTTGAAAAGTGATGATATCCCATTAAAGAGCCGAGCTATTTACAAAGTAAATAGCTCGGTAAACTATTAACTAAAAAAATTAATGAGGGGTAAATTGATTAAATGTAAGAAAAAATCTTGTTGAAATTTATTTCGTAAGTTTTCCCTTAGTATGTTTTTAAAATTTTATAACGCGGCAAGTTATTTTTTCAAATATTTTAAAACTTGTCGCGTTATATAAAATTTTAAAAACATACTAAGGGAAAACTTACGAAATAAATTTCAACAAAATTTTATCTTACATTTAATCAATTTACCCCTCACAAATTTTTTTAGTTAATAGTTTACCGAGCTATTTACTTTGTAAATAGCTCGGCTCTTTAATGGGATATCATCACTTTTTAAAGAGCAACTATTATCTGAAGTCTAGAGCTATTTACTTTGTAAATAGCTCGGTCCTTTCTTCCGTATCATCACTTTTTAAGAAGCAACTATTATATGAAGTCTAGAGCTATTTACTTTGTAAATAGCTCGGTCCTTTCTTCCATATCATCACTTTTTAAGAAGCAACGATTATATGAAGCCTAGAGCTATTTACTTTGTAAATAGCTCGGTCCTTACACTCATATCATCACTTTTTAAGAAGGAACTATTACATTAAGGATTTTCCCGAAAACTCGGCCCTTTCTTACATTTATGTTTTTGGTCGGATATATATATAAATTATATTTTCGATCTCGAAATGTATAAAAAAAATACTTTATTTAATTTAACAAAAATACAATATTATAATTTATTTTATTTTAAATACAATAACAATTATACAATTTATAAGTTATCGCTAGTTCGCTACAATCAAGCGTGCAAGAAGCCAAACTTGTGTAATGAAAAAGACAATCGTTATCAATTTAACAATGGCTTATATACTAGTTTTTGGTATTTTAGAAAGTATCGTACTGATTAGAATGTAGTTTAATGTTAAGGACGTGTTTAGAAAGTTATGTTCAAGTAATGTGTACAAAGTACGTCATTACATGTTTGTTGAAAGTTATGTTTAAGTAATGTGTACAAAGTACGTCATTACATGTTTGTTTTACAATGTCCTTGAAATAGAGAGATAGTTATTTTATATAAACTAATACACATTCCTGGATCTGTAACTCCTCCCTCCTTAAGACGGAGCTTTGAACAGAAAGGTTATTGGGGCTTTTTGTTAGAGCTCCACAGGCTCTTGGGGTGCTGAAGGCGTATACTTTGTCGTTTCAATAATTCTAGAACGATTCTTTCTATTTTTATAATATTTAAAATAACTAAAAGTAAATGTCAAAATAAGAAAAATAATTAATATAATAATATTTGTAGAAATATGAGTATAATGTTGATATTTGATGAGTTCTAGTTCATTCGTGTTTTCAAGAGTTTTTAAGTTTAATACATCCAGTGTAGAATCGTTGGATAATTGCATTATTTCCATGTTGTTGTAGATGTAGATTTGTTCTAGTTTATAAGTAGAAATACTTGATGAGATAGTTCCATAGATTATACCATTAATAATAACCATACATTTGTTATAATGAATATACAGTTTTCCAGTAAATTTGGTGATGTTTTTGCCACAGGTTGTATTAATATTTATAGGTTCATTAACGTAAGCTATTATGTGGTTACTTTCGATTTCTTCTATAAAACTCGTTTCGACAGTGTGATGTAGCGTGCATTGCGCTGGTTCGTTCTGAAGGATTTTTACTTCGCAAGTGTTAATTGAATTATTTTGTAATTGTAATTGCTTACACATATAAAGTTGTTCTATCTGCTTGCAAGGTTTAGTTACGAATGAATACTGCTTTTGATTAAGGAGCAGGTAATTGGATTTTGGGATAATTCTTGTATTATGATTTGTGGGCAGAGGTCTTAGCCTGTAGGTTGTGTATGATTCATTAGTCATTTGTGGGATTTGTACAACAAAAATTAGGTTAGTATTGTTGAAATACGCTTTTAATTCTAGGATTTCGTAAATTTGTTCGTCATTGGAATTTTGAATGATTTGTGGAAGTTTGCTTTTAACAAGTGATAATGCATTTTTATTTAAAATGTGTTTTGATAACAAGCCAAGTTGTGCCAATTGCACTGATTGGATAATGTTATCTACATGATCGGTAAGTGTAGTGATTTGGGTTTGTAAAGAAAAGTAGACTTGGGTGGCAAGTAGTTGATGCTCGACATTACTGTAATTTTTTATTGATTCTGATATAATTTGTAATCGCGTTTGTTCTGTGTTTATGAATTTAGTTATGTTCGAGAAACGTTGGATCATTTGAGAGTTTAGTTTATGTTGATTGTTGATTGAATCTTTGATCAAAAGGGAGTTGTCTTGCAAATTGTGTATCTGTTTGTTTATTTCTAGAGCGTCGTCATTGTCCATATTTCCTGTAATTTTCTTAATTACACTACCTAGTCCGTCTATTAATCCACGGGTATGTCGGTGATTTATTTTAAGAGAGTAAACTTTATCTAATAGATTTTGAACAGACTGTTGAAGATCAGGGTTATAAAAAAATGTAGTATTGGCTTCTAATTTAGTTAAAGTATTCTTAATTTCTAAAGTTGTAGTTTCTAAATTATTTAGGTCTACTATATGGATAAGGTTATTGTAGTGAGTAGTAACCAGGGTTTTTCCTAAGTTAAGTGCTAGTAGTCCCTATGTATGCGTCAAGTCATGGAATTCTATTTGTTGGCTGGTCGCCATTGCGAACCTGCAAAGAAGATTTTCTAGTTTTAATTTTGGATTTATGATACTTCCTATTATTATTGGTTGTAAAGGCTAATTTTTTATCCTTTTGTACTTTAACTTTGTCAAAGGTTGGTAGTAACTTAGAGTTTCTTTGGTTTACTTTTACGTAGGTTGTTTGTCCTTCTACTAGTGTAGGTGGGTTATTTAAAGTTTCGTTTTTCTTTTCGATTCTTTTGAGTAAATTTTGGTTATTTTGTGTTATTAAATCTTGAATTAGCTTTGATTCATTTAGATGATGAGAATTGTAATCGTTAAGGGCGTTATTAGTCTTAGGTTCAATTAATGAGTTTCCTCTAATACCATTGATTACTTCAAAAGGAGTTAATTTAGTAGCAGAATGAATTGAATTGTTATAAGTCAAGACGGCTAATGTGACCATTTCGTCTAGAGATAAGTTTTCTTTCTTAACTCGTAGTACTTTTAGCGTTTCTACAATTGAAGAATGAGATCTTTCAATTGGTGCGTTTCCTAGTGATGTTCTAGCACAAGTAGTATGGTTTTCGATTTGGTAGATGTGTAAGAATTCTTTAAAATTAATGTTTTCGAATTCTAATCCGGGGTCATGAAATATTTTAGATGGTATTCCGTGTCTAGCTAAGTATTGTCTAAAACCTTTTAATACTTCTATACCATTTTTAGATGGCAAGGGTATGAGTTCAAGAAATTTAGAAAATTTATCTATGATAGATAAGTAGATAGATTTTTCAACAAAGAATAAATCTATATGTAGTATTTCGAAGGGTCTTGTTGCTTGTTGCTTGTTCGGTTTGATTTTGTTTAAGTTTTAGGGGATGTCTTTCATATTTTGCTAGAGCACAAACTTCACATGAATTTATGTATGTCGTTATTTTTTGTTTCATATTATCGAAATAATATCGTCTCTTTAAGTGTTGTAAAGTCTCATCGATGCCTCTGTGTATAGATATATCGTGATAATCTTTTATGAGTTGGGATTGTTCGTCTATGTTTTCAATGTCTTCAAGTATTTTAGTGCAACGTATTATTTTATAATTTTGGTTTAGGTTCTTTGAGGGAATGAACCAATTTTAAAGGCTTGTGATCGGTTAAAATTCTAAATTTTCTTCCGTACAAGTAGGGTCTGAAAGTTTTACATGCCCATACAATTGCTAGTAATTCTTTCTCTATCGTGGAGTAATTACATTCAGATTTGTTAAGTGTATGTGAAGCGTAACTAACGGGTTTATCTGAGCCAGGTGTTCCTTGGGATAGGACAGCGCCAATAGCATAGTTGCTAGCATCTTTGTTAGGATAAATGGTTTTTCAAAATCAGGGTATTGTAATATAGGATCATTACTTAAAAGTGTTTTACAGTATTCAAAACATTCCATGTATTTTGTATCATTTATATTAATGACTGTGCCTTTCTTTAGACATTCTGTCATAGGTTTAGTTATTTTGGCAAAATTATTAATAAAGCGCCTATAGTAACCGATTAATCCTAAGAATGATTTGATTTCTGTCACTGTTTTCGGTATTGGGAATCTCTTTACAGCGTCTAGTTTCTTAGGGTTAGGTTTTATACCTTCCGTAGTGACTACATGTCCTAAGAATTCGATTTCTTTATGGAGAATTTCACATTTGTCAAGCTGTACTTTAAAATTTGATTTTCTGAGTTTGTCAAATACTTTGCGTAACATGTCAATATGTTCGGTTAGTGAAGATGAGTAAATTATGATATCGTCCATATAGACTAATACTCCTTTACCTATGTACTCACGTAACATATTGTCCATTACTCTCTGAAAGGTAGCAGGAGTGTTCTTTAAACCAAAAGTCATTCGAGTGAATTCATAATGACCATTGTCTACTGAAAATGCAGTTTTTGGGATATCTTTCGGATTCATTTCGATCTGGTGGAAGCCACTGGCAAGATCTAAAGTGGTGAAGTATTGACTTTTTCCTAGCTTGTCTAAAACGTCTGTTATGTTTGGTAGGGGATATTTGTCATCGGCAGTTTTTTCGTTGAGTTTTCTGTAGTCTATGACCATACGCCATTTTTGTTTACCTGACGCGTCGGCCTTTTTGCTAACTATCCAGATGGGTGAGCTCCAGGGTGGGTTAGAAGGTCTTACTATATTTTTTTCCAACATCTCGTTTATTTGTCGAGTGACTTCATCTTTGTGTATATAAGGGTATCTGTATGACCGTGTATACATTGGTATGTCGTCTGATGTATGTATAGAGTGTTTAACATCTGAAGTGAAAGTCATGTCTTGGTCTAGATTATGAAATATGTCTCTATAATTAGAACAGAGCTTAAGGGTATTATTTCTTTCTTCGTTGTTTAAGTGAGATGTACGTAGATTATCTACAACGAATTGGTAATCGTATGCGTTCTTGTTTTCAGTGTTGTTAAGTCCTACTTGTCTAATTTTATGAACGCGTTCTGCACGGATTGGCTGAGAAATTATTATTTTTTGTTCTTTTTGTGAGTCGTTAGTCACAAGTACCTTAGCAATGAAGTTATTTGCTTCGTATATGCCAGATAAGATTTTTATTTTATCGTCAATTTTGACATGGGGGATTAGCACGTCGCCATTCTTTATGTTGGTTTTCATGGAGATAAATTTTTGTTCGTTTCCGCTAATAACGTGAATTTGGGGCCTAACGAGGGGTTTTAAGTGTAATTTGTTTATGATTCCATTTAGATTTATAGTATTTGAATCGTAATCGATGTTTGTTTTAAGTTTTTGTAAAGTTTCGTTACCGATTATTCCGTCAAAGAAATGATGGAATTTAAATATGAGAAAGAATATGGGTTTGTCATTATTTTAATTTGGTAAATAGTCGACTCTGACTTTCTGCGTTGTTTTATGTTCTTTCAATGCAATTTTTACGATTGTATTAGTTGGAATAGTTGTTGGTAAATAAATGAGATGTTTTGGGTCGAGAAAATTGTTGTCAGCTCCAGAATCGATTAAGAATCGTAACTTATCGATCTTTATATACGGGAGAGTACCGTTGGTTTTGTGGTAATTTAGTTCTAACAGTCCGGAGGATCGGATGTCGAGGCTACATTTGTAAAATTTTCATCTTCATTATTTTCTAAATATTCGTTCGTATCGTTATAAGGATCGGGTGTTTGATCGTACGAAGGGTCATAGTATTCGTCCTCTTGATGGTAGTAGGTTTGATCGCAAATTTCATCGTCAGTTTCGGTATTATGTAATACTTTTCTTGTATTACCCGAACTTATGTCCATTGCGGTTGGTCTAAATGGTTGTTGTTGTTGTGGTCTATAAGTACTGTTTATGGGTTGATTTGATTGTTGAGGTCGGTATTGTTGCTGTGCAAGGACAGGAGGTCTTTGATGTGAGGCTTGATTTTTATAAAAAGGGTTTTGATTGTTGTACATTGGGGAATTTGACTGTTGTGGTGGTTTGAAATTACTATTATATGAGTTATTTTGAGGATTTGGTGGGGGTCTAAAGTTATTGAAATTATTCACGGGTCTCTGCATGTAATGCGGGGTGTAATTAGCTTTTTGTTGTTGCATTATGGGTTTTGAGTTATGAATAGGTCTCCTGTGATTATCTGAATTATAACTAGGTTGCCTATTGTTAATCTTAAATCTGTATAAATTCGATTGCTGCATACTTAACTCGTTTAAACATATATCGTATGCGTTTTTGATTGAGGATGGATTATTAGCGCTAACTATGTATTCTAGTTTGGGATCTAAACCTGCAATGAATGATTTTAGCACAATCATTACGTTCATATCTGTTTGTCCTAGTATATAGTCGGCGGGTTTTAAAGTTCCAGAGGAACCATCAAAAGTTGTAATGTTTTTCAACAAATCCATTACAGTTAATGTGGATGCCATTGCTGTAATTTCGTTACTAATATTAAGGCCGAAGTTATCGTTCAATTTAATTGATTCAACTTGCTTTGCTATTTCGTTTAATACTGGTATAAAAGTATTTGAATTATTATTTGTTAAATCCACAGAGTCAGCGTCTGAGTCTGTGTTTGAAGAGTCCAAATCGTCTGAGGAAATCGATTTTTGTATTTCAACAGGGGAAAATTTGGATTTGCGTGTTTTGGGGAATTTGGGCATTAAGGATATTATAAGCAATAATCAAAAGTAATGTTACTCACAGTTGGATTAAGAACAACATCCACATTATGTTTTAACAATTAAGTGTTAATTGATGAACCAGAATTAATTCCACTTGCTTCAATATCCACTTGAAGTGTTCAATAATTAACCACAATGCTGCTTACTTTCCAAGACACAATTTTTCGATTGAAAAATATAATAATATTTATTTGTTCAGTAGATTCGATCAATTAAGCATAGAAATGCATTCGTAAATTTCACTAAGTCGATTTTTGTACTTTTTAATGTGACTTTACGATGGACGCTGATAGTGCTGTAATAACGTCACTATCCTACCGGCTGCGCCAATTATATTTTCGATCTAGAAATGTATAAAAAAATACTTAATAATATTTAATTTAACAAAAATACAATATTATAATTTATTTTATTTTAAATACAATAACAATTATACAATTTGTAAGTTATCGCTAGTTCGCTATAATCAAGCGTGCTAGAAGCCAAACTTGTGTAATGAAAAAGACAATCGTTATCAATTTAACAATGGCTTATATACTAGTTTTTGGTATTTTAGAATGTGTCGTACTGATTAGAATGTAGTTTAATGTTAAGGACGTTTTTAGAAAGTTATGTTTAAGTAATGTGTACAAAGTACGTCATTACATGTTTGTAGAAAGTTATGTTTAAGTAATGTGTACAAAGTTCGTCATTACATGTTTGTTTTACAATGTCCTTGAAATAGAGAGATAGTTATTTTATATAAACTAATACACATTCCAGGATCTGTAACTTATATCTATATATATATATATATATATATATATATATATATATATATGTATATATGTATATATATATATATATATATATATATATATATATATATATATATATAAATATATATATATATATATATATATATATATATATATATTATATATATATTGTAACGGTTGAAAAGTGTTCAACCGTTCGATGAATGTCTTTTATTTATTTATTTATTTTTTTTTTTTGGATATTTGTCGTGGATTCGACGCGACTGATCGCTGGTGCCACCTGAAGGACACCGGGGCCAGAAACGAGAAGAACAGCTTCGAAATCCGATGTCGCTGTTGACATTTATAATTTTAATTATTTTGTATTTTGTATTTATTATTTTTTATTTTTGTTAAGTTAACCGCACTCATTAAATAATTACCGACCTCGCTCCATCATCGATCGTCGACATGGAGGTTGGAATGGTGTACGAGGAGCCGACTATTTGTATGGAGGTGGGTAACATCCACTACCGTTCGTCGACTGTTTACTGTATTTTAAGACTAAATTTAACAGGCCTGTATTATGAACTGGTTGAAAACGTAGTGACGTTAAAATAAAGTTCGAGTGTAAAATTGTTTTGGACTAGTTGCGTTTACGATGAACAATTAGAAAAAAAATGTTTATAAACGATATGCAAGTTTATATTTCTGTAATACGATGGATGAAAAGGATAATGAATTGTTAACATTGGAAATAGTACGTCGTTGTGTTGAGTTGTTGGATGGAAATGTTGGAGGTGTATATTGGACTTAATATTCAAGCTTGAAAAAGCATACGTTATTGGATAAATTAATGATG
This sequence comes from Nineta flava, assembly GCA_963920215.1. Classification (NCBI taxonomy): domain Eukaryota; kingdom Metazoa; phylum Arthropoda; class Insecta; order Neuroptera; family Chrysopidae; genus Nineta; species Nineta flava. The sequence continues at coordinate 40,906,280 of OY986043.1, read as the reverse complement.
GGTGGTGAAAAACAAAATAGCATCATCCACATTACCAAGTTAGCAAATCAAGTGAATATTGTAAAATGTTAATAATTCAAAAGCCAACCCTGGTGCTCAGATTTAAACTTGCAGTGACGAAATAATGTTAAAGAATATGAAAAATGTGAAAAACAATGGTGTTTTTGTGTTGTTTTTGTTTGTTTCGGGGGACAACTTTGTTAGGAACGATCATAATTAAGAAGACTCTTATTTCGAAAGCCGTACGATTCGTATCGTAACTGTTAAATTGTTGATACTGCATTTTGTTTTAAACTGCGAAACTATTATTTTTGTTGAACATTATTGTTTTTTTTTTTTTAAATTTTAATCGTGATTTTTGGATTAATATGAGCGAGGTTTGGTTGTAATTTTTTTCGTGTGAGCGTGTTTATGTGAAATATTTTGTTTTAAATCGTATTGCGAAGTAAATTTCTATTTTTTCGAATTGTATTTTTTTATTGTTTAATTTCATTATTATTTTTTGTTCGGGTACTGTATTGAATAAATGTTTTTGTCATGTTCGATAGTAGAAGCTCATATCTCCGTCTCTGAATAACGTAGAAACTTGAAACAAACGCCATTTTTCTCGCTTATTTTATACTATATCGAGAGGTAACGCTGCCCTCCACCAGGCTGTGTTACCCTGTTACCCTGAAGGGCGTAAAGACTCATTAAGTTCGCCGGCTCGGCTGGTTGCACCTTGTGATCGCCCCTCAGGGTAACAGAGTAACAGAACCTAGTGGAGGGCAGCAATACCTACAATTTCCTTTCTGTTAATTTTCTTGTAAAACGAAAGGCTGAGGTATGAGAAACACAAGTTTGACAAAAAAAGTGAGGCGAAAATCAATTTCCGGAAATTAATTTAGTTAATTTCCGGGAGCGAATATCTCTAAAACCATAGCAGATACGAAAATAAAACCTATTTTGACAAAATGGAAACCCGACTTCAAAAATAAAGTATTCTAAAACAAAAAATGCACTACAATGTAAAAAAATAATTGCATATTCTTGTGCCAATTTTAGTTCACCTAAGCAAAAATTTTTAAATATACATGTACAATTATTGTTATTTTTGCAGTCGGTGTCAGTATAGAGAAATTCACATAACTTTTGGACACCGCCTACAAAAATAAAAATAATTGTACATATATTTAAAAAAATTTTTTAGGTGAACTAAAATTGGCACAAGAATATGGAATTATTTTTTTACTTTTTAGTGCATTTTTTGTTATAGAATACTTTATTTTTGAATACGGGTTTCTATTTTGTCAAAATAGGTTTTATTTCTCGCTTTTTAGTGACTTTGAAGTTCTATGACTTATTTCATTTGTCTAAATATGGGTAGACCAACTAGACGACCTACTAACTTTCAGTACATTTCTTTATATCACATTTTTTTGTCCGTTTTTTTTTTTTTTAATTTTTAGTGCATTTTTTCATAATAGATTTTCAGTTTCTCTTATATGCATTTTGTTTTTTTTTTGTAAAAATTTATTTTTTGGGGTCAGTTTTTTTTTTTGTTTTTTTTAAGTCGGTTTTTAAAAAAAATTTTTAATTTCCCATTATGAAGGAGTATATCCTTTCAAAAAAGAAAAAAAATTCGCAGAAATCGGTTATCACACATAAAATGAGGATTTTCCTCAATTTCCCGGGGATCCCCTTACCAGAATGCGATTTGGTGCCAATGGGATCAATGGGAAACCAAACCCTTTTAAACAGCAAAAGCAAAAAATTCAAAATCGGTTCATAAATGACGGAGTTCTGAGGTAACACACATAAAAAAAAAAAATAAAAAAAAAATAAAAAATACAGACGAATTGAGAACCATGTAGATTCATGTAGATAATTTTGCCATATTTAATTTTTTCGATTCGACACAAAGTTTTCGATATATAAATTAAAACTGTCAAATTTAGATAAAATTTTGCTAAAACAATGGGTCAGATAAAGGCTAGCTGTGGAACCAGATTATGGTTTTTAGTCAAGTTTGTATGCTTTTCTTAAACTATAAAATAAGCGAGAAAAAATGTTGTTTGTTTCAATTCTACGTTATTCAGAGCGTTTGTCTAGGCGTAGACTTTTTATTGGGATTTTTGGTGAAGGCATACGTAATTGGCTTGTGACCCGTGAAAATGGTAAAGTCGGTATCTTCGACCATATAGCAAAAATGCTTGACTGCGTGGTAGAATGCTAATAGCTCACGGTCATAGGCGCTGTAATTCGTTTTTTGCTGGAGTGAGTTACCTTGAGAAAAATGCCAGCGGCTGATAGTTGTTGCTTTATTTCTGTTTAATTGCCGCTCCCATACATGAATCTGAGCAATCAATGAAAAGTGTTAACGGTGCCGAAGGGTCTGGAAGCGCGATAAGTGTGCAGCCTTGTAAGGCTTGCTTGGTTCTATTGAACGCGTCTATTTTTCTGCTGTTCATTCGATTGTTTGTTAGTCGCGATTTCTAGCTTCGGCGGTAAGTTGGTTTAGAGGTGTTTGTATTTGAGCTGCTTTTGGGATTAGTCGGCGAAAATGTTGACCATACCCAAAAACTGTCTCAGGTCGGTGATAGATACGGGACGCTGTTACGTGAAATCCAAGAAATGGTACTTCGGTTTCCAAGAAATGGTTGACTTGACCAAGTTGATAGAAATTGTATTCATTTGTAGCCGTTGAAGTACTTGTTCGATGTGCTGCATGGGTTTCGTTTGTGTGTCACTTGCGATGGGGATATCATCCAGATAGATGAATACGAAGGTCTAATCCGCGAAGTATGTCGTGAATGTATCTTGCAATGTTTGAGCAGTGTAGCGTAGTCCGAATGGCATTTATGGAAATTCATATAATCCAACAGGCGTAGTAATAACTGTCTTTGTGATATCGTCTCGATTGTTGGGAATGTTGTGATACGCGCGAAATAAATTAATCGTGAATATCGATTTTCCCGCCAGAAATCTCCTGAAATCTTGCACATGTGGTATTGGGTACATACACGGAATATGTTGTGCGTTTTTGGAATCATATGGAGTAGACTTGCCCAGTGACTTGCTTTGATGGTCGAGAAATACCGAGTTCGAACATAACTTCGAATTTTTGCTTTGCGATCTTCAGCTTTCCTGGGTTAAGTCGTCGAGGTTTGGCTTGGACTGGTGTGCTTTTGGTGTCAATATGAGGAAAGACGTTATCACTGGTTGACGATTTATTGAAGTTTGGTGGTTTAGCGTTGTCCGATAATTTTTGCAAAAAATGAGCTAAGTTCCAGTTGCGAACTTTGGGTGAGAGTTGCTGTACTCTATATTTTTCGTTGGTTTCGAAAACATGGTAGAGTATGCTTGTCTCTCTTGATCTGACAATCGTTTGTTTCGTATATCGACGGTTCAATTGTGAAATGAAAGAAAATCGGCTCAAATAATCGGTATGTCGACTTCTGATACGATGAAGTTGAATTTCTTTGACAAGTTTTACGTGAGAGTGAGCGTTTGATCTTCATAAGTCTTGATTATTGTGCCATTGATCATGTAGAGTTTAAGATATGCTGGTGAAAAATCAAACACCAGATTTAGGATCCGTTATAAAGAGGCAGCGTTGCGAAATGCTAATGACGTGGGGGTTTTGGTGAATTTGCAAGGTTTGACGCATTTCTCTGCTTGATCCTTGAATTTACGGTGATACCAACATATAAATTTGCCTCTTGATGATGCGCGTGAGCAGGATTGCGTATGGTAATTGTATTTGGCTCGCAAACGGCGAGAAGAGCTGATTTGGCCGATTTTACATTCGAGTTGCTTGAATTTTTCTTGAGTAAGCTGCAACGTACGATGGACCGTGTTGGAATTGGAAATTGCAGCTACGTGTGCCAGTGGGGCGTACTCGACGAGTTAGTCTACCATTTCTGCTAATTTGTTTACTCCACTGTCGCTTGTTGATAAAATTTTGACCATTGGCCATATATTTGGCCATATTGCGTATTTGACGTAGTAGAGCGGATGGTTTTTGGTCGCCAAGCTCTAGTTCTGTTACGACTTTCTTGACTCGTTTTTGTTTTGAATCGGTGTATTCGCTAACGATCCGTTCGTTTAGTTTTTCGTAACGATCCAGAGGGGGAATGTTTTGAAAAAAGTCGGAAATTCTTTTAAGCACGTCGTTCCAGTACTCTCTAAGATACACACAATGCAATTGTACTTGGTTTGACCCTCGTTATACCCGCGTTTTTGAGATTGAACTTGATCTGGGGGAACCAGATGCGAATATTTTGTTTCAGACCGGTGACATACATACTGCCCCTCGGGCCACTTCGAGGTTGCCCATAGCTTAGAGATTGGTAATAGCTTGTTGATAAGTCCCCGGTTGTTGTTGTTAATTAGATCCAACTTGTTGGGGTGGTACCTGATTTTCGGTCCCGGGCATAGTGACGTATGTCCAATTTCTTTATTAGTTGATACGTAGCTGATTGTCGTTATTCGTTAAGATGTAGCCGTTTGTCATTATCCGTTAGTCTGTCGTTAATATAACGTTGGGATCACCAATTTGTAGCGAAAAGGTGCGTGTAATAAAGAAAATACTTGAAATGTACTTTTAGATTATACTTTGAATTGTATTAACTTTTTGATTTCAACGAATGTAAAATTGTTACTGGACTAATATTAAATTGTTAATGTATTAATGTTAAATTGTTAATGTACTAATGTTGAATTATTAATGTACCCATATTAAGTTCTTACTATGCTGTGAGCTGTTGTTATCCTGCTTTATTGATGTGAAATGCATGCGTTTTAAGAAGGTGAAATAATAGCATCCAATATTACCAGAAAATACCTATAAAGTCGATCCGCTTTCATACATGCATATATATATATATATATATATATATATATATATATATATATATATACATTTATATATATATATATATATATATATATATATATATATATATATATATATATATATATATATATATATATATATATATATATATATATATACATATATATATTAAAGTCAATCAATATTATTAATCAATATGATTATAAATATTCTAACCACACAATCAATAAAAATACCTGTGTTAAACCACAATAGTATATATTTCTATCCCATAAGCCAAAAAGAAACAATGGACTTTATAATAGATCTCAATTACTCTAACTCGGAGGGGATGAAATATCATAAACGTACATTACTGTATTAAAGCGTACATTACTGATCCTTTAACATCCCTGATAAAGGATTCTTTCAAATTGGAATTTTTTCCTGATGCTCTAAAATACGCCCTTATAACGCCAATTTATAAAGCAGGAGATTGTACATTGCTTGCTACATATCGCCCAATATCATTAGTTTCAAGTATCTCGAAAGTAGTCGAAAAAGCTGTATTATCTCCGCTAATGAGTTTTTTAGAGAAGCACAGTCTATTGTGCGATGCACAACATGAATTTACACAGAGCGAGTCAACCAAAACTGGAATCATGATATTTTTAAATAAAATTGTAAAATCAATTGATAATCACGAAATGTGCGTCGGAATATTTTATGCTTAAGCAAAGCTTTTGACTGTGTAAACCATATTAAACTACTCAACAAACTAGAGTACATAAGAATACCTGGAACTGTGTTAAATCTATTTCGTTCCTACTTGGTCGACGGAAAATCTCGTGTAGTTTTATGAGAAAATTACCTGACATTTATATCCAATACGGCTACACCATCTTTAGGCGTACCACAAGGAAGCATTCCAGGCCCAATTCTATTCCTTGTGTATATAAATGATTTAATTAACTGCGTAAATAATGATTACAATAAAGATATTTTTTTCATGATACAATCACAATCTGCAAAAGATAACTAAAAGGGTAATCGAGAAAATGACAAATTGATTTAATGCAAACGGATTATTCTTTTACGTCGATAAAACAAAATATATCCATTTCAGGAGCCCAAATAATAGGAACGAACTACTTTTAATTTTACAAGTCAATGGTGCAAATATACTAAAAAAACCTATACCAAGTTTTTGGGTATAGTCTTGGAAGAGATACTAACTTGGGTTAAGCACAGTAATGATTTATGTAGTAAGCTAAGATCATTCTGTTACGCTATTAGAAATCTAAATCATCACTTTTCAAAGAGCAACTATTATATGAAGTCTAGAGCTATTTACTTTGTAAATAGCTCGGTCCTTTCTTCCATATCATCACTTTTTAAGAAGCAACTATTATATGAAGCCTAGAGCTATTTACTTTGTAAATAGCTCGGTCCTTACTCTCATATCATCACTTTTTAAGAAGGAACTATTACATTAAGGATTTTCCCGAAAACTCGGCCCTTTCTTACATTTATGTTTTTGGTCGGATATCAATCCTTTTTGGAAGGCTTAAATATACGAAGCACAAAATGCTACGGGTTTTGTTACTCTTCACGTATGCTTTGCGTTTCTTTACGCTTCGCGATACTTTATTCTTGTTAGATTCACATATACAAAGGAGACCGCTTCGCGTTATATAACGTCAACTAGCTCTGCACGCTTTTTGAAAAGTTTATGACATAAAACATGATCAAGAAATAATATTACAATTCCGCATGCAACATGATATCTCGATTACAACAAATACTGTTGTTTTCTAAATTGTATATTCAGATGTGATACATACGTTCTATGGACTAAGTTGATAAATCTTAAGATTTAAGTTCTGGGGATAATTGGGAATTCCTAAGGAATATTTTTGCTTATTTTTTTGAATACGAACACACCGTTACGGAATTATTCAGCTTTTTATTTAAAAATTCTCGTTAATAATAGTTTACTCTTATTTAAAAATATTTGATGGCTTTTTTAAAAAGAAAGCCGATTTCACAGGATGATGTTTGTATATTTATTAAATATCACTTCGAATTATATTATTTTGAACTTGTATATTTTGTAACAGCTTTAGTACCTTCACTTAACCAGCTTTTTTGGCTGCCTTTCCACTTGTTTTAGGTGGCATTTTTGTTAACAATTGATACTTCTCACAAAGCAATCTGTTTATCAATAAAAATAGTTACGCAGTTTTATGATATATGATATATATATATATATATATATATATATATATATATATATATATATATATATATATATATATATGAAAACCGATTTTACATGATATATGAATACTGTGCGCTCATTGGTCTATGACATTTCTATAATACTATTGGTTAATACCTAACATATGATAAATAATAAATATTATAAATTAATTGAATAACCTTAAAATTTTTACATTGTTGTACGAGATTCTGTACAATAAACATACAAGTGTTACACATTTATTTTTTTTATTAATAAAAAAAATACAAAAATGTCTGGACGCGGTAAAGGTGGTAAAGTTAAGGGTAAAGCAAAGTCAAGATCAAGTCGTGCAGGATTACAATTCCCTGTTGGAAGAATTCACAGATTATTGCGGAAAGGAAATTATGCTGAACGAGTGGGTGCTGGTGCTTCAGTTTATTTGGCAGCAGTTATGGAATATTTAGCTGCTGAAGTTCATGAATTAGCTGGTAATGCAGCTCGTGATAACAAGAAAACTCGTATTATACCTCGTCATTTACAATTAGCAATGCGTAATGATGAAGAATTAAATAAATTATTATCTGGTGTAACAATAGCCCAAGGTGGTGTATTACCAAATATTCAAGCAGTGTTATTGCCAAAGAAAACTGAAAAGAAAGCATAAATTATATACATTGGATTATTGATAATAATATTCATCGATCATAGGCCTTTTTAATAAAAGGCCACAAAATAATGTGAAATAAGAGTGATATATTTTTATTAAAATAACTATATAAAATTTAGTATATATAAGATGTTACTTGATTTGTTTCGATTATAACTTCTAAAATAATCGATTTTTTCTTCTTCAGATAATTGATTATCAACGTAACAGTCTTTGAACAATCATAGTTCACAACAACGTGCTGCATGCAATAGTTTTGATATATAATAAAGATAATAGTTTTGATATATATAACAAACGATATATATATACGGCGATTGGCAGCTCGGATTCGAAGAAATGACTTGACCCGTTGGCTCCACGTCACAAAAAAAAATTCGTTACGCAGGAGCTGCGTCATCTTAGCGAATTTCCTTAGAATACATAAATCACTCTCTAGCGGTCATATTTTTAGTCTGATCAAAATACCTTAAGGCAGTTTAAGGGGTGTTTTTCCCATTTTCGGAGGTTTGCGTTATAGGTAATGACATTTTTCAAAGTAATGAAAGTGAAATGGCAATTTTATTTCAATTAACTGGGGGAGGAGGGGGTGGAATGCGATGTAGGTAATGAAATTTTTCAAAGTTTCTGTTAACTTGACTTTATTTCGGGTCGATTGGTGAAAATTCCATCATTTCAGCATATATAGAACTGAATAACGTAATTTTGGGGGGTGTTTTTTCGATTTTTTGGGAGGTTGCTGTATGTATAGAACAAAAAGGTTGGTTTTGGCGGTGTTTTTACCAAGTTCGAAGGGTTGTGATGGAAAAATTTTCTTCCTTCAAATAATTCTGTTATTTTGAACCTGTTCCACGTCAAATGGCAGAAAACCGGTCTTTATATCATGAATAGAAGTGAAAAGGTCAGTTATAGAGGTGTTTTCCCCATTTTCGGTGTGGTTGCAATGTAGGTAATGCAATTGTAGGTAATGCAAGAAAAACGTAATTTTGGAGTATGTTTTTCCAATTTTCCGGGGGGTTGCACTGAAACAATTGAAGTTAATAAAAAATAATTGATCAATGCATCAATGCAAAATATAATAAAAAGTTAAAATGAGAATATAAATTAATGTTTATTACAAAAAAAAAAATACTGTACACAATGTTCACCCATCCAATTGCTGATTTTAACTAACGTTGCTTAACTTTTAAATGCTATATGCCAACTGCTGTATACAACAAGCCAATTCACTGCTATAGGTTAAATAAATTTTTAGTCAAAATATAGTTCATTGTGTTTTCTACATGGTTTTTTACGCTGATTTGGTCAAATACAATCAATATTTAAATACCTAAGTGTCATCCAATCAGATAGGACGAAAAATATCATCGAATAAGATAAATATATGCGTTCTAATGCTAATTTGATTAAAACGAATATTGTAAAAATTTCCTTTTTTCCGATACAAATTTCCAGTTTTCGCAATTTTCCCGTCGGTTTTGGTACTATATCTACCTACATGCCAAATATCAACTTTACAGGATATCTGGAGGTAGCGTATAATTATGATATCTAATACTTAAGTTTTTAAGGCGTATACCGTGAATTTTGCGTTTTGAAGTGAAATAACTTTTTAACGGTTAATTCGTTAACGTTGATTGAAAAAACTGTTCTTGTAATTCCGTAAAGTATCTATATTCGAAATATCAACACTGTAGCTCTTTTCGTTCAAAAGATACAGCACCTAAGAAATGAGTCTAAATTAAGATGTAGTAATAGCACTGTAGTGAGAAGTCCGAATGTGTCCCTTAAAACTCGGCCTTACGCACTACCGTTCTCTAGATATACTTTGAATAATCGTGACCATAAAAAAGAGTTGGTATTATTATATTTTTTTCAGAAAATGTTTTAATTAAAAAAAGAAAATAATAATAATTGGTAGGATACTCTGTATTTACTCTATCTCTTTTCCTACCTCTCACTCAGATCTGAGTGCAGTTAAAGTTTGCCCACCTATTAAATAGATTACCTGATAGAATTAGAGGTATAAAAGATCATGAAAGGTTCAAGTCTGCATGTAAGAAAACTCTTCTGGAACATTGTTATTATAATTTTAAGGATTTTTTGTTGACATGACTTATTGTTATTATTATCATTATTGCTACTAATGTTATTATCATTATGCTAATGCTATTGTAAGTTATTGTTATTTATTATTATTATTATTATTATTATTATTTTTATTATTATATATGCATACTAGATGACCCGACAGACGTTGTCCTGTCTTAACTATGAATGTTGAATTCGAATTGGTATATTTAATAAATAACAATAATTATTCCAAAAACATATTGTTTATTATAATAATGTTTTATAATACACAACATCCTTAGTTTTATTTTCTAGCGACTTCATCAATTGTTGGCGCATTAAAACTTCTTGCGTGTTATTCTGTAGGCATCTTATCGGCTTTGATGACAATTTTGTGGTTATCAGATGGCATGCGGTCTAATGCGGTCGTGAATAATGCAACCTATTCGAGTTGTTCCACAATTGGTCTTTTTACCGAATTGTTGTGTGCACAACGCTGATCGATTTGTCTTGCTGAATCACCCATAAAATAAATTAGCAAAAATTTGTAGTAACTATCCCGCGTTCGCAATAAGGAACCTGTTAGATGGTATATTCGAGTAAACAGATAATAAATAGATGTAATATAGGAAATTCTATAGCGAATTGTTTGTACCACCATGTGGATCTCCCATGTTGCTCTCAAAATACTTTCTCAGCACTCCCATTCCCCTATAAACTTTTTTAAACACACTCGCTTTACCGAGCTACAAATGTACTTTAAGCCATTTCAATTGGTACACCATTTCAATTGAAAGCTGCCAACGTATTTTGCATCAGGCACATTGTGGTAAAAGTTTATTGTTTTTCAATATACTTACCTTAAAATTTGGCTAAAATTTTTCTAGAATAACTTTTGTTGCGCCAAATGACGTCATTTGAAACAAATTATTTTATTGCTCGATATGAGTCAAAAAATGTTTAGAATCTGGCCCATTTCCCGAAACCAATGCATGCAGTGGCTCTTCTGGCGGTACCATTCGCGTCAATTTGACTTGACCGCTCGCGCAACACAATCCAGGGGCTTCATTTTTATATTTAAATACCTTTCAATATTGACACACAACGTTCATTGGTCCAATAGCAACGATTTGCTGTGCACGGTAATCGATTTCTACATTATAATTAAATGCAGCTCGATAGAGGTTAAACGCAACATTAATATATTGTTGCTTTCGATTCCATCCATTCCATCGAATTTGGCTTGCTGTTGTATATCTTTCACTTCTAGCCTTTTGAGTTCTGTGATTTAAGTTTGTACGTCTAATTGCTGGCGTTTTTAAAAACAAAAATTCATTTAGCAAATTTCCTAAGAATACATAAATCATTCTCTAGCGATCATAATTTTAGTGTAATCAAATTGAAATATAATATCTGATATGATTTTAGTAATTGCAAAAATTAAAGTTTTTAATAGCCAAAGTAGAACGATATATAACGATTATTGTTTATAGTTACTATGGAAACGAAAATCAAATTTGACATTTCAAAAATAAAACAAAACATTAATCCGATCAAAAATATAAATGTAAAAAAGAGGAGATACTTCATATAATAGTTGCTCCTTAAAAAGTGATGATATCTCATTAAAGAGTCAAGCTATTTATAATAGCGAAAACTAAAATGTAAGAATATAAATGCAAAAGTAAAATAAATAAAAAATTTGGCTGAAAAAATTTATTTCGTAAGTTTTCTCTTAGTATGTTTTTAAAATGTTATACCGCGGCAAGTAATTTGTTTTATTTTGATTCAAATATTTTTAAATTAAAACTTGCCACGTTAAAAAAGCTTAAAGCATACTTACAGAAAACTTTTTTCAACCAAATTTTGTTTTCATTTTACTCTGCACTTACATTTTATTGTTACATTTTAGTTTTCGCTATTTACTTTACTTTATTTTTATATTTAATAAAAATTTTAGCGATAGTGGTTTTTAAAATCAAATAGGTAGGATCGACGAACATTTGTAAAAATTTTTACGAAATTCCAACATTGGTGCAAAAACAATAGCTGCATTTCCTTTGGAAGAAATTCGCTAATAAAAGCTTATAATATTTTAATAAATATTATAGTGTACTATAAATGTATTGATACAAACTAAACAATGGCTGTAAATTTTCATTTGAATTTTCAATGAACATAATAACATATTCGAGTTCAAAATGAATTTATTAAATCGTCGGTTTACCGTTAATTATTACAAAACATCTTAAAGTTATAGTACCTAGTCTAGACTTTACCTATACATCTTATCATCATCTTATAAATGAAATACATCGAATTATTGTAGAATTGAATATACATCGTTTAAATTTAATGGAAAAAACTTATAAAAACTTACTAATATAAAAACCATTGAAATCATAACATAACCTAATTTGGATGGAAAAGCCACCCCTAAGAACTAAACCTTAAATAGATAAATAAGTAAATAAATAAATAAGTATGCACAAATTAGATTACAACAGAATTAGTTGCAATCGACATCGTGTGGCATGCGGTATCTGTTTCTGAAGAGCAACGTATTTGGGTCAAAACGGCCCAGTTCGTTGATCACCGGGAACGGGTTTCTGTGGGATGATTGGATTTAGCGGTTGTTTGGATAAATGTTCAGATAACAGGGTGCCCAGTTTCTTGGTGGAGGGTTTCAGCCGGATATCGCAGGGGGTCTTTCGAAATCGTCCGAAGACAACGACTTTGAAATTTTTGCATTTTCGCAAGTTGCGATGGTGCAACGTTCGACCAAATTGGGGCAGCGTATGTGAGTACGGGCCGAATACATGATTTGTAAAGTCGATGTTTCAACCGTTCATCTAATCTACTCCTAATGTTGAGAAGTGGGTACAACCCCGCAAAGGATGCGTTTCCAAGGGCGAGACGTTTTTTAACGATCTTCGTCCAATTCAACTGTCTTTTACTCCCAGATACTCAACACTACCGTATTAAACATCTTTAGTTCAAGTGGGTAAGAAGAAAATTTAGTCTTCTTTGTGAACAAGACGGGCTGAGTCTTCGTAGGATTAATTTTGATTTTCCACTTCTTGAAATAGCTTTCAAGCGTGGATAAGCGAGACTGGAGGGAACTCGAAATAAGTTTCGGCTGCCAGGAAGTGCAGTAGATTGCTGTATCGTCAGCAAAGAGGGCCGTTTCAGTAGCTCGATCTTTCGGGATATCATTTATGTAATATAAAAAGAGGCGGGGTCCTAGCAAGGAGCCTTGAGGTACACCAGCCTTTACACGATATTGGTTTGATGTACTTTGTTGGAGATGAATTCAGGAATTTCGAACGTTATATTATCGAATGATAATTAGTAAGAACTCTAGGTTTTTGAAATAAAATTTCAAATTCGTCCCCTTTACCTAGATCAGTTTTTTGTATTATAAATACGTATTTCGACTACAATGTAGTCATCATCAGTATAAATTAGCTAGTCGTACTTTATTCTTTGACAATTAGAGATAGTTATATAGTCGAGATCAACAGACAAAATAAAAATAAATAGAAAATTAACTAGATTAAAATATATACTAGATTTAAAATATAATAAATTTTAAATTATATTGAAATTGCTCTTGTTAAAATTTCCTTCATTCACATTTGTTCCTGTTAATTTTACTCTTATTAAAATTACTCTTATATTGTCGCAGGATATGTTACTTGTTACTAATTTGGTGACAGTATCACAAACTATTTTGGTTTTACGCTACTTATATATGTTCGGCCGACTTTTGATGCTATTCTAAGACCGCACCTGATTGGTGCTGAGTTATGCCTTGCGCAGTGAACACGTTTTTTGTATTTCGACATCTTTAGAGAGAGATGGATATATTGGCACTTGATTTTACCATAAGATTTTGATTAAATCTGAATTTGGTACCGGTCCATTGTCTAGATTCATAATATTTCTTTTGAATTTCTGAATGTATATGCTTTCGTATGCATCCAGCTCTCAGGAATTTCAGGATGTAGGTAGGTATGTTGAATTTGGAAAGTTTGTGGATAAGTCCATCGTGCCAAACAGTATCAAAAGCTTTTTCGATGTCCAAAAGGACCAAGCCTGTGGATTTATTCCAGTTAAATCCAGCAGAAATATGATCAGTGAGTCGGTGAAGCTGAGTAACTGTTGAGTGTTTCGATCTGAAACCAAACTGTTGGGGAATCAATTGTCCGTGGATATCTTCATGCGACTGCAGCCAGTTCAAAACTACTTTCTCCATGACCTTGCTGAGAGATGGCAGCAAACTGATAGGTCGGTAGCTTGAGGCCAACTTAAGTTGCTTTCCCGGCTTCGGAAGAGCTAGCACTTTGGCAGCTTTCCAAAGGTCAGGAAAATAACCATGTCTCAAGCACGCAGTATAGATGTAACTGAGCTGTACAACCGTCTTCCGGGGAAGATAGCGGAGCACAACGTTAGTTATTCCATCCTCGCCGGGAGCCTTCCTACACTTAAGTTTCCTTAAAATGTTTGATGCCGACTGAGGTGACCCGCTTTCGACTTCGGTTGGGTTAATGATGGAAGAACGAATATTTTCCAAAGATTTGGACACCAAGCGCGCCGTTTCTTCATCGTGATATTCGTCGCCACCTGTTAAACTGTGCGCCTTAGAGAAGGTGTCAGCCAGAAGTTGTGCTTTGTCTGAATCTGAGTAGAGATACCAATTTTCTGACAAAAGAGGGGGCAGTCTGTTGGAACGTTTACGCAAATTTCTAGCAATTGTCCAAACACTGTTGTCTCGAGTGGTCAGAGCCCCAATCCTCTGGTCCCACATTTCATCTCTGGTGCGCGTGACTTTTTCTCGAATATCAGCCGACATTTGCTTCATGGCGTCATGAAGCTCAGGCAGCCTAACTCTTTGCCAAAATTTACCTAGTTTGTTCCGAGTTCGTATAAGTCGTAGTGTGTCATCATCTAATTTAAGTTGAAAGCCGAAAGATCGAGTTTTCTTACGGATAGATTTTTCGGTAGCAGCTACAAGATTTCCCGTCAGTTTACTAACCTCTAAATCTATCTGTTCGTTCGTTTTGATCTGTGGAGTGATCAAAGTTTCGACGTTGAGATACTGTTTGAAAAGTTTCCAATCCGCTTTCTCAAAGTCCAACCGGGTCTGCAAAGTTACACCACCCCTCATTTCACCTAGGGTGAAAGTGATGGGGCGATGGTCGCTCTGCAAATCCAAGTGAACATCAAGATCCGACAGAAGGTCACAATTTTTGAGTATCGCTAAATCGATGGTTTGGGGTAGGCGGTGGGCAGCATCAGGGTAATACGTGGATTCCTCAGGGTACGCAACAATGACGTTACGTTTGAGGGAGTGTGCAAAAAGTGCGCACATTATAATCACCCTACTTCGTTACTACTTCCTTGAAACCGATGGTGATGATGTTGGCTTCCTATTGGCTGGAACTCTGCTTGGCTTGTTGACCTCTTTTGTGTGAGGGAGGGCCGGGAATTCCCTGGCCTGAAGCGATGGTAATAATAATAATAATAATAATCTTTATTCAAAATCAACAATTTACAATTGTATTGAATGCGTCAAAAAAAAAGAAAGAGAAAAAAAAAATTTACTCGAAGGGATTACGCCTTCCATACCTGTATAGACACGAATGGAAAACGCAATAATTTGCGTTCATGGCCGACTTTAGGGGCTGTTCCAACATACTATGATATGTTTAAAAGTTTGTGTAAAAACCATGAAAAAACCACAAACGGAACAGCAAGTAAAATTAGCTTAATAATTAAATCGATAAATAAAATAAAATGAGATAAATAAATTAAAATAAAGATATAAGCTCTCTCTTATTGGTTTCAATAAAATTGATCAAAATTGAAAAATTTCATCGTCCCATAAACAAGTTAATAAATAGATAATAAATAGTAGTACTATTTTAACAGTACAGTCAAGGGTAATAAAAATAACACACATACAAAAAGTATTTAAAATAATAGTACTGTATGTAATTTGACAGTATGGTCAAAATGTTAAATATAAGCCAATGACTTATAATCAAATGATTTAAAAAAAATTAAGATGTCAAATTTTTCAAAACTTAAGTTTAAACATAAACATACAGTACAATGTCAATGAAACAAAATATAAGTCTGAGACTTACAGCTAAATGATTTGAAACAATCAAAATGTCAATTTAATTATGTAAAATTTTAAAATATTTGAAAATACAAATAAATAAGCTAATTAGATTTAAAAAAAAAAATTTTAGCCCTGGTACAAAAATACAGTCAATAATATAAAATACAATATACACATAAGTCAAAAGGCTTAAAAGAAGTTTGAAACAATAGTATTGTGTACCAGTTGCAGTCATTTACAAATATAATATAAAATTTCGTATTCTGGTGATAAAAAATACACACGAAAAGTGTCAAAAGATAAAAAACTAGAAGTTGCTTTTTAGTCCTTCCTCCAGTGAATAGAAACACTGTTGTTGCATATACATTCGAGCTGCATTGATTAAAGTCATTCTCCTATCTCTCATAATGTCACCAACAGTTGACCCTTTACCGATTCTATTATAAAAAAGAATTGCAAGATACCATAAGTTTTTTTCTAAAAATGAATATTTACACCTAGGATGCACATATTCAGATGGATTACGAATCATATAACGATTACCCTGATTTTTATTGATCACAAAAACATTTCTATTTTTGATAAAAAATTTAAAAATTTCTAAAATAAAATGGGAATAACACGTCAGTATTTTGTTATTCTGAAAATAGCTTTTGCAACTGTCAGTTTTTTTAAATTGAAGACAATTCGTATGGCTCTTTTTTGAATTTTAAAAATTTTCGAGGCATTCACTGATGCACCCCATATTATTATGCCATATGTCATAACTGAAACAAAATTAGCATAATAAACTGACAGTAAGGTCTTGAAACCAACCCTTGCTCTCAAAGCTCTTAATTGATAGCAAGCTCTACTTAATTTGACACATAGGGTATCAATATGAGTTTTCCAATTCAATCCTGTATCCATTTCAATTCCCAAAAATGTCGAGTTATTTACAGAAAGATAATGTGTAGGGATAGTGACACCGCAACCAAAGAACATAATGGCTGTTTTGTTGCGATTTAAAAGCAAATCGTTTACGTGGCACCAGCTTTCCATTACTTCCATGATATTGTTAATGGTTTTTATAAGCGCATCTGTATCTTTGTGTGAGACAATGATGGTCGTATCATCGGCAAAGAGTACAACTTTGCAAATTAATTGAGTTAATGAATTTGGCAAATCATTAATAAATAGGAGAAACAACAAAGGGCCCAGAATAGACCCTTGTGGGACTCCAGACCTGACAGCCCTCCACTGTGACTTGAAAGTATTTCCATTTATATTTAATTCAACAAACTGAGATCTATTGGATAAATATGACTCAATGAGTTTGTAACATTGACCACGAATGCCATATGCATAAATTTTAGAAAGGGGTAAATTATGATTCACACGATCAAAGGCCTTAGACAGGTCAAGAAATAGAGTAGCTACTTTAAAGCCTTCATTTATTTTTGTAAAAATATGATCAGTGACGGCAAAAATTGCGTTTGTAGTGCTGATATTTTCTCTATATCCATATTGATCAGGGATCAATATGTTGAATTTATTCAGAAACTTTGAAATTTTATCAAATATAACTCTCTCTAAAATTTTGCTAAAGATCGGTAAACAAGATATTGGCCGAAAATTACTGACATCCATGTTATTGAGCTTTTTTTGAAGGGGCACTACTCTTGCTAATTTACCACGATCTGGAAAAATTCCCTCACCCAACATACAATTAACTATTTCGACTAAAGGAGCCAATAAGTTTTCTGAAACTGACTTTAAAACGTTACTTGAAACGCCCAAGTAGTCCATTGACTCTTTGAATTTCATATTTTTAATAATTTGATCTATTTCACGGGTATTAGTTTCGTCAACAAAAATAGTTTTTTCGAAATTTTTGATTTGAATTATATTTTTGACATTATTATCAGAACTAATAACTGAACCTAAATTAATGAAATGCTCATTTAATGTGTCAACAATAGACTTAGGGTCGTTTATTTCAATATTATTGACACTTATGTTTTTAATGCATTTGGGTTTGTTTGACGTTTCAGTTTTAATGATGTTCCAAACAACTTTAGGATTATTATTTGTTTTCTTTAATTTATTAGTCAATGAAATTTTTTTTTCCATGGTAATAACCTTTTTGTATATCTTTTTGTATTGCTTTACATAATTCAAAAAATTTATATTATTCGACGTTTTTTTCCGAATGTTAAGTACTCTCAAGTTCTGGGATGATTTTATGATACCAGGGGTGATCCATTCAGGTGTGGAGTAGCTACTAACTCTAACACTTGAGGAAGGACATGTCAAGTCATAGTAGTACATGAAGATATTCAAAAAGCTCTTAAATTTATTGTTAATGTCTTTACTTTCAAAGACTAGCTCCCAGTTTTCCGATTGCAAGTGATGATTGAGCTTGACAAGATTTTCTTGAGTTACATGACGTTTATTGATTACTTTACACTCTTTTGATTGTGGATTTATAGCACTAAATTTCAAAACAATAGCGTCATGATCAGAAAATGCGCAGTCTTCGACATACGCTGAGAAGTTTGGTAAATTGACGAAAAAATTATCCAACAAACTAGAAGAGTTCGTGGTAATTCTGGTTGGCTTGTCTGTATTGCCAATTTACTGCCAAATGTTGCTAACAAATCAAACAGAGTTTTAACTTTCACATCATGAACGTCTAATTGATTAATATTGAAATCCCCACAAATCACAAAGTGTTTTTTTTCACTTTTAAAAATATTAAGACACTGTTCCAATCTACTAAAAAACGTATCAATATCACCACTAGGTGGTCTATAAATACAGAGCTGCACAATTGACTTACTATCAATCATGGCTTCAATTGCTGTACATTCAAAAACTTTCTCAATGCTCAGATTATTCAGGTCATTTTTTATTTTTATTTTACCATCAATGTTATTTGCAGCTAATATTAAACACCCGCCATTCTTAAAATCTTTTCTACAAAAGTATGCTACGGGATCATAATTCTTTATTTGATAGAAATTCAACTCAACCTCATTTAGCCAGTGCTCTGTTAAGCAGATAAAACTGGGCTGTGTAGCGAATTTATTCGTAATAAATTCTTCTAAATGAACGTGATTGGCTTTTAAACTACGAATATTTAGATGCATAATAGAGTGAGAGTGCAATTTGGCATTTACTATTTTAGAACTTTTAGAAGCTTGTCCAGCAAGTTTTTTAATTTATTCATTTTTACTCTTTTAGAAATTGGAACAGTTTTTGTAAAGCCAGTAGTTGAAGGAAACTGGTTTTTATTTTCGTCAGGAACTCTTTGAACGATATTTACTTTTACTTGCGGGAGAGTGCGATCATCGCTCAATTCTTTTGCGATGTATTTTCTAATAGTTCGTGCTAATCCCCGTGTACCACCATAATTAATATCTATGCCATTTTTATGGTAGTCAGTGTGTAAAACTAAAACTTTATTAGTATATAATGTTAGGGTATCGGTGCGTTTAAATAATTCATTTTCCATTAACTGATTAATATTGTAAATAATATTATTAAAGTCGCTTATGTCTTTTCTAAAAGGCAATGTGGACAGAATTAGATTTGTATTTTTAGAGAAATTCATTAATTTAAGCAAATTTTCTTTTAAGTTTTTGATACTAATATCATTTTCATTATTAGAACCCACATGATACGAACTAAGCATAAAAATTATGTAATCCGATTTCGTGAAAGTACTTATCTGTGATTTCACGCATTTAATTATATTTTCATGAGAATCATGACTTTTTATGAATGAAGAAATTTAAAAGTTGTTAGGCAACAATTCTCTAAGACAAACAGACATTTGCTGACCAATTTGATCGGATACAATTAATACACGCGGTGTAATGCGAGGGGTAACAGTGGTATTTGAACCATTGAATTTATTCATTATATTTGGAGATGAAGACTCATTACATGCGTTGACTAAACTACTTTTCTTTGCTCTTTTTATAAGTCCTTTATTATGCATATCGTTAGAACTAGGACTACCTTCATTATTGTCTACAGAGATGCCAACCTGTATAGGTACCTCCAGGGGTTTTGATTCAGCAAAACTTTGAATCGACTTACTAACCAGATGAATTTGTTCCGTTTGTGTTTTACATTAATGCCGTCATTAGAAACACTAACCTGAAGACATACATCAACTACATCAACTTCGGTTTGCATGAATGAGTCCACAACCTCCAACTCCTTGATTTCAGACTACGTAGATGCGCAAATGCCCCGAATTTCCTCCGTTTGGGAACCTACACTACTTACAGTTACTTTACTATTTAAATAAAAATCAAGTTTACTATCTAAAAATTCAATAGTTGAATTTTTTTCTCTAATTGTGCCTTCTAACTCCATTATTTTCTGTTCACATTCCTTATTAGAATTTTGCACCTGAACGAGTTTATTTCGGAGATCCATTACAATTTCGTCATATTTTAATAATTTATTATCCGCATCGTCTTCAACATCAATAGTGCTATAGCTAATGTTTAATTTGTTATCTGGGGCCGGCTGTGTGGAGGATTTATTGGCACTTCTTGTTTGTCGCAAAATTGGAAAATTAGTTTTCTTCATACTGTCTAATTTCTAAAATCAATAAAAAAGATATCTTTAATAAAGCGTGCAGTTGAATTACGTAAACACGACAAACAAACAGTGCCAATAATAAATTTCTTGAATAACCAGACTTGCAAATACTAATAAATATTATTAGGTACTGATGGAATTGGGCGGCCTTGCGCCACGCCCGGAGCGGCCTTGTGCCTCGCTCCTACGGCTGCTGAGCGGGATGCCATCGCCGCCACGTATGTCCTGCGTGATTTATGTCCGTCGTCCCGAAGGTTTAGAAAAAAAATGAATTTATTTTCTAAACTCTACAAACACTTTTATTACAATAGTTAAATAACAATTTAATTTCACAAAGCACTATATAAAATAAAATAAAATAAATTGAATATAATTATTTTGTAACAAATGAACATAAAATCCAACAAGACGAGCACAGGTCAAAATCTTCTGAATTAATGTTGTTTTCCATCCTAGAGTTGACCCATTGTATACTGTGTTGGTTGTGACGTCTGAAGTGACTAATATATATTAAAGATGATACTTTGGACTGTTGATGGTGATAATGAATATATTATATTTGATCAGTGATGGTTATAAGCGTATGGTTATGCATGATTCATAGATCATGTATGTAAACGAACAATATGAATCATGTTCATGACGAATATTATATATCTGACAAAGGATGGTTATGTAGACCATAATGTAGATCAACAATTATATTATGAATCATGTTCAAAGGTTTATTACTTTATGATATGAATGATTCAAATATTAGTATTTTTTACTTATATGGAATACATAATTCCTCCCGACGCAGATTGAAATTATTCTTTTAATAGGAAATTTCAATTATATTTGATTAATGGGTTAGATGGATTTATCAAGTTCTTGGCTTCTAGAAGTTATATCGTAGTTGCAAGATTATTTGATTGTTGGTCCTTTGTACGATAACTCTGTTGCTGTTGGTACACCCATGTATTTTCCATGAAACGAGAATTGTTATGAATAGTATTATAATGATAGTGACTAAATAATATTTCCAGTTCATATAATATAGATATGTTAAATTGTTTTCTGATTCGATGTCTTCTGTATTTTCCAATGTAGTATCATTCAATCCACGTGAATACCATTTAGTATGATTATTGGTGTAGTTTATTTTATTAAACAAAATTAATTCCATTTCTGCTTCAGTATATTTTCTCACTGTCCCATACGTAATACCGAATAAATTCAATGTGCAAAATTCCAATTTGATGTAGAGTTTTCCATGTATGTTAGTTAGGTTTTTATTACAGGTAGATGGAATGTTTATTGGAGAATCGGTGTTGATGAGGAAATTATTATCAATTAATTCTGTTAATATACTATGTTGTTTTACTCTCATATATTGGCAATGGCTTGGCTTATTTTCCAATATGTTGATTTTGCAGGTATTATTTGCAATTGGTTTGAGCAGAATAGGTTTTATAATGTAATCATATTCTATTAATTGAAAGTCTGTACTTGTTATGAAAGCAAAATAAGAAGGATTGTAAAGGATGTGGTTTGAGTTGATGGTGATCATTTCACCGTTTTCGACTAGAGGATGGATTCGTATTAATTTAAATTCTAAATCGGAGAATACCGGTATTTGTATTGCAAATATGATTTTAGATTCATTAAAATATGCTTTGAGTTGCAACAATTCGTAGACATGTTCGACATTATATAATTTTTTATGTTTTTCTAAAGTTAACATGATAGTTTATATTTCTTGAATATTTAAAATATATCTGGGTATGATATGTAATTTGGCTAATTTAACGGATTCTGTGATATTATTCAAATGGTTATCTAAACGAGCAATTTGGGTTTGAATAATATTGAACTTAATTATATTATCTAGTTCTAATGAGTCTAAGCCATTTGTAATTGCTATAAGTCTAGTAATATCCTTATGCTGATTAGCTATTTCAGTTGTAAGGGTTTTAAATCTATCGATCATTTGGTAGTTCAATGAATGTTGTAGTTTACTGTTTTTTTGTAATATGTTATTATTATTTTGGAGAATTTCGATTTGTTTGTTTATTTCTTTAGCATCTTCGCTATCCATATTACCGGTAATGAATTTGATTCCGGATCCTAAGAAATTAGCAAGGCCTCTTTTGGTACGTATAAAAGGGCGCAGACAACTAGTTTTATGATACAATTCTTTTGCTTGTGTGCTTAACTGTGTTAAATGAATGTTGTGTAAAGACGTGCATTATTAGTTACGAGGTAACGGAGAATGTTAGAGATATTCAAAGCGGTATTTAATAAAGGTTCGATTTCTACTACATGTATTAAGTTATTATAATGGGAAGTTACTTTTGGGATTTCTAATGTTAATGCAAATAAACCGTGATTATTAGAAACGTCAGTTATTTTTATTTTATGATATTATTTATTTTATTTTTCTTTTATGATATTTTTAGATTTTTTGTCTGTTCTTTGCTTTAATATGTTTATTGTGATTTTCTAGACATAACTCCTTCGAGTATTTTGGACTTAATTTATTTCGTCGATTTTCTTTTACAAAAACAGGATGATTTATTGAAATGTCAGGTGGGTCTATACGTTTCTCTTTTACATTTTTCTTATTCAATAGTTCTGCTTGTTTGCCATTCTGGATTTTGATGAAGTTTTTGATAAATTGCAATTCCTCTAAATGAATACGATTGTATTCAGTTATAGCATTTGCATTATTTGTTTTTAATGATATCAATTTTTCATCACGGATTCCTCGTATTACCTCTGTAGGGGTTAATTAAATCGAACTGTGAATGGCGTTATTATATGCAATGACCACTAGCTGTATTTGAGAATTTAATGTGAGTCGAGGGAATATTTTCCTGGCTATCAATTCGTCTTCAATCAGTGTTGAATAAAAACGTTCAACCGGAGAGTTTCCTGTTGAATTTCTAGCACAAGTAACATGGTTTTCTATATCATATAGGTTCAGGAAATTTTTGTAGTCATTGGCTTCAAATTCTGCACCTGGGTCATGTATCACCTTTCGTGGTATACCGTGTAGATTTATAATTTCCAATAAGGCGTCTAATACGCTTTTCGTGTTTCTATCTTGTAGGATTTTAACGAAGGCGTATTTACTAAATTTGTCTATGGCAGTTAATATGTGTTTTTTGTCTAAATGAAAAAGATCTATGTGTAAAATTTCGAATGGTTTGGTAGCTTGTTCTGTCGGGGTGTATTTTATCTTAGTGGGTTTCTTAGTGGGTGGGTTTCTATCGTATTTGTTAGTTTTACAAATTTCACAATTGTGAATAAACATCTGTGTTTTACTTTTCATACTATCAAAATAGAATTCGCGTTTTAAAAGTTGGAAAGTTTCTTCTATACCTCGATGCAGTGATTTTTCATGATATTTTGTCATGAGTTCGGTTTGTTCCAATTCAGTTTCTACATCTTTTAATATTTTTACGCATCTGGCTAATTTCATAGTTGTATTAAAATTTTTGACGTAACATTCTTGAAGTTGGATGAATATATCATCCGAACAATACACGGCATTGATTTTTGAATTTGTTAATTCGTCTTTTAGTATTTTGAGGAGGGTGGATTCATCCTTGTTAACGATAGTAATCGTTATTCTATATTTCGTTTTAAACAAGAGACTATTTTCCCTAGTGCTCATTTCGCCTAACTTGATAATTATTTGTCGGTTGAATTCATTCAAGGGGCGTTCTGATATGGGTGTACCTGTTTGTAAATTTTCATCAGCGGAATGTTGTGTTGAAATAGAATCAATATTCATGATTTGAACACGAGATAGAGCGTCAGCATTAGTGTTTTGCTTACCGGGTTTATGGTCTATTTGGAAGTTGTAATCTAATAATTTTCCAACGGATTAATTTAAAATTAGGCTCCTTGAGAGAGAATACCCATTTCAATGGTTTGTGGTCTGTAAGGATATAAAATTTTTGACCATACAAATATGGTCGAAACTGTTTACAGGTATTCTATGGTAGAGTAATTGCACTCTGATTTGTTTAAAGTTCGTGAGGCATATTGGTTGATCTGATCCAATTTTTCCTTGTGATAACACAGCCCCTATAGCATAATTACTAGCATCTGTAGTTAATATAAATGACTGTTCGAAATCAGGGTACTGTAAGATGGGGTTTCCCTTTAACAATGTCTTACACTTTTCAAATGCTTGGATATATTGTGGGTCGTTATAATTCAGAATTTTGTCCTTTTTTAGTTGCATTGTCATCGGTTTGGTGATTTTAGTAAAATCTTTGATAAATTTCCTGTAGAATCCTATTAGTCCGAGAAAAGATTTTATTTCCGTGATTGTTTTAGGTATAGGGAATTTGTCGATTGCTTCTATTTTTTTGGGTTCGGTCTTATCCCATCGGTTGTTACAATATGTCCAAGAAATTCTATTTTCTTTTCTGAGAAACTCACATTTATCAAGTTGAGTTTTAAAATTGTGTTTTCTTAATTTGTTAACGATTTTGGTAAGAACATCTATATGTTCTTGGAGAGAGGAACTGTATATAATAATGTCGTTCATATAAACTAATACATTTTTACCTATGTATTCACGCAAGACATTATCCATAACTCTCTGGAAGGTAGCGGGTGCGTTCTTCAGGCCAAAGGTCATTCGTGTAAATTCATAGTGACCTTGTTCCACCGAAAATGCCGTTTTAGCTATATCCTCAGGTTTTATTTCAATTTGGTGAAATCCTGATGCTAAATCCAGTGAAGAAAAATAATTACACTTACTAAGTTTATCAAGGATATCCGTTATGTTCGGCATAGGGTATCTATCATCAATTGTTTTTTCGTTCAATTTACGATAGTCCGTGACTAAACGAAAATTCTGTTTTCCTGATGCGTCTACTTTTTTATTAATAATAAAACAGGGTGCACTCCACGGGGAGTTTGAGTCTCTTATGATATTTTTATCTAATAATTTGTCTATTTGTTTTTGTATTTCTAATTTCTGTGTAAATGGTAATCGGTAATCTTTTACATATACCGGTATGTCGTCTGTTACTTTAATTTCATGCTTAACGTCCGAGGTGAAGGTCATTGGTCGTTTATTACTCGGATCGTAGAATATGTCTTTATATCTAGCACATAAATTTATTAAGTTATTTTTTTCTTCACTATTTAGATGATTTATTCGTAAATTGTTCTTGGCGAATTCGAAATCGTAAGTGTCATCTGAGTTATTATTTATGTTATTTAAAACTTTATAATTATGTAGTTTTTCTGCGAGGAGGGGTTGATTAACTGTTTGCGGTTGGTTAGAATTATTTTGAATCATTACTGATGCATTGTTATTTTCCGCTTTTTATAAATCGTCAATTACTGAAACATTTCTATTCAAGAGGATTTGTTGAATGAATATGTCACCGTTTTTTATAGTTACCGGAAGTGTTACTTCTTTTTGTTCATTTGCTAAAAGATTGATTGTTACGAATTTGTGATTTTTTTTCTTTTTTAATTTGATCCTATTTTGGTTGAAATAAATTATGTCGTTTTGACAATCGATTATAACATTGAGCGATTTAAGGGAATTACTACCTATTATGGCGTCAAAATAATTATGGAAATCAAAAACTAAAAATTCTATCGGTTGTGTATTATTAAATTCTGCAATGTAATCTACAATTATTTTTTCGGTAATTAAATGGGTTTGTAAGGCTGTAGTAACTTTTGCCTTAACTGGATATTTGATAGTATTTATGCAGTGTTTTGGTAATATAAAATTCGCATAATCTGACTTGAGGATTATTTAAGTTGCCTGACTACTGGATTAGGTGTATGGAAAGCCCCACCTATTTATTGGCGGTATTCTTTGGTAACTATGCGGCGTTTGTTTTGTCACTAAAGTGAGTGTATCTACGTTAACCTTGACATTCAGGTATTGGATTTTTATTTTTATTTTTGAAAATGGTTTAATTTTATTAAATCAGAAATTGGAATTGGGCCATTGTCTAAAGTCGTTCTATTTTCTCTCAATTTGTATATGTAGATGCTTTCGTATGCATCTAATTCTGTAGGGTTTTGTACCGATTTAAGTAGTTTTAGATTCGATTTATCAATTTTATGGTTGTTCTCCATAACGAGCGTCACTATACACTATTTTTCGGTTCTCCCAAACTTCACATGAGCCAGATGTTCTTTGATTCGAATACCAATTTGGCGACGACTTTGACAACATAAATTTTTGAACAGTTTTGACAATTGACACCACATATGCCCGATTGTTTTTCAATACTAGTTTTATTCTTAGGGTTGCCCAGTAACTGTTTGATATTATTTTTACAAACAAGCGCTGTTTTTAAGTTGTGGTCCCTTAATTCTCTAGTGATTTTATTTGTGCATGGATGGAAGTATGTTAGTTTGCACCATTTAGTTTGTTCAACGTTGCCAATTTCCGGTGGAATTGTTTCGTGCAATTTTAAATTTAGTTCTGCGGACCAAATTATTTATTATGTTAAGAGTCGAAGCCATTAAAGATTGCAACTTGTTTAATGAGGTTTATTTCTCTAAAGCAACTTTTCTTGGACATGGAACTTTCAGTGGCCTGTTTACCAAAAAATTGAAAATAGCCATTTTGTATTGAGGTGGGCTGTTCGAATCGGCTGTAGTGTTTCGTTCAGTGTGTGTAGGTTTTCTGTAGATATCGAGTTCTAATTTATTAGTGTCGTTATTTTTCATAATTTGTATACCTAAAAACGGAATCGAGCCTCCTTGTTCTATTTCGGTTGTAAATTCTATCGATGGGTATATTTTATTTAAGTTCTCTAAAAATATTTGGGGATTTTCTTTGTTCGTATCAAAAATAGTAAAGATATCATCGACGTATCTGTACCATACAGTTGGAAAATAATTGAAATCTTTTTCGGCTTTTGCTTCAAGAATTTAATTTTAAAAACACTCCCTTATTGAATCTCTTTGTATAAAATATTAATTGTCGACAAAATGTAATCAAATAATTCTATATGTTTTTATAATTTGTAAAAAAATTTTTGATAATTTGTATAATTTTAAAATTTCGAAAATATAAATGTAATGCGTGATTTTTTAATGGCCCCTTTGAATAGAAAATTTAAAATTCCCGCTTTAATAAAATTTATTCTCAAATAGATCCAGAGTCCGATGATTACACGTTATTAAACGAAATGATTCCCTACCTATTCCTTTTTCCTGTCCTTCTCCTGATGGAGGACGCCTACACCTTCCCGTGGTTTCCATCGAGCAGTATAATATTCATTATATTCATTATGTTTAATAACGTGTAATCATCGGAATCTGGAAAAAATTTGAGAAAAATTTTATTAAAGCGGGAATTAAATATTTTCTATTAAAAGGGGCCAATAAAAAATCACGCATTGCGATTTAAATCGATTATTAAATTGTAAAATTACCGTTTTTAATAAATTTTTAAATTTTAAAAACAATTCAGTAAAATCAATATTCACACCTGGTTTCGCTATGTATGTAATAGTATGAGAAATGCTAAAGTTGCGGTAAAATTAAAGCCTCTAAGTTCATTTAGAATTAGATATAATAACATTGGAAAAATCTAAAAATACTAATATCTAGAGCTAATATCTAAATACTAATATCTAATCGATTTAAATCGCAATGCGTGATTTTTTATTGGCCCCTTTGAATAGAAAATTTAAAATTCCCACTTTAATAAAATTTATTCTCAAATAGATCCAGAGTCCGATGATTACACGTTATTAAACGAAATGATTCCCTACCTATTCCTTTTTCCTGTCCTTCTCCTGATGGAAGACGCCTGCACCTTCCCGTGGTTTCCATCGAGCAGTATAATATTCATTATATTAGCCAAGAGTAGGCAAAGCAATTCCTAAATTGATTGATTTGGCTTTTGGAATTCAAAAATTCAAAAGTTCGTTAATGGGTAAAATCAAACAAGGGGAAAGGGGGGTTTAGAGGGAAGGGGAACACAAAATTTGGCATATCTCTCATAATATTTGAAAAATAAAAAAATTTATAGGGAGTAAAGATGTAGGTACTATGTTTTGTAGTAATTTTGTTTCTTATCATTTTTTCTGTTACACTAATATTTACAGAAATATTTACAATTTAATATTGAAAGTTAAAATTTTAAATCTCTGCGTACACATTAGGGTTTGAGAGAAATAATAAGGCCATTAACTGTAGCAAACATTATTTTCTACAACTTTGTTACAAAAACAATAGCTGAATTCCTTTGGAGACAGTTCGCTAAAAATTGAATATAGAAAAGGCAATTGAATATATTATTACAATTACATGAATAAAAATAATAATAAAGTTATGAAAAAAATTGTTAACAACATATAGAAAATATCGAAATAGAGTGTCTCTTTTCCTCTTATATATATTTCCTATATGTTACCGTTGCGGGAAAAAGACATAAGCGTGTCTTTTTCCCGCAACAAATGTTACATGACATTTGGCAACATATTGAAAATATCGCATAATAGTGTCTTTGTTCTTCTTATGTTTATTTCGTATATGTTGCCGTTTAAGGAAAAGGACACTTTTATGCTCAAAATTACATGATTACATTCGCTAAAAATTGAAAAAATACATTAAAGCAAAGGTTAAAATTTCTTTAAATTTAGTATTTTGTTTTTGATTTTATTTGAAAAAAGACAATTGAATACATTATTAATGAAATATTCTCAATGAAATAACTAAATAAAAAAATTTGTAAAAAAAAGTTATAAAAAAATTGTTAACAACATATTGAAAATGTCACATTGTCGCGGTATCCTGGCTCTCTTTATCCTCAAAGGAGCGCTGCCCGAACCTGCAATGATTCCGATACTCGACAAAACAAAAAAAAAATATATTAGTAAACGATATTACTAAATATTTTGTAATTGGAACAACACGCACGTTTTTGTTTAAAGAAAAGAAAAAAAAAAAATTAAATTAAACACAAGTTTTTACGAAACAAAAAAAACCTGATTTTATTGCTTTAAAAAAAAATGATTATCCGATTTCTTTTTCAACAATTATTTTAATTCTTTTTCTCACAATGTTAAATTTCGAATTACTTGATCAAATTACTTGTACAAATTCCAACTTATACTTTGATCTGGATTGAACAACAATCGATATTAAACTTTGATACTAACAGACAATACTTGATATTAAACTTTTATACTAATCGCACAATGATCGATTTCAAACTCTGAACGAATCGCACAATGGCTGATCTAAAAACTCTTCGGACAATGGTCGATTTTAAACTCTGAACGAATCGCACAATGGCTGATTTAAAAACTGATTTGAATCGACACTGGTCACGGTTTATATACCCACCATGGGTCGTTCTAGAATATTATTGTTTTTTTTGAATAAATATTTTGTTTTTGACAATATATTTTTGCATGGAGGCTTCTAGAATATTTTAGTATATCAACACCCATGGACGTAGTCGGAGTGTTCAGATTATTTATAAAATTAATTAAAAATTATACCTCTCCCTGGGTTTGACCCATAGTCATACCCCGCTTGGTTGATATTTAAGCAGAGACTTAAGCACCGGGCCAGTGTCAATTTAAAATCTATACACAAATTGTATGATACATTCATAACTGTAAGCTAGCTTACGTCTGTTTACAAAAATTGTCTTGTTTTTACAAAATTATTTATTTGTGATCTGTTTATGTTATTTTGTAAAACATTCAATTTGTATAAATAACTTTTGATTCTCTTAAATTAAATTATATGCAATAATTTTTTTCAATTTTTGATTTTTTTCTTTCTAAATAGAAAAACTTTAAATCAAAAGTATCTATTAATCTTATTATTATTTTTCGACTTAAAGAAAAAACTTTGTTTAAGAAAAAAAATAAATCGAGCTATATTATTTTCTTTTTGTACTTTCAAAAAAAAAAAAAAACTCCTTTTTGCAAGGAGAAAAATATTAATTTGTTAAATATTTTTCTTAATATTTTACTTTCATAATTAAAATGTGTGTTGAATCAAAAAAATTATTCTTAATAATTTTCATTACAACAAAATCTCCCCCTCTAGATTCCAACACACATTTTCTAATTTGCTTATTATATTTGGTCGACCAATTTTTGACTTAGAACTATTTGAATTATTTCAATTGTATTAGTACATTTAGCTAGCTAGCATAACTTAAAGTGTACGTACACATTAGTTCTTCACTCTTCATCAACGGCGCCTGTTGTTGATTGCCGGTCGTCTGGGCCGCAAGTTGTACCCTGGCTCTAATGCTCTGGCCTCTGGCTCGTCCACACTTGGTACATCCCGTCGTCTTCCATCACCTCCATGCCTTTGACCCCCCAATCGATCTGGAAGTAGTTGGCCGAACACCTCGTTCCCCACACTCAATCTTCCCAGATTCCCATTGGCGGCGGTCCTTGCACTGGCCGGCTTCAAGAGACCTCCATGTATTTTCGTGGGAGGCACTGTATCCACAACATATATTCCAGCTGGTAAACTCCTCAGCACTCTGTAAGGCCCTTTCCACTTCGGTGCCAATCCACTATGGACACCCTCCACCTTACTGCTGAGCACTTGATTGCGCATCCAGACGGACTCTCCTGGTTGATAAACGAGTCCCGTCTCCACTTGGTCATTTTCTTCGGCATTGGCCAATATTGTTTGCCGAGCTCTTTCAACATTATCAGTGCGTTCTTGGCCTCTCTCATTGGCCCAATCTTCAATATCTTGAGGCTCTTCATTGACTTGTATTTGCCAATCCCCAGGCTTCTTCATCTCTGCCCCCAGTAACAATTGGGCAGGCGAAAAACCAGTTGTTCTGTTTGCTCTATTACGTATTGCAAATAATGATTTATGTAGTTGTTGATCCCAGTTTTTATGTTCTTGATCCAACAAATGTAATCGTAACAACTTCTTTAATTCCTGGTTCTGGCGTTCCGTGGGGTTGGCTCGTGGATGGTATATTGGCGTTGTCCAAATTTCTGTGTGCCAATCTCTGTTCACTGCTTTCCATTCTTTTGATCTGAACTGGGGACCATTATCACTTAGTACTGCTCTTGGATATCCATAACGACTAAATACTTCGTCTTTCAGTACTTGGGCTATCTTCGAGGTCGACGTGGCCCCCAATGGAAATGCTTCGATCCATCTAGTGAAAAGATCAGTCACAACCAATATATTCGTTTTTCCACGTGATGTGCGTGGGTATGGACCCATCAAGTCGATGCTGACTACCTCCCATGGTGAAGTAGGTCTTCGACTTCTCATTGCTGAACTTGGTTTCTTATTCAGTGGCTTCACTCTAGCACACGTATCACACCCTTTTACATATCTGCGTATGTCATCTTGCATCCCATACCAATACACGCGGTTACGGATTTGACGATACGTTTCTCTCCATCCTGGGTGTGCTGCTTCATCACTATCGTGATATTTTCTTAGAAAACCAAGTCGGCGTTCTTCGGGAACCACTGGCACTTCTTGTACCATCTGTTGACTATGGTACCAGAGGATCCCGTCAGCTACGGTGTAGTTAGCTCTTGTTCTGTCCACTCGTCGACGTAGATTGCTTCTCAGTGGACTTGTGTTATCATTGATATATCTTCTGATGGCAGTCACATCACGATCTTCATCCTGCCATCGTCTAATATCGTTGAGTGTGGGTGTTTCCACTTCAATTACGTTGAGGGTTATCGGTGTTTTTGCCCTCTTTTCAATCACCCACTCTGGAATGTCCTCCACTTCTTCGTCTTCAGCCTTGCCCTGTGGTTGTCTGGACAAGGAGTCGGCAGCTTGATTATCTTTTCCGGGAACGTGAATTATCTCAAAATCATAGGCTCCCAATGTCAATGCCCATCTTGTCAATTTGGCTCGACTATCCTTGGTTTTGTTCAGCCATTGGAGCGCTGCATGATCCGTATATAATTTGAAGTGTCTTCCTTCCAGATATCCTCGAAACTTCCTCAATGCCCAGATTATCGAGAGACATTCCTTTTCTGTCGTGGCGTACTTTCTTTCTGTGGGTCCAAGTTTCTTGCTGGCGTAGTTTATTATTCGTCTTGTCTTGCCATCATCTTCCATTTGAAATAATACTGCACCCAATCCGACGTCACTAGCATCCGTGTTTAAACAAAACGTCTTCTTAAAATCTGGATGTGCTAGTTTCGGTGCATTCACTATCGATGATTTCAGATTTTCGAACGCCTTCTGATGCAATGTTAGCCAGCGCCACTTTATGTTCTTCTTGAGCATTTCGCTTAGAGGTGCAGCTATATCTTCGTAGTTCTTCACGAAGCTCCTGTACCAACCACATAATCCCAAAAATTGTCGTAATTGTCTTCATGTTCTTGGTACAGGGTGATTGCTGATAGCTTCATTCTTCTCTTCCTCTCTGTCAATGCCGTCTTCGCTCAAAATATGTCCCAGGTATTTGACTTTGTTGCTGCCAATGACACATTTGCTTGGTTTACAAGTTAATCCATGTTGTTCTAGTCTTTCAAGTACAAGATCCAGGTGATGTAAATGTTCCTTGACTGATCGACTGTAGATTAATATGTCATCCAGGTAAACTTGACAGAAATCTTCGATGTATCCAGATAGTACTTCGTTCATTAAACTCTGGAACGTAGCTGGCGCATTCTTCAATCCAAACGGCATGACGCGAAATTGATAGAGACCTCTTGGGGTGGTAAATGCTGTATACTCTTTCGATTGTGGCTCCATCTCAATTTGCCAATAACCAGTCTGTAGATCCAATGTAGAAAATATTTTTGCTCCATTGACTTTTCTCAACATCTCTTGCAGATCTGGAATCGGAAACGCATTGCTCTTTGTAATATCGTTCAATTTTCTGTAGTCGACGCACAATCGAAAAGTACCATCTTTCTTCTTCGGCAATACGACGGGTGCGGCCCAAGGCGATGTGGATGGTTCTATAATGCCATCGCCTTCCATCTCTTCAATCATCTCTTCTAATACCCGTTGCTTCTCATTGTTGTACGGGTATGGTCGTAATTTAATGGGGGAATTCTTCGTAATCTCGATCTTGTGTGTGATCGTTTTTGTCCTTCCAACTTTGCCGAAAACGCTGGGATGTCGCCGAATGACATCTTTTAACTGCTCTTGGTTCTCAAGGAGTTTAATTTGTAACTCGCCCAATGCATTGTTAATTGCTGCCATTTCTCTATGGGCTCCATCTGGTTTTCTCCATGCAATGCGGACTCTCTTATCACACCCCAAGTAAATTATACCACTCCGGTAATCGATGCTCACACCATTTTTTGTTAAAAATTCATGACCAAGTATTAAATGATTCCGTAGGCCAGGTACAACCATTACTTCAACATTGAACTTCATTCTTGATATCATCACATCCATGCACATTTTCCCAAGAATCTTGAAAGTATTATTACATGTGGCTCCACTCCCTGTACTATCTGTGACAGGGTGCCATTTACCAATACTTCTTGCCAATTCTTCGCTGATAAAATTGTGTGATGCTTGACTATCGATCAGTGCCAATATTGATCTTCCACGCACATCAACTTCCACAATTGGCCCATTCTGGTGTGAGTTCTTGGTCTCCATTGTTGTTAAATGGACCGGTAATTGTTGGTGTTCACGCCGATGTTGTGTGTCTTTGTGGAGGTTAATGTGTACCCCAGAACCAATTTCCTCCTTCATTGATCCTGGAATTAGTTTCCCGACGGCCCAGGTCTATTTTGTTGTCCCCTTCTGGGACAGTTTCGACTTATGTGCCCCGCTTGGTGGCATACGAAGCACGTGCCTGGACTGCTAAGACGTGGTGGTGGTGGTGCTCTTGCTGGTGGTTCTTGCCGATTCCTCGCTGGCTCTTCATCCAGTGTTCTAACGGTTATTCGTAGCTCATCTAATGACTTTGGATTCGAAATCTTCACCAGCGGTCGTACATTGTCGCGTAGTAAATTCAATATTATGGGCACCACGTCATCAATGTTCCTATCGGCGTGCACTCTTCTGAATAGCTGCACCTTCATGTTGACGAACGCTTCTGTCTTCATTCCTGTGGGTTGGGAAACGGTCATTAATTCCAGTTCGGCTTTGGCTTTCCTTCCTATACTGTTGAAGAAACTCTCCAGTTGCCATTTCCACTCATCGAAGGTGTAGCCCAACCCACGATTCATCAATGCCCAATCTCTGGCTGGTCCTGTTAATTTTTTTGTGACCATCTCAATCCAACAATCTACGGGCAGATGCGTTTGTCGTAGTAATGCCGTTGCTCTGTTCAAAAAAACTACTGGATCTTCGGCCGGTCTACCACTGAACTCTGGCATGATGGACAGAAGCGTCGTTGTGTCCAATGCGGCGGAGCGAATGACTGTATTCACTTCTTGCGGATCAATACGCATGTCTCGCAGTTGCTGTGTTTGATTCTGTTCGATCCGTATGATGTCATCCACGACTTTATTGTATTGTTCATTCATTTTCGTTTCCATGCCATCAAGTCGTGTGGTTACGTTGCTTTCTATGCCTTCGATTTGTGTGCGGGTTACAGCGACATCGGCTTTGATATTCGTGATGTCAGCTTTTACAGTCTCGACGTCAGTGGTTATTTGTTCGATCCGTTCTATGCACACATCCCTCAGATTTATCATTTGTTCTCCCAACTCGTGTTGAACTGCTGTCATCTCTTGGAGTTGGTTGCTCATCCTCTCTTCGGACTCTTGAAGTCGATTTCCAAGTCGCTCATCCATCCGTTCTTCAGATCCTTGAAGTTGGTTGCTCATCTCTTCCAGTTTGTTGGCCGTCTTATCCAATCGATCACCCATTCTCTCATCCAAATTCTTGAAGTTGGACATTATTGTCGCAAACATCATTTCCATTGTCGCAGCAGCTGGCTCTTCCGGGTTGGAAACCACACTTCTACGCCGTTCTGATGTGGGAATGGCTGGTCCTTGAGTCCTTGAAGTTGGTGTTCCTTGTTGCCTAGATTGGTGCTCCTCCCATCTTGCCTGTAAGACCTCTCTTGTGCCAGTGCTGTCCAGCCCTTCGGCCTCCATCATCTCACGCAGACGTGGCATGGGAATGCTGCGGCTTGCCATTGTAATTCTTTTCTTCTTCCGTACGTCTCCTGGTCCTGTCACGGTCGCCACTTGTCGCGGTATCCTGGCTCTCTTTATCCTCAAAGGAGCGCTGCCCGAACCTGCAATGATTCCGATACTCGACAAAACAAAAAAAAAATATATTAGTAAACGATATTACTAAATATTTTGTAATTGGAACAACACGCACGTTTTTGTTTAAAGAAAAGAAAAAAAAAAAATTAAATTAAACACAAGTTTTTACGAAACAAAAAAAACCTGATTTTATTGCTTTAAATAAAAATGATTATCCGATTTCTTTTTCAACAATTATTTTAATTCTTTTTCTCACAATGTTAAATTTCGAATTACTTGATCAAATTACTTGTACAAATTCCAACTTATACTTTGATCTGGATTGAACAACAATCGATATTAAACTTTGATACTAACAGACAATACTTGATATTAAACTTTTATACTAATCGCACAATGATCGATTTCAAACTCTGAACGAATCGCACAATGGCTGATCTAAAAACTCTTCGGACAATGGTCGATTTTAAACTCTGAACGAATCGCACAATGGCTGATTTAAAAACTGATTTGAATCGACACTGGTCACGGTTTATATACCCACCATGGGTCGTTCTAGAATATTATTGTTTTTTTTGAATAAATATTTTGTTTTTGACAATATATTTTTGCATGGAGGCTTCTAGAATATTTTAGTATATCAACACCCATGGACGTAGTCGGAGTGTTCAGATTATTTATAAAATTAATTAAAAATTATACCTCTCCCTGGGTTTGACCCATAGTCATACCCCGCTTGGTTGATATTTAAGCAGAGACTTAAGCACCGGGCCAGTGTCAATTTAAAATCTATACACAAATTGTATGATACATTCATAACTGTAAGCTAGCTTACGTCTGTTTACAAAAATTGTCTTGTTTTTACAAAATTATTTATTTGTGATCTGTTTATGTTATTTTGTAAAACATTCAATTTGTATAAATAACTTTTGATTCTCTTAAATTAAATTATATGCAATAATTTTTTTCAATTTTTGATTTTTTTCTTTCTAAATAGAAAAACTTTAAATCAAAAGTATCTATTAATCTTATTATTATTTTTCGACTTAAAGAAAAAACTTTGTTTAAGAAAAAAAATAAATCGAGCTATATTATTTTCTTTTTGTACTTTCAAAAAAAAAAAAAAACTCCTTTTTGCAAGGAGAAAAATATTAATTTGTTAAATATTTTTCTTAATATTTTACTTTCATAATTAAAATGTGTGTTGAATCAAAAAAATTATTCTTAATAATTTTCATTACAACAACATAAGACTGTCTCTGTTCCTCTTATGTATATTCCTTATATGTTGCCAATAGCTTCTTTCCCACACATGGTAAGAATGGCAAGAGCTCTCTTATACGTACAATATATTAGAGTAACAGAAAACTATTGACTACAAGCACCTTGATTGGTTGCAAGTAGAAGGAGAAGCTCTTATGTAAAATCCTTTCGAGTGCGACTAGCAATGGCAAAATGATTCCACTTTCGGCCGCTCTTTTTCAGTGTTCGAAAATGGTCCCATCTGTTAGCATTGCGTGAGCGATCTCTCTACTAATATCTGGTATTATCTTAGTCAAATAAAAATAACGCTAACTGAGCTTGATAACTGGTGTGCAAATAATGGCTTAAAAATGAATAAGCAGAAAACACAAGTCTTAAAATTTAAATCAACGGGTATCATTAACGACCACATTGTGTTCACCAGACAAACAAAGTTTTTAGGGGTTGTTTTAGATGACGCTCTACGCTGGAAAGGTCATATTGATTACCTATCCAGCAAATTAAATAAAACATGCTATCAGCTTCGGGCCATGAAGAAAAAGCTTGACACTAAGTCGCTATTAAAGCTTTATTATGCGAATTTTTACTCTAAACTTACATATGGATTAATTGTTTGGGGTTCTGGGATCAATTGGGAAAAAATATTTAAACTTCAAAAGAAAGCCATTAGAGTAATCTTCGGCTTATCTAATACAGATAGCTGTAAAGAATATTTTAAAAACTTTAGATTATTAACATTTCCACCCGTCTATATCCTAGAATTAACAAAATTTATTTACAGAAAACCTAAATATTTTAGACAAAATATTCACACTAGTACTGAATACCAATTGAGACAAGGTGCTAAATATATTATACCCCAAACTAGACTAACCGTTGGTAGAACTGGACCACGATGTATGGCAATTGACATTTACAGCAAGATCCACGGCATAGAAACCATAAAAGAGGAAATTAACAAGAATGGAACCAGTTTCATTTCAGCTGCTAAGAAATATCTTTGTCAACATGCATTTTACTCGACAGATGAATTTCTCAAACAACTCAAATAATATTTTATTCAAAACACTACTTTAAAAAAAAATAAATTCTAAATGTTCTTTATTAGAATGATTGTGCATGTGTATGTGTGGTTGTACATATATATTATTTACATATATATATATATATATATATATATATATATATATATATATATATATATATATATATATATATATATATATATATATATATATATATGTACTCATTTATTTATTTATTAATTTTTTATAAATTTGACTAAACCGGTGTTTTACAACCGGGGCTATACGAGTAGATGAGAACTTGGCGGAAAATTGGATTAGATTTAAGCAAAAAGTTTTGCTTTTCATTGAGGCGGAGTTGTCAGAAGAAACTTGTAATGCAAAAAAGGTGGCTATATTTTTAAGTTGGTGATGATGGTCTGGATTTGTATAACACGTTTGAATTCACCGATAAAAATAGTAGTAGTAGATAAAAATAATTTGGACGTTATTTTAGATAAATTTGATAGTTTATGTACACCTAGAAAAAATGTGGTATTTCAAGGATTTTTATTTAATTGTATTTGTCTGAAGGAAGGTCAAAATGTTGATAGTTTCATAACGGAGCTCAAAAAAGCAGCGAAGTTTTGTGAGTATGGAGATATAGGAGATGATTTGTTGCGAGATAGAGTTGTATTAGGAATTCGAGATAAGAGTTGACAGGAAAGATTACTTAGGGAACCAAAGTTAACATTATTGCGAGCCATTGAACTGGCAAGAGTTAATGAAAGCAGCAAAACAGAATTACAGGCGATAACTGCGTCGAGTGTGTCAAATGCAAAAGTGGAGGCACTGACATCGAGGAGCGGTGTTGGTTATGAACGCAAAGTTAACAGATCAGTAAAGCCATGCCCATTTTGTGGACTAGAGCATATTTGGGGAAAATGTCCTGCATTTAATAAAATTTGTGCTAAATGCCAGGGCAGAAATAATTTCTCAAGAGTGTGTAAGGGGGGTAATAAAAACACCAACAGAGGGGTGTCTCAGAATCAAAGGTGGGTGCGTGAGCTAATAGTGAATGAAAATGAGGAAGAAGAAAAACAGTTGTGTATGGATAGTGTCAGAGTAATTAGTAGCGTTAGAGAAGTACCATATAAGCGTGAAGAAAAGATGTGGTCACAAATAATCCGTGTAGAAGGGCAAGAGCTTGAATTCAAATTGGACACAGGAGCCGAATTAAGAGTAATACCTAAGTTTATTTTAGATCAATTGTGCATTCAACCGATTATTCATAAGACAAAAATTAATCTGAGTGCTTATAGAAGTGACTCGTTTAGAATTAATGTTTTAGGCTTAACAACATTGCTTTGTGAAACTAAGGATCGAAAATGTTGTATAGATTTTGTTGTAGTAGATGTGGAGTCTATAACATACAAAAAAATTTAAATCAAAAAGGAACAAAAATATATATTAAAATTATAATAACTTATGTTTAGTAACTAAGGGGGGAAAGAATAGAATTAGTCATATGCAGGAGAGCGCTAGTGGAGAAAAAAAAAACCAAGTACGGAGATATTTAATCGGGCCCACAGTTTATTGGAGCGGCGTTAACCGTTCGAATACCCCTTCCGTGTTAAACGTTCGTGCGCCAATAACTTTAGGATTTCTTTAACTCAATGGAAAAAAAGTTCAAATAAATAATTACGAGGCATCAATTAAATTACTTTTTAATAATATTTTCTACTCTATAATAAATTTAATAATACAATGAACTCCAAATTAACTGTGTTCATTAGATCGGGATATTTTTAAATTGAATCTATAAAATTATAAAATGTAATGAACATACATATTTAAATCAATTAACTATAGGAAATAAACTAAATAAAATTAACAAATATAAACTATAAAGTTATAAACTATAGGAAAAATTTAATATTCACTAATTGACCAAAACAAAAACTCACTCGATTTATCAAAGAAATTCTAAGTACGACTATAATAAATTTAATAACAAAATGGATTCAAATTATCTATGTTCATTAGCACGGGATATTTTAAACTGAATCTATAAAATCTATAAAAGTATAAAACACAGATATGTGAATACAGCCTTAAATATAAAATTCAAATACTTTCAAAATTAATTAACTGTAGGAAAATAAACTATAAACAAAATTTAACAAACATAAACTATAAAATTATAAACTATATAATAATAATAATAAATATAACTGTATTTGCATTAAAGCTTACAGTGGTTGATACATTCTATATACTTTTATTAAACAGTGCTTACTTTTAAACTGAATAAAAAAATAAAAATGCATGAAGCATCATAAACTGTAAATTTAAAGAATCTTACACTAAGTATAATAACGTTAAATAAGAAATAAACAAAACTAAATTATTAAACAAATCCTTTGTACATCGAATTATTTCCAAAATGCATGAAATGAACTAAACAGTATAATTATTCATTTAAACAAAAGCTCCTCAATTTGAGACTTCCATTTACAAAGTAAAAGATATGATTTATTTTTTCTGGGGATAAATTTGACAATAAGACCATGAAGTTATTCTCGCAATTAAAATTTTGATTTAAATATTTACCAATAAAATGGTCCCTCATTGATTTATAGATTGGGCATTCCAAAAGAAAATGTAATAATGTTTCAAGCTTATTATAATTACAGATTTGACAGAGGTCTTCTTGTTTCCATTTATATAAACAACCATTAGCCTGTATTTTCACAATTTGCATCCCTGAGACTCTGATTTGGCTAACTAGCTTTATCTTATTAAAGTTTAAATTCATTTTCAGATATTTAACCGCGTCGTCCAAAATACATTGATACATAGGGCTGTAACTGGAGTTCAAAATTAGGTTTTAATCCATGTTGGAAAGTTCTCTTTGATATTTCGCCAGAATGGTTTCGCTGTTTTCTTTTATACTCTGTGCCCGTTGTTCATTCCATGTGTTTATAAAACCAAGATCCCGAAGTATTTCTCGTAGCTGACTAACCCAATTGTACTTGCAGTACATACCTCCTATTAATATCAAGCGACCTCAACTGATTGTTACAGACCCTTGGAAGCCTATTGGA
The DNA here is from genome assembly GCA_963920215.1 of Nineta flava. Classification (NCBI taxonomy): domain Eukaryota; kingdom Metazoa; phylum Arthropoda; class Insecta; order Neuroptera; family Chrysopidae; genus Nineta; species Nineta flava. The sequence continues at coordinate 40,865,227 of OY986043.1, read as the reverse complement.
ATCCAGTTTCAAAATTCGTTCCCACCAGCTCAAAACCCTTTTTAATGCTTCTACTGCTAGGTTTCCCCTCCCAGTTTCACATCGGATAATATAGTTCGGAGTATTCTGTGGCCAGCCAAGTACAGTTTTAAAAAATATTCCTTGAACCCGTTCTATATTTCTGAAATATCGTAAACACCAGCTCTCAGCCTCATATAGCAATGTAGTCGACACTATACTGTCAAATAGCTGAATTCGAGCATCCCAGGGTTGCATCTTAGATTTTACCATTATATCCTTTATTCTATGAATAGCTGTCGCAGCTCTATTAATACCATGATCAGCAGCTTTAATGAAGAGTCCCGAGGAAGAGAATTGAACGCCAAGATAGCAGTATTCTGGCACAATATAAATAATTTTGTCGTTAATTTTAAATAGTGAAGTTTTTAATTTTCCCCCTTTTCTAAATATTACCATTTTCGTCTTATCGGTATTTATATCAAGCTCATTCTCCAAGCAATAGAGATAAAGTTTATTGAGTGCTATTTGTGCCATACCTGGACTGTCAGTTAGCAAAACCAGGTCGTCTGCATATAAAATTAGCAAGACGTCAATTTTACCCACACCAACATCTCTGATCCCATTGTCAGCCATAAATTGCTCTAGATCGTTGATAAATAGATTAAACAGTAATGGTGACAGAGAATCTCCTTGAAGTACTCCCTTACTGATGTTTATTTTTTCGCTCTTATCACCATTCAAGGATAGGGTAAAGCTAGCATTTCTATAGAAAGATTTCATGGTGTTTATGATTTTACTACTTATCCCGATCTTATACAATTTTTTCCAGAGGAGAGAGTGCGGTACTGAGTCAAACGCTTTCCGAAAATCAACAAATGTGGCATAAACTTTACTTTTACTATGCCTTATGTTGATATTTACTACGCTACTAAGTGTAAATATTGCATCTTGGCACCCCCTTCCCCTCCTAAACTGACATTCCTGTAGGACATCTCTGCATTCAGCCCAATGTTGAATGCGGTTTGCTATGATGGTTGTAAATAATTTAGCAATATGGTTCATAAGCGAGATTCCCCTATAGCTATTAGGATCGTCTCTAAGTCCTTTTTTAAATAATAGGGAGAGTCTCGATTCCGACCAGGACTCAGGTATAGTTTCGGTATTAAGAATTTTATTGAATAAAATTAATATATTTTCTCGCCAATTATTAGTTCTTAAAATGAAATTCTTAAAAAACTCATTTGTTATCTGGTCAGGTCCAGCTGTCTTACCAATTCTACAATTGTGTATTGTTGTATTTAGTTCTATTAATGTTATGTTTTGATCCAAATAGCCGTCCGTTCTTGTTGGAATTTCAACCGTTAGATTAATCCCTGTCTGCATATAATAATTTTTTAAAAAGACTTCCCATTCCGCAACGTCAATGCAGTTGTAGGTTGTTCCCCATTTTCCTCGATATTTGTTTATAATCATCCAAAATTCGTTTACATTACGTATATTAGACATTTTGGTATTTAAATCATTTAAATATAATTTTTTTTGAGTTTTCAATAATGAGTTATATTCAGCCTTTAGTTTCATGTAAGATATCTTTAGTTTTTTGAAAGATATTTTAACCTCGCTTTTCTTTAAACAATTTTCATTGTACCAAGGATTTTTATGAGTTTTAATTTTATTATAGGTACTTGTATTATACATATTTGAATTTTTAGCAGCTAATTTCATTTTATGCATTATATCGTAATTTATATCTGAAATCGAAAGCGTATCTAAGTCATTTAATGTCAATACATTTAGCTGTCCTATAAATTTTTCTTTATGTTTATTCACCCATTTAAATCTTTCCTGGTTATAATTTATGGTTTTATTTGAAATAGATTCTTTGTTTAAGTAATTTTTGATTATTAAAAGGTTGGGTAAATGATCTGACGATAATATAAAATCGAGTATTTTAAAATCAAGAATATCCCCCATTGTATGGTCATTTACCCAAACCAAATCGACAATACTCTTTCCCGTATTACTGACATAGGTACAGTGTCCAGGATGATCGCTTTTACTACGCCCATTAATTACATAAAAAGCTGAATTTTCAAAATAATTAACTAATATTTTTCCTCTTCGGTTAACTGTGTCTAATAGGGACAGTCTATGCGTATAGATTATTGTCCTGTTGAAAATATGAAAATAATTGTTCTTCAATCTCAAAAGAAAAAAAAGCTTCTTTTTTTTCTTTTTTTTTTCGAGTCACAAGGGCACTTATTTTTAAACTTTAAACAAGTTTGGTTATGTTGAGAAATTTATGTTTTAACGATTTGATCACTTTAAATTGACTTTGTTCGCGATAAATTTTAGATTGTACTGCTTATTTAGAATCACTTTGCACTTAAAAATTTGTATTATTATAACTTATACTATAATATATTCTTAAAAATTTAAGAGCACATAAATACACGTCTATCACTTCAGACATTCACGTACCAACCATATTCACGATTTATCAAAGAAATTCTGAATACAGTTTCAAAACTTAATTCCAGATTTAACCACAAAATTACTTTGTTTTTCTATTAAACATATGGTTTTGACGTTCGAGATACATACAGTAGCAATGAACATTAGTGTAAAACCAACCTACCAGCTTAAACCCTTTTTTTTTAAAATAAAATAATCAATTCAACCAATAATTTTTGTGATTCTCAAAGATATCCAGATCTCTTCCAACATACGATATATAATTTCAAAAAAACAATTAATTGATTTCCTGATTAAATACACACCCCAAAAAAAATTCTCATTTATTCCTCGCACAAGGTTGATCCTTCTCCCATCAAGTCCAAAGGTTAAGAGAGCTCCTGTTAATGCAGTATCTATATTGTTGTTTGGGTGGTAATTAGAATTGTTAGACAATTGTTATTTATATAATTATTATTGTAGAAAACAATGTGTTTGTGCAAACATGCATTCGACCTATGACAAATAACAAAATTCTATTTGTCGGTAAAAGAGCGAAATAGGGTCACGTGTCGACTCCCACGCAATTTTGGTACAACATATCCGACGGTAAAAAAAAATTAGCAGTTCTAATCTAACTTTTCTAGTAGAATATAGTAGCCATATTGGGCATATCCTAATTTATATATAATTTATCCGCGCTTTCACAGTTAAATGTAGTAATAGTGATAAGTGTATATTTAGTAGTATATGATTTTATCGTTATCGTTAACACAAACGTTACTAAGTGCTTCGCAGTATTCGATTGCGGTCTTCAGTGAATTCGAAGTGGCATCACGAGGTAGAAATATCCATCCATTTCCCATCCCTTTCTCTTGCATCGTGAATCATCATATCTGATTGCTTAGCAACGTTTGGGGTAAGTTACCTATCTTAGTTATTTACCGATAATCACAAGTTAACGCTGGACATTCACCCAAGGTTGATACCAGTTGCAACAACAGCTCCTATTTTTTATTTTTTTCTTAAAACAACTTTTTTTTTTAAAGAACCAGGCCCTTTAGGCCTGCGCAAACAAAATTATACTAGTTTATTTAATATACCAGAATCAACACAAATACAGTGTGATTATTAATTTTGTAACATTTCACCGAAATTCGCGGAAGAAAAATTTTTTTTCTATATTATAAACAATTTTTCTTTTTACGATACCTAAGCTCTCTTGATAACGTGAGAAAGGTAATATATACTAAAAATCAATAACAAATGATAAAGCAAATTATGGTATAGGTATTTGTTTGTTTCCCAACTCAAGAAATGAAATTAAAACGGAAAAACCATGTAAAAAAAATACCCTAAGGTCCATAGATAATTAACATCTCATCCGTTGTTTGTAGATGCTTTTGGTTCCACACATAACGACACTACGTTCACTCACTTGTAATTCCTCAGGGCAAATTCAGTTTATTTTCTTGAGGTGCGTAACGTGTGCGCGCTTGAACGATCCATCCTCTAATGAAGCAATAGTAAACGGACCCATGAATCTATCTGCGAACTTTTTATCGGTATCTGTTGTTGATTTAACTGAAAAACTTAAGCATCACATAAAAATTTAAATCGTTGGTCTTAAACTAGTGATTGACAGGTAGATGATCGAGTTTTTTCATAAATTTAATTCCAGCCTTCATAAGAGCAGATTTTATTTCTTCCTCCGAAACCGACTCTTTTTCCAAATTAACAGCAAGGTCAAAAGTTGTATTTAGCTCTCGCCCAAAGAAAATAGAAGCTGGTGTAGCATTATGTGGAGAATGTACTGTTCGGTTATAATTAAATATCACTAAAGGTAATAACATACTCCAAAACTTGTCATCCAGCGCTTCTTGCTTTAACACTCGAATGATTCGAACATGGACGATATGGTGAAGTAAAATGGTATTTTACTGCTTGTTCAAACAAAAAGTTGTTGAATTTATCTGCCTTAAACGCAGAACCATTATCAGACGTAACGCACAACGGAAAACCATAATCATAAAAAATCTTCCGTAGAATTTTAATCGTAACTTCTGCCGTATATGTTTTTGTTGGGAATGCGATGAAAAACTTAGAATACGTATCAATGCATACCAGGATGTGCTGGAAACCATCATATGATATTTTAAACGGTCCAATGTAGTCTATATGTAAATCACCCCACACCTGCTCAGGTACTGATGAAGATGGTTGAATCGCTGAAGAGGACGCACATGGTTTGGTTGAATGGCACACTCCACATCTGTTAATATAGTTCTTCACTTTTTTAAACAAATCACGGCACCAAAATCTACGAAAAATGTCACGATTAGTCTTTGTTATACCGTTATGTGTGGTTGAATGGAAATATTCAAGAACGAAATCCAACATAGTTTCGGGAAGCACAACCTTTCTCCGGCCTAATCGTCCAACCCTCTTACACAAGAGACCATCAGCAATAGAGAAGCCTTTCACATCTTTCTTCGATTTTAAATCATTATAGATGGAGCTACAGTATTGCGAAAGCATCTGTGCTTGATGGACAGACAAATAACCCTGAGGTGAAGTATGAACTAAAACATTTAATAGTGCAATCGGATCTGATTCGTGAATACCTCCATTTTGATCATTTTCTATATCGCTTCTGCGAGCCGGGATAGAGTATAAGCGATTAAATTTGAGTCACCCTTGATATGTACAGGTTTAAAAGAAAATCTGGATAGCTGAAGAATCCACCTAGATAATTTGTTAAAAGATTGTGGTGTTTTAAAAAGCCAGATTAGAGCTTGACAATCTGTTTCCAGAATAAATTCCCTACCAAGGAGATAATCTTTAAAGTGAAATAGTACCTTAACTACAGCTAAGAGTTCAAGTTCATGTGCGCTATAACGTACTTCAGCTCCTATAAGACGACGTGAAAAATATTCGATGGGATGACGTCCCGAAGGAAATTCCTGACACACCATTAGATGATGCATCTGTAGTTACAATGAATTTTAATGAAAACTCCGGAAATCGTAAAAGTGGTGGAGAAATAAGTGCAGCTTTCAACGTATCGAAGGCTTGAAAATGTTCCGCATAGGGAAGAAATTTCGCATTTTTTCTCTTGAGACGATTCAAAGGAGCACAAATTATACTAAAGTTCGGAATGAATTTTAAATAGAATGCGCACATGCCTACGAACTTTTGTAGTTCCTTTAAATTTCTCGGAAAAGGTAAATTAGCAATGGCCCCGCATTTTTCTTCATCCGGTAGTTTACCCTGCTTACTAACGATATGACCCAAAATTTTAAGGCGAGTCATACATAATCGAACCTTGTCCGGATTAATCGTCAAATTTAATTTTTGGAATCTTTCAAATACACGACCGAGTTGACTCAAGTGAAATCGAATTACTGTAATGATAATATCGTCGTAATATTGCAGAAAAAACCCTTCGCGGTGAAAATCCGAAAACTCTTTGAGAAGGAAACGATTCAGCGCCTGCGCTGAATTGGCAAACGTCCAAATGGGCAAACGTCCCACATAAATTGGCCAAATTGGGTAATAACAGCAGTAATCAGCCTCGATTCAGGAGCCAAAGGTATTTGGTAAAAACTTTGCGACATATCCAAGGTCGAATAGAAACTAGCCGAACCGAAAGCATTAAAGATATAATTCATTTTCGGGCAACTTAACGGATCGAATTCGATCTTCGGATTAAGAAACCGGTAATCCGCACAGAGCCGAACACCAGACTGCTTCGGTACTAATATAACGAGCGTAGCATACGGATTGTGGCAAGGAGACAAAATCCCCAACTCTAGTAATTGGTTGATATGTTATTCCAACACCGCCAATTTGTCTTTCGGATGGTAATAGAAAAATTTACCAACCGGTGTTTTATCCTTTAGAAATAGACGATATTCAAAATTTTCCGCACGGCCCGGAAATTGAGAAAATATAGACGAATAATCTTTTAAAAGTTCGTTAAGAAATTTTTCTTGACGTTGATCTAATACCGCCTTACATTCTGAGAAATTATTTAACAAGGGTTTAAAAGGTTGTGTAACAAAAGGTATCGAAATAGAAGGTGAAAAGTCAAACGAAACTCGAGATTTACAATAATGTTACATTTCTTTAAGGTGGGCGAACCAATAATAATCTCAAAGGGGATGTTATCTACAATATAGAAATTTGTAGACCAAGAAAATTGGTTAATTTTGAATTTTAGGTTAACGAAATTCGACACCGAAATAAGATTTGTACCGGGTAAAATAACTTTTAAAATTTGAAATTTTAAGCCTATGTTTCGTTATAATTTTATTTACAAACCTCTTTGAAACAACATCCACCGAACTTCCCGAATCTAAAAGAGCGAGTGTATTAAAATTGTACACATTTAAAAATAATAGTGGGAGGGAGGTATTACATGGATGTTGTATTGTATTCAGTTTTTTGGAACCGAATTGGATTCACTGGGTAATGTAAGATTCTCGAGTTTTGGTGAAGATCTAGGGAACGAAGACATAGAAGTAGATCATGGAGGTGAAACGAAAACTAAAACACGTTAATTTTTGTTACTGTTTCGGACTCCAATGTACCCAGCTACTGCAAACAAAACAAAAGAACAAAAGAACAGTACTCTAGACAATTATCAGCCTAACATTATCAAACCTGCCTTCAAATTTGTCTACAATAATAAATCTGATCGATTCTAAAAGTATATTTACTGCAATATATAGTATAACAAATAATACTCGCTGTGTGATTGCACCTTATTAAAAAGACCTACTGGAACAAACCCACATTTAACTGATAAATAATAAAATTATTTAAGGTGAATGGTTTAGGATGTATATTTATCTGTTAAAAATTTACAGTAAACAGAATGTTTGTCATATGTTGAATGGTTATGTCACATTAGTGCAAGATCAATTTTATTATAAGAAAAACTTGAAAACAAATGTATGAATTGGTAATTAACTGGTATACACCTTGAAAAATTCCAAAAGGCCGAAATGATCCGTGATAAATTAATAAAAATAAAGTTGAATAAATAAAGGTATGTATTTAAAAAAATAAAATAAAAATATTCAACATAACAATCATGAATTTAAACAACAATCTACAATGTCTATTTAATTAAATAATTCTTGAGTTAATTCACTGAATAACAATAATAATTATTCGAGGTGCAAGACTCAATTTTAGACGATCGATCAATTTGTTTGAAATTCAAGATCATAAGAAAGTCTCCGACTGCCAAATTGCTTCGACTTCAATTCTGTTTGTTTTTTTTTTATTGCGGTGGTTTTTTGTATCAATCGATTATTGATCTTCGATACGTGACTGTGAAACATAGAGGGTGCTTCCGTACAAGTAAATTTGGAAAACAACTGTCAAACGTAATATATTACTCCCGTAAGTTGAACGTTAATTGTAAGTGTGATTATTAATTTTGTAACAAGTCGCAAGTTCCATTGTTAGGGTTGAATGCTTGTAAAGAATTATGTTTAGTTGCTAGAATTCATGATATTAAGAGTCAAGGAATAGAGCTCAAGAATTTTGATGATATGTTAAGATTTTATAGTAATGTGTTTGAAGGACTAGGAAAATTCCCCACGACTTATCACATAGAGCTGAAAGCTGATGCGAGACCGCATATTCAAGGAATAGGCGAGTTCCGTATGGATTAAGAGAGCGACTTCGTGAGAAATTAGATTCTTTAGTGGAACAAGGTATACTAAAAAAAATTGATAAGTCTTTAGAATGACTCAGTTCACTTGTAATTGTAGAAAAAAAAATGGAGATCTACGTTTGTGCTTAGATCCAAAGTATCTGAATGAAGCTATTAAGAGACAGCATTTTTTGATTCCAACCTTAGAAGATATATGTTTCGATTTTAACAAAATGAGATATTTTACAGTATTGGACATGAAAGATGGATATTTACAAGTGCCATTAGATAATGAAAGCACAGACATGTGTAGTTTTGGTACCTGTTTTGGTTCATACTCGTTTCAGAGGTTACCATTTGGAATCGCATCAGCTTCAGAAATTTTTCAAAAGAAAACTATGGAAATTTTCGGCAATATTTCGGGTGTTAAAATTTATTTTGATGATATAATTGTTTCTGGAGAAACGGAAATAGAACATGATCGAAATTTTAAAAAAGTATAAGAACGAGCTCAATTATATAGAGTCAAGTTTAATAAGGAAAAAGTACAATTTAAGAGCTCAAGTGTTAAGTTTATTGGTCAAATATTTTCAAAAGAAGGTGAAAGGCCAGATGAAAATTATGTAAGGTCTATTACGAAAATGGAATCTCCGAAAGATAAGAGTGAACTCCTAAGGTTACTAGGTATGGCAAAGTACTTAAGCAGATTTATACCCAATATGTCAAGGGTTACGGCTCCATTGCGAGAATTAACAAAAAATGGAGTGTCATGGAAATGGACCATAAAGCATGAGCAGTCACTTAAAGGTTTAAAAGATCTATTAACGTCAGCACCAACACTGAGATTTTTTGATTTAAATCAACAAATTGTGATTCAAACAGATGCCTCAAAAGATGGACTGGGCTCATGCCTGTTTCAAAACCAGCATCCAATAGCCTATGCGTCTCAAAGTTTGGCATTAGCTGAGCAACGATATGCTCAAATTGAAAAAGAACTTTTAGCGATCGTTTTTGCTACTGAAAAATTTTCGTCTTATATTTATGGTCATAGTGATATCACAGTGTGGTCAGACCATAAACCTCTTGAGTCAATTGTTAGAAAAAATTTGCACGCAGTACCACTTCGATTGCAAAGAATGTTAATTAGACTTTTAAATTTTAATTTGAAAATAAAATTTGTACCTGGGTCGAAATTAGTTGTAGCAGACACATTATCGAGATCCTATCAAAAATGTCAAATAGACGGTGCAACAGAGTTTGATTTGGCAGTTCATTCCTTAATCAATAATATTCTAATGTCTGACGAAAAAAAAAGTTGAATTCAGAAAAGCGGTGGAAAAAGATGCAGTCTTAAGCAAAATTGTCACTATGTATAGTGAAGGTTGGCCTTCACAGAAATCAAGAGTGGAAAAAGATCTAATACCATACTGGAAAATTAGGGACTCAATTAATTTTATTGAAGGGTTATTGTTTACAGGGAATAAATTAATAGTACCATCAGAACTGCGATCATATATATTGGGAAAAGTACATGAGGGTCATTTTGGTATTGAAAAAACCAAGAATGGAGCGAGAGAAATTGTATTTTGGCCAGAAATGAGTTCGCGAATTGAAGAGCTAGTATCACAATGTAAAATTTGTGAAAAATACTCTCGTAAGAATTGTAGGGAACCGTTAAAGCCATTTCCGGTGCCGGTACAGGAAGACATTGATGATGTGGAAAATGTGTTGGACCAGTCGGAAGTAGAAAGTGTTGCTGATCCTCCATGTTTTACCTCCCCAAGCACTATGACTAAGTCAGGTCGTACAGTAAAGAAGCCTCGGAGATATGAGGATTTTGTGCCTTAAGAGGAAGCGTGTATGATATGACAGTTGGTAGCACTGGAGGTTCATGGAATGTAGTGGATATAAACGTTTCTAATGAATACAATCAGAATTAACAGAATAAATAATATCTTTGAGAATGTATTGATTGATATATAATTAAAAGACATTTTATAATACATTAGTGTTTTAATGCCATATAATACACTTTTCAATTCACGATACGCGAGAGATTTCGCGATGAGCTCATCCACTTAATTCAAAACTTTAGCACGTGGAATAATTAGGTTACATAAACGAGGGAGTAAGCATAATGTGAGACAAAATAGAAAAGAAAACATGAATCCGGAAGCTTATCATCAAACGTACAATGTGCAAGCGCTTTTTAGAAGTTAAGAGTATGTAATTTGGAATTTACCAAGATATCCGTTGTTTACGAAACCAAAACACGTGGCAAAGTGTTTGCCTGAATAATTTAAAAATATGTTTATACAAATGTGATATTTGAAATTAACATTTGAAAGCAACTAAAGAAGGTAATTACTGAAAATAATAATTGCAAATGAAGATTGAAACTATGCGTCGAGTAGGATTGCATGAACCATTTAAAAAAAAATATTGATAACGTCGGAATTCGCTATGCAATGAAATTCTTGTAGCAAACCAAAACCGTATAACATTTTTAAAGAATTGAAACGTGTATATTGAACCAAAGGGTTAATTTATTGCGACACGCGATACAAAGTAACAAAATTAAAATGGTATAAGTAAACAAGAGCAAAGGGATATCCCAATTCGAAACGTGAGAAAAATGAAAAGGAATCAGTATTGAAATGTGACGTTCATTTGTGATGTGAAGTTTCAATCATTACCCTCAAAAGAAAAATTAGTATATATTAACAAAAAATATTAAAATGAAGACATGACCGTAAAAATAATGAATTTCATTATGAAACAATTCATTTACCAATTTTGATACATTTGAAAAAAAAAATCACGAAACAAATTTTGCATTTTGAATTCACAATTTTGAACTTGACCTATATATCACGAGACTCAACAGCTAAGTGCTACTGACTTCTTCATGATTATATATCTGGCCTTACTAAGCATGTTAAGTATTTTGCCGAATGTTACCGAACACTTATAGTTATGTAGTATATCAACGACATCTACATGTAGTGATTGAAAGTCGATAGCGTCACATTAATTATTAGGTAAATAACCATACAATGATTATTTACCTAATAATTAATATCCACTTCCTAACAACCATACAATGAACAACTTGAGATGGATTTGATTTTTATTTCTTTTGATAGGACTATAAACAAGTTTTAATTTTCAATGAGCACGCCTCTTACACAACTTACGACTTTTAGTTTAATTGTTTGTTTTTTTTAGCGTAAAAAATTAAGAATTATTTACCCTTATTTTTTCTTAAGAACGGTTTGACCCATTTTACTGCGGATTTATGCATTACATTCGCATTATTTCAGCGCAGATTCTTGGGTAGGTTTTATATCTCACCGGAGGTGCCGCATAAGGCATGTTCCTCGAAAACTTTTGGAATTGTTTATAGTAGGCGTATTGATGCACTCCTATTCCGAATAAGACTTTTAGTTAATATGCCAGTCAGTAGAAGATAAAAATAGGGGGGTATTATGAAAACGTGGTGTAGTCTTTTGCATTATTTTAGAAAACTTTTACTTTTGTTTTTGACATGTTTTACCCATATACATATACAAGTTAAAAAAAACACCACCTTTTGCATCATACAATACCTCTGATGACTAGCGTGTAACTTTATAGGCTGTAGATTTGTGTCTCCAAAACTGTTAGAATAATCAAAATTCATTTTGATACATGAAGTTACCTATTCATTCTTATTTACTTTTTTTTTGAACAATTAGACTGATTTGGGTAATTTTCTTCGTAGCTGATTTCATTCAATCCTAATTGCGTATGATTTCATCCTTCAGAGGCGCTATCCTACTGAGAGATAAGTAAGCTTGTTCATTGCCCAACACTTAAATCCCCAAATAAATGAGAGCTTTGTCAGTTGTTCCTTGTTCTATATGGACATTTATAACCCAACTGATTATAAATAATATCATTTAAGTTTTTTATAGTCTGTCATGGACTGGTACAACCAAGCTGCACATAAATGCTATCATGGTCCTCTCAATTTATACATCAGTTAGCAGAACGGTACTATCGAATTTATTATACTATTAGCTGCTAAACACAGAGAAATCAGCAAAATGCGTTAGGAAATATTAAAAAATTAATCCTTTAAAAAGAGTAAAACAATTATTTCTCCTGAATTATGTACCTATAATAAAAACGTATGGCGTTGTTTCAATGTACCAATTTCATAATTCAATTACCTACGGCAATAACAAGAACATATTGACTAGCCTTCGTGTGTCGACTATTATTTATAACGTCTCATTATCATGCCCAGGCATTATACTAGTCAAAATCTTCAAGCAACCACCGTAGATAATTAAGTTCAGCAGATCCGAATATTAAAACAATTCCATAATATTATTTGCTTAATTCAAGGTAAATGTGATAAATTAATTAATTAGACAATTAATTTGGTCAATAAAAAACACAAGGGTCAAGTCGTAGCTTATACTTTTTAACATGAAACTCGTTAAATAAACAAAAGCTTTATTTATTTAATGAGTTCTTCCGCGTAGAAAAACATTACTCCAAACCTGTTAAAATTAAATTTTTTAAGTAAAAAAACAATGACTTCATGAGTTTTGTCACCAAGCCCACAAAATAATTATTGAAAAACGCAACGTTGGTAACTTTTGAGTTTTTTAGGCAGCTGAAAGGTAATAAAGTTGCAAACATTATACAAATGAAGTAATATATTTTTAAACAATTTTTTGTTTCGCCAACATAATTACTGTATATGTAATACAGAACAATAATGAAATAATATATTTTAACTTCATCAGATATACGAAAATCTCACAATAAGAGTGACGAAAAGTCCCCTCTTCAAATAATTGTTTGATCGTTGTGCTTTTTATATCCAGTATATTTGTAAATATACAAGGTATATTAGGTTTAGTCCCGACTTTGTAATGCTTGAAAATATTAATCCATGAGAAAAATCCAAAGGTGTTATAAAATGGACTAATTCGGCCATTTCCACATGTCTGTCTGGTCTGTCCGTCTGTCTATGAACTCGAAAACCCAAAAACAAAAAGAGACAACGAGCTGAAATATATATATATATATATATATATATATATATATATATTCATATTTATTCATATATATCATTCATATATATATATATATATATATATATATATATATATATATATATATATATATATATATATATAATAATAATAAATTTATTTATTTGACGTAAATCAAGTACAAATCCTTCAAACATTTCTTACAAAAAGAAAAAAAAAATACAAATAGCTAAAACTAAATATTATATGCATGATGGCTTAGTAGAGATATGTCTGCCTTTTTATCAATATATGTCGCAGAAACGTCGTTATAGTTTTCTTAATCTCTAAACTCGAGCAATTAAGAATAGACTGAGTTGTAGTTAGTCCCAGTTTATACAGTTCCTCTCTATCTTTGCCTGCAGTTCCTGGACAGTCCTCTATCAGATGCTTCACGCTTTCTGCCGACTCACACAACACACATATTCTAACTCCATCAACTTTCATACTTTCCCACTTAAACCCGTACATTCTAAAATTCGCAATCAGATATCTCTCATTTCTATTACACACATTTACATATCTAGCACCTTGTTTATAATGATCTAAGGTTATAAAGGTGCTTAGACTCTCTTTCATTCTAATATCATTCAAACTTTCACGTATCGCTAACTCTTCAATTTCTCTCTTAATCTTTGATCTCACACAGCTCTCATCCAATTCATTCAATCCTCTTTCGTTCATTATATCTCTTATTCTACCCAAAGTACCCTCAGTCAAACAGATTATTTGCAGCTCCTTGTTGCTATTATAAACCCTATTGCGGTAATTAAAAGCCTTTGCCATGCAGTTATACTCCACACTCCTAGTGCCCATTTCAATATTAACTGCAGAGTTGGGAATGGATTTTGCTATACCCAATAGTTCTTTAAGGAAATTGTGCATCAAAGTATTTACAGTCCTAAAATGTTGTTTATAGTTATTACCATTTCCAACCCACAACTCGCTTCCATAAGTTAATATTGGAATTATTAAAGTATTGCACATTTTCAAAATCACATTTATAAGGAAATTTTCATATCTGTACACATATCTTCTAACACTCATTAAAATTTTCATTGCCTTTTCAGGCATACGTTCCACATGCTCCTTCCATTTCCCGTTACTACACTTCACTACACCCAAATATTCAAAACAACTTACATTCTCAACAATCACTTCTTTATACCTCCATACTTCATTCATACTACTTTTTCGTCCATTCGTCACTATCATAATTTTTGTTTTTTTAACATTTACATTCAACAACCATCTTTCACAATACTCCTCTAAACCTTTTAAAAACCTTCGCATACCCCCAACTGTTTTTGAAATAAACCCCACATCATCTACGTAAGATAATATTTTTATTTCTTTACCATTAATACATGCTGATATGGTGTTTATTCCCAATATATATATACATATTGTAGCGGTTTGCCCGGGTTCGTTTATTCAACGAAGTAAATTCTTTTTGACTTTAACTATTTATTGACGATTTAAAATATTATGTGTATAAATTACAAAAGTTATAATTTCAAAAGTAGTCTTTAAGATGTTCACTGTTTGCTTGGTTTTCACACACTGCCATATATTTCAATCTGTATTGATAATAAAAACGATATCAACATTTCGTTGTCCTAGAAACATTACATAATTTGTTCAATTCCACTTTCACAGGTAACTTAGTTGCGTTCCAAAATACGTGGCCAACTGCTTGGTTAATATTCGTTACACTGCCCCCTTCTTAGACCTTTCGACTCGGAAAGTTTCATTATTTTCTTCGTAAGGGGCCAACCGATTGAAATGGACTATACGTGGTTTTCCTTGACCCTTCTTCAAACGATAAATGACATCATTGATTCGTTTCTTAACCTCATATGGTCCTTCCCATTTGTTCTGTAGCTTGAGTGAGACTCCTCGTTGGCGTTGTGGGTTGTAGAGCCATACCAAATCTCCAGGTTGATAACCACCTTTCTCAGCCTTTAGGTCGTAGTACTCCCCTTCATTCGATCGCTAGACTGTTGGATGTTGTGGCGTTCCCTTTCATGGACATCACTCATACGATTGGAACAGGAACAGGTGTAAAAACGTATCCCAGTCTCGTTGATGATCTGAAACCACTTTGGCTAAGTGTCGGTTGATGGTTCGGTTCATTCGTTCCACCATTCCATCCGATTGAGGATGCAAAGCTGTTGTTCTTGTCTTGTGGATATTCAAGGTTATACAAACGTTCTGGAATAATTCCGACTAAAAGTTCCTGCCTTGATCTGAATGGAGCTCCTCCATGGGCACTCCGAATCGACATATCCATTCCTTTACTAGAACATCAGCAATGGTTCTAGCCTCCTGATTCTTCACTGCATACGCTTCTACCCATTTACTAAAATAATCCATTACAACCACGATGTATTTATTTCCCGAGTCAGTGGAAAAGGTCCAGCAACATCAACAGCAATCCTTTCAAATGGGTTTCCGACGTTGTATTGGCGCATGAGATACTTAGGACGTTTCTGGGGTCTATTGCTTGCTGCACACAGTGCATTTACGACACCAATCTTGAACATCGGATTTGTAGTGTACCCAATAACACCGTTCCCGTACTTTGGCTAGAGTTCTATTGACTCCCAAATGTCCTCCACTGGTCCCGCCATGAATCTCGTTCAGAATTTTGGCTACTCACTTTTGAGGAACAATAACTTGTCTCTTCCTTACGTCCCCGTTCACATCCTCAACCACGCGAATCAGCATACCATCATCCAATGCTAAGGAGTTCCATTGAGCCCAATAAGCTTTCACATTCACCGAATGTGGAGAAACTGTTTCCCAGGATGGTCTATTGGCGCTTGTCTTCCATGCAATTACCATCCTTAAATCTGGATCTGCTTCCTGGTCCTTCTGGAGTTCCTAAGGCAGCCATCTCTCATCAATTGCCGTTGTCCTACAAACTGAGGACTCATTGGCGCTTGTCTTCCGTGCCATTACCACCTTCACATCTGAGTCGTTCTTCTGTTTCCCGTTCTTCTGTTTTACTACATTGCCTACAATCCTCTGCGCATGGTCTCCTAGACAAGGCGTCAACATTACGATGCATGGTTCCAGGTCGATGTTGGATACTAAAATCGAATTCCTGTAGCCTCTCAATCCACCTGACTACTTGTCCTTCCGGATTTTTGAATTGTAGAAGCAATTTCAGAGCTGCGGCCGTTCTCAATAAAAAGTTTCTGCCGTAGAGGTATTTATAGAAATGCTCTGTAGATTTAACCACAGCCAGAAGTTCACGTCGAGTCACACAATAATTTCTTTCTAGCTTGGACAACGTTTTACTGAAGTAAGATATGACCCTTTCCTGTCCATTCTGGACCTGGGACAACACTACCAATCCCGACATTACTTGCGTCTGTGTCCAAGATAAACAATTCGTTGGACAAGGGATAACTCAGAACAGGTGCAGAACACAATGCATATTTCAGAGCTTGAAATGCTCTTTGACATTCTTCATCCCATAGGTACTTTCTATCATTTTCAGTTAAACGAGTTAATGGTTTCGCGATGTTAGCAAAACCAGTGACAAATCGCCGATAGTAAGTGCATAGTCCCAGTAAGCTTCGAAATTCATGCTTGTTTCGTGGTCTTGGCCACTCCTCTATTGATTTTATTTTTCCACTATCAACAGAGACTCCTTCAGGAGAAACGATATGACCTAGATACTGCAGTTGTCTCTGAAGAAGATGACATTTCTTCGGGTTCAGTTTAAGACCAGCTTTACTCAATCGTTGAAACACTTCCTTCAGATTCCTTAAGTGGTCTTCAAATGATTTTCCCACGACAATTATATCTTCCAGGTACACTAGGCATGTTTTCCAGGATAGTCCTGCCAGCACGGTCTCCATTAGTTGTTCAAACGTCGCTGGCGCATTGCAGAGCCTGAATGGCATGGCTGTAAATTGCCAAAATCCCGAACCAACTGTAAATGCGGTTTTCTCTCGATCCTTAGGCGCCATGTCAACCTGCCAATAACCACTCTTTAGATCCAATGTTGAATAATACTGTGATCCAGCAAGAGTGTCTAGGGTATCGTCAACTCTGGGCAGAGGAAAGCTGTCCTTTGTCTTGACCATCACTACTGGAGAACACCACGGGCTACTAGATGGTTCTATAATGCCCTCTTTCTGCATATCATTGATAACTTTATCGGCTTCTTCTCTCTTTGCTAATGGTAACCGTCGTGCTGCTTGTCGGATAGGTCGTGTGTCGCCAGTGTCAATTTCATGCTTCACAATATCAGTCCTGACTCTTAATCAATTGCTAACATTAAAGGTGTCTTGGTACCCGCGAAGCAGTTGTTTGACGAACTCGACTTGTTGGTCGTTAAGATGTCTGGACGATTCCTTAACTAGATTGGCCAATTCTTTTGACATCTCACCAACATTCTTGCCAGTAACACATTGGTCAGCTTTTACTATCGTTGAAATTGGCTCACATTCGCCAAAAACGATTCCTTTTTTAAGAGCCACAGAGTGGTGCTTGAGATTCATCACTCTCACGGGCACAGTTCTCCGTATTTGTGACAACGGTCTTCCAATTGCTATACCCTTACCGACCAGCTCTTCATTAGCTCGGGATTTGAACAACATGACACTTCCCTGACGAGCACCTCCCCCTGCTCAAGCTTCCACGATCATCTCTGTTCTTTCTGGAATAATCATGTTCTCTGTCAAAATTATGCGGGCGCTTGCTTCACCTTTGTGATGCAACATAATTTCTTCACCGCCCATATTCAACGTGCCACTTTTAAAATTTACCTTGGAACCATTTATTAAGTCCATTCCGAGAATTAAACTGTCCTCAATATCAGCTACCAGCACCTTGTGTTTAAAACTTTTACTTCCGATGGTTAGGTTGACATCAACTTCACCATGAGTATTGGCTGCCTCTCCTGTTGCAGTGCGCCATCTCCATTTACTAGGAGCTACCCGGCCATTGGTGATGACGTATGACCTCACTATTGTTTTAGTCGCACTGTATCCAACAGAAAAGAATACGGTCTCCCATCAATCAAGCCATCTACATATACGCTGTTGTCAAATGTTTTACAAGATGCCACATGTGCTATTTTCCATGGGGCTTGTTGGCTACAGGTCAACGTTCGCCCCTTTGCGTCGGCCCTTTTTAGTTTTCCGACGCAGTCGGTGCTGATGCCTCTTTAATTCTTTCCTTACACCATCTTCGGATGTGGCCAAGTTTCCCACAGTTCCAACACCAAATTGGCCTTCGTGAATCCTTTTGGCTCCCGACGAATTCTTGGAACATTTTTCTCAACATCTCCTCCTGAGTGGTGTCATCTGTAGTTATGGTACGTACACGTGTTGGCCTGGATCCCCTTTGCTTCGCAGCCTCAAACTCTAATGCTTGAGACAAGGCGTCATTCAATTTCTTCGGGCGCGCGAGTGTAAGTGCTTGTCTGGTCTCACTATCCCTAAGCCCATCGATGAAACCATCTATGGCTAAACGTTCTCGAATATCTTCTGATGCCGTAACGTATGCTAGCCGAACGAGTCGAGCGACATCATTTTCAAATTCTTGCAACGTTTCATTTGGTTTTTGGATACGATTCTTCAGTTGGGAATGATAAACTTGTTCCAAGTGGGAATCTCCAAACCGGAGTTCCAGACGACCGCTCAACAGTTTGGAATCATTTCGTTCCGTGGGTGACAATGTTTGCAACACTGTAGCGTCCCCTCTCAAGGCCATAGTAAGTTATACTGCCTTCCGATAATCCGACCACTCGTTACTAGCAGCAGCATCTTCAAACTGTACAGAGTAGTTAAACCATGATGTTTTTCCATCAAAGGGTGGTTTTGTGTGTTGTTTCCTTCCGAATTCACACCTTGAAGCACTGTTATTAACTACCGCTTCTCTCTCACGAGTCTCCAGTATTTCACCGTTTGGCGTTGCTACGAGTCTAGCTTCTAGCTCTAGGATTTTGATTTCCATCTGTTTGAATCTCTCATCGAAGACTTCTATAGATTGTAAAACAACATCGATGGAATTTTGAACTGTGTGTAACTCTTTTCATGACATTTTGACTTGCTTGTAACTCTACTTTCATGACATTTTGACTTGTTTATAACTCTTCTTTCATGGCATTTTGTAAATCGTCTTTCATGGCATTTTGACTTGCTTGTAAATCGTCTTTCATGGCACTTTGACTTGCTTGTAACTCGTCTTTCATGGCATTTTGACTTGCTTGTAAATCGTCTTTCATGGCCTGTATCGTTTCCATGTTCTTGGCATTTTGATCTTTCAGAATCCATAATTCTGGGTCCACTCCTTCTTCATTTTTTTATTTTGGATATATAATTTTTTTTAATTTACCCCACACCTGACACCAAATGTAGCGGTTTGCCCGAGTTCGTTTATTCAATGAAGTAAATTCTTTTTGATTTTAACAATTTATTGACGATTTAAAATATTATGTGTATAATCAAAGAATACAATATACATAGAAGCCCATAAGTCCGATTTTTGTGTCACTCGAAATTGTGAATTGTGAGCACCACCGCTAGATGACAATAGCTGTTCGAATTCGGTATTTAGTGCCATTAGCAGCACAACCAACTGTATTCTTTGTGTATATTACAATTGTGTATATACACAAATATATTGTGTATATTTATTTATAAATAAATATACAAAAATATATATTGTGTATATTTATAGTTATAAAATAGACGCAATAATGATTTTGATTCTTACATTATTATTTTAAATAATTATCTCCGGTCAATTCAATAATAATATTATTATTATTAATTTTATAATAAACATAACATTTATCTAACATTAAGTTTTAAAAGCTTTATTTCCAAATGCACTATATATCAGTTGATGCATTATCTATACAAATGTTCTTGATTGGACTAGGTGACAGACTTATAGTGTATCAATTTTTGAAACTGGGTACCATCAAAGAATACAATATACATGTATTCTTTGGTACGATCTCCCGTTTATTTATTTTTTTTAAAATTCTGTATACCTCAGAAAGCAGTAACTTTTAAGCTTTTTATATCCCATATTTTTCATTGAATGAAAGCGTTATTTTGTTATTATGAAATATTTTGTTATTTTGAGAAAAAAAATCAATCATTTTATATGATTTTATTTATTGATAAAAAATAATAATCTACAATTTGCACCAAAAATTAAAAAATAATTGCATATTCTTGTGCGAATTTTAGTTCACCTAAGCAAAAATTTTTAAATATATATGTACAATTATTGTTATTTTTGGAGGTTGTGTCAAAATTGTCTGTGAATTTCTCTATGCTGACACCGATTCCAAAATTAACAATAATTAACTAACTATTCCCCGATGAGGCGATAGAGCCTTCTACCATGTCTACAAATTTTAAATTCATTTTGAATATTCAATAACAAATTATATCATTTTTATTAATTTGAATGTTTAAAAAAAATTAAATGCAATATTTTTGTATCAGAATTTAAACTGTCGGTGTAATGTCTTTGTGCCTCTCATGTTTTTTTAACAAATAATATTGTAAACAACAACAGTTTGTGGACAACGTTTGTGCGGGGTGTAATTTTATATAACAATCAAAATAGATAGCTATTTGTTTAAAAGGTCAATTTTTAAAAATGGTAGGAAATAATTTTTTTTCAGAATGAAACATTAGTTTTGTTAAAAATAATATTCAATTAATATATTAAATGCCATTTTTCAATTAAATATTTCTTATAATATGTCTTTTATTATAATGAAGTGGCACTGTGTGACTCCACTTGTGGAAATGGCACAGGATTCCACTGTTCCGATTTATCGTTTTAACCGCAAATTTCGGGTAATCGTTCCCTCCCGTGAGAAATGGGATCGAGATGTACCTAACTTTTCACCCCCTTCCGGAACATATCTTTAAAAGGATGGGTCAAGGGCCGGAGATTTATCTGGTGTGGGGGTTTATGGACCTAGGGTAAAGGAATCGATTCCTCTGGGTCAATATGCGACGGTTTTCCAATCGGAAATCTTCGCTATGCTGAGAGGTGCCCAGATTTGTAACACGAAAGGTTACAATGGGACACATTTCAGCATCTTCTCGGATAGCCAGGAAGCACTTCGGGCCCTTGAGGCGTCAAGATTCCAATTGAGGATAGTCTATGAATAGTCTTCGAGGAGCTGAACCGCCTGACACCGAGTTACACAGTCAGGCTGGTCTGGGTACCGGGTCACTCTGGCGTTAAGAGGAATGAAGTAGCGGATTTGTTGGCACGAGAGGGGTTATCTCAAGCGCCCCTTTCACCTGAGCCTATCATTCCCATAGCAAGATGCTCCGTAATTTACCGAATCAAGGGGTGGCTGAAACAAGCTCACCTCGATTACTGGGACTTTGCGCAGGGCATGTGACAGGCCAAGTTGTGCATAAACACAGCTAGGCCATTCGACTGTGCTCGATTGAAACTCAATAGAATGCAGTTGAGAAGGGTGGTGGGGCTTTTGACAGGACACTGTCGATTGAACTACCACCTTCATAACTTGGGGATCTGATGATCCCACTTGCAGGGCCTATATGGAGGACGATGAAACCTCCATACATGTTATATGCACCTGCAGAAGCCTGCAGGGTGTCAGATATAGAATGTTTGGGTCCGAAACTTTGGATCCATCAATCCTGGGAGCAATCCCGGCGGAGAAGTTAGGGGCCTTCTGTGTGGCGTCTGGCCTCAACAGAATCCTATAGCTTCATCTGCTTAAAATGGCACCTCTTGCCCGGAGGCGTCTTGCCTTCGGGAGACAGGTTGTGTTCAGGGAGGGCACAGAGGACCCCTTGGTCTAGGTGCTAGGGACCCGTATGCGGTACCCCTCTTTCATATTATTATTATTATTATAATGAACCACATAAAATACTAATTATTTGTGAATATTTTTTAACTACCAGTATTTAGTTTATTTTTTTGTTTTTCATGATGAAACATGAATCTAGAGCACGGTAGTGTGACAGGCCGAGTTTAAGGGGTTTTTTGCCTTTGCACTTACAGTACTATTATTTATCGAAATATCAGAGCAGATTTGACCCCAAAATATCTTCTGAACGAAACGAGCAATAGTGCTGAATTTTCGAATATAAGCTATTTAGGGAATTATAAGAGACTGTTTTTTCAATCACCGTTAAGAAATAAACGGTTAAACGGTAATTTCGGTTCAAAAACCGTTAAATAGCGGGAACGCCCACAAATCTTGGACATACATAATCATAATTCCAGAGCCTAGACCATAAGTCCTTAAAAGTTGATATTTGCAATACAGTTAGATATAGTGACCAAACCGAAAGGATTGAAAGATTTTTTAAAACTTTGTTGCTCCACTTCCAGAAATGCTAGAAGGGTGCGGTTTTTTTATTTCGACGCGGAATTATTGATACTTTAAATAAGAATCTTTGGGAATATTTAATTTTCCCGACGGAAATTATGGAAAATCAAAAATTACATTTATGTGTTTAAGATTGAAAATTAAATTCCTTAATATCTCTGTACACAGTAGAGCTTGAGCAAAAATGATAAGGTGATGAATTGTAGCAAACTTGATTTCCTACAACTGTGTTCTAAGAAACAACTATTATATGAAGTATCTCCCCGAAAACTCGGCCCTTTTTTACATTTATGTTTTTGATCGGATATACTTATTATTTTCAAGTTAGTAGATTGCATAGTCTATTGACGAATAGAATGTTGTTTTTAGTCATCTAAATTGTTTTGCCAGACCTTATCAGAATGAGATCGCAATCAAATATTCTAAAACCAAAAATGCACTAAAAAGTAAAAAAATAATTTCATATTCTTGTCAATTTTAGTTCACCTAAGCAAAAATGTTTTAAATATATATGTACAATTATTGTTATTTTTGGAGGCGGTGTCCAAATTTTGTATGAATTTCTCTATGCTGACACTGCCTCCAAAAATAACAATAATTGTACATATATATTTAAAAAATTTTGCTTAGGTGAACTAAAATTGACACAAGAATATGCAATTATTTTTTTACTTTTCAGTGCATTTTTGGTTTTAGAATATTTGATTTTTAAAGTCGGGTTTCCATTTTGTCAAAATATTTTTTATTTGTAACACAATAATTAATTACAGGTTAACGGTATGGATTCAACGATCTGGCTGTAATGCTGCCGTCAACCAGGATGTCATGGAATGGAAGCATCGAATACTTTGTTCGGTGCATTTCGATCCTTCGGATTTCAACGATGGATGCCGAGCAACCCTCAAAAAGAACGCCGTTCCAAGGGACATTCCATCTGCTAATCCAGGATCATCATCAGGTGACGATAATACACTGGTGGATGGAAATTCTATTAATAATAATTTATGTTTTGAAGGGCATGTAAACAAAAATAGTTGTTTTGATGACAGTATAGTTGAGAATTTAAGAAAAGATCTTGAAAAAGCTTATCGTTAGATCTTGAAACAGCTTATTGTAGATTTTCTCGTCAAAAGAAAAGCCATAAAAATTAGAAAATTTCTCAATTAATTTCCGCGGCAAAATTTCTTATTAATGATCCTCAAAAATTATTTACCGTTGAAATGCAACTTCGGCATCTAAAACGGACCGGTTGGTCTTAAATTGAAAAAAAATTTGCGCTTTCCGTGTATCAACGCAGTTCAAATTGTTATAAATTTTTGCGAAAAGAGTATAACATGGCTTTACCATGTGTTTCTCTTATTCGTCAATGGATAAATGAACTGCAGATTTGTACTGGCATCAATGCAGCTGTTTTTGCAAAGCTGAGTGAAAAAGTTGATTCCATGAGTGATCGTGAAAAAGATTGCGTGCTAATGTGGGACGAATTGTCATTAAAAGAGATTTTAGAATATGATCTTAAAAACGATAGAGTTGATGGATTTGTAGATTTAGGATCTGCAGGCCGTACCTCTCAAGCTGCAAATGCAGCATTAGTTTTTCTTGCGCGTGGTCTTCTCTCCTCATGAAAACAACCAATTTCATTCTTCTTATCACATGGACCGGTTAAAACTAATTTAATATCTGTTTTTATCAACGAATACGTAGAGAACCTTCACTCAGTAGGACTTAAAGTTAGATTTATGGTTTGCGATCAGGCATCTACCAATCGCTGTGCATTTTCCCTCTTAGGTATCTCTCACCATTCGTGTTACTACGTACAGAATGGTGTAAAGATTTTCTGCGGCTACGATGTGCCACATTTGGTAAAAGGTGTGCGTAATACTTTGCTGAAAACAGATTTTATACTAGGTGAAAAATTTATTTCTCTAGACGCCATTCGGGAATAAGTTAATCTAGAAAAAAATAATATATGTAAAGCTTCTTGTAAGATGACAGAACGTCATCATAATCCGAATAATTTTGAAAAAATGAATGTTAAATTAGCAGTTTAATTATTTAGTCATTCGAATTATGCTAGTTTAATGACCGGTGTCGAATCGGGAGAATTAAAGCATTCAGCTAATGTTGCAACTGCGGAATTTTGCGAAAAAATTAATAAACTATTTGACTGTTTAAACAGCCGTTCTGCGAAGGATTGTAATACATTCCGAGCAGGTTTGTCTGATTCGCGAAATTTCGTAGAAGATTGTTTACGAGAGTCCTTAGAATGGATAGAGAAATTAAAGCTCACAAATGGTGCTACAATACCTCCTAGCATACGAAACTTACATTTAACTATTAGAAGTATTTTGGCATTATGGCACGAATTACGCAAGGAGAATGTATCATACCTCCTAACATGTCACCTGAATCAGGATCCAATAGAAAATTTATTTGGAACTTTTCACGAGTCTTTGGGTTGTAATCACAATCCATCGGCAAGGCAGATGAGGTATTGTATGCAGCATTCTATGTTATTTCATATAAATAAACCGCCAAAAACAGGTAATTGCGAAGATGATGGAACTTCTTTGTTATTGAATGACTTATCATCCTCAAAAATTACAAGCTGAAACACATAATAACACTGATATCAAATGCAATACAGACGGTATCGCGGTTGATACTAGTGATATTATTGATAGAAGCGCTAAACATTCTTCTAATGTAAATAGTTTAGTTTTTGAGCTAGAAAATAATGTAGATGTAAATAGGCACTCATCTTTGGAAGAATGTTCCATTCGTTATGTGGCGGGTTATTTAGCGCATCGATGTTTGAAGAAATTTGATTGTCCTAAATGTTTATTTCAATTATTTAAGGATAATAAAAATCTTGAAACATCCAGCGAGGTATTAATTTTCTGGAATGCTTTTTTAACACACAATCAAGCCGCATTAGGTAATTTGAAACCTCCAACTGAGGAATTTTTCCAAATTATATCAGAAGGATTTCAAATATTTAACAAAATAATAACACCGACTATCCACGAAATTATGCCTCGCAAGCGCTTTAATTTAAGATTTGAACAATGGCTGTTAAAGAACCATCTTGCATGGATCAAAAATATTTGCCAAGGACATAACAATTTCATAGTCGAAGTATTTAGTAAAATGTTAACTTATTATCATTTGAAATGGAAGTCATGGGACATGCGAGATGGTTCTTTATTGAAAAGACAAAAAAGAATACACACCCAATCAAGCAGCAAGTTGAAAAAGTTGAAACATCAATGATTGCCTGTATTTCAATTTCAATTCAGATCAATATATTATACTGAATCTAATTATTAACCAACTTCAATAAGGAGGAGTGTTCTCAATTCATCTGTATTTTTTTTCTATATGTTACCTCAGAACTTTTTTTTGGGTGAACCGATTTTGATAAATTTTTTTCGACTGTTGCTGTGCGGTGAAGCACACATTTACACTTACTCACTCACTCACTCACTCACCCATCCATTCATAATAAATGTATATATGTATATGTAGCTATATAAGATTAATGTATATATGTTAATATTTATTCATTCCGACCCTTTGTCCATCCTGATTCTTTCCTTCCTGATGGAAGACATCTCATCACCTTCCCGTGGTTTCCATTGAACAGCGGCATTATATAAGCGTTTTATGTTATTAATATTACTAGTTCTCAGGTTAAATATCGAATTTTTCTTCTATAATATTTAGCAGGTATCCTTCATAATGCCGTTGGCGAAGAATGAGATAACAAGTAGAATTTTTCTAATTTACAATACTACCTGTTTGATCTTTCGTTTATATTAATCATAAGGAATTATTTTTTGATGTTACAGCTTTTGAATTTTTACAAATTATTGTTGATTATTTTCCTAATTCTTAATAATTGTCATCAATGATTTCTTTGCGATATTTTTTGGGAGGATTGTAAATTTCAAAAAAATAAATAAAAATACAAAAGAATGTCTATGCACTTACTCAATAACATATTTTTCCATCTTTTATATTGTTTGCGAGATTTAATAAAATAAATAATGCTACTCACCCTGAATAAGAATAAAACCTATTTTGACAAAATGGAAACCCGACTTCCAAAACCAAATATTCTATAACAAAAGATGCACTAAAAAGTAAAAAAATAATTGCATATTCTTGTGCCAATTTTAGTTCACCAATGCAAAATTTTTTAAATATATATGTACAATTATTGTTATTTTTGGAGGCGGTGTCCAAAAGTTATGTGAATTTCTCTATGTTGACACCGCCTCCAAAAATAACAATAATTGTACATATATATTTAAAAATTTTTGCTTTGGTGAACTAAAATTGGCACAAGAATATGCAATTATTTTTTTACTTTTTAGTGCATCTTTTGTTATAGAATATTTGGTTTTGGAAGTCGGGTTTCCATTTTGTCAAAATAGGTTTCATTTCTCGCTTTTTAGTGACTTTGAAGTTCTATAACTGATTTGATTTGTCTAAATATGGGTAGACCTACTAAACGACCAACTAATTTTTAGTGAATTTTTTTATAACTTTTTTTTACCCGTTTTTTTTTTTTTTTAAATTTTTAATGCATTTTTTTATAACAGATTTTCAGTTTTCTTTACAAGGAATTTGGTTTTTTTTTGTAAAATTTTTTTTTTTTGGGGTCGGTTTTTTTTTAAGGAAAAATTTTTTTTGAAGTCGGTTTTTAAAAAAATTTTCTTATTTTCCCATTATGAATGAGTATACTCTTTCAAAAAAAGAAAAAAATTTCGCAGAAATCGGTTATCACATATAAAATGAGAATTTTCCTCGATTTTCCGGAGATCCCCTCATCAGAATGCGATTTGGACCAATTGGACAATGGGACCAATCGGGAATCAAACCCTTTAAAACAAAAAAAAAAAATTCAAAATCGGTTCATAAATGACGGAGTTCTGAGGTAACAAACATAACAAAAAAAAAAAAAAAATACAGACGAATTGAGAACCATCCTCCTTTTTTGAAGTCGGGTTAAATACAATTCGAAATGATTCTATCCATGTTAATTAAGGACGTTCCGAAAGAGCAGTCGTGTTCAACTTAAAAAAATTCCATTATGTAAACTACAATAGATCAAATAAAATATATTTGAGGTACACTGTTACTTTTTGCTGTAGTGTTACTATATTTCATTTGATCTAGTGTAGTTTACATAATGGAATTGTTGTTTAAATTGAGGACTTAAACAATATGTATAAGATAACTAAAACCGCTTGTTTTTGTTATTTTTGTAGATAGATATCTTCAATTACTTATTCTCAGTTTTTTAAAAGAATCTGAAGAAAATTACTATTGATATTTAATAAAACGTGTGTGACAACATTAATCGGGGTCAGTTTTATATGATAAACATACAAATTTTAACTGTCAATATTTACAAATTTAGTACCGTAAGGACCATTAAAAAATTCTACATGTAGAAGATACTTTTAACTACATTTATTCAAAATTACAGATAAATCGTAAGAAAACTGATTTTCTTGGGAACGTCCTTAAGTGTATAACTATATAGTATTCAATAAAGACCATTTTGAATTGTTTTTCTTAATTAAGACAGAAAAGAATTTTAAATATTCATTAAAATAAATAATAATCTATTAAATAATAATAAAGTTTGTTTCAATTAAAAATGTTATTGTAAAAATTGTAGATTATTATTTTTTATCAATAAATAAAATCATATAAAATGATTTTTTTTTTCAAAATAACAAAATATTTCATAATAACAAAATAACGCTTTCATTCAATGAAAAATATGGGATATAAAAAGCTTAAAAGTTACTGCTTTCTGAGGTATACAGAATTTTAAAAAAATAATAATAAACGGGAGATCGTACCAAAGAATACATGTATATTGTATTTTTTAATGGTACCCAGTTTCAAAAATTGATACACTATAAGTCTGTCACCTAGTCCAATCAAGAACATTTGTGTAGATAATGCATCAACTGGTATATAGAGTGCATTTGGAAATAAAGCTTTTAAAACTTAATGTTAGATAAATGTTATGTTTATTATAAAATTAATAATAATAATATTATTATTGAATTGACCGGAGACAATTATTTAAAATAATAATGTAAGAATCAAAATCATTATTGCCTCTATTTTATAACTATAAATATACACAATATATATTTGTGTATATTTATTTATAAATAAATATACACAATATATTTGTGTATATACACAATTGTAATATACACAAAGAATACAGTTGGTTGTGCTGCTAATGGCACTAAATACCGAAATCGAACAGCTATTGTCATCTGGTGGTGGTGCTCACAATTCACAATTTCGAGTGACACAAAAATCGGATTTATGGGCTTCTATGTATATTGTATTCTTTGGTATTTACAAAAGTTAATTTACAAAAGTTATAATTTCAAGAGTATTCTTTAAGATGTTCACTGTTTGCTTGGTTTTCACACTCTGCCATATTAGTTCAGTAAAGTTAAACATGAAAAGACGGACGTGCTTGCAAAAGTTCAGGTCGTTCTGAATTTTTTATATGTTGTTAGGACCTAAACCAATATTAAAAACCCAGATTTGCAATTTCCAAAGTGCAGTGCGAGCGGCGGTGTACCCAAAAAACCATGAAATTTTCGGACTTTTTTCAGTTTTTGCTCAATATCTCAGTAAAGGAAGGGTCTCACTGGTATAGTCATTCTATACACTTTTAAAGTAAACTAAATTTTCAACAATTTGAAATCAAAACAAGCTCTACACAGCTATTGGTTCCCAAGATACAGTTCTTAGAAAATAGGCCATTATTTCCTAAAAGTGAAATTTTTTCGAAATGGTAACTTATTTCGTAAAATATTTTCTCAAATACGCATCCCACGTCAAATACTATACTTAATAAACTTGTAGTAAATTTAATTTTCTTTCATTTGAGATCAAACTGGTACGTGTATGCCTAGCGGTTCTCTCAAAAACGGCAGATAACCAAAAACAGTCATAAGTTAACCAGCGCAGATAACCATCGCAGCGCACATATTTACCAGATGTTTGTATCCATATTTTCGGTAAAAGTAGCTACCAATTCCAATCGGAAGGAAGGAAACAAAAGATCGAGGTCGTACAGCAGTTATCAGAACATGAGAAAATGACACACACTTCTTCTTCCATGCTTCAAGGGGCCCCGCTTGTTTTTGAGAACAACAGTCTCAAAAAATAGCTGTACTGAGTGCCCTTTGTTGGAGCCCATCTCCACTATGACTATGTCTTCGACAAAACGTCTTTGGAGGTGAGTTTTCGTTGTTCTCACATCAGGGATACAACCACCCTTAATTTGCTGCAGAAGGTGTGATAAAGAAAACTGGCATTTATCACTGTTTTCCAACAGGTAATCGTACACAAAATCGATCGTTTCTTCAGTATTACTGGCAGGACGATACCGTCTCTTATTCCACGACCATTCTTTTCTTTTTAGAAATTTAAGAGAGAATCTAAGTCAAAAAACATTAGCTATGGTATAATATTCATTGGTTCATAGCAGACTTAAATATGGAATTTGGTTATGGGGGTTTTCCTTTCCGGGGTCTTCCGTGAAAACATTTAGCTAACGTATGTAAAAACTAATGAATAATATTTAGTTACACTGGCTTATATATTAATTATTAAGAGAATATCTCTATAAATGGTCATAAATTGTCAAAATATCTTAGTATTATAAAACTGCCTCCCAGGAAGTTTCTATAAAACATGTAAAATCCAACATCATTTGTTTTGCCTAAGCACAACTCCAAAGTCGCATTGCCTTTTCATAATTTAATAGTTTATTTTGCGCCGCATTAATTCGGTCTTTGAAATAATTTTTGGAATAAAAGTTGTAAGTAATAACGCGAAAGAAATAAATGTTAATAAATATTGTTGGTTTTATTTATATGAACCGCACCGTCAGCTGCGTCATTAGAACTGTGCTGAAAGGTGGATTATTAATTATTTGTTGTTAGCGATATTTGAATGCATACGAAATTGTGTCGTATAGTGTCGTGGAAACATTTAGCTAACGTATGTGCAAACTAATGTATAATGAATGTATAAGCTCGTTGGCTTATATACTAATTATTGAACAAGTACTTTGTTTGACGTCAGCGGATGTCGATATTTGAAATAACTGGCTTAAATAATAATGTAAGCAAATATTATTTGTAAGTGTTGTCCTATGCTGGGTAAATATATATATATATATATATATATATATATATATATATATATATATATATATATATATATATATATATATAGATATATATTTATATATACCGCTAAAGTATTTATATATATTTATTTATATTTATAAGCGGTATTTATATATATTTATATATATTTATATATATATATATATATATACCGCTAAAGCTTACAAAATAAACAACTGCTTTTTGTTTGTTTGTAATTTTTTTTTTAATCCGATTTTTTTTCTCACCTGTGTTCTCATTGCAAACCAAATACCAATAGCAAATTACATGGCTGAAGAAAATACGAAACTAGGCAAATTACTTGAATACATAGAAATGTTAAACAACAGAATAGAGAAATCAGAAGACAAGTTGAGTAATCAAATCTTACAAAACACCTGCCAGGAAATAAAAGATTTAAAAGAAGCAAATAAAATTATTAACGAACAATTAGTAACACAGGCGAAAAGAATAAACAAGTAGAAGATCATAACAGACAAAATAACTTTGTAATATTTGGCATAGACAAAGACGAAGAAACGGTGTATGACCTTGAAAACAGAATTAAGAAAATACTCACAAAAGACCTCAAAATGGTAGTAGATAATGTAGATTTTAATTTTCAAGATCAACCACGGCCAATACTTTTGTCTTGAACTACATTGCGGATGAAGAAATAAATTCTAAGATCTAAGGCTATGTAAAAAGTAACCAATATTACCATACAAGAAGATTTCTCAAAAGAAACTAGAGAAGAAAGAAGCAGATTTGGAGCAATTGTAAAAAAATTAAGGAACGAAGGAAAGCAAGCAAGCGTTCGGGCACCCAGGTTTTATAAGTGGAAAATATTGCACCAGAGAAGAATTTGATAATATAGAAGAATTTGATAATATCGAAAACAATTAACAATTATTAAACGAGGCGAGTAATAACAAGCGACAAAGAAGTGAAGAATATGAAGATGCAAGTAGTGCCAAAATAATAATAATAATAATAATAATAATAATAATAATAATAATAATAATAATAATAATAATAATAATAATAATAATAATAATAATAATAATAATAATAATAATAATAATAATAATAATAATAATAATAATAATAATAATAATAATAATAATAATAATAATAATAATAATAATAATAATAATAATAATAATAATAATAATAATAATAATAATAATAATAATAATAAAAATAATAATAATAATAAAAATAATAATAATAATAATAATAATAATAATAATAATAATAATAATAATAATAATAATAATAATAATAATAATAATAATAATAATAATAATAATAATAATAATAATAATAATAATAATAATAATAATAATAATAATAATAATAATAATAATAATAATAATAATAATAATAATAATAATAATAATAATAATAATAATAATAATAATAATAATAATAATAATAATAATAATAATAATAATAATAATAATAATAATAATAATAATAATAATAATAATAATAATAATAATAATAATAATAATAATAATAATAATAATAATAATAATAATAATAATAATAATAATAATAATAATAATAATAATAATAATAATAATAATAATAATAATAATAATAATAATAATAATAATAATAATAATAATAATAATAATAATAATAATAATAATAATAATAATAATAATAATAATAATAATAATAATAATAATAATAATAATAATAATAATAATAATAATAATAATAATAATAATAATAATAATAATAATAATAATAATAATAATAATAATAATAATAATAATAATAATAATAATAATAATAATAATAATAATAATAATAATAATAATAATAATAATAATAATAATAATAATAATAATAATAATAATAATAATAATAATAATAATAATAATAATAATAATAATAATAATAATAATAATAATAATAATAATAATAATAATAATAATAATAATAATAATAATAATAATAATAATAATAATAATAATAATAATAATAATAATAATAATAATAATAATAATAATAATAATAATAATAATAATAATAATAATAATAATAATAATAATAATAATAATAATAATAATAATAATAATAATAATAATAATAATAATAATAATAATAATAATAATAATAATAATAATAATAATAATAATAATAATAATAATAATAATAATAATAATAATAATAATAATAATAATAATAATAATAATAATAATAATAATAATAATAATAATAATAATAATAATAATAATAATAATAATAATAATAATAATAATAATAATAATAATAATAATAATAATAATAATAATAATAATAATAATAATAATAATAATAATAATAATAATAATAATAATAATAATAATAATAATAATAATAATAATAATAATAATAATAATAATAATAATAATAATAATAATAATAATAATAATAATAATAATAATAATAATAATAATAATAATAATAATAATAATAATAATAATAATAATAATAATAATAATAATATAATAATAATAATAATAATAATAATAATAATAATAATAATAATAATAATAATAATAATAATAATAATAATAATAATAATAATAATAATAATAATAATAATAATAATAATAATAATAATAATAATAATAATAATAATAATAATAATAATAATAATAATAATAATAATAATAATAATAATAATAATAATAATAATAATAATAATAATAATAATAATAATAATAATAATAATAATAATAATAATAATAATAATAATAATAATAATAATAATAATAATAATAATAATAATAATAATAATAATAATAATAATAATAATAATAATAATAATAATAATAATAATAATAATAATAATAATAATAATAATAATAATAATAATAATAATAATAATAATAATAATAATAATAATAATAATAATAATAATAATAATAATAATAATAATAATAATAATAATAATAATAATAATAATAATAATAATAATAATAATAATAATAATAATAATAATAATAATAATAATAATAATAATAATAATAATAATAATAATAATAATAATAATAATAATAATAATAATAATAATAATAATAATAATAATAATAATAATAATAATAATAATAATAATAATAATAATAATAATAATAATAATAATAATAATAATAATAATAATAATAATAATAATAATAATAATAATAATAATAATAATAATAATAATAATAATAATAATAATAATAATAATAATAATAATAATAATAATAATAATAATAATAATAATAATAATAATAATAATAATAATAATAATAATAATAATAATAATAATAATAATAATAATAATAATAATAATAATAATAATAATAATAATAATAATAATAATAATAATAATAATAATAATAATAATAATAATAATAATAATAATAATAATAATAATAATAATAATAATAATAATAATAATAATAATAATAATAATAATAATAATAATAATAATAATAATAATAATAATAATAATAATAATAATAATAATAATAATAATAATAATAATAATAATAATAATAATAATAATAATAATAATAATAATAATAATAATAATAATAATAATAATAATAATAATAATAATAATAATAATAATAATAATAATAATAATAATAATAATAATAATAATAATAATAATAATAATAATAATAATAATAATAATAATAATAATAATAATAATAATAATAATAATAATAATAATAATAATAATAATAATAATAATAATAATAATAATAATAATAATAATAATAATAATAATAATAATAATAATAATAATAATAATAATAATAATAATAATAATAATAATAATAATAATAATAATAATAATAATAATAATAATAATAATAATAATAATAATAATAATAATAATAATAATAATAATAATAATAATAATAATAATAATAATAATAATAATAATAATAATAATAATAATAATAATAATAATAATAATAATAATAATAATAATAATAATAATAATAATAATAATAATAATAATAATAATAATAATAATAATAATAATAATAATAATAATAATAATAATAATAATAATAATAATAATAATAATAATAATAATAATAATAATAATAATAATAATAATAATAATAATAATAATAATAATAATAATAATAATAATAATAATAATAATAATAATAATAATAATAATAATAATAATAATAATAATAATAATAATAATAATAATAATAATAATAATAATAATAATAATAATAATAATAATAATAATAATAATAATAATAATAATAATAATAATAATAATAATAATAATAATAATAATAATAATAATAATAATAATAATAATAATAATAATAATAATAATAATAATAATAATAATAATAATAATAATAATAATAATAATAATAATAATAATAATAATAATAATAATAATAATAATAATAATAATAATAATAATAATAATAATAATAATAATAATAATAATAATAATAATAATAATAATAATAATTAAATAATAATAATAATAATAATAATTAAATAATAATAATAATAATAATAATAATAATTAAATAATAATAATAATAATAATAATTAAATAATAATAATAATAATAATAATAATAATTAAATAATAATAATAATAATAATAATTAAATAATAATAATAATAATAATAATAATAATTAAATAATAATAATAATAATAATAATAATAATTAAATAATAATAATAATAATAATAATTAAATAATAATAATAATAATAATAATAATAATTAAATAATAATAATAATAATAATAATTAAATAATAATAATAATAATAATAATAATAATTAAATAATAATAATAATAATAATAATAATAATAATAATAATAATAATAATAATAATAATAATAATAATAATAATAATAATAATAATAATAATAATAATAATAATAATAATAATAATAATAATAATAATAATAATAATAATAATAATAATAATAATAATAATAATAATAATAATAATAATAATAATAATAATAATAATAATAATAATAATAATAATAATAATAATAATAATAATAATAATAATAATAATAATAATAATAATAATAATAATAATAATAATAATAATAATAATAATAATAATAATAATATAATAATAATAATAATAATAATAATAATAATAATAATAATAATAATAATAATAATAATAATAATAATAATAATAATAATAATAATAATAATAATAATAATAATAATAATAATAATAATAATAATAATAATAATAATAATAATAATAATAATAATAATAATAATAATAATAATAATAATAATAATAATAATAATAATAATAATAATAATAATAATAATAATAATAATAATAATAATAATAATAATAATAATAATAATAATAATAATAATAATAATAATAATAATAATAATAATAATAATAATAATAATAATAATAATAATAATAATAATAATAATAATAATAATAATAATAATAATAATAATAATAATAATAATAATAATAATAATAATAATAATAATAATAATAATAATAATAATAATAATAATAATAATAATAATAATAATAATAATAATAATAATAATAATAATAATAATAATAATAATAATAATAATAATAATAATAATAATAATAATAATAATAATAATAATAATAATAATAATAATAATAATAATAATAATAATAATAATAATAATAATAATAATAATAATAATAATAATAATAATAATAATAATAATAATAATAATAATAATAATAATAATAATAATAATAATAATAATAATAATAATAATAATAATAATAATAATAATAATAATAATAATAATAATAATAATAATAATAATAATAATAATAATAATAATAATAATAATAATAATAATAATAATAATAATAATAATAATAATAATAATAATAATAATAATAATAATAATAATAATAATAATAATATAATAATAATAATAATAATAATAATAATAATAATAATAATAATAATAATAATAATAATAATAATAATAATAATAATAATAATAATAATAATAATAATAATAATAATAATAATAATAATAATAATAATAATAATAATAATAATAATAATAATAATAATAATAATAATAATAATAATAATAATAATAATAATAATAATAATAATAATAATAATAATAATAATAATAATAATAATAATAATAATAATAATAATAATAATAATAATAATAATAATAATAATAATAATAATAATAATAATAATAATAATATAATAATAATAATAATAATAATAATAATAATAATAATAATAATAATAATAATAATAATAATAATAATAATAATAATAATAATAATAATAATAATAATAATAATAATAATAATAATAATAATAATAATAATAATAATAATAATAATAATAATAATAATAATAATAATAATAATAATAATAATAATAATAATAATAATAATAATAATAATAATAATAATAATAATAATAATAATAATAATAATAATAATAATAATAATAATAATAATAATAATAATAATAATAATAATAATAATAATAATAATAATAATAATAATAATAATAATAATAATAATAATAATAATAATAATAATAATAATAATAATAATAATAATAATAATAATAATAATAATAATAATAATAATAATAATAATAATAATAATAATAATAATAATAATAATAATAATAATAATAATAATAATAATAATAATAATAATAATATAATAATAATAATAATAATAATAATAATAATAATAATAATAATAATAATAATAATAATAATAATAATAATAATAATAATAATAATAATAATAATAATAATAATAATAATAATAATAATAATAATAATAATAATAATAATAATAATAATAATAATAATAATAATAATAATAATAATAATAATAATAATAATAATAATAATAATAATAATAATAATAATAATAATAATAATAATAATAATAATAATAATAATAATAATAATAATAATAATAATAATAATAATAATAATAATAATAATAATAATAATAATAATAATAATAATAATAATAATAATAATAATAATAATAATAATAATAATAATAATAATAATAATAATAATAATAATAATAATAATAATAATAATAATAATAATAATAATAATAATAATAATAATAATAATAATAATAATAATAATAATAATAATAATAATAATAATAATAATAATAATAATAATAATAATAATAATAATAATAATAATAATAATAATAATAATAATAATAATAATAATAATAATAATAATAATAATAATAATAATAATAATAATAATAATAATAATAATAATAATAATAATAATAATAATAATAATAATAATAATAATAATAATAATAATAATAATAATAATAATAATAATAATAATAATAATAATAATAATAATAATAATAATAATAATAATAATAATAATAATAATAATAATAATAATAATAATAATAATAATAATAATAATAATATAATAATAATAATAATAATAATAATAATAATAATAATAATAATAATAATAATAATAATAATAATAATAATAATAATAATAATAATAATAATAATAATAATAATAATAATAATAATAATAATAATAATAATAATAATAATAATAATAATAATAATAATAATAATAATAATAATAATAATAATAATAATAATAATAATAATAATAATAATAATAATAATAATAATAATAATAATAATAATAATAATAATAATAATAATAATAATAATAATAATAATAATAATAATAATAATAATAATAATAATAATAATAATAATAATAATAATAATAATAATAATAATAATAATAATAATAATAATAATAATAATAATAATAATAATAATAATAATAATAATAATAATAATAATAATAATAATAATAATAATAATAATAATAATAATAATAATAATAATAATAATAATAATAATAATAATAATAATAATAATAATAATAATAATAATAATAATAATAATAATAATAATAATAATAATAATAATAATAATAATAATAATAATAATAATAATAATAATAATAATAATAATAATAATAATAATAATAATAATAATAATAATAATAATAATAATAATAATAATAATAATAATAATAATAATAATAATAATAATAATAATAATAATAATAATAATAATAATAATAATAATAATAATAATAATAATAATAATAATAATAATAATAATAATAATAATAATAATAATAATAATAATAATAATAATAATAATAATAATAATAATAATAATAATAATAATAATAATAATAATAATAATAATAATAATAATAATAATAATAATAATAATAATAATAATAATAATAATAATAATAATAATAATAATAATAATAATAATAATAATAATAATAATAATAATAATAATAATAATAATAATAATAATAATAATAATAATAATAATAATAATAATAATAATAATAATAATAATAATAATAATAATAATAATAATAATAATAATAATAATAATAATAATAATAATAATAATAATAATAATAATAATAATAATAATAATAATAATAATAATAATAATAATAATAATAATAATAATAATAATAATAATAATAATAATAATAATAATAATAATAATAATAATAATAATAATAATAATAATAATAATAATAATAATAATAATAATAATAATAATAATAATAATAATAATAATAATAATAATAATAATAATAATAATAATAATAATAATAATAATAATAATATAATAATAATAATAATAATAATAATAATAATAATAATAATAATAATAATAATAATAATAATAATAATAATAATAATAATAATAATAATAATAATAATAATAATAATAATAATAATAATAATAATAATAATAATAATAATAATAATAATAATAATAATAATAATAATAATAATAATAATAATAATAATAATAATAATAATAATAATAATAATAATAATAATAATAATAATAATAATAATAATAATAATAATAATAATAATAATAATAATAATAATATAATAATAATAATAATAATAATAATAATAATAATAATAATAATAATAATAATAATAATAATAATAATAATAATAATAATAATAATAATAATAATAATAATAATAATAATAATAATAATAATAATAATAATAATAATAATAATAATAATAATAATAATAATAATAATAATAATAATAATAATAATAATAATAATAATAATAATAATAATAATAATAATAATAATAATAATAATAATAATAATAATAATAATAATAATAATAATAATAATAATAATAATAATAATAATAATAATAATAATAATAATAATAATAATAATAATAATAATAATAATAATAATAATAATAATAATAATAATAATAATAATAATAATAATAATAATAATAATAATAATAATAATAATAATAATAATAATAATAATAATAATAATAATAATAATAATAATAATAATAATAATAATAATAATAATAATAATAATAATAATAATAATAATAATAATAATAATAATAATAATAATAATAATAATAATAATAATAATAATAATAATAATAATAATAATAATAATAATAATAATAATAATAATAATAATAATAATAATAATAATAATAATAATAATAATAATAATAATAATAATAATAATAATAATAATAATAATAATAATAATAATAATAATAATAATAATAATAATAATAATAATAATAATAATAATAATAATAATAATAATAATAATAATAATAATAATAATAATAATAATAATAATAATAATAATAATAATAATAATAATAATAATAATAATAATAATAATAATAATAATAATAATAATAATAATAATAATAATAATAATAATAATAATAATAATAATAATAATAATAATAATAATAATAATAATAATAATAATAATAATAATAATAATAATAATAATAATAATAATAATAATAATAATAATAATAATAATAATAATAATAATAATAATAATAATAATAATAATAATAATAATAATAATAATAATAATAATAATAATAATAATAATAATAATAATAATAATAATAATAATAATAATAATAATAATAATAATAATAATAATAATAATAATAATAATAATAATAATAATAATAATAATAATAATAATAATAATAATAATAATAATAATAATAATAATAATAATAATAATAATAATAATAATAATAATAATAATAATAATAATAATAATAATAATAATAATAATAATAATAATAATAATAATAAT